>JASKON010000045.1:0-1200000 GCA_036010255.1 Myotis pilosus
AAATCTCATTGATTGAACAAGGTCGTAAAGTTGGGTAAGGATGTATATAGTTGTATTTCATGTGTTTCTTACAAGTTCTTAAACATTTCCTGGCTCCATCATTGAGTACTTTAGGAGTTTCAAGACAATGTGATAGTTTTCTTAGAAGTATATACAGGAAACTTCAGTATTTCAGCTGTTTTATTCAAAACACCATTCCAATTCAACCACAGTTGTTAACATAACCAGTATTCTCATAATTTAAAAGCTTTGTACACAAATTCTGAACTCTGGAAACAGGAATTCTTAATGTTTGAAAGAACTTTGTTCTGAACTCGCCAAGTAAAGTTGCCGGAATTGTAAACATTAGCAGTATTCTCCTCATGTTACTGCATTCTACCTGAAATCTCAGTGATTGAACAAGGCCGTAAAGTTAGGTACGGCTGTATATAGTTGTATTTCATGTGTTTCTTACAAGTTCTTAAACATTTCCTGGCTCCATCATTGAGGACTTTAGGAGTTTCAAGACAATGTGATAGTTTTCTTAGAAGTATATACAGGAAACTTCAGTATTTCAGCTGTTTTATTCAAAACACCATTCCAATTCAACCACAGTTGTTAACATAACCAGTATTCTCATAATTTAAAAGCTTTGTACACAAATTCTGAACTCTGGAAACAGGAATTCTTAATGTTTGAAAGAACTTTGTTCTGAACTCGCCAAGTAAAGTTGCCGGAATTGTAAACATTAGCAGTATTCTCCTCATGTTACTGCATTCTACCTGAAATCTCAGTGATTGAACAAGGCCGTAAAGTTAGGTACGGCTGTATATAGTTGTATTTCATGTGTTTCTTACAAGTTCTTAAACATTTCCTGGCTCCATCATTGAGGACTTTAGGAGTTTCAAGACAATGTGATAGTTTTCTTAGAAGTATATACAGGAAACTTCAGTATTTCAGCTGTTTTATTCAAAACACCATTCCAATTCAACCACAGTTGTTAACATAACCAGTATTCTCATAATTTAAAAGCTTTGTACACAAATTCTGAACTCTGGAAACAGGAATTCTTAATGTTTGAAAGAACTTTGTTCTGAACTCGCCAAGTAAAGTTGCCGGAATTGTAAACATTAGCAGTATTCTCCTCATGTTACTGCATTCTACCAGAAATCTCATTGACTGAACAAGGTCGTAAAGTGGGTAAGGCTATATATAGTTGTATTTCATGTGTTTCTTACAAGTTCTTAAACATTTCCTCACTCCATCATTGAGTACTTTAGGAGTTTCAAGACAATGTGATAGTTTTCTTAGAAGTATATACAGGAAACTTCAGTATTTCAGCTGTTTTATTCAAAACACCATTCCAATTCAACCACAGTTGTTAACATAACCAGTATTCTCATAATTTAAAAGCTTTGTACACAAATTCTGAACTCTGGAAACAGGAATTCTTAATGTTTGAAAGAACTTTGTTCTGAACTCGCCAAGTAAAGTTGCCGGAATTGTAAACATTAGCAGTATTCTCCTCATGTTACTGCATTCTACCTGAAATCTCAGTGATTGAACAAGGCCGTAAAGTTAGGTACGGCTGTATATAGTTGTATTTCATGTGTTTCTTACAAGTTCTTAAACATTTCCTGGCTCCATCATTGAGTACTTTAGGAGTTTCAAGACAATGTGATAGTTTTCTTAGAAGTATATACAGGAAACTTCAGTATTTCAGCTGTTTTATTCAAAACACCATTCCAATTCAACCACAGTTGTTAACATAACCAGTATTCTCATAATTTAAAAGCTTTGTACACAAATTCTGAACTCTGGAAACAGGAATTCTTAATGTTTGAAAGAACTTTGTTCTGAACTCGCCAAGTAAAGTTGCCGGAATTGTAAACATTAGCAGTATTCTCCTCATGTTACTGCATTCTACCTGAAATCTCAGTGATTGAACAAGGCCGTAAAGTTAGGTAAGGCTGTATATAGTTGTATTTCATGTGTTTCTTACAAGTTCTTAAACATTTCCTGGCTCCATCATTGAGTACTTTAGGAGTTTCAAGACAATGTGATAGTTTTCTTAGAAGTATATACAGGAAACTTCAGTATTTCAGCTGTTTTATTCAAAACACCATTCCAATTCAACCACAGTTGTTAACATAACCAGTATTCTCATAATTTAAAAGCTTTGTACACAAATTCTGAACTCTGGAAACAGGAATTCTTAATGTTTGAAAGAACTTTGTTCTGAACTCGCCAAGTAAAGTTGCCGGAATTGTAAACATTAGCAGTATTCTCCTCATGTTACTGCATTCTACCTGAAATCTCAGTGATTGAACAAGGCCGTAAAGTTAGGTACGGCTGTATATAGTTGTATTTCATGTGTTTCTTACAAGTTCTTAAACATTTCCTGGCTCCATCATTGAGTACTTTAGGAGTTTCAAGACAATGTGATAGTTTTCTTAGAAGTATATACAGGAAACTTCAGTATTTCAGCTGTTTTATTCAAAACACCATTCCAATTCAACCACAGTTGTTAACATAACCAGTATTCTCATAATTTAAAAGCTTTGTACACAAATTCTGAACTCTGGAAACAGGAATTCTTAATGTTTGAAAGAACTTTGTTCTGAACTCGCCAAGTAAAGTTGCCGGAATTGTAAACATTAGCAGTATTCTCCTCATGTTACTGCATTCTACCAGAAATCTCATTGACTGAACAAGGTCGTAAAGTGGGTAAGGCTATATATAGTTGTATTTCATGTGTTTCTTACAAGTTCTTAAACATTTCCTCACTCCATCATTGAGTACTTTAGGAGTTTCAAGACAATGTGATAGTTTTCTTAGAAGTATATACAGGAAACTTCAGTATTTCAGCTGTTTTATTCAAAACACCATTCCAATTCAACCACAGTTGTTAACATAACCAGTATTCTCATAATTTAAAAGCTTTGTACACAAATTCTGAACTCTGGAAACAGGAATTCTTAATGTTTGAAAGAACTTTGTTCTGAACTCGCCAAGTAAAGTTGCCGGAATTGTAAACATTAGCAGTATTCTCCTCATGTTACTGCATTCTACCTGAAATCTCAGTGATTGAACAAGGCCGTAAAGTTAGGTACGGCTGTATATAGTTGTATTTCATGTGTTTCTTACAAGTTCTTAAACATTTCCTGGCTCCATCATTGAGTACTTTAGGAGTTTCAAGACAATGTGATAGTTTTCTTAGAAGTATATACAGGAAACTTCAGTATTTCAGCTGTTTTATTCAAAACACCATTCCAATTCAACCACAGTTGTTAACATAACCAGTATTCTCATAATTTAAAAGCTTTGTACACAAATTCTGAACTCTGGAAACAGGAATTCTTAATGTTTGAAAGAACTTTGTTCTGAACTCGCCAAGTAAAGTTGCCGGAATTGTAAACATTAGCAGTATTCTCCTCATGTTACTGCATTCTACCTGAAATCTCAGTGATTGAACAAGGCCGTAAAGTTAGGTAAGGCTGTATATAGTTGTATTTCATGTGTTTCTTACAAGTTCTTAAACATTTCCTGGCTCCATCATTGAGTACTTTAGGAGTTTCAAGACAATGTGATAGTTTTCTTAGAAGTATATACAGGAAACTTCAGTATTTCAGCTGTTTTATTCAAAACACCATTCCAATTCAACCACAGTTGTTAACATAACCAGTATTCTCATAATTTAAAAGCTTTGTACACAAATTCTGAACTCTGGAAACAGGAATTCTTAATGTTTGAAAGAACTTTGTTCTGAACTCGCCAAGTAAAGTTGCCGGAATTGTAAACATTAGCAGTATTCTCCTCATGTTACTGCATTCTACCTGAAATCTCAGTGATTGAACAAGGCCGTAAAGTTAGGTACGGCTGTATATAGTTGTATTTCATGTGTTTCTTACAAGTTCTTAAACATTTCCTGGCTCCATCATTGAGTACTTTAGGAGTTTCAAGACAATGTGATAGTTTTCTTAGAAGTATATACAGGAAACTTCAGTATTTCAGCTGTTTTATTCAAAACACCATTCCAATTCAACCACAGTTGTTAACATAACCAGTATTCTCATAATTTAAAAGCTTTGTACACAAATTCTGAACTCTGGAAACAGGAATTCTTAATGTTTGAAAGAACTTTGTTCTGAACTCGCCAAGTAAAGTTGCCGGAATTGTAAACATTAGCAGTATTCTCCTCATGTTACTGCATTCTACCAGAAATCTCATTGACTGAACAAGGTCGTAAAGTGGGTAAGGCTATATATAGTTGTATTTCATGTGTTTCTTACAAGTTCTTAAACATTTCCTCACTCCATCATTGAGTACTTTAGGAGTTTCAAGACAATGTGATAGTTTTCTTAGAAGTATATACAGGAAACTTCAGTATTTCAGCTGTTTTATTCAAAACACCATTCCAATTCAACCACAGTTGTTAACATAACCAGTATTCTCATAATTTAAAAGCTTTGTACACAAATTCTGAACTCTGGAAACAGGAATTCTTAATGTTTGAAAGAACTTTGTTCTGAACTCGCCAAGTAAAGTTGCCGGAATTGTAAACATTAGCAGTATTCTCCTCATGTTACTGCATTCTACCTGAAATCTCAGTGATTGAACAAGGCCGTAAAGTTAGGTACGGCTGTATATAGTTGTATTTCATGTGTTTCTTACAAGTTCTTAAACATTTCCTGGCTCCATCATTGAGGACTTTAGGAGTTTCAAGACAATGTGATAGTTTTCTTAGAAGTATATACAGGAAACTTCAGTATTTCAGCTGTTTTATTCAAAACACCATTCCAATTCAACCACAGTTGTTAACATAACCAGTATTCTCATAATTTAAAAGCTTTGTACACAAATTCTGAACTCTGGAAACAGGAATTCTTAATGTTTGAAAGAACTTTGTTCTGAACTCGCCAAGTAAAGTTGCCGGAATTGTAAACATTAGCAGTATTCTCCTCATGTTACTGCATTCTACCAGAAATCTCATTGACTGAACAAGGTCGTAAAGTGGGTAAGGCTATATATAGTTGTATTTCATGTGTTTCTTACAAGTTCTTAAACATTTCCTCACTCCATCATTGAGTACTTTAGGAGTTTCAAGACAATGTGATAGTTTTCTTAGAAGTATATACAGGAAACTTCAGTATTTCAGCTGTTTTATTCAAAACACCATTCCAATTCAACCACAGTTGTTAACATAACCAGTATTCTCATAATTTAAAAGCTTTGTACACAAATTCTGAACTCTGGAAACAGGAATTCTTAATGTTTGAAAGAACTTTGTTCTGAACTCGCCAAGTAAAGTTGCCGGAATTGTAAACATTAGCAGTATTCTCCTCATGTTACTGCATTCTACCTGAAATCTCAGTGATTGAACAAGGCCGTAAAGTTAGGTACGGCTGTATATAGTTGTATTTCATGTGTTTCTTACAAGTTCTTAAACATTTCCTGGCTCCATCATTGAGGACTTTAGGAGTTTCAAGACAATGTGATAGTTTTCTTAGAAGTATATACAGGAAACTTCAGTATTTCAGCTGTTTTATTCAAAACACCATTCCAATTCAACCACAGTTGTTAACATAACCAGTATTCTCATAATTTAAAAGCTTTGTACACAAATTCTGAACTCTGGAAACAGGAATTCTTAATGTTTGAAAGAACTTTGTTCTGAACTCGCCAAGTAAAGTTGCCGGAATTGTAAACATTAGCAGTATTCTCCTCATGTTACTGCATTCTACCTGAAATCTCAGTGATTGAACATGGTCGTAAAGTTAGGTACGGCTGTATATAGTTGTATTTCATGTGTTTCTTACAAGTTCTTAAACATTTCCTGGCTCCATCATTGAGTACTTTAGGAGTTTCAAGACAATGTGATAGTTTTCTTAGAAGTATATACAGGAAACTTCAGTATTTCAGCTGTTTTATTCAAAACACCATTCCAATTCAACCACAGTTGTTAACATAACCAGTATTCTCATAATTTAAAAGCTTTGTACACAAATTCTGAACTCTGGAAACAGGAATTCTTAATGTTTGAAAGAACTTTGTTCTGAACTCGCCAAGTAAAGTTGCCGGAATTGTAAACATTAGCAGTATTCTCCTCATGTTACTGCATTCTACCTGAAATCTCAGTGATTGAACAAGGCCGTAAAGTTAGGTAAGGCTGTATATAGTTGTATTTCATGTGTTTCTTACAAGTTCTTAAACATTTCCTGGCTCCATCATTGAGTACTTTAGGAGTTTCAAGACAATGTGATAGTTTTCTTAGAAGTATATACAGGAAACTTCAGTATTTCAGCTGTTTTATTCAAAACACCATTCCAATTCAACCACAGTTGTTAACATAACCAGTATTCTCATAATTTAAAAGCTTTGTACACAAATTCTGAACTCTGGAAACAGGAATTCTTAATGTTTGAAAGAACTTTGTTCTGAACTCGCCAAGTAAAGTTGCCGGAATTGTAAACATTAGCAGTATTCTCCTCATGTTACTGCATTCTACCTGAAATCTCAGTGATTGAACAAGGCCGTAAAGTTAGGTACGGCTGTATATAGTTGTATTTCATGTGTTTCTTACAAGTTCTTAAACATTTCCTGGCTCCATCATTGAGGACTTTAGGAGTTTCAAGACAATGTGATAGTTTTCTTAGAAGTATATACAGGAAACTTCAGTATTTCAGCTGTTTTATTCAAAACACCATTCCAATTCAACCACAGTTGTTAACATAACCAGTATTCTCATAATTTAAAAGCTTTGTACACAAATTCTGAACTCTGGAAACAGGAATTCTTAATGTTTGAAAGAACTTTGTTCTGAACTCGCCAAGTAAAGTTGCCGGAATTGTAAACATTAGCAGTATTCTCCTCATGTTACTGCATTCTACCAGAAATCTCATTGACTGAACAAGGTCGTAAAGTGGGTAAGGCTATATATAGTTGTATTTCATGTGTTTCTTACAAGTTCTTAAACATTTCCTCACTCCATCATTGAGTACTTTAGGAGTTTCAAGACAATGTGATAGTTTTCTTAGAAGTATATACAGGAAACTTCAGTATTTCAGCTGTTTTATTCAAAACACCATTCCAATTCAACCACAGTTGTTAACATAACCAGTATTCTCATAATTTAAAAGCTTTGTACACAAATTCTGAACTCTGGAAACAGGAATTCTTAATGTTTGAAAGAACTTTGTTCTGAACTCGCCAAGTAAAGTTGCCGGAATTGTAAACATTAGCAGTATTCTCCTCATGTTACTGCATTCTACCTGAAATCTCAGTGATTGAACAAGGCCGTAAAGTTAGGTACGGCTGTATATAGTTGTATTTCATGTGTTTCTTACAAGTTCTTAAACATTTCCTGGCTCCATCATTGAGGACTTTAGGAGTTTCAAGACAATGTGATAGTTTTCTTAGAAGTATATACAGGAAACTTCAGTATTTCAGCTGTTTTATTCAAAACACCATTCCAATTCAACCACAGTTGTTAACATAACCAGTATTCTCATAATTTAAAAGCTTTGTACACAAATTCTGAACTCTGGAAACAGGAATTCTTAATGTTTGAAAGAACTTTGTTCTGAACTCGCCAAGTAAAGTTGCCGGAATTGTAAACATTAGCAGTATTCTCCTCATGTTACTGCATTCTACCTGAAATCTCAGTGATTGAACAAGGCCGTAAAGTTAGGTACGGCTGTATATAGTTGTATTTCATGTGTTTCTTACAAGTTCTTAAACATTTCCTGGCTCCATCATTGAGTACTTTAGGAGTTTCAAGACAATGTGATAGTTTTCTTAGAAGTATATACAGGAAACTTCAGTATTTCAGCTGTTTTATTCAAAACACCATTCCAATTCAACCACAGTTGTTAACATAACCAGTATTCTCATAATTTAAAAGCTTTGTACACAAATTCTGAACTCTGGAAACAGGAATTCTTAATGTTTGAAAGAACTTTGTTCTGAACTCGCCAAGTAAAGTTGCCGGAATTGTAAACATTAGCAGTATTCTCCTCATGTTACTGCATTCTACCAGAAATCTCATTGACTGAACAAGGTCGTAAAGTGGGTAAGGCTATATATAGTTGTATTTCATGTGTTTCTTACAAGTTCTTAAACATTTCCTCACTCCATCATTGAGTACTTTAGGAGTTTCAAGACAATGTGATAGTTTTCTTAGAAGTATATACAGGAAACTTCAGTATTTCAGCTGTTTTATTCAAAACACCATTCCAATTCAACCACAGTTGTTAACATAACCAGTATTCTCATAATTTAAAAGCTTTGTACACAAATTCTGAACTCTGGAAACAGGAATTCTTAATGTTTGAAAGAACTTTGTTCTGAACTCGCCAAGTAAAGTTGCCGGAATTGTAAACATTAGCAGTATTCTCCTCATGTTACTGCATTCTACCTGAAATCTCAGTGATTGAACAAGGCCGTAAAGTTAGGTACGGCTGTATATAGTTGTATTTCATGTGTTTCTTACAAGTTCTTAAACATTTCCTGGCTCCATCATTGAGTACTTTAGGAGTTTCAAGACAATGTGATAGTTTTCTTAGAAGTATATACAGGAAACTTCAGTATTTCAGCTGTTTTATTCAAAACACCATTCCAATTCAACCACAGTTGTTAACATAACCAGTATTCTCATAATTTAAAAGCTTTGTACACAAATTCTGAACTCTGGAAACAGGAATTCTTAATGTTTGAAAGAACTTTGTTCTGAACTCGCCAAGTAAAGTTGCCGGAATTGTAAACATTAGCAGTATTCTCCTCATGTTACTGCATTCTACCTGAAATCTCAGTGATTGAACAAGGCCGTAAAGTTAGGTAAGGCTGTATATAGTTGTATTTCATGTGTTTCTTACAAGTTCTTAAACATTTCCTGGCTCCATCATTGAGTACTTTAGGAGTTTCAAGACAATGTGATAGTTTTCTTAGAAGTATATACAGGAAACTTCAGTATTTCAGCTGTTTTATTCAAAACACCATTCCAATTCAACCACAGTTGTTAACATAACCAGTATTCTCATAATTTAAAAGCTTTGTACACAAATTCTGAACTCTGGAAACAGGAATTCTTAATGTTTGAAAGAACTTTGTTCTGAACTCGCCAAGTAAAGTTGCCGGAATTGTAAACATTAGCAGTATTCTCCTCATGTTACTGCATTCTACCTGAAATCTCAGTGATTGAACAAGGCCGTAAAGTTAGGTAAGGCTGTATATAGTTGTATTTCATGTGTTTCTTACAAGTTCTTAAACATTTCCTGGCTCCATCATTGAGTACTTTAGGAGTTTCAAGACAATGTGATAGTTTTCTTAGAAGTATATACAGGAAACTTCAGTATTTCAGCTGTTTTATTCAAAACACCATTCCAATTCAACCACAGTTGTTAACATAACCAGTATTCTCATAATTTAAAAGCTTTGTACACAAATTCTGAACTCTGGAAACAGGAATTCTTAATGTTTGAAAGAACTTTGTTCTGAACTCGCCAAGTAAAGTTGCCGGAATTGTAAACATTAGCAGTATTCTCCTCATGTTACTGCATTCTACCTGAAATCTCAGTGATTGAACAAGGCCGTAAAGTTAGGTAAGGCTGTATATAGTTGTATTTCATGTGTTTCTTACAAGTTCTTAAACATTTCCTGGCTCCATCATTGAGTACTTTAGGAGTTTCAAGACAATGTGATAGTTTTCTTAGAAGTATATACAGGAAACTTCAGTATTTCAGCTGTTTTATTCAAAACACCATTCCAATTCAACCACAGTTGTTAACATAACCAGTATTCTCATAATTTAAAAGCTTTGTACACAAATTCTGAACTCTGGAAACAGGAATTCTTAATGTTTGAAAGAACTTTGTTCTGAACTCGCCAAGTAAAGTTGCCGGAATTGTAAACATTAGCAGTATTCTCCTCATGTTACTGCATTCTACCTGAAATCTCAGTGATTGAACAAGGTCGTAAAGTTAGGTATGGCTGTATATAGTTGTATTTCATGTGTTTCTTACAAGTTCTTAAACATTTCCTGGCTCCATCATTGAGTACTTTAGGAGTTTCAAGACAATGTGATAGTTTTCTTAGAAGTATATACAGGAAACTTCAGTATTTCAGCTGTTTTATTCAAAACACCATTCCAATTCAACCACAGTTGTTAACATAACCAGTATTCTCATAATTTAAAAGCTTTGTACACAAATTCTGAACTCTGGAAACAGGAATTCTTAATGTTTGAAAGAACTTTGTTCTGAACTCGCCAAGTAAAGTTGCCGGAATTGTAAACATTAGCAGTATTCTCCTCATGTTACTACATTCTACCTGAAATCTCTGTGATTGAACAAGGTCTTAAAGTTAGGTACGGCTGTATATAGTTGTATTTCATGTGTTTCTTACAAGTTCTTAAACATTTCCTGGCTCCATCATTGAGTACTTTAGGAGTTTCAAGACAATGTGATAGTTTTCTTAGAAGTATATACAGGAAACTTCAGTATTTCAGCTGTTTTATTCAAAACACCATTCCAATTCAACCACAGTTGTTAACATAACCAGTATTCTCATAATTTAAAAGCTTTGTACACAAATTCTGAACTCTGGAAACAGGAATTCTTAATGTTTGAAAGAACTTTGTTCTGAACTCGCCAAGTAAAGTTGCCGGAATTGTAAACATTAGCAGTATTCTCCTCATGTTACTGCATTCTACCTGAAATCTCAGTGATTGAACAAGGCCGTAAAGTTAGGTACGGCTGTATATAGTTGTATTTCATGTGTTTCTTACAAGTTCTTAAACATTTCCTGGCTCCATCATTGAGGACTTTAGGAGTTTCAAGACAATGTGATAGTTTTCTTAGAAGTATATACAGGAAACTTCAGTATTTCAGCTGTTTTATTCAAAACACCATTCCAATTCAACCACAGTTGTTAACATAACCAGTATTCTCATAATTTAAAAGCTTTGTACACAAATTCTGAACTCTGGAAACAGGAATTCTTAATGTTTGAAAGAACTTTGTTCTGAACTCGCCAAGTAAAGTTGCCGGAATTGTAAACATTAGCAGTATTCTCCTCATGTTACTGCATTCTACCAGAAATCTCATTGACTGAACAAGGTCGTAAAGTGGGTAAGGCTATATATAGTTGTATTTCATGTGTTTCTTACAAGTTCTTAAACATTTCCTCACTCCATCATTGAGTACTTTAGGAGTTTCAAGACAATGTGATAGTTTTCTTAGAAGTATATACAGGAAACTTCAGTATTTCAGCTGTTTTATTCAAAACACCATTCCAATTCAACCACAGTTGTTAACATAACCAGTATTCTCATAATTTAAAAGCTTTGTACACAAATTCTGAACTCTGGAAACAGGAATTCTTAATGTTTGAAAGAACTTTGTTCTGAACTCGCCAAGTAAAGTTGCCGGAATTGTAAACATTAGCAGTATTCTCCTCATGTTACTGCATTCTACCTGAAATCTCAGTGATTGAACAAGGCCGTAAAGTTAGGTACGGCTGTATATAGTTGTATTTCATGTGTTTCTTACAAGTTCTTAAACATTTCCTGGCTCCATCATTGAGGACTTTAGGAGTTTCAAGACAATGTGATAGTTTTCTTAGAAGTATATACAGGAAACTTCAGTATTTCAGCTGTTTTATTCAAAACACCATTCCAATTCAACCACAGTTGTTAACATAACCAGTATTCTCATAATTTAAAAGCTTTGTACACAAATTCTGAACTCTGGAAACAGGAATTCTTAATGTTTGAAAGAACTTTGTTCTGAACTCGCCAAGTAAAGTTGCCGGAATTGTAAACATTAGCAGTATTCTCCTCATGTTACTGCATTCTACCTGAAATCTCAGTGATTGAACAAGGTCGTAAAGTTGGATAAGGCTGTATATAGTTGTATTTCATGTGTTTCTTACAAGTTCTTAAACATTTCCTGGCTCCATCATTGAGTACTTTAGGAGTTTCAAGACAATGTGATAGTTTTCTTAGAAGTATATACAGGAAACTTCAGTATTTCAGCTGTTTTATTCAAAACACCATTCCAATTCAACCACAGTTGTTAACATAACCAGTATTCTCATAATTTAAAAGCTTTGTACACAAATTCTGAACTCTGGAAACAGGAATTCTTAATGTTTGAAAGAACTTTGTTCTGAACTCGCCAAGTAAAGTTGCCGGAATTGTAAACATTAGCAGTATTCTCCTCATGTTACTGCATTCTACCTGAAATCTCTGTGATTGAACAAGGTCTTAAAGTTAGGTAAGGCTGTATATAGTTTTATTTCATGTCTTTCTTACAAGTTCTTAAACATTTCCTGGCTCCATCATTGAGTACTTTAGGAGTTTCAAGACAATGTGATAGTTTTCTTAGAAGTATATACAGGAAACTTCAGTATTTCAGCTGTTTTATTCAAAACACCATTCCAATTCAACCACAGTTGTTAACATAACCAGTATTCTCATAATTTAAAAGCTTTGTACACAAATTCTGAACTCTGGAAACAGGAATTCTTAATGTTTGAAAGAACTTTGTTCTGAACTCGCCAAGTAAAGTTGCCGGAATTGTAAACATTAGCAGTATTCTCCTCATGTTACTGCATTCTACCTGAAATCTCAGTGATTGAACAAGGCCGTAAAGTTAGGTACGGCTGTATATAGTTGTATTTCATGTGTTTCTTACAAGTTCTTAAACATTTCCTGGCTCCATCATTGAGGACTTTAGGAGTTTCAAGACAATGTGATAGTTTTCTTAGAAGTATATACAGGAAACTTCAGTATTTCAGCTGTTTTATTCAAAACACCATTCCAATTCAACCACAGTTGTTAACATAACCAGTATTCTCATAATTTAAAAGCTTTGTACACAAATTCTGAACTCTGGAAACAGGAATTCTTAATGTTTGAAAGAACTTTGTTCTGAACTCGCCAAGTAAAGTTGCCGGAATTGTAAACATTAGCAGTATTCTCCTCATGTTACTGCATTCTACCAGAAATCTCATTGACTGAACAAGGTCGTAAAGTGGGTAAGGCTATATATAGTTGTATTTCATGTGTTTCTTACAAGTTCTTAAACATTTCCTCACTCCATCATTGAGTACTTTAGGAGTTTCAAGACAATGTGATAGTTTTCTTAGAAGTATATACAGGAAACTTCAGTATTTCAGCTGTTTTATTCAAAACACCATTCCAATTCAACCACAGTTGTTAACATAACCAGTATTCTCATAATTTAAAAGCTTTGTACACAAATTCTGAACTCTGGAAACAGGAATTCTTAATGTTTGAAAGAACTTTGTTCTGAACTCGCCAAGTAAAGTTGCCGGAATTGTAAACATTAGCAGTATTCTCCTCATGTTACTGCATTCTACCTGAAATCTCAGTGATTGAACAAGGCCGTAAAGTTAGGTACGGCTGTATATAGTTGTATTTCATGTGTTTCTTACAAGTTCTTAAACATTTCCTGGCTCCATCATTGAGGACTTTAGGAGTTTCAAGACAATGTGATAGTTTTCTTAGAAGTATATACAGGAAACTTCAGTATTTCAGCTGTTTTATTCAAAACACCATTCCAATTCAACCACAGTTGTTAACATAACCAGTATTCTCATAATTTAAAAGCTTTGTACACAAATTCTGAACTCTGGAAACAGGAATTCTTAATGTTTGAAAGAACTTTGTTCTGAACTCGCCAAGTAAAGTTGCCGGAATTGTAAACATTAGCAGTATTCTCCTCATGTTACTGCATTCTACCTGAAATCTCAGTGATTGAACAATGTCGTAAAGGGTAAGGCTATATATAGTTGTATTTCATGTGTTTCTTACAAGTTCTTAAACATTTCCTGGCTCCATCATTGAGTACTTTAGGAGTTTCAAGACAATGTGATAGTTTTCTTAGAAGTATATACAGGAAACTTCAGTATTTCAGCTGTTTTATTCAAAACACCATTCCAATTCAACCACAGTTGTTAACATAACCAGTATTCTCATAATTTAAAAGCTTTGTACACAAATTCTGAACTCTGGAAACAGGAATTCTTAATGTTTGAAAGAACTTTGTTCTGAACTCGCCAAGTAAAGTTGCCGGAATTGTAAACATTAGCAGTATTCTCCTCATGTTACTGCATTCTACCTGAAATCTCTGTGATTGAACAAGGTCTTAAAGTTAGGTAAGGCTGTATATAGTTGTATTTCATGTGTTTCTTACAAGTTCTTAAACATTTCCTGGCTCCATCATTGAGTACTTTAGGAGTTTCAAGACAATGTGATAGTTTTCTTAGAAGTATATACAGGAAACTTCAGTATTTCAGCTGTTTTATTCAAAACACCATTCCAATTCAACCACAGTTGTTAACATAACCAGTATTCTCATAATTTAAAAGCTTTGTACACAAATTCTGAACTCTGGAAACAGGAATTCTTAATGTTTGAAAGAACTTTGTTCTGAACTCGCCAAGTAAAGTTGCCGGAATTGTAAACATTAGCAGTATTCTCCTCATGTTACTGCATTCTACCTGAAATCTCAGTGATTGAACAAGGCCGTAAAGTTAGGTACGGCTGTATATAGTTGTATTTCATGTGTTTCTTACAAGTTCTTAAACATTTCCTGGCTCCATCATTGAGGACTTTAGGAGTTTCAAGACAATGTGATAGTTTTCTTAGAAGTATATACAGGAAACTTCAGTATTTCAGCTGTTTTATTCAAAACACCATTCCAATTCAACCACAGTTGTTAACATAACCAGTATTCTCATAATTTAAAAGCTTTGTACACAAATTCTGAACTCTGGAAACAGGAATTCTTAATGTTTGAAAGAACTTTGTTCTGAACTCGCCAAGTAAAGTTGCCGGAATTGTAAACATTAGCAGTATTCTCCTCATGTTACTGCATTCTACCAGAAATCTCATTGACTGAACAAGGTCGTAAAGTGGGTAAGGCTATATATAGTTGTATTTCATGTGTTTCTTACAAGTTCTTAAACATTTCCTCACTCCATCATTGAGTACTTTAGGAGTTTCAAGACAATGTGATAGTTTTCTTAGAAGTATATACAGGAAACTTCAGTATTTCAGCTGTTTTATTCAAAACACCATTCCAATTCAACCACAGTTGTTAACATAACCAGTATTCTCATAATTTAAAAGCTTTGTACACAAATTCTGAACTCTGGAAACAGGAATTCTTAATGTTTGAAAGAACTTTGTTCTGAACTCGCCAAGTAAAGTTGCCGGAATTGTAAACATTAGCAGTATTCTCCTCATGTTACTGCATTCTACCTGAAATCTCAGTGATTGAACAAGGCCGTAAAGTTAGGTACGGCTGTATATAGTTGTATTTCATGTGTTTCTTACAAGTTCTTAAACATTTCCTGGCTCCATCATTGAGGACTTTAGGAGTTTCAAGACAATGTGATAGTTTTCTTAGAAGTATATACAGGAAACTTCAGTATTTCAGCTGTTTTATTCAAAACACCATTCCAATTCAACCACAGTTGTTAACATAACCAGTATTCTCATAATTTAAAAGCTTTGTACACAAATTCTGAACTCTGGAAACAGGAATTCTTAATGTTTGAAAGAACTTTGTTCTGAACTCGCCAAGTAAAGTTGCCGGAATTGTAAACATTAGCAGTATTCTCCTCATGTTACTGCATTCTACCTGAAATCTCAGTGATTGAACAAGGCCGTAAAGTTAGGTACGGCTGTATATAGTTGTATTTCATGTGTTTCTTACAAGTTCTTAAACATTTCCTGGCTCCATCATTGAGTACTTTAGGAGTTTCAAGACAATGTGATAGTTTTCTTAGAAGTATATACAGGAAACTTCAGTATTTCAGCTGTTTTATTCAAAACACCATTCCAATTCAACCACAGTTGTTAACATAACCAGTATTCTCATAATTTAAAAGCTTTGTACACAAATTCTGAACTCTGGAAACAGGAATTCTTAATGTTTGAAAGAACTTTGTTCTGAACTCGCCAAGTAAAGTTGCCGGAATTGTAAACATTAGCAGTATTCTCCTCATGTTACTGCATTCTACCAGAAATCTCATTGACTGAACAAGGTCGTAAAGTGGGTAAGGCTATATATAGTTGTATTTCATGTGTTTCTTACAAGTTCTTAAACATTTCCTCACTCCATCATTGAGTACTTTAGGAGTTTCAAGACAATGTGATAGTTTTCTTAGAAGTATATACAGGAAACTTCAGTATTTCAGCTGTTTTATTCAAAACACCATTCCAATTCAACCACAGTTGTTAACATAACCAGTATTCTCATAATTTAAAAGCTTTGTACACAAATTCTGAACTCTGGAAACAGGAATTCTTAATGTTTGAAAGAACTTTGTTCTGAACTCGCCAAGTAAAGTTGCCGGAATTGTAAACATTAGCAGTATTCTCCTCATGTTACTGCATTCTACCTGAAATCTCAGTGATTGAACAAGGCCGTAAAGTTAGGTACGGCTGTATATAGTTGTATTTCATGTGTTTCTTACAAGTTCTTAAACATTTCCTGGCTCCATCATTGAGGACTTTAGGAGTTTCAAGACAATGTGATAGTTTTCTTAGAAGTATATACAGGAAACTTCAGTATTTCAGCTGTTTTATTCAAAACACCATTCCAATTCAACCACAGTTGTTAACATAACCAGTATTCTCATAATTTAAAAGCTTTGTACACAAATTCTGAACTCTGGAAACAGGAATTCTTAATGTTTGAAAGAACTTTGTTCTGAACTCGCCAAGTAAAGTTGCCGGAATTGTAAACATTAGCAGTATTCTCCTCATGTTACTGCATTCTACCAGAAATCTCATTGACTGAACAAGGTCGTAAAGTGGGTAAGGCTATATATAGTTGTATTTCATGTGTTTCTTACAAGTTCTTAAACATTTCCTCACTCCATCATTGAGTACTTTAGGAGTTTCAAGACAATGTGATAGTTTTCTTAGAAGTATATACAGGAAACTTCAGTATTTCAGCTGTTTTATTCAAAACACCATTCCAATTCAACCACAGTTGTTAACATAACCAGTATTCTCATAATTTAAAAGCTTTGTACACAAATTCTGAACTCTGGAAACAGGAATTCTTAATGTTTGAAAGAACTTTGTTCTGAACTCGCCAAGTAAAGTTGCCGGAATTGTAAACATTAGCAGTATTCTCCTCATGTTACTGCATTCTACCTGAAATCTCAGTGATTGAACAAGGCCGTAAAGTTAGGTACGGCTGTATATAGTTGTATTTCATGTGTTTCTTACAAGTTCTTAAACATTTCCTGGCTCCATCATTGAGTACTTTAGGAGTTTCAAGACAATGTGATAGTTTTCTTAGAAGTATATACAGGAAACTTCAGTATTTCAGCTGTTTTATTCAAAACACCATTCCAATTCAACCACAGTTGTTAACATAACCAGTATTCTCATAATTTAAAAGCTTTGTACACAAATTCTGAACTCTGGAAACAGGAATTCTTAATGTTTGAAAGAACTTTGTTCTGAACTCGCCAAGTAAAGTTGCCGGAATTGTAAACATTAGCAGTATTCTCCTCATGTTACTGCATTCTACCTGAAATCTCAGTGATTGAACAAGGCCGTAAAGTTAGGTAAGGCTGTATATAGTTGTATTTCATGTGTTTCTTACAAGTTCTTAAACATTTCCTGGCTCCATCATTGAGTACTTTAGGAGTTTCAAGACAATGTGATAGTTTTCTTAGAAGTATATACAGGAAACTTCAGTATTTCAGCTGTTTTATTCAAAACACCATTCCAATTCAACCACAGTTGTTAACATAACCAGTATTCTCATAATTTAAAAGCTTTGTACACAAATTCTGAACTCTGGAAACAGGAATTCTTAATGTTTGAAAGAACTTTGTTCTGAACTCGCCAAGTAAAGTTGCCGGAATTGTAAACATTAGCAGTATTCTCCTCATGTTACTGCATTCTACCTGAAATCTCAGTGATTGAACAAGGCCGTAAAGTTAGGTACGGCTGTATATAGTTGTATTTCATGTGTTTCTTACAAGTTCTTAAACATTTCCTGGCTCCATCATTGAGTACTTTAGGAGTTTCAAGACAATGTGATAGTTTTCTTAGAAGTATATACAGGAAACTTCAGTATTTCAGCTGTTTTATTCAAAACACCATTCCAATTCAACCACAGTTGTTAACATAACCAGTATTCTCATAATTTAAAAGCTTTGTACACAAATTCTGAACTCTGGAAACAGGAATTCTTAATGTTTGAAAGAACTTTGTTCTGAACTCGCCAAGTAAAGTTGCCGGAATTGTAAACATTAGCAGTATTCTCCTCATGTTACTGCATTCTACCAGAAATCTCATTGACTGAACAAGGTCGAAAAGTAGGTAAGGCTATATATAGTTGTATTTCATGTGTTTCTTACAAGTTCTTAAACATTTCCTCACTCCATCATTGAGTACTTTAGGAGTTTCAAGACAATGTGATAGTTTTCTTAGAAGTATATACAGGAAACTTCAGTATTTCAGCTGTTTTATTCAAAACACCATTCCAATTCAACCACAGTTGTTAACATAACCAGTATTCTCATAATTTAAAAGCTTTGTACACAAATTCTGAACTCTGGAAACAGGAGTTCTTAATGTTTGAAAGAACTTTGTTCTGAACTCGCCAAGTAAAGTTGCCGGAATTGTAAACATTAGCAGTATTCTCCTCATGTTACTGCATTCTACCTGAAATCGCAGTGATTGAACAAGGCCGTAAAGTTAGGTACGGCTGTATATAGTTGTATTTCATGTGTTTCTTACAAGTTCATAACATTTCCACACTCCATCATTGAGTACTTTAGGAGTTTCAAGACAATGTGATAGTTTCCTTAGAAGTATATACAGGAATGTTCAGTATTTCAGCTGTTTTATTCAAAACACCATTCCAATTCAACCACAGTTGTTAACATAACCAGTATTCTCATAATTTAAAAGCTTTGTACACAAATTCTGAACTCTGGAAACAGGAGTTCTTAATGTTTGAAAGAACTTTGTTCTGAACTCGCCAAGTAAAGTTGCCGGAATTGTAAACATTAGCAGTATTCTCCTCATGTTACTGCATTCTACCTGAAATCTCAGTGATTGAACAAGGCCGTAAAGTTAGGTACGGCTGTATATAGTTGTATTTCATGTGTTTCTTACAAGTTCTTAAACATTTCCTGGCTCCATCATTGAGTACTTTAGGAGTTTCAAGACAATGTGATAGTTTTCTTAGAAGTATATACAGGAAACTTCAGTATTTCAGCTGTTTTATTCAAAACACCATTCCAATTCAACCACAGTTGTTAACATAACCAGTATTCTCATAATTTAAAAGCTTTGTACACAAATTCTGAACTCTGGAAACAGGAATTCTTAATGTTTGAAAGAACTTTGTTCTGAACTCGCCAAGTAAAGTTGCCGGAATTGTAAACATTAGCAGTATTCTCCTCATGTTACTGCATTCTACCTGAAATCTCAGTGATTGAACAAGGTCGTAAAGTTAGGTATGGCTGTATATAGTTGTATTTCATGTGTTTCTTACAAGTTCTTAAACATTTCCTGGCTCCATCATTGAGTACTTTAGGAGTTTCAAGACAATGTGATAGTTTTCTTAGAAGTATATACAGGAAACTTCAGTATTTCAGCTGTTTTATTCAAAACACCATTCCAATTCAACCACAGTTGTTAACATAACCAGTATTCTCATAATTTAAAAGCTTTGTACACAAATTCTGAACTCTGGAAACAGGAATTCTTAATGTTTGAAAGAACTTTGTTCTGAACTCGCCAAGTAAAGTTGCCGGAATTGTAAACATTAGCAGTATTCTCCTC
The DNA here is from genome assembly GCA_036010255.1 of Myotis pilosus. Taxonomy (NCBI): domain Eukaryota; kingdom Metazoa; phylum Chordata; class Mammalia; order Chiroptera; family Vespertilionidae; genus Myotis; species Myotis pilosus. The sequence goes on from JASKON010000045.1 coordinate 19,829, forward strand.
ATGTTACTGCATTCTACCTGAAATCTCAGTGATTGAACAAGGCCGTAAAGTTAGGTACGGCTGTATATAGTTGTATTTCATGTGTTTCTTACAAGTTCTTAAACATTTCCTGGCTCCATCATTGAGGACTTTAGGAGTTTCAAGACAATGTGATAGTTTTCTTAGAAGTATATACAGGAAACTTCAGTATTTCAGCTGTTTTATTCAAAACACCATTCCAATTCAACCACAGTTGTTAACATAACCAGTATTCTCATAATTTAAAAGCTTTGTACACAAATTCTGAACTCTGGAAACAGGAATTCTTAATGTTTGAAAGAACTTTGTTCTGAACTCGCCAAGTAAAGTTGCCGGAATTGTAAACATTAGCAGTATTCTCCTCATGTTACTGCATTCTACCAGAAATCTCATTGACTGAACAAGGTCGTAAAGTGGGTAAGGCTATATATAGTTGTATTTCATGTGTTTCTTACAAGTTCTTAAACATTTCCTCACTCCATCATTGAGTACTTTAGGAGTTTCAAGACAATGTGATAGTTTTCTTAGAAGTATATACAGGAAACTTCAGTATTTCAGCTGTTTTATTCAAAACACCATTCCAATTCAACCACAGTTGTTAACATAACCAGTATTCTCATAATTTAAAAGCTTTGTACACAAATTCTGAACTCTGGAAACAGGAATTCTTAATGTTTGAAAGAACTTTGTTCTGAACTCGCCAAGTAAAGTTGCCGGAATTGTAAACATTAGCAGTATTCTCCTCATGTTACTGCATTCTACCAGAAATCTCATTGACTGAACAAGGTCGTAAAGTGGGTAAGGCTATATATAGTTGTATTTCATGTGTTTCTTACAAGTTCTTAAACATTTCCTCACTCCATCATTGAGTACTTTAGGAGTTTCAAGACAATGTGATAGTTTTCTTAGAAGTATATACAGGAAACTTCAGTATTTCAGCTGTTTTATTCAAAACACCATTCCAATTCAACCACAGTTGTTAACATAACCAGTATTCTCATAATTTAAAAGCTTTGTACACAAATTCTGAACTCTGGAAACAGGAATTCTTAATGTTTGAAAGAACTTTGTTCTGAACTCGCCAAGTAAAGTTGCCGGAATTGTAAACATTAGCAGTATTCTCCTCATGTTACTGCATTCTACCTGAAATCTCAGTGATTGAACAAGGCCGTAAAGTTAGGTACGGCTGTATATAGTTGTATTTCATGTGTTTCTTACAAGTTCTTAAACATTTCCTGGCTCCATCATTGAGTACTTTAGGAGTTTCAAGACAATGTGATAGTTTTCTTAGAAGTATATACAGGAAACTTCAGTATTTCAGCTGTTTTATTCAAAACACCATTCCAATTCAACCACAGTTGTTAACATAACCAGTATTCTCATAATTTAAAAGCTTTGTACACAAATTCTGAACTCTGGAAACAGGAATTCTTAATGTTTGAAAGAACTTTGTTCTGAACTCGCCAAGTAAAGTTGCCGGAATTGTAAACATTAGCAGTATTCTCCTCATGTTACTGCATTCTACCAGAAATCTCATTAATTGAACAAGGTCGTAAAGTTTGTAAAGGCTGTATATAGTTGTATTTCATGTGTTTCTTCAAGTTCTTAAACATTTTCTGGCTCCATCATTGAGTACTTTAGGAGTTTCAAGACAATGTGATAGTTTTCTTAGAAGTATATACAGGAAACTTCAGTATTTCAGCTGTTTTATTCAAAACACCATTCCAATTCAACCACAGTTGTTAACATAACCAGTATTCTCATAATTTAAAAGCTTTGTACACAAATTCTGAACTCTGGAAACAGGAATTCTTAATGTTTGAAAGAACTTTGTTCTGAACTCGCCAAGTAAAGTTGCCGGAATTGTAAACATTAGCAGTATTTTCCTCATGTTACTGCATTCTACATGAAATCTCAATGATTGAACAAGGTCCTAAAGTTAGATACGGCTGTATATAGTTGTATTTCATATGTTTCTTACAAGTTCTTAAACATTTCCTGGCTCCATCATTGAGGACTTTAGGAGTTTCAAGACAATGTGATAGTTTTCTTAGAAGTATATACAGGAAACTTCAGTATTTCAGCTGTTTTATTCAAAACACCATTCCAATTCAACCACAGTTGTTAACATAACCAGTATTCTCATAATTTAAAAGCTTTGTACACAAATTCTGAACTCTGGAAACAGGAATTCTTAATGTTTGAAAGAACTTTGTTCTGAACTCGCCAAGTAAAGTTGCCGGAATTGTAAACATTAGCAGTATTCTCCTCATGTTACTGCATTCTACCTGAAATCTCAGTGATTGAACAAGGCCGTAAAGTTAGGTAAGGCTGTATATAGTTGTATTTCATGTGTTTCTTACAAGTTCTTAAACATTTCCTGGCTCCATCATTGAGTACTTTAGGAGTTTCAAGACAATGTGATAGTTTTCTTAGAAGTATATACAGGAAACTTCAGTATTTCAGCTGTTTTATTCAAAACACCATTCCAATTCAACCACAGTTGTTAACATAACCAGTATTCTCATAATTTAAAAGCTTTGTACACAAATTCTGAACTCTGGAAACAGGAATTCTTAATGTTTGAAAGAACTTTGTTCTGAACTCGCCAAGTAAAGTTGCCGGAATTGTAAACATTAGCAGTATTCTCCTCATGTTACTGCATTCTACCAGAAATCTCATTGACTGAACAAGGTCGTAAAGTGGGTAAGGCTATATATAGTTGTATTTCATGTGTTTCTTACAAGTTCTTAAACATTTCCTCACTCCATCATTGAGTACTTTAGGAGTTTCAAGACAATGTGATAGTTTTCTTAGAAGTATATACAGGAAACTTCAGTATTTCAGCTGTTTTATTCAAAACACCATTCCAATTCAACCACAGTTGTTAACATAACCAGTATTCTCATAATTTAAAAGCTTTGTACACAAATTCTGAACTCTGGAAACAGGAATTCTTAATGTTTGAAAGAACTTTGTTCTGAACTCGCCAAGTAAAGTTGCCGGAATTGTAAACATTAGCAGTATTCTCCTCATGTTACTGCATTCTACCTGAAATCTCAGTGATTGAACAAGGCCGTAAAGTTAGGTACGGCTGTATATAGTTGTATTTCATGTGTTTCTTACAAGTTCTTAAACATTTCCTGGCTCCATCATTGAGTACTTTAGGAGTTTCAAGACAATGTGATAGTTTTCTTAGAAGTATATACAGGAAACTTCAGTATTTCAGCTGTTTTATTCAAAACACCATTCCAATTCAACCACAGTTGTTAACATAACCAGTATTCTCATAATTTAAAAGCTTTGTACACAAATTCTGAACTCTGGAAACAGGAATTCTTAATGTTTGAAAGAACTTTGTTCTGAACTCGCCAAGTAAAGTTGCCGGAATTGTAAACATTAGCAGTATTCTCCTCATGTTACTGCATTCTACCTGAAATCTCAGTGATTGAACAAGGCCGTAAAGTTAGGTACGGCTGTATATAGTTGTATTTCATGTGTTTCTTACAAGTTCTTAAACATTTCCTCACTCCATCATTGAGTACTTTAGGAGTTTCAAGACAATGTGATAGTTTTCTTAGAAGTATATACAGGAAACTTCAGTATTTCAGCTGTTTTATTCAAAACACCATTCCAATTCAACCACAGTTGTTAACATAACCAGTATTCTCATAATTTAAAAGCTTTGTACACAAATTCTGAACTCTGGAAACAGGAATTCTTAATGTTTGAAAGAACTTTGTTCTGAACTCGCCAAGTAAAGTTGCCGGAATTGTAAACATTAGCAGTATTCTCCTCATGTTACTGCATTCTACCTGAAATCTCAGTGATTGAACAAGGCCGTAAAGTTAGGTACGGCTGTATATAGTTGTATTTCATGTGTTTCTTACAAGTTCTTAAACATTTCCTGGCTCCATCATTGAGTACTTTAGGAGTTTCAAGACAATGTGATAGTTTTCTTAGAAGTATATACAGGAAACTTCAGTATTTCAGCTGTTTTATTCAAAACACCATTCCAATTCAACCACAGTTGTTAACATAACCAGTATTCTCATAATTTAAAAGCTTTGTACACAAATTCTGAACTCTGGAAACAGGAATTCTTAATGTTTGAAAGAACTTTGTTCTGAACTCGCCAAGTAAAGTTGCCGGAATTGTAAACATTAGCAGTATTCTCCTCATGTTACTGCATTCTACCTGAAATCTCAGTGATTGAACAAGGCCGTAAAGTTAGGTAAGGCTGTATATAGTTGTATTTCATGTGTTTCTTACAAGTTCTTAAACATTTCCTGGCTCCATCATTGAGTACTTTAGGAGTTTCAAGACAATGTGATAGTTTTCTTAGAAGTATATACAGGAAACTTCAGTATTTCAGCTGTTTTATTCAAAACACCATTCCAATTCAACCACAGTTGTTAACATAACCAGTATTCTCATAATTTAAAAGCTTTGTACACAAATTCTGAACTCTGGAAACAGGAATTCTTAATGTTTGAAAGAACTTTGTTCTGAACTCGCCAAGTAAAGTTGCCGGAATTGTAAACATTAGCAGTATTCTCCTCATGTTACTGCATTCTACCAGAAATCTCATTGACTGAACAAGGTCGTAAAGTGGGTAAGGCTATATATAGTTGTATTTCATGTGTTTCTTACAAGTTCTTAAACATTTCCTCACTCCATCATTGAGTACTTTAGGAGTTTCAAGACAATGTGATAGTTTTCTTAGAAGTATATACAGGAAACTTCAGTATTTCAGCTGTTTTATTCAAAACACCATTCCAATTCAACCACAGTTGTTAACATAACCAGTATTCTCATAATTTAAAAGCTTTGTACACAAATTCTGAACTCTGGAAACAGGAATTCTTAATGTTTGAAAGAACTTTGTTCTGAACTCGCCAAGTAAAGTTGCCGGAATTGTAAACATTAGCAGTATTCTCCTCATGTTACTGCATTCTACCTGAAATCTCAGTGATTGAACAAGGCCGTAAAGTTAGGTAAGGCTGTATATAGTTGTATTTCATGTGTTTCTTACAAGTTCTTAAACATTTCCTGGCTCCATCATTGAGGACTTTAGGAGTTTCAAGACAATGTGATAGTTTTCTTAGAAGTATATACAGGAAACTTCAGTATTTCAGCTGTTTTATTCAAAACACCATTCCAATTCAACCACAGTTGTTAACATAACCAGTATTCTCATAATTTAAAAGCTTTGTACACAAATTCTGAACTCTGGAAACAGGAATTCTTAATGTTTGAAAGAACTTTGTTCTGAACTCGCCAAGTAAAGTTGCCGGAATTGTAAACATTAGCAGTATTCTCCTCATGTTACTGCATTCTACCTGAAATCTCAGTGATTGAACAAGGCCGTAAAGTTAGGTACGGCTGTATATAGTTGTATTTCATGTGTTTCTTACAAGTTCTTAAACATTTCCTGGCTCCATCATTGAGTACTTTAGGAGTTTCAAGACAATGTGATAGTTTTCTTAGAAGTATATACAGGAAACTTCAGTATTTCAGCTGTTTTATTCAAAACACCATTCCAATTCAACCACAGTTGTTAACATAACCAGTATTCTCATAATTTAAAAGCTTTGTACACAAATTCTGAACTCTGGAAACAGGAATTCTTAATGTTTGAAAGAACTTTGTTCTGAACTCGCCAAGTAAAGTTGCCGGAATTGTAAACATTAGCAGTATTCTCCTCATGTTACTGCATTCTACCAGAAATCTCATTGACTGAACAAGGTCGTAAAGTGGGTAAGGCTATATATAGTTGTATTTCATGTGTTTCTTACAAGTTCTTAAACATTTCCTCACTCCATCATTGAGTACTTTAGGAGTTTCAAGACAATGTGATAGTTTTCTTAGAAGTATATACAGGAAACTTCAGTATTTCAGCTGTTTTATTCAAAACACCATTCCAATTCAACCACAGTTGTTAACATAACCAGTATTCTCATAATTTAAAAGCTTTGTACACAAATTCTGAACTCTGGAAACAGGAATTCTTAATGTTTGAAAGAACTTTGTTCTGAACTCGCCAAGTAAAGTTGCCGGAATTGTAAACATTAGCAGTATTCTCCTCATGTTACTGCATTCTACCTGAAATCTCAGTGATTGAACAAGGCCGTAAAGTTAGGTACGGCTGTATATAGTTGTATTTCATGTGTTTCTTACAAGTTCTTAAACATTTCCTGGCTCCATCATTGAGGACTTTAGGAGTTTCAAGACAATGTGATAGTTTTCTTAGAAGTATATACAGGAAACTTCAGTATTTCAGCTGTTTTATTCAAAACACCATTCCAATTCAACCACAGTTGTTAACATAACCAGTATTCTCATAATTTAAAAGCTTTGTACACAAATTCTGAACTCTGGAAACAGGAATTCTTAATGTTTGAAAGAACTTTGTTCTGAACTCGCCAAGTAAAGTTGCCGGAATTGTAAACATTAGCAGTATTCTCCTCATGTTACTGCATTCTACCAGAAATCTCATTGACTGAACAAGGTCGTAAAGTGGGTAAGGCTATATATAGTTGTATTTCATGTGTTTCTTACAAGTTCTTAAACATTTCCTCACTCCATCATTGAGTACTTTAGGAGTTTCAAGACAATGTGATAGTTTTCTTAGAAGTATATACAGGAAACTTCAGTATTTCAGCTGTTTTATTCAAAACACCATTCCAATTCAACCACAGTTGTTAACATAACCAGTATTCTCATAATTTAAAAGCTTTGTACACAAATTCTGAACTCTGGAAACAGGAATTCTTAATGTTTGAAAGAACTTTGTTCTGAACTCGCCAAGTAAAGTTGCCGGAATTGTAAACATTAGCAGTATTCTCCTCATGTTACTGCATTCTACCTGAAATCTCAGTGATTGAACAAGGCCGTAAAGTTAGGTACGGCTGTATATAGTTGTATTTCATGTGTTTCTTACAAGTTCTTAAACATTTCCTGGCTCCATCATTGAGTACTTTAGGAGTTTCAAGACAATGTGATAGTTTTCTTAGAAGTATATACAGGAAACTTCAGTATTTCAGCTGTTTTATTCAAAACACCATTCCAATTCAACCACAGTTGTTAACATAACCAGTATTCTCATAATTTAAAAGCTTTGTACACAAATTCTGAACTCTGGAAACAGGAATTCTTAATGTTTGAAAGAACTTTGTTCTGAACTCGCCAAGTAAAGTTGCCGGAATTGTAAACATTAGCAGTATTCTCCTCATGTTACTGCATTCTACCTGAAATCTCAGTGATTGAACAAGGCCGTAAAGTTAGGTAAGGCTGTATATAGTTGTATTTCATGTGTTTCTTACAAGTTCTTAAACATTTCCTGGCTCCATCATTGAGTACTTTAGGAGTTTCAAGACAATGTGATAGTTTTCTTAGAAGTATATACAGGAAACTTCAGTATTTCAGCTGTTTTATTCAAAACACCATTCCAATTCAACCACAGTTGTTAACATAACCAGTATTCTCATAATTTAAAAGCTTTGTACACAAATTCTGAACTCTGGAAACAGGAATTCTTAATGTTTGAAAGAACTTTGTTCTGAACTCGCCAAGTAAAGTTGCCGGAATTGTAAACATTAGCAGTATTCTCCTCATGTTACTGCATTCTACCTGAAATCTCAGTGATTGAACAAGGCCGTAAAGTTAGGTAAGGCTGTATATAGTTGTATTTCATGTGTTTCTTACAAGTTCTTAAACATTTCCTGGCTCCATCATTGAGTACTTTAGGAGTTTCAAGACAATGTGATAGTTTTCTTAGAAGTATATACAGGAAACTTCAGTATTTCAGCTGTTTTATTCAAAACACCATTCCAATTCAACCACAGTTGTTAACATAACCAGTATTCTCATAATTTAAAAGCTTTGTACACAAATTCTGAACTCTGGAAACAGGAATTCTTAATGTTTGAAAGAACTTTGTTCTGAACTCGCCAAGTAAAGTTGCCGGAATTGTAAACATTAGCAGTATTCTCCTCATGTTACTGCATTCTACCAGAAATCTCATTGACTGAACAAGGTCGTAAAGTGGGTAAGGCTATATATAGTTGTATTTCATGTGTTTCTTACAAGTTCTTAAACATTTCCTCACTCCATCATTGAGTACTTTAGGAGTTTCAAGACAATGTGATAGTTTTCTTAGAAGTATATACAGGAAACTTCAGTATTTCAGCTGTTTTATTCAAAACACCATTCCAATTCAACCACAGTTGTTAACATAACCAGTATTCTCATAATTTAAAAGCTTTGTACACAAATTCTGAACTCTGGAAACAGGAATTCTTAATGTTTGAAAGAACTTTGTTCTGAACTCGCCAAGTAAAGTTGCCGGAATTGTAAACATTAGCAGTATTCTCCTCATGTTACTGCATTCTACCTGAAATCTCAGTGATTGAACAAGGCCGTAAAGTTAGGTAAGGCTGTATATAGTTGTATTTCATGTGTTTCTTACAAGTTCTTAAACATTTCCTGGCTCCATCATTGAGTACTTTAGGAGTTTCAAGACAATGTGATAGTTTTCTTAGAAGTATATACAGGAAACTTCAGTATTTCAGCTGTTTTATTCAAAACACCATTCCAATTCAACCACAGTTGTTAACATAACCAGTATTCTCATAATTTAAAAGCTTTGTACACAAATTCTGAACTCTGGAAACAGGAATTCTTAATGTTTGAAAGAACTTTGTTCTGAACTCGCCAAGTAAAGTTGCCGGAATTGTAAACATTAGCAGTATTCTCCTCATGTTACTGCATTCTACCTGAAATCTCAGTGATTGAACAAGGTCGTAAAGTTAGGTATGGCTGTATATAGTTGTATTTCATGTGTTTCTTACAAGTTCTTAAACATTTCCTGGCTCCATCATTGAGTACTTTAGGAGTTTCAAGACAATGTGATAGTTTTCTTAGAAGTATATACAGGAAACTTCAGTATTTCAGCTGTTTTATTCAAAACACCATTCCAATTCAACCACAGTTGTTAACATAACCAGTATTCTCATAATTTAAAAGCTTTGTACACAAATTCTGAACTCTGGAAACAGGAATTCTTAATGTTTGAAAGAACTTTGTTCTGAACTCGCCAAGTAAAGTTGCCGGAATTGTAAACATTAGCAGTATTCTCCTCATGTTACTGCATTCTACCTGAAATCTCAGTGATTGAACAAGGACGTAAAGTTAGGTATGGCTGTATATAGTTGTATTTCATGTGTTTCTTACAAGTTCTTAAACATTTCCTGGCTCCATCATTGAGTACTTTAGGAGTTTCAAGACAATGTGATAGTTTTCTTAGAAGTATATACAGGAAACTTCAGTATTTCAGCTGTTTTATTCAAAACACCATTCCAATTCAACCACAGTTGTTAACATAACCAGTATTCTCATAATTTAAAAGCTTTGTACACAAATTCTGAACTCTGGAAACAGGAATTCTTAATGTTTGAAAGAACTTTGTTCTGAACTCGCCAAGTAAAGTTGCCGGAATTGTAAACATTAGCAGTATTCTCCTCATGTTACTGCATTCTACCTGAAATCTCAGTGATTGAACAAGGTCGTAAAGTTAGGTATGGCTGTATATAGTTGTATTTCATGTGTTTCTTACAAGTTCTTAAACATTTCCTGGCTCCATCATTGAGTACTTTAGGAGTTTCAAGACAATGTGATAGTTTTCTTAGAAGTATATACAGGAAACTTCAGTATTTCAGCTGTTTTATTCAAAACACCATTCCAATTCAACCACAGTTGTTAACATAACCAGTATTCTCATAATTTAAAAGCTTTGTACACAAATTCTGAACTCTGGAAACAGGAATTCTTAATGTTTGAAAGAACTTTGTTCTGAACTCGCCAAGTAAAGTTGCCGGAATTGTAAACATTAGCAGTATTCTCCTCATGTTACTGCATTCTACCTGAAATCTCAGTGATTGAACAAGGCCGTAAAGTTAGGTAAGGCTGTATATAGTTGTATTTCATGTGTTTCTTACAAGTTCTTAAACATTTCCTGGCTCCATCATTGAGGACTTTAGGAGTTTCAAGACAATGTGATAGTTTTCTTAGAAGTATATACAGGAAACTTCAGTATTTCAGCTGTTTTATTCAAAACACCATTCCAATTCAACCACAGTTGTTAACATAACCAGTATTCTCATAATTTAAAAGCTTTGTACACAAATTCTGAACTCTGGAAACAGGAATTCTTAATGTTTGAAAGAACTTTGTTCTGAACTCGCCAAGTAAAGTTGCCGGAATTGTAAACATTAGCAGTATTCTCCTCATGTTACTGCATTCTACCTGAAATCTCAGTGATTGAACAAGGCCGTAAAGTTAGGTACGGCTGTATATAGTTGTATTTCATGTGTTTCTTACAAGTTCTTAAACATTTCCTGGCTCCATCATTGAGGACTTTAGGAGTTTCAAGACAATGTGATAGTTTTCTTAGAAGTATATACAGGAAACTTCAGTATTTCAGCTGTTTTATTCAAAACACCATTCCAATTCAACCACAGTTGTTAACATAACCAGTATTCTCATAATTTAAAAGCTTTGTACACAAATTCTGAACTCTGGAAACAGGAATTCTTAATGTTTGAAAGAACTTTGTTCTGAACTCGCCAAGTAAAGTTGCCGGAATTGTAAACATTAGCAGTATTCTCCTCATGTTACTGCATTCTACCAGAAATCTCATTGACTGAACAAGGTCGTAAAGTGGGTAAGGCTATATATAGTTGTATTTCATGTGTTTCTTACAAGTTCTTAAACATTTCCTCACTCCATCATTGAGTACTTTAGGAGTTTCAAGACAATGTGATAGTTTTCTTAGAAGTATATACAGGAAACTTCAGTATTTCAGCTGTTTTATTCAAAACACCATTCCAATTCAACCACAGTTGTTAACATAACCAGTATTCTCATAATTTAAAAGCTTTGTACACAAATTCTGAACTCTGGAAACAGGAATTCTTAATGTTTGAAAGAACTTTGTTCTGAACTCGCCAAGTAAAGTTGCCGGAATTGTAAACATTAGCAGTATTCTCCTCATGTTACTGCATTCTACCTGAAATCTCAGTGATTGAACAAGGCCGTAAAGTTAGGTACGGCTGTATATAGTTGTATTTCATGTGTTTCTTACAAGTTCTTAAACATTTCCTGGCTCCATCATTGAGGACTTTAGGAGTTTCAAGACAATGTGATAGTTTTCTTAGAAGTATATACAGGAAACTTCAGTATTTCAGCTGTTTTATTCAAAACACCATTCCAATTCAACCACAGTTGTTAACATAACCAGTATTCTCATAATTTAAAAGCTTTGTACACAAATTCTGAACTCTGGAAACAGGAATTCTTAATGTTTGAAAGAACTTTGTTCTGAACTCGCCAAGTAAAGTTGCCGGAATTGTAAACATTAGCAGTATTCTCCTCATGTTACTGCATTCTACCTGAAATCTCAGTGATTGAACAAGGTCGTAAAGTAGGTAAGGCTATATATAGTTGTATTTCATGTGTTTCTTACAAGTTCTTAAACATTTCCTGGCTCCATCATTGAGTACTTTAGGAGTTTCAAGACAATGTGATAGTTTTCTTAGAAGTATATATAGGAAACTTCAGTATTTCAGCTGTTTTATTGAAAACACCATTCCAATTCAACCACAGTTGTTAACATAACCAGTATTCTCATAATTTAAAAGCTTTGTAGACAAATTCTGAACTCTGGAAACAGGAATTCTGAATGTTTGAAAGAACTTTGTTCTGAACTCGCCAAGGAACGGTGCCGGAATTGTAAACATTTGCCGTATTCTCCTCATGTTACTGCATTCTACCTGAAATATCAGTGATTGAACAAGGCCGTAAAGTTAGGTAAAACTGTATCTAGTTGTATTTCATGTGTTTCTTACAAGTTCTTAAACATTTCCTGGATCCATCATTGAGTACTTTAGGAATTTCAAGACAACATGATAGTTTTCTTAGAAGTATATACAGGAAACTTCAGTATTTCAGCTGTTTTATTCAAAACACCATTCCAATTCAACCACAGTTGTTAACATAACCAGTATTCTCATAATTTAAAAGCTTTGTACACAAATTCTGAACTCTGGAAACAGGAATTCTTAATGTTTGAAAGAACTTTGTTCTGAACTCGCCAACTAAAGTTGCCGAAATTGTAAACATTAGCCGTATTTTCCTCATGTTACTGCATTCTACCAGAAATCTCAGTGATTGAACAACGTCGTAAAGTTAGATACGGCTGTATATAGTTGTATTTCATGTGTTTCTTGCAAGTTCTTAAACATTTCCTGGCTCCATCATTGAGTACTTAGGAGTTTCAAGACAAAGAGATAGTTTTCCTAGAAGTATATACAGGAAACTTCAGTATTTCAGCTGTTTTATTCAAAACACCATTCCAATTCAACCACAGTTGTTAACATAACCAGTATTCTCATAATTTAAAAGCTTTGTACACAAATTCTGAACTCTGGAAACAGGAATTCTTAATGTTTGAAAGAACTTTGTTCTGAACTCGCCAAGTAAAGTTGCCGGAATTGTAAACATTAGCAGTATTCTCCTCATGTTACTGCATTCTACCTGAAATGTCAGAGATTGAACAAGGTCGTAAAGTCGGTAAGGCTGTATATAGTTGTATTTCATGTGTTTCTTACAAGTTCTTAAACATTTCCTGGCTCCATCATTGAGTACTTTAGGAGTTTCAAGACAATGTGATAGTTTTCTTAGAAGTATATACAGGAAACTTCAGTATTTCAGCTGTTTTATTCAAAACACCATTCCAATTCAACCACAGTTGTTAACATAACCAGTATTCTCATAATTTAAAAGCTTTGTACACAAATTCTGAACTCTGGAAACAGGAATTCTTAATGTTTGAAAGAACTTTGTTCTGAACTCGCCAAGTAAAGTTGCCGGAATTGTAAACATTAGCAGTATTCTCCTCATGTTACTGCATTCTACCTGAAATCTCAGTGATTGAACAAGGCCGTAAAGTTAGGTACGGCTGTATATAGTTGTATTTCATGTGTTTCTTACAAGTTCTTAAACATTTCCTGGCTCCATCATTGAGTACTTTAGGAGTTTCAAGACAATGTGATAGTTTTCTTAGAAGTATATACAGGAAACTTCAGTATTTCAGCTGTTTTATTCAAAACACCATTCCAATTCAACCACAGTTGTTAACATAACCAGTATTCTCATAATTTAAAAGCTTTGTACACAAATTCTGAACTCTGGAAACAGGAATTCTTAATGTTTGAAAGAACTTTGTTCTGAACTCGCCAAGTAAAGTTGCCGGAATTGTAAACATTAGCAGTATTCTCCTCATGTTACTGCATTCTACCAGAAATCTCATTGACTGAACAAGGTCGTAAAGTGGGTAAGGCTATATATAGTTGTATTTCATGTGTTTCTTACAAGTTCTTAAACATTTCCTCACTCCATCATTGAGTACTTTAGGAGTTTCAAGACAATGTGATAGTTTTCTTAGAAGTATATACAGGAAACTTCAGTATTTCAGCTGTTTTATTCAAAACACCATTCCAATTCAACCACAGTTGTTAACATAACCAGTATTCTCATAATTTAAAAGCTTTGTACACAAATTCTGAACTCTGGAAACAGGAATTCTTAATGTTTGAAAGAACTTTGTTCTGAACTCGCCAAGTAAAGTTGCCGGAATTGTAAACATTAGCAGTATTCTCCTCATGTTACTGCATTCTACCTGAAATCTCAGTGATTGAACAAGGCCGTAAAGTTAGGTACGGCTGTATATAGTTGTATTTCATGTGTTTCTTACAAGTTCTTAAACATTTCCTGGCTCCATCATTGAGTACTTTAGGAGTTTCAAGACAATGTGATAGTTTTCTTAGAAGTATATACAGGAAACTTCAGTATTTCAGCTGTTTTATTCAAAACACCATTCCAATTCAACCACAGTTGTTAACATAACCAGTATTCTCATAATTTAAAAGCTTTGTACACAAATTCTGAACTCTGGAAACAGGAATTCTTAATGTTTGAAAGAACTTTGTTCTGAACTCGCCAAGTAAAGTTGCCGGAATTGTAAACATTAGCAGTATTCTCCTCATGTTACTGCATTCTACCTGAAATCTCAGTGATTGAACAAGGCCTTAAAGTTAGGTACGGCTGTATATAGTTGTATTTCATGTGTTTCTTACAAGTTCTTAAACATTTCCTGGCTCCATCATTGAAGACTTTAGGAGTTTCAAGACAATGTGATAGTTTTCTTAGAAGTATATACAGGAAACTTCAGTATTTCACCTGTTTTATTCAAAACACCATTCCAATTCAACCACAGTTGTTAACATAACCAGTATTCTCATAATTTAAAAGCTTTGAACCAAATTCTGAACTCTGGAAACAGGAGTTCTTAATGTTTGAAAGAACTTTGTTCTGAACTCGCCAAGTAAAGTTGCCGGAATTGTAAACATTAGCAGTATTCTCCTCATGTTACTGCATTCTACCTGAAATCTCTGTGATTGAACAAGGTCTTAAAGTTAGGTAAGGCTGTATATAGTTTTATTTCATGTCTTTCTTACAAGTTCTTAAACATTTTCTGGCTCCATCATTGAGTACTTTAGGCGTTTCAAGAAAATGTGATAGTTTTCTTAGAAGTATATACAGGAAACTTCAGTATTTCAGCTGTTTTATTCAAAACACCATTCCAATTCAACCACAGTTGTTAACATAACCAGTATTCTCATAATTTAAAAGCTTTGTACACAAATTCTGAACTCTGGAAACAGGAATTCTTAATGTTTGAAAGAACTTTGTTCTGAACTCGCCAAGTAAAGTTGCCGGAATTGTAAACATTAGCAGTATTCTCCTCATGTTACTGCATTCTACCTGAAATCTCAGTGATTGAACAAGGCCGTAAAGTTAGGTACGGCTGTATATAGTTGTATTTCATGTGTTTCTTACAAGTTCTTAAACATTTCCTGGCTCCATCATTGAGTACTTTAGGAGTTTCAAGACAATGTGATAGTTTTCTTAGAAGTATATACAGGAAACTTCAGTATTTCAGCTGTTTTATTCAAAACACCATTCCAATTCAACCACAGTTGTTAACATAACCAGTATTCTCATAATTTAAAAGCTTTGTACACAAATTCTGAACTCTGGAAACAGGAATTCTTAATGTTTGAAAGAACTTTGTTCTGAACTCGCCAAGTAAAGTTGCCGGAATTGTAAACATTAGCAGTATTCTCCTCATGTTACTGCATTCTACCAGAAATCTCATTGACTGAACAAGGTCGTAAAGTGGGTAAGGCTATATATAGTTGTATTTCATGTGTTTCTTACAAGTTCTTAAACATTTCCTCACTCCATCATTGAGTACTTTAGGAGTTTCAAGACAATGTGATAGTTTTCTTAGAAGTATATACAGGAAACTTCAGTATTTCAGCTGTTTTATTCAAAACACCATTCCAATTCAACCACAGTTGTTAACATAACCAGTATTCTCATAATTTAAAAGCTTTGTACACAAATTCTGAACTCTGGAAACAGGAATTCTTAATGTTTGAAAGAACTTTGTTCTGAACTCGCCAAGTAAAGTTGCCGGAATTGTAAACATTAGCAGTATTCTCCTCATGTTACTGCATTCTACCTGAAATCTCAGTGATTGAACAAGGCCGTAAAGTTAGGTAAGGCTGTATATAGTTGTATTTCATGTGTTTCTTACAAGTTCTTAAACATTTCCTGGCTCCATCATTGAGTACTTTAGGAGTTTCAAGACAATGTGATAGTTTTCTTAGAAGTATATACAGGAAACTTCAGTATTTCAGCTGTTTTATTCAAAACACCATTCCAATTCAACCACAGTTGTTAACATAACCAGTATTCTCATAATTTAAAAGCTTTGTACACAAATTCTGAACTCTGGAAACAGGAATTCTTAATGTTTGAAAGAACTTTGTTCTGAACTCGCCAAGTAAAGTTGCCGGAATTGTAAACATTAGCAGTATTCTCCTCATGTTACTGCATTCTACCTGAAATCTCAGTGATTGAACAAGGCCGTAAAGTTAGGTAAGGCTGTATATAGTTGTATTTCATGTGTTTCTTACAAGTTCTTAAACATTTCCTGGCTCCATCATTGAGTACTTTAGGAGTTTCAAGACAATGTGATAGTTTTCTTAGAAGTATATACAGGAAACTTCAGTATTTCAGCTGTTTTATTCAAAACACCATTCCAATTCAACCACAGTTGTTAACATAACCAGTATTCTCATAATTTAAAAGCTTTGTACACAAATTCTGAACTCTGGAAACAGGAATTCTTAATGTTTGAAAGAACTTTGTTCTGAACTCGCCAAGTAAAGTTGCCGGAATTGTAAACATTAGCAGTATTCTCCTCATGTTACTGCATTCTACCTGAAATCTCAGTGATTGAACAAGGCCGTAAAGTTAGGTACGGCTGTATATAGTTGTATTTCATGTGTTTCTTACAAGTTCTTAAACATTTCCTGGCTCCATCATTGAGTACTTTAGGAGTTTCAAGACAATGTGATAGTTTTCTTAGAAGTATATACAGGAAACTTCAGTATTTCAGCTGTTTTATTCAAAACACCATTCCAATTCAACCACAGTTGTTAACATAACCAGTATTCTCATAATTTAAAAGCTTTGTACACAAATTCTGAACTCTGGAAACAGGAATTCTTAATGTTTGAAAGAACTTTGTTCTGAACTCGCCAAGTAAAGTTGCCGGAATTGTAAACATTAGCAGTATTCTCCTCATGTTACTGCATTCTACCAGAAATCTCATTGACTGAACAAGGTCGTAAAGTGGGTAAGGCTATATATAGTTGTATTTCATGTGTTTCTTACAAGTTCTTAAACATTTCCTCACTCCATCATTGAGTACTTTAGGAGTTTCAAGACAATGTGATAGTTTTCTTAGAAGTATATACAGGAAACTTCAGTATTTCAGCTGTTTTATTCAAAACACCATTCCAATTCAACCACAGTTGTTAACATAACCAGTATTCTCATAATTTAAAAGCTTTGTACACAAATTCTGAACTCTGGAAACAGGAATTCTTAATGTTTGAAAGAACTTTGTTCTGAACTCGCCAAGTAAAGTTGCCGGAATTGTAAACATTAGCAGTATTCTCCTCATGTTACTGCATTCTACCTGAAATCTCAGTGATTGAACAAGGCCGTAAAGTTAGGTACGGCTGTATATAGTTGTATTTCATGTGTTTCTTACAAGTTCTTAAACATTTCCTGGCTCCATCATTGAGTACTTTAGGAGTTTCAAGACAATGTGATAGTTTTCTTAGAAGTATATACAGGAAACTTCAGTATTTCAGCTGTTTTATTCAAAACACCATTCCAATTCAACCACAGTTGTTAACATAACCAGTATTCTCATAATTTAAAAGCTTTGTACACAAATTCTGAACTCTGGAAACAGGAATTCTTAATGTTTGAAAGAACTTTGTTCTGAACTCGCCAAGTAAAGTTGCCGGAATTGTAAACATTAGCAGTATTCTCCTCATGTTACTGCATTCTACCTGAAATCTCAGTGATTGAACAAGGTCGTAAAGTTAGGTAAGGCTGTATATAGTTGTATTTCATGTGTTTCTTACAAGTTCTTAAACATTTCCTGGCTCCATCATTGAGTACTTTAGGAGTTTCAAGACAATGTGATAGTTTTCTTAGAAGTATATACAGGAAACTTCAGTATTTCAGCTGTTTTATTCAAAACACCATTCCAATTCAACCACAGTTGTTAACATAACCAGTATTCTCATAATTTAAAAGCTTTGTACACAAATTCTGAACTCTGGAAACAGGAATTCTTAATGTTTGAAAGAACTTTGTTCTGAACTCGCCAAGTAAAGTTGCCGGAATTGTAAACATTAGCAGTATTCTCCTCATGTTACTGCATTCTACCTGAAATCTCAGTGATTGAACAAGGCCGTAAAGTTAGGTAAGGCTGTATATAGTTGTATTTCATGTGTTTCTTACAAGTTCTTAAACATTTCCTGGCTCCATCATTGAGGACTTTAGGAGTTTCAAGACAATGTGATAGTTTTCTTAGAAGTATATACAGGAAACTTCAGTATTTCAGCTGTTTTATTCAAAACACCATTCCAATTCAACCACAGTTGTTAACATAACCAGTATTCTCATAATTTAAAAGCTTTGTACACAAATTCTGAACTCTGGAAACAGGAATTCTTAATGTTTGAAAGAACTTTGTTCTGAACTCGCCAAGTAAAGTTGCCGGAATTGTAAACATTAGCAGTATTCTCCTCATGTTACTGCATTCTACCTGAAATCTCAGTGATTGAACAAGGCCGTAAAGTTAGGTACGGCTGTATATAGTTGTATTTCATGTGTTTCTTACAAGTTCTTAAACATTTCCTGGCTCCATCATTGAGTACTTTAGGAGTTTCAAGACAATGTGATAGTTTTCTTAGAAGTATATACAGGAAACTTCAGTATTTCAGCTGTTTTATTCAAAACACCATTCCAATTCAACCACAGTTGTTAACATAACCAGTATTCTCATAATTTAAAAGCTTTGTACACAAATTCTGAACTCTGGAAACAGGAATTCTTAATGTTTGAAAGAACTTTGTTCTGAACTCGCCAAGTAAAGTTGCCGGAATTGTAAACATTAGCAGTATTCTCCTCATGTTACTGCATTCTACCAGAAATCTCATTGACTGAACAAGGTCGTAAAGTGGGTAAGGCTATATATAGTTGTATTTCATGTGTTTCTTACAAGTTCTTAAACATTTCCTCACTCCATCATTGAGTACTTTAGGAGTTTCAAGACAATGTGATAGTTTTCTTAGAAGTATATACAGGAAACTTCAGTATTTCAGCTGTTTTATTCAAAACACCATTCCAATTCAACCACAGTTGTTAACATAACCAGTATTCTCATAATTTAAAAGCTTTGTACACAAATTCTGAACTCTGGAAACAGGAATTCTTAATGTTTGAAAGAACTTTGTTCTGAACTCGCCAAGTAAAGTTGCCGGAATTGTAAACATTAGCAGTATTCTCCTCATGTTACTGCATTCTACCTGAAATCTCAGTGATTGAACAAGGCCGTAAAGTTAGGTACGGCTGTATATAGTTGTATTTCATGTGTTTCTTACAAGTTCTTAAACATTTCCTGGCTCCATCATTGAGGACTTTAGGAGTTTCAAGACAATGTGATAGTTTTCTTAGAAGTATATACAGGAAACTTCAGTATTTCAGCTGTTTTATTCAAAACACCATTCCAATTCAACCACAGTTGTTAACATAACCAGTATTCTCATAATTTAAAAGCTTTGTACACAAATTCTGAACTCTGGAAACAGGAATTCTTAATGTTTGAAAGAACTTTGTTCTGAACTCGCCAAGTAAAGTTGCCGGAATTGTAAACATTAGCAGTATTCTCCTCATGTTACTGCATTCTACCAGAAATCTCATTGACTGAACAAGGTCGTAAAGTGGGTAAGGCTATATATAGTTGTATTTCATGTGTTTCTTACAAGTTCTTAAACATTTCCTCACTCCATCATTGAGTACTTTAGGAGTTTCAAGACAATGTGATAGTTTTCTTAGAAGTATATACAGGAAACTTCAGTATTTCAGCTGTTTTATTCAAAACACCATTCCAATTCAACCACAGTTGTTAACATAACCAGTATTCTCATAATTTAAAAGCTTTGTACACAAATTCTGAACTCTGGAAACAGGAATTCTTAATGTTTGAAAGAACTTTGTTCTGAACTCGCCAAGTAAAGTTGCCGGAATTGTAAACATTAGCAGTATTCTCCTCATGTTACTGCATTCTACCTGAAATCTCAGTGATTGAACAAGGCCGTAAAGTTAGGTACGGCTGTATATAGTTGTATTTCATGTGTTTCTTACAAGTTCTTAAACATTTCCTGGCTCCATCATTGAGTACTTTAGGAGTTTCAAGACAATGTGATAGTTTTCTTAGAAGTATATACAGGAAACTTCAGTATTTCAGCTGTTTTATTCAAAACACCATTCCAATTCAACCACAGTTGTTAACATAACCAGTATTCTCATAATTTAAAAGCTTTGTACACAAATTCTGAACTCTGGAAACAGGAATTCTTAATGTTTGAAAGAACTTTGTTCTGAACTCGCCAAGTAAAGTTGCCGGAATTGTAAACATTAGCAGTATTCTCCTCATGTTACTGCATTCTACCTGAAATCTCAGTGATTGAACAAGGCCGTAAAGTTAGGTAAGGCTGTATATAGTTGTATTTCATGTGTTTCTTACAAGTTCTTAAACATTTCCTGGCTCCATCATTGAGTACTTTAGGAGTTTCAAGACAATGTGATAGTTTTCTTAGAAGTATATACAGGAAACTTCAGTATTTCAGCTGTTTTATTCAAAACACCATTCCAATTCAACCACAGTTGTTAACATAACCAGTATTCTCATAATTTAAAAGCTTTGTACACAAATTCTGAACTCTGGAAACAGGAATTCTTAATGTTTGAAAGAACTTTGTTCTGAACTCGCCAAGTAAAGTTGCCGGAATTGTAAACATTAGCAGTATTCTCCTCATGTTACTGCATTCTACCTGAAATCTCAGTGATTGAACAAGGCCGTAAAGTTAGGTACGGCTGTATAT
Organism: Myotis pilosus; assembly: GCA_036010255.1. NCBI lineage: Eukaryota > Metazoa > Chordata > Mammalia > Chiroptera > Vespertilionidae > Myotis > Myotis pilosus. Next base: position 40,507 of record JASKON010000045.1, read on the forward strand.
AGTTGTATTTCATGTGTTTCTTACAAGTTCTTAAACATTTCCTGGCTCCATCATTGAGGACTTTAGGAGTTTCAAGACAATGTGATAGTTTTCTTAGAAGTATATACAGGAAACTTCAGTATTTCAGCTGTTTTATTCAAAACACCATTCCAATTCAACCACAGTTGTTAACATAACCAGTATTCTCATAATTTAAAAGCTTTGTACACAAATTCTGAACTCTGGAAACAGGAATTCTTAATGTTTGAAAGAACTTTGTTCTGAACTCGCCAAGTAAAGTTGCCGGAATTGTAAACATTAGCAGTATTCTCCTCATGTTACTGCATTCTACCAGAAATCTCATTGACTGAACAAGGTCGTAAAGTGGGTAAGGCTATATATAGTTGTATTTCATGTGTTTCTTACAAGTTCTTAAACATTTCCTCACTCCATCATTGAGTACTTTAGGAGTTTCAAGACAATGTGATAGTTTTCTTAGAAGTATATACAGGAAACTTCAGTATTTCAGCTGTTTTATTCAAAACACCATTCCAATTCAACCACAGTTGTTAACATAACCAGTATTCTCATAATTTAAAAGCTTTGTACACAAATTCTGAACTCTGGAAACAGGAATTCTTAATGTTTGAAAGAACTTTGTTCTGAACTCGCCAAGTAAAGTTGCCGGAATTGTAAACATTAGCAGTATTCTCCTCATGTTACTGCATTCTACCTGAAATCTCAGTGATTGAACAAGGCCGTAAAGTTAGGTACGGCTGTATATAGTTGTATTTCATGTGTTTCTTACAAGTTCTTAAACATTTCCTGGCTCCATCATTGAGTACTTTAGGAGTTTCAAGACAATGTGATAGTTTTCTTAGAAGTATATACAGGAAACTTCAGTATTTCAGCTGTTTTATTCAAAACACCATTCCAATTCAACCACAGTTGTTAACATAACCAGTATTCTCATAATTTAAAAGCTTTGTACACAAATTCTGAACTCTGGAAACAGGAATTCTTAATGTTTGAAAGAACTTTGTTCTGAACTCGCCAAGTAAAGTTGCCGGAATTGTAAACATTAGCAGTATTCTCCTCATGTTACTGCATTCTACCTGAAATCTCAGTGATTGAACAAGGCCGTAAAGTTAGGTACGGCTGTATATAGTTGTATTTCATGTGTTTCTTACAAGTTCTTAAACATTTCCTGGCTCCATCATTGAGGACTTTAGGAGTTTCAAGACAATGTGATAGTTTTCTTAGAAGTATATACAGGAAACTTCAGTATTTCAGCTGTTTTATTCAAAACACCATTCCAATTCAACCACAGTTGTTAACATAACCAGTATTCTCATAATTTAAAAGCTTTGTACACAAATTCTGAACTCTGGAAACAGGAATTCTTAATGTTTGAAAGAACTTTGTTCTGAACTCGCCAAGTAAAGTTGCCGGAATTGTAAACATTAGCAGTATTCTCCTCATGTTACTGCATTCTACCAGAAATCTCATTGACTGAACAAGGTCGTAAAGTGGGTAAGGCTATATATAGTTGTATTTCATGTGTTTCTTACAAGTTCTTAAACATTTCCTCACTCCATCATTGAGTACTTTAGGAGTTTCAAGACAATGTGATAGTTTTCTTAGAAGTATATACAGGAAACTTCAGTATTTCAGCTGTTTTATTCAAAACACCATTCCAATTCAACCACAGTTGTTAACATAACCAGTATTCTCATAATTTAAAAGCTTTGTACACAAATTCTGAACTCTGGAAACAGGAATTCTTAATGTTTGAAAGAACTTTGTTCTGAACTCGCCAAGTAAAGTTGCCGGAATTGTAAACATTAGCAGTATTCTCCTCATGTTACTGCATTCTACCTGAAATCTCAGTGATTGAACAAGGCCGTAAAGTTAGGTACGGCTGTATATAGTTGTATTTCATGTGTTTCTTACAAGTTCTTAAACATTTCCTGGCTCCATCATTGAGTACTTTAGGAGTTTCAAGACAATGTGATAGTTTTCTTAGAAGTATATACAGGAAACTTCAGTATTTCAGCTGTTTTATTCAAAACACCATTCCAATTCAACCACAGTTGTTAACATAACCAGTATTCTCATAATTTAAAAGCTTTGTACACAAATTCTGAACTCTGGAAACAGGAATTCTTAATGTTTGAAAGAACTTTGTTCTGAACTCGCCAAGTAAAGTTGCCGGAATTGTAAACATTAGCAGTATTCTCCTCATTTTACTGCATTCTACCTGAAATCTTAGTGATTGAACAAGGCCGTAAAGTTAAGTAAGGCTGTATATAGTTGTATTTCATGTGTTTCTTACAAGTTCTTAAACATTTCCTGGCTCCATCATTGAGGAGTTTAGGAGTTTCAAGACAATGTGATAGTTTTCTTAGAAGTATATACAGGAAACTTCAGTATTTCAGCTGTTTTATTCAAAACACCATTCCAATTCAACCACAGTTGTTAACATAACCAGTATTCTCATAATTTAAAAGCTTTGTACACAAATTCTGAACTCTGGAAACAGGAATTCTTAATGTTTGAAAGAACTTTGTTCTGAACTCGCCAAGTAAAGTTGCCGGAATTGTAAACATTAGCAGTATTCTCCTCATGTTACTGCATTCTACCTGAAATCTCAGTGATTGAACAAGGCCGTAAAGTTAGGTACGGCTGTATATAGTTGTATTTCATGTGTTTCTTACAAGTTCTTAAACATTTCCTGGCTCCATCATTGAGTACTTTAGGAGTTTCAAGACAATGTGATAGTTTTCTTAGAAGTATATACAGGAAACTTCAGTATTTCAGCTGTTTTATTCAAAACACCATTCCAATTCAACCACAGTTGTTAACATAACCAGTATTCTCATAATTTAAAAGCTTTGTACACAAATTCTGAACTCTGGAAACAGGAATTCTTAATGTTTGAAAGAACTTTGTTCTGAACTCGCCAAGTAAAGTTGCCGGAATTGTAAACATTAGCAGTATTCTCCTCATGTTACTGCATTCTACCAGAAATCTCATTGACTGAACAAGGTCGTAAAGTGGGTAAGGCTATATATAGTTGTATTTCATGTGTTTCTTACAAGTTCTTAAACATTTCCTCACTCCATCATTGAGTACTTTAGGAGTTTCAAGACAATGTGATAGTTTTCTTAGAAGTATATACAGGAAACTTCAGTATTTCAGCTGTTTTATTCAAAACACCATTCCAATTCAACCACAGTTGTTAACATAACCAGTATTCTCATAATTTAAAAGCTTTGTACACAAATTCTGAACTCTGGAAACAGGAATTCTTAATGTTTGAAAGAACTTTGTTCTGAACTCGCCAAGTAAAGTTGCCGGAATTGTAAACATTAGCAGTATTCTCCTCATGTTACTGCATTCTACCTGAAATCTCAGTGATTGAACAAGGCCGTAAAGTTAGGTACGGCTGTATATAGTTGTATTTCATGTGTTTCTTACAAGTTCTTAAACATTTCCTGGCTCCATCATTGAGGACTTTAGGAGTTTCAAGACAATGTGATAGTTTTCTTAGAAGTATATACAGGAAACTTCAGTATTTCAGCTGTTTTATTCAAAACACCATTCCAATTCAACCACAGTTGTTAACATAACCAGTATTCTCATAATTTAAAAGCTTTGTACACAAATTCTGAACTCTGGAAACAGGAATTCTTAATGTTTGAAAGAACTTTGTTCTGAACTCGCCAAGTAAAGTTGCCGGAATTGTAAACATTAGCAGTATTCTCCTCATGTTACTGCATTCTACCAGAAATCTCATTGACTGAACAAGGTCGTAAAGTGGGTAAGGCTATATATAGTTGTATTTCATGTGTTTCTTACAAGTTCTTAAACATTTCCTCACTCCATCATTGAGTACTTTAGGAGTTTCAAGACAATGTGATAGTTTTCTTAGAAGTATATACAGGAAACTTCAGTATTTCAGCTGTTTTATTCAAAACACCATTCCAATTCAACCACAGTTGTTAACATAACCAGTATTCTCATAATTTAAAAGCTTTGTACACAAATTCTGAACTCTGGAAACAGGAATTCTTAATGTTTGAAAGAACTTTGTTCTGAACTCGCCAAGTAAAGTTGCCGGAATTGTAAACATTAGCAGTATTCTCCTCATGTTACTGCATTCTACCTGAAATCTCAGTGATTGAACAAGGCCGTAAAGTTAGGTAAGGCTGTATATAGTTGTATTTCATGTGTTTCTTACAAGTTCTTAAACATTTCCTGGCTCCATCATTGAGTACTTTAGGAGTTTCAAGACAATGTGATAGTTTTCTTAGAAGTATATACAGGAAACTTCAGTATTTCAGCTGTTTTATTCAAAACACCATTCCAATTCAACCACAGTTGTTAACATAACCAGTATTCTCATAATTTAAAAGCTTTGTACACAAATTCTGAACTCTGGAAACAGGAATTCTTAATGTTTGAAAGAACTTTGTTCTGAACTCGCCAAGTAAAGTTGCCGGAATTGTAAACATTAGCAGTATTCTCCTCATGTTACTGCATTCTACCTGAAATCTCAGTGATTGAACAAGGCCGTAAAGTTAGGTAAGGCTGTATATAGTTGTATTTCATGTGTTTCTTACAAGTTCTTAAACATTTCCTGGCTCCATCATTGAGTACTTTAGGAGTTTCAAGACAATGTGATAGTTTTCTTAGAAGTATATACAGGAAACTTCAGTATTTCAGCTGTTTTATTCAAAACACCATTCCAATTCAACCACAGTTGTTAACATAACCAGTATTCTCATAATTTAAAAGCTTTGTACACAAATTCTGAACTCTGGAAACAGGAATTCTTAATGTTTGAAAGAACTTTGTTCTGAACTCGCCAAGTAAAGTTGCCGGAATTGTAAACATTAGCAGTATTCTCCTCATGTTACTGCATTCTACCAGAAATCTCATTGATTGAACAAGGTCGTAAAGTTGGGTAAGGATGTATATAGTTGTATTTCATGTGTTTCTTACAAGTTCTTAAACATTTCCTGGCTCCATCATTGAGTACTTTAGGAGTTTCAAGACAATGTGATAGTTTTCTTAGAAGTATATACAGGAAACTTCAGTATTTCAGCTGTTTTATTCAAAACACCATTCCAATTCAACCACAGTTGTTAACATAACCAGTATTCTCATAATTTAAAAGCTTTGTACACAAATTCTGAACTCTGGAAACAGGAATTCTTAATGTTTGAAAGAACTTTGTTCTGAACTCGCCAAGTAAAGTTGCCGGAATTGTAAACATTAGCAGTATTCTCCTCATGTTACTGCATTCTACCTGAAATCTCAGTGATTGAACAAGGCCGTAAAGTTAGGTAAGGCTGTATATAGTTGTATTTCATGTGTTTCTTACAAGTTCTTAAACATTTCCTGGCTCCATCATTGAGGACTTTAGGAGTTTCAAGACAATGTGATAGTTTTCTTAGAAGTATATACAGGAAACTTCAGTATTTCAGCTGTTTTATTCAAAACACCATTCCAATTCAACCACAGTTGTTAACATAACCAGTATTCTCATAATTTAAAAGCTTTGTACACAAATTCTGAACTCTGGAAACAGGAATTCTTAATGTTTGAAAGAACTTTGTTCTGAACTCGCCAAGTAAAGTTGCCGGAATTGTAAACATTAGCAGTATTCTCCTCATGTTACTGCATTCTACCTGAAATCTCAGTGATTGAACAAGGCCGTAAAGTTAGGTACGGCTGTATATAGTTGTATTTCATGTGTTTCTTACAAGTTCTTAAACATTTCCTGGCTCCATCATTGAGGACTTTAGGAGTTTCAAGACAATGTGATAGTTTTCTTAGAAGTATATACAGGAAACTTCAGTATTTCAGCTGTTTTATTCAAAACACCATTCCAATTCAACCACAGTTGTTAACATAACCAGTATTCTCATAATTTAAAAGCTTTGTACACAAATTCTGAACTCTGGAAACAGGAATTCTTAATGTTTGAAAGAACTTTGTTCTGAACTCGCCAAGTAAAGTTGCCGGAATTGTAAACATTAGCAGTATTCTCCTCATGTTACTGCATTCTACCAGAAATCTCATTGACTGAACAAGGTCGTAAAGTGGGTAAGGCTATATATAGTTGTATTTCATGTGTTTCTTACAAGTTCTTAAACATTTCCTCACTCCATCATTGAGTACTTTAGGAGTTTCAAGACAATGTGATAGTTTTCTTAGAAGTATATACAGGAAACTTCAGTATTTCAGCTGTTTTATTCAAAACACCATTCCAATTCAACCACAGTTGTTAACATAACCAGTATTCTCATAATTTAAAAGCTTTGTACACAAATTCTGAACTCTGGAAACAGGAATTCTTAATGTTTGAAAGAACTTTGTTCTGAACTCGCCAAGTAAAGTTGCCGGAATTGTAAACATTAGCAGTATTCTCCTCATGTTACTGCATTCTACCTGAAATCTCAGTGATTGAACAAGGCCGTAAAGTTAGGTACGGCTGTATATAGTTGTATTTCATGTGTTTCTTACAAGTTCTTAAACATTTCCTGGCTCCATCATTGAGGACTTTAGGAGTTTCAAGACAATGTGATAGTTTTCTTAGAAGTATATACAGGAAACTTCAGTATTTCAGCTGTTTTATTCAAAACACCATTCCAATTCAACCACAGTTGTTAACATAACCAGTATTCTCATAATTTAAAAGCTTTGTACACAAATTCTGAACTCTGGAAACAGGAATTCTTAATGTTTGAAAGAACTTTGTTCTGAACTCGCCAAGTAAAGTTGCCGGAATTGTAAACATTAGCAGTATTCTCCTCATGTTACTGCATTCTACCTGAAATCTCAGTGATTGAACAAGGTCGTAAAGTAGGTAAGGCTATATATAGTTGTATTTCATGTGTTTCTTACAAGTTCTTAAACATTTCCTGGCTCCATCATTGAGTACTTTAGGAGTTTCAAGACAATGTGATAGTTTTCTTAGAAGTATATACAGGAAACTTCAGTATTTCAGCTGTTTTATTCAAAACACCATTCCAATTCAACCACAGTTGTTAACATAACCAGTATTCTCATAATTTAAAAGCTTTGTACACAAATTCTGAACTCTGGAAACAGGAATTCTTAATGTTTGAAAGAACTTTGTTCTGAACTCGCCAAGTAAAGTTGCCGGAATTGTAAACATTAGCAGTATTCTCCTCATGTTACTGCATTCTACCTGAAATCTCAGTGATTGAACAAGGCCGTAAAGTTAGGTACGGCTGTATATAGTTGTATTTCATGTGTTTCTTACAAGTTCTTAAACATTTCCTGGCTCCATCATTGAGGACTTTAGGAGTTTCAAGACAATGTGATAGTTTTCTTAGAAGTATATACAGGAAACTTCAGTATTTCAGCTGTTTTATTCAAAACACCATTCCAATTCAACCACAGTTGTTAACATAACCAGTATTCTCATAATTTAAAAGCTTTGTACACAAATTCTGAACTCTGGAAACAGGAATTCTTAATGTTTGAAAGAACTTTGTTCTGAACTCGCCAAGTAAAGTTGCCGGAATTGTAAACATTAGCAGTATTCTCCTCATGTTACTGCATTCTACCTGAAATCTCAGTGATTGAACAAGGCCGTAAAGTTAGGTACGGCTGTATATAGTTGTATTTCATGTGTTTCTTACAAGTTCTTAAACATTTCCTGGCTCCATCATTGAGTACTTTAGGAGTTTCAAGACAATGTGATAGTTTTCTTAGAAGTATATACAGGAAACTTCAGTATTTCAGCTGTTTTATTCAAAACACCATTCCAATTCAACCACAGTTGTTAACATAACCAGTATTCTCATAATTTAAAAGCTTTGTACACAAATTCTGAACTCTGGAAACAGGAATTCTTAATGTTTGAAAGAACTTTGTTCTGAACTCGCCAAGTAAAGTTGCCGGAATTGTAAACATTAGCAGTATTCTCCTCATGTTACTGCATTCTACCAGAAATCTCATTGACTGAACAAGGTCGTAAAGTGGGTAAGGCTATATATAGTTGTATTTCATGTGTTTCTTACAAGTTCTTAAACATTTCCTCACTCCATCATTGAGTACTTTAGGAGTTTCAAGACAATGTGATAGTTTTCTTAGAAGTATATACAGGAAACTTCAGTATTTCAGCTGTTTTATTCAAAACACCATTCCAATTCAACCACAGTTGTTAACATAACCAGTATTCTCATAATTTAAAAGCTTTGTACACAAATTCTGAACTCTGGAAACAGGAATTCTTAATGTTTGAAAGAACTTTGTTCTGAACTCGCCAAGTAAAGTTGCCGGAATTGTAAACATTAGCAGTATTCTCCTCATGTTACTGCATTCTACCTGAAATCTCAGTGATTGAACAAGGCCGTAAAGTTAGGTACGGCTGTATATAGTTGTATTTCATGTGTTTCTTACAAGTTCTTAAACATTTCCTGGCTCCATCATTGAGGACTTTAGGAGTTTCAAGACAATGTGATAGTTTTCTTAGAAGTATATACAGGAAACTTCAGTATTTCAGCTGTTTTATTCAAAACACCATTCCAATTCAACCACAGTTGTTAACATAACCAGTATTCTCATAATTTAAAAGCTTTGTACACAAATTCTGAACTCTGGAAACAGGAATTCTTAATGTTTGAAAGAACTTTGTTCTGAACTCGCCAAGTAAAGTTGCCGGAATTGTAAACATTAGCAGTATTCTCCTCATGTTACTGCATTCTACCAGAAATCTCATTGACTGAACAAGGTCGTAAAGTGGGTAAGGCTATATATAGTTGTATTTCATGTGTTTCTTACAAGTTCTTAAACATTTCCTCACTCCATCATTGAGTACTTTAGGAGTTTCAAGACAATGTGATAGTTTTCTTAGAAGTATATACAGGAAACTTCAGTATTTCAGCTGTTTTATTCAAAACACCATTCCAATTCAACCACAGTTGTTAACATAACCAGTATTCTCATAATTTAAAAGCTTTGTACACAAATTCTGAACTCTGGAAACAGGAATTCTTAATGTTTGAAAGAACTTTGTTCTGAACTCGCCAAGTAAAGTTGCCGGAATTGTAAACATTAGCAGTATTCTCCTCATGTTACTGCATTCTACCTGAAATCTCAGTGATTGAACAAGGCCGTAAAGTTAGGTACGGCTGTATATAGTTGTATTTCATGTGTTTCTTACAAGTTCTTAAACATTTCCTGGCTCCATCATTGAGGACTTTAGGAGTTTCAAGACAATGTGATAGTTTTCTTAGAAGTATATACAGGAAACTTCAGTATTTCAGCTGTTTTATTCAAAACACCATTCCAATTCAACCACAGTTGTTAACATAACCAGTATTCTCATAATTTAAAAGCTTTGTACACAAATTCTGAACTCTGGAAACAGGAATTCTTAATGTTTGAAAGAACTTTGTTCTGAACTCGCCAAGTAAAGTTGCCGGAATTGTAAACATTAGCAGTATTCTCCTCATGTTACTGCATTCTACCTGAAATCTCAGTGATTGAACAAGGCCGTAAAGTTAGGTAAGGCTGTATATAGTTGTATTTCATGTGTTTCTTACAAGTTCTTAAACATTTCCTGGCTCCATCATTGAGTACTTTAGGAGTTTCAAGACAATGTGATAGTTTTCTTAGAAGTATATACAGGAAACTTCAGTATTTCAGCTGTTTTATTCAAAACACCAATCCAATTCAACCACAGTTGTTAACATAACCAGTATTCTCATAATTTAAAAGCTTTGTACACAAATTCTGAACTCTGGAAACAGGAATTCTTAATGTTTGAAAGAACTTTGTTCTGAACTCGCCAAGTAAAGTTGCCGGAATTGTAAACATTTGCAGTATTCTCATGTTACTGCATTCTACCTGAAATCTCAGTGATTGAAAAAGGCCGTAAAGTTAGGTATGGCTGTATATAGTGGTATTTCATGTGTTTCTTACAAGTTCTTAAACATTTCCTGGCTCCATCATTGAGTACTTTAGGAGTTTCAAGACAATGTGATAGTTTTCTTAGAAGTATATACAGGAAACTTCAGTATTTCAGCTGTTTTATTCAAAACACCATTCCAATTCAACCACAGTTGTTAACATAACCAGTATTCTCATAATTTAAAAGCTTTGTACACAAATTCTGAACTCTGGAAACAGGAATTCTTAATGTTTGAAAGAACTTTGTTCTGAACTCGCCAAGTAAAGTTGCCGGAATTGTAAACATTAGCAGTATTCTCCTCATGTTACTGCATTCTACCTGAAATCTCAGTGATTGAACAAGGCCGTAAAGTTAGGTACGGCTGTATATAGTTGTATTTCATGTGTTTCTTACAAGTTCTTAAACATTTCCTGGCTCCATCATTGAGGACTTTAGGAGTTTCAAGACAATGTGATAGTTTTCTTAGAAGTATATACAGGAAACTTCAGTATTTCAGCTGTTTTATTCAAAACACCATTCCAATTCAACCACAGTTGTTAACATAACCAGTATTCTCATAATTTAAAAGCTTTGTACACAAATTCTGAACTCTGGAAACAGGAATTCTTAATGTTTGAAAGAACTTTGTTCTGAACTCGCCAAGTAAAGTTGCCGGAATTGTAAACATTAGCAGTATTCTCCTCATGTTACTGCATTCTACCAGAAATCTCATTGACTGAACAAGGTCGTAAAGTGGGTAAGGCTATATATAGTTGTATTTCATGTGTTTCTTACAAGTTCTTAAACATTTCCTCACTCCATCATTGAGTACTTTAGGAGTTTCAAGACAATGTGATAGTTTTCTTAGAAGTATATACAGGAAACTTCAGTATTTCAGCTGTTTTATTCAAAACACCATTCCAATTCAACCACAGTTGTTAACATAACCAGTATTCTCATAATTTAAAAGCTTTGTACACAAATTCTGAACTCTGGAAACAGGAATTCTTAATGTTTGAAAGAACTTTGTTCTGAACTCGCCAAGTAAAGTTGCCGGAATTGTAAACATTAGCAGTATTCTCCTCATGTTACTGCATTCTACCTGAAATCTCAGTGATTGAACAAGGCCGTAAAGTTAGGTACGGCTGTATATAGTTGTATTTCATGTGTTTCTTACAAGTTCTTAAACATTTCCTGGCTCCATCATTGAGGACTTTAGGAGTTTCAAGACAATGTGATAGTTTTCTTAGAAGTATATACAGGAAACTTCAGTATTTCAGCTGTTTTATTCAAAACACCATTCCAATTCAACCACAGTTGTTAACATAACCAGTATTCTCATAATTTAAAAGCTTTGTACACAAATTCTGAACTCTGGAAACAGGAATTCTTAATGTTTCAAAGAACTTTGTTCTGAACTCGCCAAGTAAACTTGCCGGAATTGTAAACATTAGCAGTATTCTCCTCATGTTACTGCATTCTACCTGAAATCTCAGTGATTGAACATGGTCGTAAAGTAGGTAAGGCTATATATAGTTGTATTTCATGTGTTTCTTACAAGTTCTTAAACATTTCCTGGCTCCATCATTGAGGACTTTAGGAGTTTCAAGACAATGTGATAGTTTAGTTAGAAGTATATACACGAAACTTCAGTATTTCAGCTGTTTTATTCAAAACACCATTCCAGTTCAACCACACTTGTTAACATAACCAGTATTCTCATAATTTAAAAGCTTTGTACACAACGTCTGAACTCTGGAAACAGGAATTCTTAATGTTTGAAAGAACTTTGTTCTGAACGCGCCAAGTAAAGTTGCCGGAATTGTAAACATTAGCAGTATTCTCCTCATGTTACTGCATTCTACCAGAAATCTCAGTGATTGAACAACGTCGTAAAGTTAGATATGGCTGTATATAGTTGTATTTCATGTGTTTCTTACAAGTTCTTAAACATTTCCTGGCTCCATCATTGAGTACTTTAGGAGTTTCAAGACAATGTGATAGTTTTCTTAGAAGTATATACAGGAAACTTCAGTATTTCAGCTGTTTTATTCAAAACACCATTCCAATTCAACCACAGTTGTTAACATAACCAGTATTCTCATAATTTAAAAGCTTTGTACACAAATTCTGAACTCTGGAAACAGGAATTCTTAATGTTTGAAAGAACTTTGTTCTGAACTCGCCAAGTAAAGTTGCCGGAATTGTAAACATTAGCAGTATTCTCCTCATGTTACTGCATTCTACCTGAAATCTCAGTGATTGAACAAGGTCGTAAAGTAGGTAAGGCTATATATAGTTGTATTTCATGTGTTTCTTACAAGTTCTTAAACATTTCCTGGCTCCATCATTGAGTACTTTAGGAGTTTCAAGACAATGTGATAGTTTTCTTAGAAGTATATACAGGAAACTTCAGTATTTCAGCTGTTTTATTCAAAACACCATTCCAATTCAACCACAGTTGTTAACATAACCAGTATTCTCATAATTTAAAAGCTTTGTACACAAATTCTGAACTCTGGAAACAGGAATTCTTAATGTTTGAAAGAACTTTGTTCTGAACTCGCCAAGTAAAGTTGCCGGAATTGTAAACATTAGCAGTATTCTCCTCATGTTACTGCATTCTACCTGAAATCTCAGTGATTGAACAAGGCCGTAAAGTTAGGTACGGCTGTATATAGTTGTATTTCATGTGTTTCTTACAAGTTCTTAAACATTTCCTGGCTCCATCATTGAGGACTTTAGGAGTTTCAAGACAATGTGATAGTTTTCTTAGAAGTATATACAGGAAACTTCAGTATTTCAGCTGTTTTATTCAAAACACCATTCCAATTCAACCACAGTTGTTAACATAACCAGTATTCTCATAATTTAAAAGCTTTGTACACAAATTCTGAACTCTGGAAACAGGAATTCTTAATGTTTGAAAGAACTTTGTTCTGAACTCGCCAAGTAAAGTTGCCGGAATTGTAAACATTAGCAGTATTCTCCTCATGTTACTGCATTCTACCAGAAATCTCATTGACTGAACAAGGTCGTAAAGTGGGTAAGGCTATATATAGTTGTATTTCATGTGTTTCTTACAAGTTCTTAAACATTTCCTCACTCCATCATTGAGTACTTTAGGAGTTTCAAGACAATGTGATAGTTTTCTTAGAAGTATATACAGGAAACTTCAGTATTTCAGCTGTTTTATTCAAAACACCATTCCAATTCAACCACAGTTGTTAACATAACCAGTATTCTCATAATTTAAAAGCTTTGTACACAAATTCTGAACTCTGGAAACAGGAATTCTTAATGTTTGAAAGAACTTTGTTCTGAACTCGCCAAGTAAAGTTGCCGGAATTGTAAACATTAGCAGTATTCTCCTCATGTTACTGCATTCTACCTGAAATCTCAGTGATTGAACAAGGCCGTAAAGTTAGGTACGGCTGTATATAGTTGTATTTCATGTGTTTCTTACAAGTTCTTAAACATTTCCTGGCTCCATCATTGAGGACTTTAGGAGTTTCAAGACAATGTGATAGTTTTCTTAGAAGTATATACAGGAAACTTCAGTATTTCAGCTGTTTTATTCAAAACACCATTCCAATTCAACCACAGTTGTTAACATAACCAGTATTCTCATAATTTAAAAGCTTTGTACACAAATTCTGAACTCTGGAAACAGGAATTCTTAATGTTTGAAAGAACTTTGTTCTGAACTCGCCAAGTAAAGTTGCCGGAATTGTAAACATTAGCAGTATTCTCCTCATGTTACTGCATTCTACCTGAAATCTCAGTGATTGAACAAGGTCGTAAAGTTAGGTACGGCTGTATATAGTTGTATTTCATGTGTTTCTTACAAGTTCTTAAACATTTCCTGGCTCCATCATTGAGGACTTTAGGAGTTTCAAGACAATGTGATAGTTTTCTTAGAAGTATATCCAGGAAACTTCAGTATTTCAGCTGTTTTATTCAAAACACCATTCCAATTCAACCACAGTTGTTAACATAACCAGTATTCTCATAATTTAAAAGCTTTGTACACAAATTCTGAACTCTAGAAACAGGAATTCTTAATGTTTGAAAGAACTTTGTTCTGAACTCGCCAAGTAAAGTTGCCGGAATTGTAACCATTAGCAGTATTCTCCTCATGTTACTGCATTCTACAAGAAATCTCATTGACTGCACAATGTCGTAAAGGGTAAGGCTATATATAGTTGTATTTCATGTGTTTCTTACAAGTTCTTAAACATTTCCTGGCTCCATCATTGAGTACTTTAGGAGTTTCAAGACACTGTGATAGTTTTCTTAGAAGTATATACAAGAAACTTCAGTATTTCAGCTGTTTTATTCAAAACACCATTCCAGTTCAACCACACTTGTTAACATAACCAGTATTCTCATAATTTAAAAGCTTTGTACACAACGTCTGAACTCTGGAAACAGGAATTCTTAATGTTTGAAAGAACTTTGTTCTGAACTCGCCAAGTAAAGTTGCCGGAATTGTAAACATTAGCAGTATTCTCCTCATGTTACTGCATTCTACCTGAAATCTCAGTGATTGAACAAGGCCGTAAAGTTAGGTATGGCTGTATATAGTTGTATTTCATGTGTTTCTTACAAGTTCTTAAACATTTCCTGGCTCCATCATTGAGTACTTTAGGAGTTTCAAGACAATGTGATAGTTTTCTTAGAAGTATATACAGGAAACTTCAGTATTTCAGCTGTTTTATTCAAAACACCATTCCAATTCAACCACAGTTGTTAACATAACCAGTATTCTCATAATTTAAAAGCTTTGTACACAAATTCTGAACTCTGGAAACAGGAATTCTTAATGTTTGAAAGAACTTTGTTCTGAACTCGCCAAGTAAAGTTGCCGGAATTGTAAACATTAGCAGTATTCTCCTCATGTTACTGCATTCTACCTGAAATCTCAGTGATTGAACAAGGCCGTAAAGTTAGGTACGGCTGTATATAGTTGTATTTCATGTGTTTCTTACAAGTTCTTAAACATTTCCTGGCTCCATCATTGAGTACTTTAGGAGTTTCAAGACAATGTGATAGTTTTCTTAGAAGTATATACAGGAAACTTCAGTATTTCAGCTGTTTTATTCAAAACACCATTCCAATTCAACCACAGTTGTTAACATAACCAGTATTCTCATAATTTAAAAGCTTTGTACACAAATTCTGAACTCTGGAAACAGGAATTCTTAATGTTTGAAAGAACTTTGTTCTGAACTCGCCAAGTAAAGTTGCCGGAATTGTAAACATTAGCAGTATTCTCCTCATGTTACTGCATTCTACCAGAAATCTCATTGACTGAACAAGGTCGTAAAGTGGGTAAGGCTATATATAGTTGTATTTCATGTGTTTCTTACAAGTTCTTAAACATTTCCTCACTCCATCATTGAGTACTTTAGGAGTTTCAAGACAATGTGATAGTTTTCTTAGAAGTATATACAGGAAACTTCAGTATTTCAGCTGTTTTATTCAAAACACCATTCCAATTCAACCACAGTTGTTAACATAACCAGTATTCTCATAATTTAAAAGCTTTGTACACAAATTCTGAACTCTGGAAACAGGAATTCTTAATGTTTGAAAGAACTTTGTTCTGAACTCGCCAAGTAAAGTTGCCGGAATTGTAAACATTAGCAGTATTCTCCTCATGTTACTGCATTCTACCTGAAATCTCAGTGATTGAACAAGGCCGTAAAGTTAGGTACGGCTGTATATAGTTGTATTTCATGTGTTTCTTACAAGTTCTTAAACATTTCCTGGCTCCATCATTGAGGACTTTAGGAGTTTCAAGACAATGTGATAGTTTTCTTAGAAGTATATACAGGAAACTTCAGTATTTCAGCTGTTTTATTCAAAACACCATTCCAATTCAACCACAGTTGTTAACATAACCAGTATTCTCATAATTTAAAAGCTTTGTACACAAATTCTGAACTCTGGAAACAGGAATTCTTAATGTTTGAAAGAACTTTGTTCTGAACTCGCCAAGTAAAGTTGCCGGAATTGTAAACATTAGCAGTATTCTCCTCATGTTACTGCATTCTACCTGAAATCTCAGTGATTGAACAAGGTCGTAAAGTTAGGTAAGGCTGTATATAGTTGTATTTCATGTGTTTCTTACAAGTTCTTAAACATTTCCTGGCTCCATCATTGAGGACTTTAGGAGTTTCAAGACAATGTGATAGTTTTCTTAGAAGTATATACAGGAAACTTCAGTATTTCAGCTGTTTTATTCAAAACACCATTCCAATTCAACCACAGTTGTTAACATAACCAGTATTCTCATAATTTAAAAGCTTTGTACACAAATTCTGAACTCTGGAAACAGGAATTCTTAATGTTTGAAAGAACTTTGTTCTGAACTCGCCAAGTAAAGTTGCCGGAATTGTAAACATTAGCAGTATTCTCCTCATGTTACTGCATTCTACCTGAAATCTCAGTGATTGAACAAGGTCGTAAAGTTAGGTAAGGCTGTATATAGTTGTATTTCATGTGTTTCTTACAAGTTCTTAAACATTTCCTGGCTCCATCATTGAGTACTTTAGGAGTTTCAAGACAATGTGATAGTTTTCTTAGAAGTATATACAGGAAACTTCAGTATTTCAGCTGTTTTATTCAAAACACCATTCCAATTCAACCACAGTTGTTAACATAACCAGTATTCTCATAATTTAAAAGCTTTGTACACAAATTCTGAACTCTGGAAACAGGAATTCTTAATGTTTGAAAGAACTTTGTTCTGAACTCGCCAAGTAAAGTTGCCGGAATTGTAAACATTAGCAGTATTCTCCTCATGTTACTGCATTCTACCTGAAATCTCAGTGATTGAACAAGGCCGTAAAGTTAGGTAAGGCTGTATATAGTTGTATTTCATGTGTTTCTTACAAGTTCTTAAACATTTCCTGGCTCCATCATTGAGTACTTTAGGAGTTTCAAGACAATGTGATAGTTTTCTTAGAAGTATATACAGGAAACTTCAGTATTTCAGCTGTTTTATTCAAAACACCATTCCAATTCAACCACAGTTGTTAACATAACCAGTATTCTCATAATTTAAAAGCTTTGTACACAAATTCTGAACTCTGGAAACAGGAATTCTTAATGTTTGAAAGAACTTTGTTCTGAACTCGCCAAGTAAAGTTGCCGGAATTGTAAACATTAGCAGTATTCTCCTCATGTTACTGCATTCTACCTGAAATCTCAGTGATTGAACAAGGCCGTAAAGTTAGGTACGGCTGTATATAGTTGTATTTCATGTGTTTCTTACAAGTTCTTAAACATTTCCTGGCTCCATCATTGAGTACTTTAGGAGTTTCAAGACAATGTGATAGTTTTCTTAGAAGTATATACAGGAAACTTCAGTATTTCAGCTGTTTTATTCAAAACACCATTCCAATTCAACCACAGTTGTTAACATAACCAGTATTCTCATAATTTAAAAGCTTTGTACACAAATTCTGAACTCTGGAAACAGGAATTCTTAATGTTTGAAAGAACTTTGTTCTGAACTCGCCAAGTAAAGTTGCCGGAATTGTAAACATTAGCAGTATTCTCCTCATGTTACTGCATTCTACCAGAAATCTCATTGACTGAACAAGGTCGTAAAGTGGGTAAGGCTATATATAGTTGTATTTCATGTGTTTCTTACAAGTTCTTAAACATTTCCTCACTCCATCATTGAGTACTTTAGGAGTTTCAAGACAATGTGATAGTTTTCTTAGAAGTATATACAGGAAACTTCAGTATTTCAGCTGTTTTATTCAAAACACCATTCCAATTCAACCACAGTTGTTAACATAACCAGTATTCTCATAATTTAAAAGCTTTGTACACAAATTCTGAACTCTGGAAACAGGAATTCTTAATGTTTGAAAGAACTTTGTTCTGAACTCGCCAAGTAAAGTTGCCGGAATTGTAAACATTAGCAGTATTCTCCTCATGTTACTGCATTCTACCTGAAATCTCAGTGATTGAACAAGGCCGTAAAGTTAGGTACGGCTGTATATAGTTGTATTTCATGTGTTTCTTACAAGTTCTTAAACATTTCCTGGCTCCATCATTGAGGACTTTAGGAGTTTCAAGACAATGTGATAGTTTTCTTAGAAGTATATACAGGAAACTTCAGTATTTCAGCTGTTTTATTCAAAACACCATTCCAATTCAACCACAGTTGTTAACATAACCAGTATTCTCATAATTTAAAAGCTTTGTACACAAATTCTGAACTCTGGAAACAGGAATTCTTAATGTTTGAAAGAACTTTGTTCTGAACTCGCCAAGTAAAGTTGCCGGAATTGTAAACATTAGCAGTATTCTCCTCATGTTACTGCATTCTACCTGAAATCTCAGTGATTGAACAAGGTCGTAAAGTTAGGTAAGGCTGTATATAGTTGTATTTCATGTGTTTCTTACAAGTTCTTAAACATTTCCTGGCTCCATCATTGAGGACTTTAGGAGTTTCAAGACAATGTGATAGTTTTCTTAGAAGTATATACAGGAAACTTCAGTATTTCAGCTGTTTTATTCAAAACACCATTCCAATTCAACCACAGTTGTTAACATAACCAGTATTCTCATAATTTAAAAGCTTTGTACACAAATTCTGAACTCTGGAAACAGGAATTCTTAATGTTTGAAAGAACTTTGTTCTGAACTCGCCAAGTAAAGTTGCCGGAATTGTAAACATTAGCAGTATTCTCCTCATGTTACTGCATTCTACCTGAAATCTCAGTGATTGAACAAGGCCGTAAAGTTAGGTACGGCTGTATATAGTTGTATTTCATGTGTTTCTTACAAGTTCTTAAACATTTCCTGGCTCCATCATTGAGTACTTTAGGAGTTTCAAGACAATGTGATAGTTTTCTTAGAAGTATATACAGGAAACTTCAGTATTTCAGCTGTTTTATTCAAAACACCATTCCAATTCAACCACAGTTGTTAACATAACCAGTATTCTCATAATTTAAAAGCTTTGTACACAAATTCTGAACTCTGGAAACAGGAATTCTTAATGTTTGAAAGAACTTTGTTCTGAACTCGCCAAGTAAAGTTGCCGGAATTGTAAACATTAGCAGTATTCTCCTCATGTTACTGCATTCTACCTGAAATCTCAGTGATTGAACAAGGCCGTAAAGTTAGGTACGGCTGTATATAGTTGTATTTCATGTGTTTCTTACAAGTTCTTAAACATTTCCTGGCTCCATCATTGAGTACTTTAGGAGTTTCAAGACAATGTGATAGTTTTCTTAGAAGTATATACAGGAAACTTCAGTATTTCAGCTGTTTTATTCAAAACACCATTCCAATTCAACCACAGTTGTTAACATAACCAGTATTCTCATAATTTAAAAGCTTTGTACACAAATTCTGAACTCTGGAAACAGGAATTCTTAATGTTTGAAAGAACTTTGTTCTGAACTCGCCAAGTAAAGTTGCCGGAATTGTAAACATTAGCAGTATTCTCCTCATGTTACTGCATTCTACCTGAAATCTCAGTGATTGAACAAGGCCGTAAAGTTAGGTACGGCTGTATATAGTTGTATTTCATGTGTTTCTTACAAGTTCTTAAACATTTCCTGGCTCCATCATTGAGTACTTTAGGAGTTTCAAGACAATGTGATAGTTTTCTTAGAAGTATATACAGGAAACTTCAGTATTTCAGCTGTTTTATTCAAAACACCATTCCAATTCAACCACAGTTGTTAACATAACCAGTATTCTCATAATTTAAAAGCTTTGTACACAAATTCTGAACTCTGGAAACAGGAATTCTTAATGTTTGAAAGAACTTTGTTCTGAACTCGCCAAGTAAAGTTGCCGGAATTGTAAACATTAGCAGTATTCTCCTCATGTTACTGCATTCTACCTGAAATCTCAGTGATTGAACAAGGCCGTAAAGTTAGGTACGGCTGTATATAGTTGTATTTCATGTGTTTCTTACAAGTTCTTAAAGATTTCCTGGCTCCATCATTGAGTACTTTAGGAGTTTCAAGACAATGTGATAGTTTTCTTAGAAGTATATTCAAGAAACGGGCATCGTAAATACACTTAAAACATGTTCAAACAGCTCTGAAATGACCAGGTTACTCTCCTTTCGATTTCCAAAAATCCATTGGCCTTATTAAGCAATCCACTTAGAAAACATAAGAATACATGTTCAAAGAACTAAGAACACTCTGTAAATGAGGTTACTGTTCTAAGAATTCACAAAGATGAAAAATGGAATCGTTCTTCTATGGATATTGACCACTTGAATTACAACTCAATAGAACCGTAATACAAAATTGGGCAACATCAATATACTGAAAACACGTTCAAACAGCTCTGAAATGTCGAGTTTACTGTATATACATTAAATTCCCAAAAATCTGCTGTCATTTTTCAGGAATCTACTTAGAAAACTTAAGAATACAAGTTACTGGAGTTCAGTACACTCTGTAAATGTGGTAACAGTTCTAAGGATTCACAATAATAAACACTGGAATTCTTCTGTGATGGATATGGAACACTTGAATTAAAAGTATATAGAACCGTAATGCAAAACGGGCAACATAAATACACTGAGAACTCGTTCAAATAGCTCTGAAATGAAGAGTTTACGGTTCACATTTTCAATTCCCACAATCTGTTGCCCTTATTAAGGAATCCACTTAGAAAACATAAGAATACATGTTAAAAGAGCTCAGAATACACTGGAAATGAGGTTACTGTTCTAAGAATTCAAAATGATGAACAATGGAATCGTTCTTCTATGGATATGGAACACTGGAATTACAAGTCTATAGATCCATAATACAAAACGAGCAACATCAATAAACTACAAACATGTTGAAACAGCTCTGAAATGATGAGTTTACTGTTTATATTTTCAATCCCATTAATCTGTTGTCAATTTTCAGGCATCTACTTAGAAAACTTAAGAATACAAGTTACTAGAGCTCAGTACACTCTGTAAATGTGGTAACTGTTCTAATTATTGACAATAATAAACACTGGAATTCTTCTGTGAGGGATAGGGAACACTTGAATTACAAGTATATAAAACCGTAATACAAAACGAGCAACATAAATACACTGAAAACTCGTTCAAATAGCTCTGAAATGACGAGTTTATTTTTTACATTTTCAATTACCACAATCTGTTGCCCTTTTTAAGGAATCCACTTAGAAAACATAAGAATACATGTTAATAGCTCCCTGAACACTCTGTTAATGTGGTTACTGTTCTAAGAACTCACAATGATAAACAATGAAATTGTACTTCTATGGATATGGTACACTTAAATTACAAGTCAATAGAACCGTAATATAAAACGGGCAACATAAATACTACGAAAACACGTTCAAACAGCTATGAAATGATGAATTTACTGTTTATATTTACAATTCCAATTAATCTGTTGTCAATTATCAGGAAGCTACATAAAAAACTTAAGAACACAAGTTGCTAGAGCTCAGAACACTCTGTAAATGTGGAAAATGTTCTAAATATTCACAATAATAAACACTGGAATTCTTCTGTGATCCATATGGAACACTTGAATTACAAGTATATAGAACCATAATACAAAACGGGCAACATCAATATACTAAAAACACGTTCAAACAGCTCTGAAATGACGAGTTTACTGTTTATACTTTCAATTCCCATTAATCTGTTGTCAATTTTCAGGAATCTACTTAGAAAACTTAAGAATACAAGTTACTAGAGCTCAGTACACTCTGTAAATGTGGTAACTGTTCTATGGATTCACAATAATAAACACTGGAATTCTTCTGTGATGGATATGAAACACTTGAATTACAAGTCAATAGAACCGTAAATCAAAACAGGCAACATAAATACTCTGAAAACACGTTCACACAGCTCTGAAATGAAGAATTTACAGTTTATATTTTCAATTCCCATTAATCTGTTGTCAATTATCAGGAATCTACATAGAAAACTTAATATAACAAGTCACTAGAGCTCAGAACACACTGTAAGTGTGGTTACTTTACTAGGAATTGACAATAATAAACACTGGAATTCTTCTGTGATGGACATGGAACACGAATTACAGGTAAATAGAACCGTAATACAAAACGGGTAACATAAATACACTGAAAACACTTTCAAACAGCTCTGAAATGACGAGTTTACTGTTTATACTTTCAATTTTCAGGAATCTACTTAGAGAACTTAAGAATACAACTTACCAGAGCTCAGAACACTCTGTAAATGTGGTAACTGTCCTAAGGATTCAAAATAATAAACGGGGAATTCTTTTGTGATGGATAAGGAACACTTGAACTACAAGTAAATAGAACCGTAATACAAAACGGGCAACATAAATTCACAGAAAACACGTTTAAAGAGCTTTGAAATGTCGACACTACTCTACTTTTTGATTCCCAACAATCCATTGGCCTTTTTAAGGAATCCACTTAGAAAACATAAGAATACATGTTAAAAGAGCTCAGAATACTCTCTAAATGAGGTTACTGTTCTAAGAATTCACAATGATGAACAATGGAATCGTTCGTCTATGGATATGGAACACTTGAATTACAAGTCAATAGAACCGTAAAACTAAACGGGCAACATCAATAAACTGAAAACACATTCAAACAGCTCTGAAATGATGAGTTTACTGTTTATAGTTTCAATTCTCATTAATCTGTTGTCATTTTTCAGGAATCTACTTAGAAAACTTAAGAATACAAGTTACTAGAGCTAAGTACACTCTGTAAATGTGGTAACTGTTCTAAGGATTCACAATAATAAACACTGGAATTCTTCTGTTATGGATATGGAACACTTGAATTACAAGTATATAGAACCGTAATACAAAACGGGCAACATAAATACACTAAAAACTCGTTCAAATAGATCTAAAATGACGAGTTTACTCTTTACATTTTCAATTCCCACAATCTGTTGCCCTTTTTAAGGAATCCACTTAAAAAACAAAAGAATACATGTTAATAGAGCTGAGAACACTCTGTAAATGTGGTTACTGTTCTAAGAACTCACAATGATAAACAATAAAATTGTACTTCTATGGATATGGAAAACTTGAATTTCAAGTCAATTGAACCGTAAATCAAAACTGGCAACATAAATACTCTGAAGACATATTCAAACAGCTCTGAAATGACGAATTTACTGTTTATATTTTCAATACCCATTAATCTGTTGTCAATTATCAGTAATCTACATAGAAAACTAAGAATACAAGTTACTAGAGATCAGAACACTCTGTAAATGAGGTAACTGTTTTAAGGATTCACAATAATAAACACTGGAATTCTTCTGTGATGGATATGGAACACTTGAACTACAAGTAAATAGAATCGTAATACAAAACGGGCCACATAAATACACTGAAAACTCATTCAAATAGCTGTGAAATGACTAGTTTACTGTTTACATTTTCAATTCCCATCAATCTGTTGGGGTTTTTAAGGAATCTACTTAGAAAACATAAGAATACATGTTACAAGAGCTCAGAATACTCTGTAAATGAGGTTACTGTTCTAAGAACTCACAATGATAAACAATAAAATTGTACTTCTATGGATATGGAACACTTGAATTACAAGTATATAGTACCGTTATACAAAACGGGCAACATAAATAAACTGAAAACTCGTTCAAATAGATCTGAAATGACGAGTTTACTCTTTACATTTTCAATTCCTACAATCTGTTGCCCTTTTTAAGGAATCCACTTAGAAAACATAAGTATACATGTTAATAGAGCTCAGAATACTCTGTTAATGTGGTTACTGTTCAAAGAACTGACAATGATAAACAATAAAATTGTACTTCTATGGATATGGAACACTTGACTTACAAGTCAATAGAACCGTAATCCAAAGCGGTCAATATAAATACAGTGAAAACACGTTCAAACAGCTCTGAAATGATGAGTTTACTGTTTATACTTTCAATTCCCATTAATCTGTTGTCAATTTTCAGGAATCTACTTAGGAAACTTAAGAATATAAGTTACTAGAGCTCAGTACACTCTGTAAATGTGATAACTGTTCTAAGGATTCACAATAATAAACACTGGAATTCTTCTGTGATGGATATGAAACACTTGAATTACAAGTCAATAGAATCGTAAATCAAAACAGGCAACATAAATACTCTGAAAACACGTTCACACAGCTCTGAAATGACGAATTTACTGTTTATATTTTCAATTCCCATTAATCTGTTGTCAATTATCAGGAATCTACATAGAAAACTTAATATAACAAGTCACAAGACCTCAGAACACTCTGTAAATGTGGTTACTTTTCTAAGAATTGACAATAATAAACACTGGAATTCTTCTGTGATGGATATGGAACACTTGAACTACAAGGAAATAGAACCATAATACAAAACGGTCCACATAAATACACTGAAAACTCGTTCAAATAGCTGTGAAATGACGAGTTTACTGTTTACATTTTCAATTCCCATTAATCTGTTGGCGTTTTTAAGATATCTACTTAGAAAACGTAAGAATACATGTTAAAAGAGCTCAGAATACTCTGTAAATGAGGTTACTGTACTAATAACTCACAATGATAAACAATAAAATTGTACTTCTATGGATATGGAACACTTGAATTACAAGTATATAGTACCGTTTTACAAAACGGGCAACATAAATAAACTGAAAACTCGTTCAAATAGATCTGAAATGACGAGTTTACTCTTTACATTTTCAATTCCTACAATCTGTTGCCCTTTTTAAGGAATCCACTTAGAAAACATAAGAATACATGTTAATAGAGCTCATAACACTCTGTTAATGTGGTTACTGTTCTAAGAACTCACAATGATAAACAATAAAATTGTACTTCTATGGATATGGAACACTTGAATTACAAGTATATAGAACCGTAATACAAAATGGTCAATATAAATACACTGAAAACACCTTCAAACAACTCTGAAATGACGAATTTACTGTTTATATTTTCTATTCATATAATCTGCTGTCAATTATCAGGAATCTACATAGAAAACTTAAGAATACATGTCACTAGAGCTCAGAACACTTTGTTAATGTGGTTACTATTCTAAGAATTCACAATGATAAACAATGGAATTGTTCTTCTATGGATATGGAACACTTGAATTAGAAGTCAATAGAACCGTAATCCAAAACGGTCAATATAAATACACTGAAAACATGTTCAAACAGCTCTGAAATGACGAGTTTACTGTTTATACTTTCAATTCCCATTAATCTGTTGTCAATTTTCAGGAATCTACTTAGAAAACTTAAGAATACGAATTACTAGAGCTCAGTACACTCTGTAAATGTGGTAACTGTTCTAAGGATTCACAATAATAAACACTGGAATTCTTCTGTGATGGATATGAAACACTTGAATTACAAGTCAATAGAACCGTAAATCAAAACAGGCAACATAAATACTCTGAAAACACGTTCACACAGTTCTGAAATGATGAATTTACAGTTTATATTTTCAATTCCCATTAATCTGTTGTCAGTTTTCTGGAATCTACATAGAAAACTTAATATAACAAGTCACTAGAGCTCAGAACACACTGTAAATGTGGTTACTTTACTAAGAATTGACAATAATAAACACTGGAATTCTTCTGTGATGGACATGGAACACGAATTACAGGAAAATATAACCGTAATACAAAACGGGTAACATAAATACACTGAAAACACGTTCAAACAACTCTGAAATGACGAGTTTACTCTACTTTTCGATTCCCAGCAATCCATTGGTCTTTTTAAGGAATTCACTTAGAAAACATAAGAATACATGTTAAAAGAGCTCAGAATACTATGTAAATGAGGTTACTATCTAAGAATTCAAAATGATGAACAATGGAATCGTTCTTCTATGGATAGGGAACACTTGAATTACAAGTCAAAGAACAGTAAGACAAAACGGGCAACATGAAGACACTGAAAACACGTTCAAACAGCTCTGAAATGACGAGTTTACTGTTTATACTCTCAATTCGCATTAATCTGTTGTCAATTTTCAGGAATCTACTTAGAAAACTTAAGATTACAAGTTCCTAGAGCTCAGTACACTCTGTAAATGTGGTAACTGTTCTAAGGATTCACAATAATAAACACTGTAATTCTTCTGTGATGGATATGGAACCCATGAACTACAAGTAAATAGAATGGTAATAGAAAACGGGCCACATAAATACACTGAAAACTCGTTCAAATAGCTGTGAAATGACGAGTTTACTGTTTACATTTTCAATTCCCATCAATCTGTTGGCGTTTTTAAGGAATCTACTTAGAAAACATAAGAATACATGTTAAAAGAGCTCAGAATACTCTGTAGATGAGGTTACTGTTCTAAGAACTCACAATGATAAACAATAAAATTGTACTTCTATGGATATGGAACACTTGAATTACAAGTCAATAGAACCGTAAATCAAAACGGGCAACATAAATACTCTGAAAACACGTTCAAACAGCTCTGAAATGACGAGTTTACTGTTTATAATTTCAATTATCAGGAATATACATAGAAAACTTAAGAATACAAGTTACTAGAGCTCAGAACACTATGTAACTGTGGTAACTGTTCTAAGGATTCAAAATAATAAACGGGGAATTCTTTTGTGATGGATATGGAACACCTGAACTACAAGTAAATAGAACCGTAATGCAAAACCGGCAACAAAAATACACAGAAAACAGGTTCAATCAGCTCTGAATTGACGATTTCACTCTACTTTTCGATTCCTAACAATCCTTTGGCCTTTTTAAGGAATCTACTTAAAACATAAGAATACATGTTAAAAGAGCTCAGAATACTCTGTAAATGAGGTTACTGTTCTAAGATTTCACAATGATGAACAATGGAATCGTTCTTCTATGGATATGGAACACTTGAATTACAAGTCAATAGAACCGTAATACAAAACGGGCAACATCAATAAACTGAAAACACATTCAAACAGCTCTGAAATGATGAGTTTACTGTTTATACTTTCAATTCTCATTAATCTGTTGTCAATTTTCAGGAATCTACTTAGAAAACTTAAGAATACAAGTTACTAGAGCTAAGTACACTCTGTAAATGTGGTAACTGTTCTAAGGATTCACAATAATAAACACTGGAATTCTTCTGTGATGGATATGGAACACTTGAATTACAAGTATATAGAACCGTAATACAAAACGGGCAACGAAAGTACACTGAAAACTCGTTCAAATAGATCTAAAATGACGAGTTTACTCTTTACATTTTCAATTCCCATCAATCTCTTGGCGTTTTTAAGGAATCTACTTAGAAAACATAAGAATACATGTTAAAAGAGCTCAGAATACTCTGTAAATGAGGTTACAGTTCTAAGAACTCACAATGATAAACAATAAAATTGTACTTCTATGGTTATGGAACACTTGAATTACAAGTCAATAGAACCGTAAATCAAAACGGGCAACATAAATACTCTGAAAACACGTTCAAACAGCTCTGAAATGACGAGTTTACTGTTTATAATTTCAATTTTCAGGAATCTACTTAGAGAACTTAAGAATACAAGTTACTAGAGCTCAGAACACTCTGTAAATGAGGTAACTGTTCTAAGGATTCACAATAATAAACACTGGAATTCTTCTGTGATGGATATGGAACACTTGAACTACAATTAAATAGAACCGTATTACAAAATGGGCCACATAAATACACTGAAAACTCGTTCAAATAGCTGTGAAATGACGAGTTTACTGTTTACATTTTCAATTCCCATCAATCTGTTGGGGTTTTTAAGGAATCTACTTAGAAAACATAAGAATACATGTTACAAGAGCTCACAATACTCTGTAAATGAGGTTACTGTTCTAAGAACTCACAATGATAAACAATAAAATTGTACTTCTATGGATATCGAACACTTGAATTACAAGTATAAAGTACCGTTATACAAAACGGGCAACATAAATAAACTGAAAACTCGTTCAAGTAGATCTGAAATGACGAGTTTACTCTTTACATTTTCATTTCCTACAATCTGTTGCCCTTTTTAAGGAATCCACTTAGAAAACATAAGTATACATGTTAATAGAGCTCAGAATACTCTGTTAATGTGGTTACTGTTCTAAGAACTGACAATGATAAACAATAAAATTATACTTCTATGGATATGGAACACTTCAATTACAAGTCAATAGAACCGTAATACAAAACGGTCAATATAAATACACTGAAAACACGTTCAAACAGCTCTGAAATGACGAATTTACTTTTTATATTTTCTATTCCTATAATCTGCTGTCAATTATCAGGAATCTACATAGAAAACTTAAGAATACATGTTACTAGAGCTCAGAAAACTCTGTTAATGTGGTTACTATTCTCAGAATTCACAATGATAAACAATGGAATTGTTCTTCTATGGATATGGAACACTTGAATTACAAGTCAATAGAACCGTAATACAAAACGGGCAACATAAATTCACAGAAAACACATTTAAAGAGCTCTGAAATGTCGACGCTATTCTACTTTTTGATTCCCAACAATCCATTGGCCTTTTTAAGGAATCCACTTAGAAAACATAAGAATACATGTTAAAAGAGCTCAGAATACTCTCTAAATGAAGTTACTGTTCTAAGAATTCACAATGATGAACAATGGAATCGTTCTTCTATGGATATGGAACACTTGAATTACACGTCAATAGAACTGTAAAACAAAACGGGCAACATCAATAAACTGAAAACACATTCAAACAGCTCTGAAATGATGAGTTTACTGTTTATACTTTCAATTCTCATTAATCTGTTGTCAATTTTCAGGAATCTACTTAGAAAACTTAAGAATACAAGTTACTAGAGCTAAGTACACTCTGTAAATGTGGTAACTGTTCTAAGGATTCACAATAATAAACACTGGAATTCTTCTCTGATGGATATGGAACACTTGAAGTACAAGTAAATAGAACCATAATACAAAACGGGCAACATAAATACACAGAAAACACGTTCAAACAGCTCTGAAATGACGAGTTTACTCTACTTTTCGGTTCCCAACAATCCATTGGCCTTCTTAAGGAATCCGCTTAGAGAACATAAGAATACATGTTAAAAGAGCTCAGAATACTCTGTAAATGAGGTTACTGTTCTAAGAATTCATAATTATGAACAATGGAATCATTCTTCTATGGATATGGAACACTTGAATTACAAGTCAATAGAACCGTAATACAAAACGGGCAACATCAATATACTAAAAACATGTTTAAACAGCTCTGAGATGACAAGTTTACTGTTTATACTTACAATTCCCAAAAATCTGTTGTCAATTTTCTGGAATCCACTTAGAAAACTTAAGAATACATGTTACTACAGCTCAGTACACTCTGTAAATGTGGTAACTGTTCTAACGATTCACAATAATAAACACTGGAATTCTTCTGTTATGGATATGGAACACTTGAACTACAAGTTAATAGAACCGTAATACAAAACGGTCAATATAAATACACTGAAAACACGTTCAAACAGCTCAGAAATGACGAATTTACTGTTTATATTTTCAATTCCAATTGATCTGTTCGCAATTATCAGGAATCTACATAGAAAACTTAATAATACAAGTTACTAGAGTTCAGAACACTCTGTAAATGTGGTAACTGTTCTAAAGATTCACAATAATAAACACTGGAATTATTCTGTGATGGTTATGGAACACTCGTTCAAATAGGTCTGAAATGACGAGTTTACTGTTTACATTTTCAGTCCCACAATCTGTTGCCCTTTTTAAGGAATCCACTAGAAAACATAAGAATACATGTTAATAGAGCTCAGAACACTCTGTTAATGTGGTTACTATTCTAAAAATTCACAATGATAAACAATAGAATTGTTCTTCTATGGATATGGAATACTTGAATTACAGGTAAATAGTACCGTCATATTAAACGGGAAACATAAATAAAATGAAAACTCGTTCAAACAGCTGTGACATGACGAGTTTCCTGTTTATATTTTCAATTCCCATCAATCTGTTGGCGTTCTTAAGGAATCTACTTAGAAAACATAAGAATACATGGTAATAGAGCTCAGACCACTCTGTAAATCTGGTTACTTTTCTAAGTATTCACAATAATAAACACTGGAATTCTTCTGTGGTGGATATGGAACCCTTGAATTACAAGTATATAGAACCGTAATACAAAACAGGCAACATAAATACAGTGAAAACTCATGCAAATAGCTCTGAAATGACGAGTTTACTGTTTACATTTTCAATTCCCACAAGCTGTTGCCCTTTTTAAGGAATCCACTTAGAAAACATAAGAATACATGTTAATAGCTCACAGAACACTCTGTTAATGTGGTTACTGTTCTAAGAACTCACAATGATGAACAATGAAATTGTACTTCTATGGAAATGGTACACTTGAATTACAAGTCAATAGAACCGTAATACAAATCGGGCAATATAAATACTCTGAAAACACGTTCAAACAGCTATGAAATGACGAATTTACTGTTTATATTTTCAATTCCCATTATCTGTTGGCAATTATCAGGAAGCTACATAAATACTTAAGAACAGAAGTTGCTAGAGCTCAGAACACTCTGTAAATGTGGTAAATGTTCTTAGGATTCACAATAATAAACTCTGGAATTCTTCTGTGATGGATATGAAACACTTGAACTACAAGTATATAGAACCATAATAAAAAACGGGCAACATAAATACACTGAAAACTCGTTCAAATAGCTGTGAAATGACGAGTTTACTGTTTACATTTTCAATTCCCATCAATCTGTTGGCGTTTTTAAGGAATCTACTTAGAAAACATAAGAATACATGTTAAAAGAGCTCAGAATACTCTGTAGATGAGGTTACTGTTCTAAGAACTCACAATGATAAACAATAAAATTGTACTTCTATGGATATGGAACACTTGAATTACAAGTCAATAGAACCGTAAATCAAAACGGGCAACATAAATACTCTGAAAACACGTTCAAACAGCTCTGAAATGACGAGTTTACTGTTTATAATTTCAATTTTCAGGAATCTACTTAGAGAACTTAAGAATACAAGTTACTAGAGCTCAGAACACTCTGTAAATGTGGTAACTGTCCTAAGGATTCACAATAATAAACGGGGAATTCTTTTGAGATGGATAAGGAACACTTGAACTACAAGTAAATAGAACCGTAATACAAAACGGGCAACATAAATTCACAGAAAACACATTTAAAGAGCTCTGAAATGTCGACGCTACTCTACTTTTTGATTCCCAACAATCCATTGGCCTTTTTAAGGAATCCACTTAGAAAACATAAGAATACATGTTAAAAGAGCTCAGAATACTCTCTAAATGAGGTTACTGTTCTAAGAATTCACAATGATGAACAATGGAATTGTTCTTCTATGGATATGGAACACTTGAATTACAAGTCAATAGAACTGTAAAACAAAACGGGCAACATCAATAAACTGAAAACACATTCAAACAGCTCTGAAATGATGAGTTTACTGTTTATACTTTCAATTCTCATTAATCTGTTGTCAATTTTCAGGAATCTACTTAGAAAACTTAAGAATACAAGTTACTAGAGCTAAGTACACTCTGTAAATGTGGTAACTGTTCTAAGGATTCACAATAATAAACACTGGAATTCTTCTGTGATGGATATGGAACACTTGAATTACAAGTATATAGAACCGTAATACAAAACGGGCAACGAAAGTACACTGAAAACTCGTTCAAATAGATCTAAAATGACGAGTTTACTCTTTACATTTTCAATTCCCATCAATCTCTTGGCGTTTTTAAGGAATCTACTTAGAAAACATAAGAATACATGTTAAAAGAGCTCAGAATACTCTGT
The DNA here is from genome assembly GCA_036010255.1 of Myotis pilosus. NCBI lineage: Eukaryota > Metazoa > Chordata > Mammalia > Chiroptera > Vespertilionidae > Myotis > Myotis pilosus. The sequence goes on from JASKON010000045.1 coordinate 72,295, forward strand.
AAATGAGGTTACAGTTCTAAGAACTCACAATGATAAACAATAAAATTGTACTTCTATGGTTATGGAACACTTGAATTACAAGTCAATAGAACCGTAAATCAAAACGGGCAACATAAATACTCTGAAAACACGTTCAAACAGCTCTGAAATGACGAGTTTACTGTTTATAATTTCAATTTTCAGGAATCTACTTAGAGAACTTAAGAATACAAGTTACTAGAGCTCAGAACACTCTGTAAATGAGGTAACTGTTCTAAGGATTCACAATAATAAACACTGGAATTCTTCTGTGATGGATATGGAACACTTGAACTACAATTAAATAGAACCGTATTACAAAATGGGCCACATAAATACACTGAAAACTCGTTCAAATAGCTGTGAAATGACGAGTTTACTGTTTACATTTTCAATTCCCATCAATCTGTTGGGGTTTTTAAGGAATCTACTTAGAAAACATAAGAATACATGTTACAAGAGCTCACAATACTCTGTAAATGAGGTTACTGTTCTAAGAACTCACAATGATAAACAATAAAATTGTACTTCTATGGATATCGAACACTTGAATTACAAGTATAAAGTACCGTTATACAAAACGGGCAACATAAATAAACTGAAAACTCGTTCAAGTAGATCTGAAATGACGAGTTTACTCTTTACATTTTCATTTCCTACAATCTGTTGCCCTTTTTAAGGAATCCACTTAGAAAACATAAGTATACATGTTAATAGAGCTCAGAATACTCTGTTAATGTGGTTACTGTTCTAAGAACTGACAATGATAAACAATAAAATTATACTTCTATGGATATGGAACACTTCAATTACAAGTCAATAGAACCGTAATACAAAACGGTCAATATAAATACACTGAAAACACGTTCAAACAGCTCTGAAATGACGAATTTACTTTTTATATTTTCTATTCCTATAATCTGCTGTCAATTATCAGGAATCTACATAGAAAACTTAAGAATACATGTTACTAGAGCTCAGAAAACTCTGTTAATGTGGTTACTATTCTCAGAATTCACAATGATAAACAATGGAATTGTTCTTCTATGGATATGGAACACTTGAATTACAAGTCAATAGAACCGTAATACAAAACGGGCAACATAAATTCACAGAAAACACATTTAAAGAGCTCTGAAATGTCGACGCTATTCTACTTTTTGATTCCCAACAATCCATTGGCCTTTTTAAGGAATCCACTTAGAAAACATAAGAATACATGTTAAAAGAGCTCAGAATACTCTCTAAATGAAGTTACTGTTCTAAGAATTCACAATGATGAACAATGGAATCGTTCTTCTATGGATATGGAACACTTGAATTACACGTCAATAGAACTGTAAAACAAAACGGGCAACATCAATAAACTGAAAACACATTCAAACAGCTCTGAAATGATGAGTTTACTGTTTATACTTTCAATTCTCATTAATCTGTTGTCAATTTTCAGGAATCTACTTAGAAAACTTAAGAATACAAGTTACTAGAGCTAAGTACACTCTGTAAATGTGGTAACTGTTCTAAGGATTCACAATAATAAACACTGGAATTCTTCTCTGATGGATATGGAACACTTGAAGTACAAGTAAATAGAACCATAATACAAAACGGGCAACATAAATACACAGAAAACACGTTCAAACAGCTCTGAAATGACGAGTTTACTCTACTTTTCGGTTCCCAACAATCCATTGGCCTTCTTAAGGAATCCGCTTAGAGAACATAAGAATACATGTTAAAAGAGCTCAGAATACTCTGTAAATGAGGTTACTGTTCTAAGAATTCATAATTATGAACAATGGAATCATTCTTCTATGGATATGGAACACTTGAATTACAAGTCAATAGAACCGTAATACAAAACGGGCAACATCAATATACTAAAAACATGTTTAAACAGCTCTGAGATGACAAGTTTACTGTTTATACTTACAATTCCCAAAAATCTGTTGTCAATTTTCTGGAATCCACTTAGAAAACTTAAGAATACATGTTACTACAGCTCAGTACACTCTGTAAATGTGGTAACTGTTCTAACGATTCACAATAATAAACACTGGAATTCTTCTGTTATGGATATGGAACACTTGAACTACAAGTTAATAGAACCGTAATACAAAACGGTCAATATAAATACACTGAAAACACGTTCAAACAGCTCAGAAATGACGAATTTACTGTTTATATTTTCAATTCCAATTGATCTGTTCGCAATTATCAGGAATCTACATAGAAAACTTAATAATACAAGTTACTAGAGTTCAGAACACTCTGTAAATGTGGTAACTGTTCTAAAGATTCACAATAATAAACACTGGAATTATTCTGTGATGGTTATGGAACACTCGTTCAAATAGGTCTGAAATGACGAGTTTACTGTTTACATTTTCAGTCCCACAATCTGTTGCCCTTTTAAGGAATCCACTAGAAAACATAAGAATACATGTTAATAGAGCTCAGAACACTCTGTTAATGTGGTTACTATTCTAAAAATTCACAATGATAAACAATAGAATTGTTCTTCTATGGATATGGAATACTTGAATTACAGGTAAATAGTACCGTCATATTAAACGGGAAACATAAATAAAATGAAAACTCGTTCAAACAGCTGTGACATGACGAGTTTCCTGTTTATATTTTCAATTCCCATCAATCTGTTGGCGTTCTTAAGGAATCTACTTAGAAAACATAAGAATACATGGTAATAGAGCTCAGACCACTCTGTAAATCTGGTTACTTTTCTAAGTATTCACAATAATAAACACTGGAATTCTTCTGTGGTGGATATGGAACCCTTGAATTACAAGTATATAGAACCGTAATACAAAACAGGCAACATAAATACAGTGAAAACTCATGCAAATAGCTCTGAAATGACGAGTTTACTGTTTACATTTTCAATTCCCACAAGCTGTTGCCCTTTTAAGGAATCCACTTAGAAAACATAAGAATACATGTTAATAGCTCACAGAACACTCTGTTAATGTGGTTACTGTTCTAAGAACTCACAATGATGAACAATGAAATTGTACTTCTATGGAAATGGTACACTTGAATTACAAGTCAATAGAACCGTAATACAAATCGGGCAATATAAATACTCTGAAAACACGTTCAAACAGCTATGAAATGACGAATTTACTGTTTATATTTTCAATTCCCATTATCTGTTGGCAATTATCAGGAAGCTACATAAATACTTAAGAACAGAAGTTGCTAGAGCTCAGAACACTCTGTAAATGTGGTAAATGTTCTTAGGATTCACAATAATAAACTCTGGAATTCTTCTGTGATGGATATGAAACACTTGAACTACAAGTATATAGAACCATAATAAAAAACGGGCAACATAAATACACTGAAAACTCGTTCAAATAGCTGTGAAATGACGAGTTTACTCTTTACATTTTCAATTCCCACAATCTGTTGCCCTTTTTAAGGAATCCACTTAAAAAACAAAAGAATACATGTTAATAGAGCTCGGAACAATCTGTAAATGTCGTTACTGTTCTAAGAACTCACAATGATAAACCGTGGAATTGTTCTTCTATGGATATGGAACAGTTGAATTAAAAGTCAATAGAACGGTAATACAAAACGGTCAATATAAACACACTGAAAACACGTTCAAACAGCTCTGAAATGACGAGTTTACTGTTTATACTTTCAATTCCCATTAATCTGTTGTCAATTTTCAGGAATCTACTTAGAAAACTTAAGAATACCAGTTACTGGAGCTCAGAACACTCTGTGAATGTGGTAAATGTTCTAAGGATTCACAATAATAATCACTGGAATTCTTCTGTGATGGATATGAAACACTTGAATTACAAGTATATAGAACCATAATACAAAACGGGCAACATAAATACACTGAAAACTCGTTCAAATAGCTGTGAAATGACAAGTTTACTCTTTACATTTTCAATTCCCACAATCTGTTGCCCTTTTTAAGGAATCCACTTAAAAAACAAAAGAATACATGTTAATAGAGCTCGGAACAATCTGTAAATGTGGTTACTGTTCTAAGAACTCACAATGATAAACCGTGGAATTGTTCTTCTATGGATATGGAACAGTTGAATTAAAAGTCAATAGAAAGGTAATACAAAACGGTCAATATAAATACACTGAAAACACGTTCAAACATCTCTGAAATGACGAGTTTACTGTTTATACTTTCAATTCCCATTAATCTGTTGTCAATTTTCAGGAATCTACATAGAAAACTTAATAATACAAGTTACTAGAGCTCAGAACACTGTGTAAATGTGGTAACTGTTCTAAAGATTCACAATAATAAACACTGGAATTCTTCTGTGATGGATATGGAACACTTGAATTACAAGTATATAGAACCGTAATAGAAAACGGGAAACATAAATACTCTGAAAACACATTCAAGCTGCTCTGAAATGACAAATTTACTATTTATATTTTAAATTCCCATTAATCTGTTGTCAATTATCAGGAATCTACATAGAAAACTTAAGAATACAAGTTACTAGAGCTCAGAACACTCTGTAAATGTGGTAACTGTTCTAAGGATTCACAATAATAAACACTGGAATACCTCTGTGATGGATATGGAAAACTTGAACTACAAGTAAATAGAACCGTAATACAAAACGGGCATCATAAATACACTGAAAATACGTTCAAACAGCTCTGAAATGAGGAATTTACACTATTTTTTGATTACCAACAATCCATTGTCCTTTTTAAGTAATCCACTAAGAAAACATAAGAATAGATGTTAATAGAGCTCAGAACACTCTGTTAATGTGGTTATTGTTCTAAGAATTCACAATGATAAACAATGGAATTGTTCTTCTACGCATATGGAACACTTGAATTACAAGTAAAAAGAACCATAATACACAACGGGCAACACAAATACACTGAAAACTCGTTCAAATAGCTCTGAAATGATGAGTTTACTGATTACATTTTCAATTCCCCCAATCTGTTGCCCTATTTAAGGAATCCACTTAGAAAACCTAAGAATTCATGTTAATAGAGCTCAGAACACTCTGTAAATGTGGTGACTGTTCTAAGAATTCACAATGATGAACTATGGAATCCTTCCCCTTTGGATATGGAAGACTTTAATTACAAGTAAATAGAACCGTAATACAAAACGGGCAAAATCAATATACTGTAAATGTAACTGTTCTAAGGATTCACAATAATGAACACTGTAATTCTTCTGTGATGGATATGGAACACTTGATCTACAAGTGAATAGAACCGTAATACAAAACGGGCAACATAAATACACTGAAAACACGTTCAAACAGCTCTAAAATGATGAATTTACTGTTTATATTTTCAATTCCCAAAATTGTTGCCCTTTTTAAAGAATCCACTTAGAAAACATAAGAATAGATGTCAATAGAACTCAGAACACTCTGTAAATGAGGTTACTGTTCTAAGAATTCACAATGATGAACAATGGAATCGTTCTTCTATGGATATGAAACACTTGAATTACAAGTTAATAGAACTGTAATACAAAACGGGCAACATCAATATACTAAAAACACTTTCAAACAGCTCTGAAATGACGAGTTTACTGTTTATATTTTCAAATCCCATTAATCTGTTGTCAATATTCAGGAATCTACTTAGAAAACTTAAGAATACAACTTACGAGCGCTCAGTACACTCTATAAATGTGGTAACTGTTCTAAGGATTCACAATAATAAACAGCGGAATTCTTCTGTGGTGGATATGGAACACTCGTTCAAATAGTTCTGAAATGACGAGTTTACTCTTTACATTTTCAATTCCCACAATCTGTTGCCCTTTTAAGGAATCCATTTAGAAAACAAAAGAATACATGTTAATAGAGCTCTGAACACTCTGTTAATGTGGTTTCTGTACTAAGAATTCACAATGATAAACAATGGAATTGTTCTTCTATGGATATGGAACACTTGAATTACAAGTAAATGGAACCGTAATATTCAACGGGAAACATAAATAAAATGAAAGCTCATTCAAACAGCTCTGACATGATGAGTTTCCTTTTATGTTTTCAATTCCCATCAATCTCTTGGCGTTTTTAAAGAATCTACTTAGAAAACATAAGAATACATGGTAATAGACCTCAGAGCACTCTGTAAATGTGGTTACTCTTCTAAGAATTCACAATAATAAACACTAGAATTCTTCTGTGATGGATATAGAACCCGAATTACAAGTAAATAGAACCGAAATACAAAACTGGCAACAAAAATACTCTGAAAACAGGTTCTAACAGCTCTGAAATGACGAGTTTACTCTACTGTTCGATTCCCAACAATCCATTGGCCTTTTTAAGGAATCCACTTAGAAAACATAACAATACATGGTAAAAGACCTCAGAACACACTGTAAATGAGGTTACTGTTCTAAGAATTCACAATGATGAACAATGGATTTGTTCTTCTATGGATATGGAACACTTGAATTACAAGTCAATAGAACCGTAATACAAAACGGGCAACATCAGTATCCTGAAAACACGTTCAAACAGATCGAAATGACTAGTTTACTGTTTATATTTTCAATTCCCATTAATCTGTTGTCAATTATCAGGAACCTACTTAGAAAACTTAAGAATACAAGTTACTAGAGCTCAGTACTCTCTGTAAATGTTGTAACTGTTCTAAGGATTCACAATAATAAACACTGGAATTCTTCTGTGATGGATATGGAACACTTGAACTACAAGTAAATAGAACGGTAATACAAAACGGGAAACGTAAAGACTCTGAAAACAGGGAGAGAACCAAGATGGCGGCATAGGTTAATGCCAGAATTTGCTGCCTTGAACAACCATTTCAAAAGTGAAACTAAAAGACAGAACGGACATCACCCAGAACCACAGGAAAGCTGGCTGAGTGGAAGCCCTACAACTAGGAGGAAAGAGTAACGCATACGGAAACTCAGGAGGCGCAGTGCTGAATTCAAATTCTGAGGTGCGGAATGCGCGGAGAGGGCTGGGGCGGAGGGCGCGGTTGGCGTTTTCAATCGGAGGGAGTCGCAGACTCTGAGCTCCAGATCCCGGCGAGTCGCTAGGGACCGAGACTCAAACGGGAGAAGAGGGACTGTCTGGCCTCGGTCAGAGCGAGTGCAGCTTTCTCTCCGAGGTTTGCAGTGGTTGCTGGGACCCAGAGAGGCAGAGCCCCTGGGGACAGGACTGAGAGCAGCCATAACTGCTCTCTCTCTCCGGCCCACCCTGTTGATCCTGTGCGACCCGCCCCGCCCAAGCCCGGCACAGAGGCTTTTGCCCGATAGCCTCAGGCAAAGGCGAGATTAGCACCTCCCTAGAGGACAGAAGTTCTCTCACTGCAGACACAGCTGATTCTCACAGCCACTTGGCCTGGAGGCCAAATCCCCCCTGGTATTAGTTACAACAATCAAGGCTTAACTAAAAGACTGCGCACAAAGACCACTAGGGGGTGCACCAAGAAAGCATAACAAAATGCGGAGACAAAGAAACAGGACAAAATTGTCAATGGAAGATATAGAGTTCAGAACCACACTTTTAAGGTCTCTCAAGAACTGTCTAGAAGCTGCCGATAAACTTAGTAAGGCCTTCGAAAAGACTGGTGAGACCGCCGATAAATGTAGTGAGATCCTCAAGAAATCTAATGAGACCCTCGATGTTGTGATAAAGAACCAACTAGAAATTAAGCATACACTGACTGAAATAAAGAATATTATACAGACACCCAACAGCAGACCAGAGGAGCATAAGAATCAAGTCAAAAATTCAAGATGCGAAGAAGCAAAAAACACCCAACTGGAAAAGCAAAATGAAAAAAGAATCCGAAAATACGAAGATAGTGTAAGGAGCCTCTGGGACACCTTCAAGTGTACCAACATCAGAATTATAGGGGTGCCAGAAGATGACAGAGAGCAAGATATTGAAAACATATTTGAAGAAATAATGACAGAAAACTTCCCCCACCTGGTGAAAGAAATGGACTTACAGGTCCAAGAAGCACAGAGAACTCCAAACAAAAGGAATCCAAAGAGGACCACACCAAGACACATCATCATTAAAATGCCAAGAGCAAAAGACAAAGAGAGAATCTTAAAAGTAGCAAGAGAAAGAAACTCAGTTACCTACAGGGGAATACCCATACGACTGTCAGCTGATTTCTCAACAGAAACTTTGCAGGCCAGAAGGGAATGGCAAGAAATATTCAAAGTGATGAATACCAAGAACCTACAACCAACATTACTTTATCCAGCAAAGCTATCATTCAGAAGTGAAGGCCAGATAAAGAGCTTCACAGATAAGGAAAAGCTAAAGGAGTTCATCACCACCAAACCAGGATTATATGAAATGCTGAAAGGTATCCTTTAAGAAGAGGAAGAGGAAGAAAAAGGTAAAGATACAAATTATGAACAACAAATATGCATCTATCAACAAGTGAATCTAAGAATCAAGTGAATAAATAATCGATGAACAGAATGAACTGGCGATTATAATAGAATCAGGGACATAGAAAGGGAATGGACTGACTATTCTTGGGGGGGAAAGGGGTGTGGGAGATGCGGGAAGATACTGGACAAAAATCGTGCACCTATGGATGAGGACAGTGGGTGGGGAGTGAGGGCAGGGGTGGGGCGGGCACTGGGAGGAGGGGAATTATGGGGGGAAAAAAGAGGAACAAATGTAATAATCTGAACAATAAAGAATTAATTAAATAAAAAAAGACTCTGAAAACACTTTCAATCAGGTCTGAAATGACGAATTTACTATTTATATTTTCAATTCCCATTAATCTGTTGTGAAATATCAGGAATCTACATAGAAAACTTAAGAATACAAGTTACTACAGCTCAGAACACTCTATAAATGTGGAAACTGTTCTAAGGATTCACAATAATAAACACTGGAATTCTTCTGTGATGGATATGGAACACTTGTTCAAATAGCTCTGAAATGACGAGTTTACTGTTTTATTTTCAATTCCCACAATATGTCGACCTTTTTAAGGAATCCACTTAGGAAACATAAGAAAACATGTTAATAAAGCTCAGAACACTCTCTAAATGAGGTTACTGTTCTAAGAATTCACAATGATGAACAATGGAATCATTCTTCTATGGATATGGAACAGTTGAAATACAAGTCACTAGAACCGTAATACAAAACGGGCAACATCAATATACTAAAAACACGTTCAAACAGCTCTGAAATGATGAGTTTACTGTTTATATTTTCAATTCTCATTGATCTGTTGTCAATTTTCAGGATTCTACTTAGAAAACTTAAGAATACAAGTTACTAGAGCTCAGTAAACTCTGTAAATGTGGTAACTGTTCTAAGGATTCACAATAATAAACACTGGAATTCTTCTGTGATGCATATGGAACACTTGAATTACAAATATATAGAACCGTAATACAAAACGGGCAACATCAATATACTAAAAACACGTTCAAACAGCTCTGAAATGACGAGTTTACTGTTTATATTTTCACTTCCCATTAATCTGTTGTCAATTTTCAGGAATCCACTTAGAAAACTTAAGAATACATGTTAATAGAGCTCAGAACACTTTGTTAATGAGGTTACTATTCTAAGAATTCACAAGGATAAACAATGGAATTGTTCTTCTAAGGATATGGATCACTTGAATTACAAGTCAATAGAACCATAATCCGAAATGGGAAACATAAATACACTGAAAACACGTTCAAACAGCTATGAAATGAGGAATTCACTGTTTATATTTTCAATTCCCACAATCTGTTGCCCTTTTTAAGGAATCCACTTATAAAACATAAGAATAGTTGTTAATAGAGCACAGAACACTCTCTAAATGAGGTTACTGTTCTAAGAATTCACAATGATGAACAATGGAATCATTCTTCTATGGATATGGAACAGTTGAAATACAAGTCAGTAGAACCGTAATACAAAACGGGCAACATCAATATACGAAAAACACGTTAAAACAGCTCTGAAATGACGAGTTTACTGTTTATATTTTCAATTCCCATTAATCTGTTGTCAATTTTCAGGAATCTACTTAGAAAACTTAAGAATAAAAGTTACTACAGCTCAGAACACTCTATAAATGTGGTAACTGTTCTAAGGATTCACAATAATAAACACTGGAATTCTTCTGTGATGGATATGGAACACTTGTTCAAATAGCTCTGAAATGACGAGTTTACTGTTTACATTTTCAATTCCCACAATCTGTTGCCCTTTTTAAGGAATCCACTAGAAAACATAAGAATACATTTAATAGAGCTCAGAACACTCTGTTAATGTGGTTACTGTTGTAGAAATTCACAATGATAAACAATGGAATTGTTCTTCTATGGATATGGAATACTTGAATTACAAGTAAATAGAACCGTAATATTCAACGGGTAACATAAATAAAATGAAAACTCGTTCAAACAGCTGTGACATGAGGAGTTTCCTGTTTATATTTTCAATTCCCATCAATCTGTTGGCGTTCTTAAGGAATCTACTTAGAAAACTTACGAATACATGGTAATAGAGCTCAGAACACTCTGTAAATCTGGTTACTTTTCTAAGAATTCACAATAATAAACAGTGGAATTCTTCTGTGATGGATATGGATCACTTGAATTACAAGTCAAGAGAACCATAATACAAAACGGGCAACACAAATACACTGAAAACTCGTTCAAATAGCTCTGAAATGACGAATTTACTGTTTTATTTTCAATTCCCACAATATGTCGCCCTTTTTAAGGAATCCACTTAGGAAACATAAGAAAACATGTTAATAGAGCTCAGAACACTCTCTAAATGAGGTTACTGTGCTAAGAATTCACAATGATGAACAATGGAATCATTCTTCTATGGATATGGAACAGTTGAAATACAAGTCAGTAGAACCGTAATACAAAATGGGCAACATCAATATAGGAAAAACACGTTAAAACAGCTTTGAAATGACGAGTTTACTGTTTATATTTTCACTTCCCATTAATCTGTTGTCAATTTTCAGGAATCCACTTAGAAAACATAAGAATACATGTTAATAGAGCTCAGAAGACTCTGTTAAAGAGGTTACTATTCTAAGAATTCACAAGGATAAACAATGGAATTGTTCTTCTAAGGATATGGATCACTTGAATTACAAGTCAATAGAACCATAACCCGAAATGGGAAACATAAATACACTGAAAACACATTCAAACAGCTATGAAATGAGGAATTTACTGTTTATATTTTCAATTCCCACAATCTGTTCCCTTTTTAAGGAATCCACTTGGAAAACATAAGAATAGTTGTTTATAGAGCTCAGAACACTATCTAAATGAGGTTACTGTTCTAAGAATTCACAATGATGAACACTGGAATCATTCTTCTATGGATATGGAACAGTTGAAATACAAGTCACTAGAACAGTAATACAAAACGGGCAACATGAATATACAAAACACGTTCAAACAGCTCTGAAATGATGAGTTTACTGTTTATATTTTCAATTCCCTTTAATCTGTTGTCAATTTTCAGGAATCTACTTGGAAAACTTAAGAATACAAGTTACTAGAGCTCAGTACACTCTGTAAATGTGGTAACTGTTCTAAGGATTCACAGTAATAAACACTGGAATTCTTCTGTGATGCATATGGAACACTAGAATTACAAGTATATAGAACCGTAATACAAAACGGGCAACACAAATGCACTAAAAACTCTTTCAAATAGCTCGGAAATGACGAAATTACTGTTTATATTTTCAATTCCCACAATCAGTTGCCCTTTTTAAGGAATCCACATGGAAAACATAAGAGTACATGTTAATAGAGCTCAGAACACTCTCTAAATGAGGTTACTGTTCTAAGAATTCACAATGATGAACAATGGAATCATTCTTCTATGGATATGGAACAGTTGAAATACAAGTCACTAGAACTGTAATACGAAACGGGCAACATGAATATACCAAAAACACGTTCAAACACCTCTGAAATGATGAGTTTACTGTTTATATTTTCAATTCTCATTAATCTGTTGTCAATTTTCAGGATTCTACTTAGAAAACTTAAGAATACAAGTTACTCGAGCTCAGTACACTCTGTAAATGTGGTAACTGTTCTAAGGTTTCACAATAATAAACACTTGAAATCTTCTGTGATGCATATGGAACACTTGAATTACAAGTATATAGAACCGTAATACAAAACGGGCAACATCAATATACTAAAAACAAGTTCAAACAGCTCTGAAATGAAGAGTTTACTGTTTATATTTTCACTTCCCATTAATCTGTTGTCAATTTTCAGGAACCACCTAGAAAACTTAAGAATACATGTTAACAGAGCTCAGAAGACTCTGTTAATGAGGTTACTATTCTAAGAATTCACAAGGATAAACAATGGAATTGTTCTTCTAAGGATATGGATCACTTGAATTACAAGTCAATAGAACCATAATCCGAAATGGGAAACATAAATACACTGAAAACACGTTCAAACAGCTATGAAATGACGAATTCACTGTTTATATTTTCAATTCCCACAATCTGTTGCCCTTTTTAAGGAATCCACGTAGAAAACTTAAGACTAGCCGAAACCGGTTTGGCTCAGTGAATAGAGTGTTGGCTTGCGGACTGAAGGGTCCCAGGTTCGATTCCGGTCAAGGGCATACCTTGGTTGCTGGCACATCCCCAGTGGGGAGTGTGCAGGCGGCAGCTGGTCGATGTTTCTCTCTCAAGATGTTTGTAACTTTCTATCTCTCTCCTTTCCTCTCTGTAAAAACTCAATAAAATATATTTAAAAAAAAAAGAAAACATAAGAATAGTTGTTAATAGAGCTCAGAACACTCTCTAAATGAGGTTACTGTTCTAAGAATTCACAATGATGAACAATGGAATCATTCTTCTATGGATATGGAAGAGTTGAAATACAAGTCACTAGAACCTTAATACAAAACGGGCAACATCAATATACTAAAAACACGTTCAAACAGCTCTGAAATGACGAGTTTACTTTTTATATTTTCAATTCTCATTAATCTGTTGTCAATTTTCAGGATTCTACTTAGAAAACTTAAGGATACAAGTTACTAGAGCTCAGTACACTCTGTAAATGTGGTAACTGTTCTAAGGATTCACAATAATAAACACTGGAATTCTTCTGTGATGCATATGGAACACTTGAATTACAAGTATATAGAAACGTAATACAAAACGGGCAACATCAATATACTAAAAACTCGTTCAAACAGCTCTGAAATGACGAGTTTACTGTTTATATTTTCACTTCCCATTAATCTGTTGTCAATTTTCAGGAATCCACTTAGAAAACTTAAGAATACATGTTAATAGAGCTCAGAAGACACTGTTAATGAGGTTACTATTCTAAGAATTCACAAGGATAAACAATGGAATTGTTCTTCTAAGGATATGGATGACTTGAATTACAAGTCAATAGAACCATAATACAAAATGGGAAACATAAATACACTGAAAACACGTTCAAACAGCTATGAAATGACGAATTTACTGTTTATATTTTCAATTCCCACAATCTGTTGCCCTTTTTAAGGAATCCACTTAGAAAACATAAGAATAGTTGTTAATAGAGCTCAGAACACTCTCTAAATGAGGTTACTGTTCTAAGAATTCACAATGATGAACAATGGAATCATTCTTCTATGGATATGGAACAGTTGAAATACAAGTCAGTAGAACCGTAATACAAAATGGGCAACATCAATATACGAAAAACACGTTCAAACAACTCTGAAATGACGAGTTTACTGTTTATATTTTCAATTCTCATTAATCTGTTGTCAATTTTCAGGATTCTACTTAGAAAACTTAAGAATACAAGTTACTAGAGCTCAGTACACTCTGTAAATGTGGTAACTGTTCTAAGGATTCACAATAATAAACACTGGAATTCTTCTGTGATGCATATGGAACACTTGAATTACAAGTATATAGAACCGTAATACAAAATGGGCAACTTCAATATACTAAAAACACGTTCAAACAGCTCTGAAATGAAGAGTTTACTGTTTATATTTTCAATTCCCATTAATCTCTTGTCAATTTTCAGGAATCCACTTAGAAAACTTAAGAATACATGTTAATAGAGCTCAGAACACTCTGTTAATGAGGTTACTATTCTAAGAATTCACAAGGATAAACAATGGAATTGTTCTTCTAAGGATATGGATCACTTGAATTACAAGTCAATAGAACCATAATCCGAAATGGGAAACATAAATACACTGAAAACACATTCAAACAGCTATGAAATGACGAATTCACTGTTTATATTTTCAATTCCCACAATCTGTTGCCCTTTTTAAGGAATCCACTTAGAAAACATAAGAATAGCCGAAACCTGTTTGGCTCAGTGAATAGAGTGTCGGCTTGCGGACTGAAGGCTCCCAGGTTCGATTCGGGTCAAGGGCATGTACCTTGGTTGCGGGCACATCCCCAGTGGGGAGTGTGCAGGCGGCAGCTGGTCGATATTTCTCTCTCATCGATGTTTCTAACTTTCTATCTCTCTCCTTTCCTCTCTCTAAAAACTCAATAAATGATATTTTTTAAAAAAAGAAAGAAAACATAAGAATAGTTGTTAATAGAGCTCAGAACACTCTATAAATGAGGTTACTGTTCTAAGAATTCACAACGATGAAAAATGGAATCATTCTTCTATGGATATGGAACAGTTGAAATACAAGTCAGTAGAACCGTAATACAAAATGGGCAACATCAATATACGAAAAACACGTTCAAACAGCTCTGAAATGACGAGTTTACTGTTCATCTTTTCAATTCCCATTAATCTGTTGTCATTTTGCAGGAATCTACTTAGAAAACTTAAGAATACAAGTTACTAGACCTCAGTACACTCTGTAAATGTGGTAACTGTTCTAAGGATTCACAATAATAAACACTGGAATTCTTCTGTGATGCATATGGAACACTTGAATTACAAGTATATAGAACCGTAATACAAAACGGGCAACACAAATACACTGAAAACTCGTTCAAATAGCTCTGAAATGACGAATTTACTGTTTATATTTTCAATTTGCACAATCTGTTGCCCTTTTTTAAGGAATCCACTTAGAAAACATAATACATGTTAATAGAGCTTAGAACACTCTCTAAATGAGGTTACTGTTCTAAGAATTCACAATGATAAACAAAGGAATTGTTCTTCTATGGATATGGAACACTTGGATTACAAGTCAATAGAACCGTAATACAAAACGGGCACTATAAATACAATGAAAACATTTTCAAACAGCTCTGAAATGACGAGTTTACTGTTTATATTTTCAATTCCCACAATCTGTTGCCCTTTTTAAGGATCCACTTAGAAAACATCAGAATAAATTGTTAATAGAGCTCAGAACACTCTGTAAATGAGGTTACTGTTCTAAGAATTCACAATGATGAAGAATGGAATCATTCTTCTATTGATAAGGAACCCTTGAATTACAAGTAAATAGAACCGTAATTCCAAAAAGGGCAACATCAATATACTAAGAACACGATCAAACAGCTCTGAAATGACGAGTTTACTGTTTATATTTTCAATTCCCATTAATCTGTTGTCAATTTTCAGGAATCTACTTAGAAAAATTAAGAATACAATTTACTAGAGCTCAGTACACTCTGTAAATGTGGTAGCAGTTCTAAGGATTCAGAATAATAAACACTGGAATTCTTCTGTGATGGATATGGAACACTTGATCTACAAGTATATAGAACCGTAATACAAAACGGGCAACATATATACACTGAAAACACGTTCAAACAGCTCTGAAATGAAGAATTTACTGTTTATATTTTCAATTCCCATTAATCTGTTGTCAATTATCAGGAATCTACATAGAAACCTTAAGAATATAAGTTACTAGATCTCAGTACACTCTGTAAATGTAGTAACTGTTCTAAGGATTCACAATAATAAACACTGGAATTATTCTCTGATGCATATGGAACACTTGAATTACAAGTATATAGAACTGTAATACAAAAGGGGCAACACAAATAGAATGAAAACTCGTTCAAAAGCTCTAAAATCACGAGGTTACTGTTTACATTTTCAATTCCCGCAATCTCTTGCCTTTTTTAAGGAATCCACTTAGAAAACATAAGAATACATGTATATAGAGCTCAGAACACTCTGTTAATGTGGTTACTGTTCGAAGAATTCACTATGATAAACAAAGGAATTGTTCTTCAATGATATGGAACACTTGGATTACAAGTCAATAGAACCGTAATACAAAACGGGCACTATAAATACAATGAAAAGATGTTCAAACAGCTCTGAAATGACGAGTTTACTGTTTATATTTTCAATTCCCACAGTCTGTTGTCTGTTATCAGGAATCTACATAGAAAACTTTAGAATTCAAGTTACTTGAGCTCAGAACACTCTGTAAATGTGGTAACTGTTCTAAGGATTCACAAGAATCAACACTGGAATTCTTCTGTGATGGATATGGAACACTTGAATTACAAGTAAATAGAACCTTAAATCACAACGGGAAACATAAATACAATGAAAACTCGTTCAAACAGCTCTGAAATGATGAGTTTCCTGTTTATACTTTCAATTCCCATCAATCTGTTAGCGTTTTTAAAGAATCTACTTAGAAAACATAAGAATACATGGTAATAGAGCTCGGAACACTCTGTAAATGTGGTTACTTTTCTAAGAATTCAGAATAGTAAACACTGGAATCCTTCTGTGATGGATATGAAACACTTGAAATACAAGTAAATAGAACAATAATAAAAACGGGCAACATAATTACACCGAAAACACGTTCAAACTGCTCTGAAATGACGAGTTTATTCTACTTTTCCATTCCCAACAATCCATTGGCCTTTTTAAGGAATCCATGTAGAAAACATAAGAATACATGTTAAAAGAGCTCAGAACACTCTGTAAATGAGGTTACTGTTGTAAGAATTCACAATGATGAACAAAGGAATCATTCTTCTATGGATACGGAAGAGTTGAAATACAAGTCAGTAGAAACGTAATACAAAACGGGGAACATCGATATACTAAAAACAGGTTCAAACAGCTCTGAAATGACGTTTTTACTGATTACATTTTCAGTTCCCATCCATTTATTGGCGTTTTTAAGGAATCTACATAGAAAACATGAGAATACAAGTTAATAGAGCTCAGAACACTCTGTAAATATAGTTACTGTTCTAAAAATTCACAATTCTAAACACTGGAATTATTCTGAGATGGATGTGGAACACGAATTACAAGCAAAGAGAACCTTAATACAAAACGGGCAAAATAAATACACTGAAAACACGTTCAAACAGCTCTGAAGTGACGAGTTTACTGTTTACATTTTCAGTTCCCATCAATCTGTTGGCGTGTTTAAGGAATCTACTTAGAAAACATAAGAATATTAGTTAATGGATCTCAAGCACTCTGTAAATGTAGTTCCTGTTCTAAGAATTCTCAATACTAAACTCTGGAATTATTCTGTGATGGAGATGGAACACTTCAATTACCAGCAAATAGAACCTTAATACAAAACAGGCACCATAAATACACTGAAAACATGTTCAAACATCTCTTAAATGACGAGTTTACTGATTACATTTTCAGTTCCCATCCATCTTTTTCCGTTTTTAAAGAATCTACTTAGAAAACATCAGAATACAAGTTAACAGAGAGCACACTCTGTAAATGTGGTTACTGTTCTAAGAATTCTCAATACAAAACAATGGAATTCTTCTGTGATGGATATGGAACACTTGAAGTACAAGCAAATAGAACTTAATAGAAAACGGGCAACATAAATACACTGAAAATATGTTCAAACAGCTCTGAAATGACGAGTTTACTGTTTACATTTTCAGTTACCATCAATCTGTTGGCGTGTTTAAGGAATCTACTTAGAAAACATAAGAATAGAAGTTAGAGCTCAGAACACTCTGTAAATGTAGTTACAGTTGTAATAAATCTCAATACTAAACACTGTAATTATTCTGTGATGGATACGGAACACTTGAATTACCAGCAAATAGAACCTTAATACAAAACGGGCAACATAAATACACTGAAAACACGTTCAAACAGCTCTGAAATGACGAGT
This sequence comes from Myotis pilosus, assembly GCA_036010255.1. NCBI lineage: Eukaryota > Metazoa > Chordata > Mammalia > Chiroptera > Vespertilionidae > Myotis > Myotis pilosus. Next base: position 90,420 of record JASKON010000045.1, read on the forward strand.
TTACTGTTTACATTTTCAGTTCCCTTCAATCTGTTGGCATTTTTATGGAATCTACCTAGAAAACATAAGAATACAAGTTAATAGAGCTCACTCTGTAAATGTAGTTACAGTTGTAATAAATCTCAATAGTAAACACTGTAATTATTCTGTGATGGATACGGAACACTTGAATTACCAGCAAATAGAACCTTAATACAAAACGGGCAACATAAATACACTGAAAACATGTTCAAACAGCTCAGAAATGATGATTTTACTGTTTACATTTCCAGTTCCCATCCATTTGTTGGCATTTTTAAGGACTCTACTTAGAAAACATAATACAAGTTAATAAAGCTCAGCACACTCTGTAAATGTGGTTAATGTTCTAAGAATTCTCAATACAAAAGAATGTAATTCTTCTGTGTTGGATATGAAACACTTGAATTACAAGCAAATAGAACTTAATAGAAAACAGGCAACATAAATACACTGAAAACATGTTCAAACAGCTCTGAAATGACGTTTTTACTGATTAAAGTTTCAGTTCCCATCCATTTGTTGGCGTTTTTAAGGAATGTACTTAGAAACCATAAGAATACAAGTTAATAGAGCTCAGATCACTCTGTAAATGTGGTTACTGTTCTAAGAATTCTCCATAATAAACACTGGAATTCTTCTGTGATGGATATGGAACACTTGAATTACAAGCGAATAGAACCTTAATACAAAACGGGCAACATAAATACACTGAAAACACGTTTAAACAGCTCTGAAATGACGAGTTTACTGTTTACATTTTCAGTTCCCATCAATCTGTTGGTGTTTTTAAGGAATCTACTTAGAAAAAATAAAAATACAAGGTAATAGAGCTCAGAACACTCTGTAAATGTGGTTACTGTTCTAAGAATTCTCAATAATAAACAATGGAATTCTTCTGTGATGGATATGGAACAATTGAATTACAAATAAATTGAACATTAATAGAAAACCGTCAACATATATACACTGAAATCACTGAAAGAATAAAAGGAATGTTACAAGCAGCACAGGCCTAGCTGCCTGCTTTATCTCAACTCCCCAAGTTCCTCCCCTCTAGATATAGGAACAAAGGGAACAAAGCCCTTAAGCCTGTTCCAGGAAATAGCCCCAGATGCAAAGAGCAGGCTGAGCAAGCCATACTCTGATCAACCATTGAGATAAACATTATGTGAAAATACAAGGCAGGAATGTTGACTAAATCCTGAGCCCTGTCAGTACACAACCTAGACCCCTTTGGAATTTCTTTGTTCCCCGCTTTCCCTCCTGCGTGTAACCCCTCCCTGGTGTGTGATTTTTTGCCTATTTATACCTGGAAGACTTTCTGCTCTGGGCCCAACTCCTCTGCTCCTGCATGAGTTACGAGTTGAGCCCCAGCTCGCTGGAATAAAGCCTCTTGCTGTTTGCATCAAGTGACGTCTTCTGCGGTTGATTGGGGTCGCCATCGATCTGTGGGACAGAGTGAGGGTCCTTCTTCAGGGGGTCTCACATTTGGGGGCTCGTCTGGGATTAGACGACCACCCCTCATCCACGGAGTCGACCTTGGAGGTAAGAAGGGGTACCCCGAGTTGTTTGTCTTTGTCCTGTGGTTGTCAAGCAGTCTGGATTTGAGTGCGCTCTTTCGGTTTGGCAGCAGTTCGGCAGCGGTTCGGCAACTTGTGAGAGTGGCCGAACAGTGGTCGGTAGACGTGCCTGGAGGACGCCCCAAGGGTGGAGGAGAGCCAGGGACGCCTGGTAGTCTCCTATTGTAAGGGAGCTGACCAGGTTCAGCTGTTGGATCAGAAATTATCCAGATCGCGCCTGTCTGATTCTGTTACGAGGTTGTGGCAAAAAAGGTGGGTTAGGTGGGTCATCATGTCTGTAACGTTTTTGTTATTTGTGTTGCTAGCGACGTACGAACTGATGATGGGACAGACGGTGACAACTCCTCTTAGTCTGACCTTAGACCACTGGACTGAAGTTAAGGGAAGAGGTCGAGACCTATCAGTTGAGATCAGGAAGGGACCGTGGCGGACCTTCTGCTCCTCAGAGTGGCCCACTTTTAATGTGGGGTGGCCCAAAGAAGGGACCTTCGACCTATCTATAATTTTTGCTGTTAAGAACATTGTTTTTCAGAAAGAACCTGGAGCCCATCTGGATCAACAGCCTTACATCGTGGTCTGGCAAGACCTGGTGCAAAACCCACCCTCCTGGGTTCGACCTTGGGTTGCAAAGCCCAAGCCCTGGCAGAACGCTCAAGTTCTAGCTATCCAGTCTCCCAGTCCTGGGGGAAACAGCAGCCTCCCGGACCCCCCCAAGAAGATTTATCCTGAAACCCAGGCTGACCTCCTCCTCCTTGACCCACCACCCCCATATCCTCCTGCCTTAGTCCCGGTCGAGGGTCGAGAGGAGCCTGAAGTGTCGCCGGCCCCTGCGGCTGCCCCTTCCGCTCCCTCGGCTGAGCCTCTGTTAGGACCGGCGCACGGCACCAGGAGCCGTGACCACTGGCAGTCCCCCGACACCAGCGTCGCTCTTCCCCTAAGAGCTTATGGGCCCCCACCGGTGGCGACGGAAGGAGGACCAGCTCTTCTTCAGCCCCTCCAGTATTGGCCTTTTTTCTCCGCTGACTTGGATAACTGGAAGGCTAATGACCCTCCCTTTTCAGAGGACCCTCAGTGCTTAACTGGGCTGGTGGAGTCTCTAATGTTCTCTCATCAGCCTACATGGGATGACTGCCAGCAGCTGCTGCAGACCCTCTTCACTACCGAAGAGAGGGAGAGGATCCTGTTAGAGCCGAGGAAGAACGTGCCAGGAGCAGATGGACGGCCCACTCAGCTCCCAACGTCATTGAGGCTGCTTTTCCCCTCTCTCGGCCTGATTGGGATTTCAACACGGCAGAAGGTAGGGAGCGACTGACTGTCTATCGCCAGACTCTAGTGGCTGGCCTCAGAGGGGCAGCGAGATGCCCCACCAATTTGGCTAAGGTAAGAGAGGTTATCCAGGGGGCCACGGAACCCCCGTCGGTATTTCTTGAGCGCTTGATGGAAGCTTTCAGATGTTACACTCTGTTTGACCCTACCTCAGAGGGGCAATGGGCTTCTGTGGCCATGGCTTTTATAGGGCAGTCAGCATTAGATATCAAGAGGAAATTGCAGAGAATAGAATGGTTACAGGATTATACCCTACAGGATTTAGTCAAGGAGGCAGAGAAAGTATATCATAAGAGGGAAACTGAGGAAGAGAAGGAGCAGAGGAAAGAGAAGGAGAGAGAAGAGAGAGAAAACGAGAGAGATCGTAAGCGGGAGAAAAACCTGACATGGATTTTGGCCGCAGTAGTAAATGAGAAAGGGCAGGAACAAACCCAGAGTAGGGCTAAGAGATCAGGTAGCCTGGGCAACCGCACCCCATTAGATAAAGATCAGTGTGCATACTGCAAGGAAAAAGGTCACTGGGCTAGGGAGTGTCCTAAGCTAAAGAAGAAGAATGGATCCTCCAAGAAAGTGTTATCCCTGGAGGACGACGATTAGCGGGGACGGGGCTCGGGTAACCCCTCCCCAAGCCTAGGGTAACACTAGAAGTGGAAGGGAGGCCCGTTGAGTTCCTAGTAGACACAGGGGCCCAACACTCGGTCCTACTCAAACCGGCTGGACCTGTCTCCCACAAGAAATCGTGGGTCATAGGAGCCACGGGGCACCAGCAATACTCATGGACTACCTGAAGAACAGTAGACTTAGAAACGGGACGGGTAACCCACTCGTTTCTGGTCATCCCCGAGTACCCTGCGCCTCTACTTGGGAGAGATCTCCTAACCAAAATGGGAGCCCAGATTACCTTCACCCCTGATGGCCCGGAGGTGACTCAGGGCAAGAGAATGGCTACCGCTCTGACCATACACCTAGATGATGAACATAGACTTTTCGAGGAACAGGGAGCAGAGATAAGTCACATAAATGACTGGTTGAACAAGTATCCGGGAGCGTGGGCCGAGACGGCTGGAACAGGACTAGCTGCAGAAAGGCCGCCCGTAGTCATAGAGCTTAAGGCCACTTCTACCCCTGTGGCTGTACGCCAATATCCCATGATGAAGGAGGCCCGGGAAGGAATTAGGCCCCATATCCAGCTCCTCCTTCAGCAGGGCATCCTGCTGAAGTGTCAGTCGCCATGGAACACTCCCCTGTTACCTGTTAAGAAGCCCGGTATAGGACTTAAGGGAAGTGAACAAGCGGGTACAGGACATCCACCCCACTGTACCTAACCCTTACAACTTGTTGAGCTCTCTCCCCCCGGACCATGTGTGGTATACTGTCTTGGATTTAAAGGACGCTTTCTTCTGTCTGCGACTGCACCCCTCCAGCCAGAACATTTTTGCATTCGAGTGGAGGGACCCTGACTCTGGGACTACAGGACAACTGACTTGGACTCGACTACCCCAGGGCTTCAAGAATTCCCCGACCCTCTTCGATGAAGCACTCCATCAGGACTTAGCCCACTTCCACGCCAGCCATCCCCAGGTAACACTCCTGCAGTATGTAGACGACTTGCTACTGGCTGGGGCCACGGAAGAGGAGTGCCGACGGGGCACGGGACTGTTGCTAGAAGAACTCGCCCGCCTAGGATATTGAGCCTCCGCCAAGAAGGGCCAGATCTGCCGAAGAGAGGTAACGTACCTGGGGTATGCCCTAAAAGGGGGGCAGAGGTGGCTAACGGAGGCCAGGAAACAGACTGTGACCCAGATACCCGCTCCTCGCTCACCCCGCCAGGTGCGAGAATTTTTAGGGACTGCGGGGTTCTGCCGCTTGTGGATCCCTGGTTTCGCTACCCTGGCCGCTCCCCTCTATCCTCTAACTAGAGAGGGTGCCCCGTTTGAGTGGGGTGATGGCCAACAGCAGGCCTTTGATGACATCAAGAAGGCATTACTATCAGCCCGGGCCCTGGCGTTACTGGACGTAGCCAAGCCCTTCGTCCTATATGTGGACGAGAGAAAGGGAATAGCCCGAGGGGTGCTGACCCAGCCTCTAGGACCATGGAAGAGGCCGGTAGCCTACCTCTCTAAGAAGCTGGATCCTGTTGCTAGTGGCTGGCCTGCCTGTCTGAGGTCCGTGGCAGCAGTAGCAGTGTTGGTAAAGGATACTGACAAATTAACGATGGGGCAGAAGCTAACAGTCATTGCCCCCCACTCCCTGGAGAGCATCATCAGGCAGCCCCCTGACCGGTGGCTGTCCAACGCCCGTATGACTCACTACCAGAGTCTCCTCCTAAATGGAGACAGGATTTTGTTTGGGCCGCCAGCCGTCCTCAACCCGGCTACCCTACTACCCGACACGTCCACCCAGGAGAGTGTACTGCACACTTGTCAAGAGGTACTGGCAGAAGAAATGGGGACCCGAGAGGACCTCCAAGACCAACCCCTGCCAGATGCTCAGCTGACCTGGTTCACTGATGGAAGCAGCTACAGAATAGAAGGTAAAAGGGTGGCCGGGGCAGCGGTGGTGGACGACGGGCAAACTCTCTGGGCAAGCAGCCTGCCTGAGGGGACCTCGGCTCAGAAGGCCGAGTTAGTAGCTCTGACTCAGGCCCTACGGTTGGCCAAAGGGAAGAAGATTAATATCTATACTGATAGCAGGTATGCCTTTGCTACTGCCCATGTCCACGGGGCTATCTATTGGCAACGGGGACTACTAACCTCAGCAGGGAAAGAAATTAAAAATAAGAAAGAAATTCTTAGCCTGCTAGAGGCCATTCACCTCCCTAAGAAAGTGGCAATTATTCATTGTCCCGGACATCAAAAAGGAGGGTCCAGAGCTGCCGGAGGGAACCAAAGGGCTGATAGAGAAGCCAAGCGAGCGGCTCAGGGACTTAACTTCCTATCCTTGACCGAGGAAAAACCAAGGCCTCACCCTGAGGAAGGGATATACCCCTCTATTAGAAACTTTGAATATTCGGAACCGGACCTTGAGAGGATGGATAGATTAGGATTCTGCCTGGAAACTCTGGGAGGGATCCGGGAAAACTCGGAGGGGAAAAGAATCCTCCCGGAAAAACAGGCTGTTATTTTCCTCAGACACCTTCATAAGTTAACTCATCTGGGCCCAAAGCATTTAAGAACTATTGCTCAGTCATCACCGTATTACATCATGAAACTAGGGGAACTCGCCGATACAACTGTAAAGGAGTGCAGGCCCTGCCAAATGGTGAACGCCCAGCCCAGCAAGCTATCTCAAGGCAAGCAGCTCCGAGGAGACCACCCTGGGAGTTACTGGGAGGTGGACTTTACTGAGGTGAAGCCAGCCAGGTATGGATACAGATACTTATTGGTATTCATAGATACATTTTCAGGCTGGGTCGAAGCATTCCCCACCAAGAAGGAGACTGCTCAGGTGGTGGCCAAGAAAATACTAGAAGACATCTTCCCGAGATTCGGGGTGCCTAAGGTAATCGGGTCGGACAACAGCCCCGTGTTTGTTGCCCAGGTAAGTCAGGGACTGGCCAAAATCCTGGGGCTCGATTGGAAATTACACTGTGCTTACAGGCCCCAAAGCTCAGGGCAGGTAGAAAGAATGAATAGAACTTTAAAAGAGGCTATGACTAAATTATCCGTAGAGACTGGCATAACAGATTGGACAGTCCTCCTTCCCTTTGCCTTATTCCGGGTCCGCAATACCCCCGGCACCCTCAAACTAACTCCTTTTGAAATCCTCTATGGAACTCACCCCCCACTCATTGCCATGCAGCTCCTTCCCTCCCCAGAGTCTCACCCCTCTCAATCTCTGTACACCAGATTAAAAGCCCTTGAGACTGTGCAGAGGGAAGTGTGGAACCGACTGGCCGAGGCCTACAAGCCAGGAGACCTACAAGTGCCTCATCAGTTCCAGGTCGGAGACTCGGTGTATATTCGGCGCCATTGTGCGGCTAGCCTGGAACCGAGGTGGAAAGGACCATACATAGTGCTGCTCACGACTCCTACTGCAGTAAAAGTCGATGGCGTTGCCACCTGGATCCATGCCTCACATGTCAAGCCTGCGCCACAACCAGACCCCACGTGGAAAGTGGAAAAGATGGACAACCCCCTCAAGCTCCGCATCCACTGTGTTCCTGCTTCTGTTGATGCACTTCCCACCGATGAGTAGCCCTAAGCCCCATGCCCCTCACCGACTCACCTGGCAGGTCCTCTCCCAGACTGGGGACGTAATATGGAGCACCACCAAGGAGAGCCCCCTTTGGGCCTGGTGGCCGTCCTTAACCCCAGACATTTGCACCTTAGTAGCTGGATTAGACAACTGGGATATCCCCAGTATAACCTATGAAGAGGTTCCATCAGAATCTGATAGCTACTTGGCAAAGCGTTCACTTACCCAAGGCTCCACATCCCGAGGCCAGTATATTGCAGACGCCCCTGGCTGTGGTAACTCGCCTGCCCAATGCCGGATGCGGCTAACACAGTTTTATGTTTGCCCCCGAGATGGGAGATCCAGGAGCGAGGCAAAAAGATGCGGGGGGCGGGGTAGAGAATTTCTATTGTAAGCAGTGGGCATGTGAAACTATTGGAGAGGCCGACTGGCATCCCACCTCTTCCTGGGACCTGATAACCGTAAAAAGGAGCAGTGTTGGGGCGGGGTCAAACCCCCTCAATATTTCCTTCACGGAAAGCGGGAGACGGGCCCGAGCTTGGATGCAAGGGAGAACATGGGGAGTCCGCTTCTATATGTCAGGGTGGGACAAGGGTTTTACCTTCTCTATCAAGCTTAAGGTTGAAGCCCCGACTGCCGTCCAAGTGGGGCCTAACCCAGTCCTATCCGAACAGCGGCCGCCAACCGCCCATGTCAGGCCACCCTTTCCCCGAGCCACGACAAACAGACCTAATGATGCAACTCGGCTCAACCTAGTTACCACCACCTCGGTCCCCGGCCTAGCAAATACACCCGAGATTCCAAGCACAGGGCAGAGGCTCCTTAATCTGATACAGGGAGCTTTTAGTGTTCTTAATGTCTCCAATCCTGACCTGACAGAGTCTTGCTGGTTATGTCTGGCATCGGGTCCTCCCTACTATGAAGGAATCGCCTTTTCAGGAGCTTATAACAATACCACTTCCCATGGCTCCTGCAGCTGGGGGACAAAGAGTAAACTTACTCTTACAGAAGTCTCTGGACAAGGCACTTGCTTGGGCACAGTTCCCACAAACCGTAAGCATCTGTGCAACCGGACCATAGATAGCTCCCCAACAATTACCAACTACTATTTGGTCCCCCCCCCAGGTTGATGGTGGGCCTGCAGTACGGGGCTGACCCCATGTGTGTCCTCATCGGTGTTCAACACCACCACAGACTACTGTGTCCTCGTGCAGTTGGTGCCTAGAGTTATCTACCACAAAGCGGGTTCCGTTGAGGCTGAGTTTGATCTACAACCTCGTAGGCAGAAGAGGGAACCGATCTCACTCACACTAGCAGTGCTGCTGGGACTGGGAGTAGCAGCTGGGGTAGGAACTGGAACGACCGCGCTCATCCAAACCCCCCAATACATAGAAGAATTACGGGCAGCGGTAGATGAAGACTTAAAAGCTATAGAACAGTCTATCACAAACTTAGAGGAGTCACTAACCTCCTTATCTGAGGTAGTATTACAGAATAGACGAGGCTTAGACCTCCAATTCTTAAAAGATGGTGGATTGTGCGCTGCATTAAAAGAGGAATGTTGTTTTTACGTAGATCATTCAGGAGTAATAAAAAATTCCATGGCTAAACTCAGAGAAAGGTTAGAAGCACAGCAACGGGATCGGGAAGCCGATCAGGGGTGGTTTGAAAGCTGGTACCACCGATCCCCATGGCTCACTACCCTCATATCCACCCTTATGGGTCCCCTTATTATATTGCTTTTAATTCTTACTCTTGGACCCTGTATCTTAAACCGACTGGTCACCTTTGTCAGAGAAAGAATAAGTGCTGTGCAGGTACTAATGCTCAGGCAGCAATACCAGTCTCTCCGCCAGGGAGATAGTCTCAAAAAAGAATATTTAGAGACAGAAGTTCCATGATTAGAACTTACAAAAAGCAAATGGGGGAATGAAAGAATAAAAGGAATGTTACAAACAGCACAGGCCTAGCTGCCTGCTTTATCTCAACTCCCCAGGTTCCTCCCCAATAGAGATAGGAACAAAGGGAACAAAGCCCTTAAGGCTGTTCCAGGAAATAGCCCCAGATGCAAAGAGCAGGCTGAGCAAGCCATACTCCGATCAACCATTGAGATAAACATGATGTGAAAATACAAGGCAGGAATGGTGACTAAATCCCGAGCCCTGTCAGGACACAACCCAGACACCTTTGGAATTTCTTTGTTCCCCTCTTTCCCTCCTGCGTGTAACCCCTCCCTGATGTGTGATTTTTTGCCTATATATACCTGGAAGACTTTCTGCTCCGGGCCCAACTCCTCTGCTCCTGCATGAGTTACGAGTTGAGCCACAGCACACTGGAATAAAGCCTCTTACTGTTTGCATCAAGTGACATCTCCTGTGGTTGATTGGGGTCGCCGTTGATCTGTGGGACAGAGTGAGGGTCCTTCTTCAGGGATCTCACATCACTTTCAAACAGCTCTGAAATGACGAGTTTAATGTTTACATTTTAATTACCCATCAATCTGTTGGTGTCTTTAAGGAATGTACTTAGAAAACATAAGAATACAAGTTAATAGAGCTCAGAACACTGTAAATGTGGTTGCTGTTCTAAGAATTCTCAATACTAAACACTGGAATTCTTCTGTGATGCATATGGAACACTTGAATTACAAGTAAATAGAACCGTAATGCAAAACGGGCAACATAAATACACTGAAAACACGATCAAACAGCTCTGAAATGACGAGTTTACTGTTTACATTTTCAATTCCCATCAATCTGTTGGCTTTTTTAAGGAATCCACTTAGAAAACATAAGAATACATGTTAACAGAACTCAGAACACTCTGTAAATGTGGTTATTCTTCTAAGAATACACAATAATAAACACAGGATTTCTTCTGTGATGGATATGGAACACTTGAATTACAAATAAATTGAACCTTATAGAAAACCGTCAATATGTATACACTGTAATCACGTACAAACAGCTCTGAAATGACGAGTTTACTGTTTACATTTTCAATTCCCATCAATCTGTTGGCATTTTTAAGGAATGTACTTAGGAAACATAAGAAAACAAGCTTATAGTGCTCAGAACACTCTTTAAATGTTGTTGCTTTTCTAAGAATTCTCAATAATAAACAATGGAATTCTTTTGTGATGGATATGGAACACTTGAATTAAAATAAATTGAACATTAATAGCAAACCGTGAACATATATACACTGAAATCACGTTCAAACAGCTCTGAAATGACAAGTTTACTGTTTACATTTTCAATTCCCATCAATCTGTTGGCGTTTTTAAGGAATGTACTTTGGAAATAGAAGAATACAAGTTAATAGAGCTCAGAACACTGTAAATGTGGTTACTGTTCTAAGAATTCTCAATAGTAAACACTGGAATTCTTCTGTGATGGGATATGGAACACTTGAATTACAAGCAAATAGAACCTTAATACAAAACGGGCAACATAACTACACTGAAAACACATTCAAACAGCTCTGAAATGACGAGTTTACTGTTTATATTTTCAGTTCCCATCAATCTGTTGACGTTTTTAAGGAATGTACTTAGAAAACATAAGAATACAAGTTAATAGAGCTCAGAACACTCTGTACATGTGGTTAATGTTCTAAGAATTCTCAATAATAAACACTGGAATTCTTCTGTGATGGATATGGAACAGTTGAATTACAAGCAAATAGAACCTTAATACAATACGGGCAACATAAATACACTGAAAACACGTTCAAACAGCTCTGAAATGACGAGTTTACTGTTTACATTTTCAGTTCCCATCAATCTGTTGGCCTTTTTAAGGAATCCACTTAGAAAACATAAGAATACATGTTAACAGAACTCAGAACATTCTGTATATGTGCTTATTGTTCTAAGAATATACAATAAAAAACAATGGAATTGTTCTCCTATGGATATGAAATATTGGAATTGCAAGTAAATAGAACCTTAATACAAAACGGGCAACATGAATACACTGAAAATAAGTTCAAAAAGTTCTGAAATGAAGAGCTTACTGTTTATGTTTTCAATTCTCATGAATCTTTTAGCATTTTTAAGGAAACTACTTAGAAAACATAAGAATACCTATTAATACAAATCTAGAACAAACGTTCCAAAAATTCATCTGGAATAAAAAAAGACCCCGAATAGCTGCAGCAATCCTAAGAAAGAACAAAGTAGATGGGATCTCAATACCAGATATCAAAGTGTATTACAAAGCCACTGTTCTTAAAACAGCTTGGTACTGGCACAAGAACAGACATATAGATCAATGGAATAGAATAGAGACCCCAGAAATTGACCCAAACCACTATGCCCAATTAATATTCGACAAAGGAGGCAAGAGCATACAATGGAGTCAAGACAGTCTTTTCAATAAATGGTGTTGGGAAAATTGGACAGATACATGCAAAAGGATGAAACTAGACCACCAACTCACACCATACACAAAAATAAACTCAAAATGGATAAAAGACTTAAATGTAACACGGGAAACCATAAAAATACTAGAGGAATCCATAGGCAGCGAAATTGCAAACATATGCCAAAGAAATTTCTTCTCTGATAATGCTCCTAGGGCAATGGAAACTAAAGAGAAAATAAACAAATGGGACTACATAAAAATAAAAAGCTTTTGCACAGCAAAGGAAACCATCAACAAAACAACAAGAAGACCCACTACATGGGAGAACATATTTGCCAATGATACCACCGATAAGGGTTTAATTTCCAACATTTACAGGGATCTCATGAAACTTAACAAAAGAAAGATAAACAATCCAATAAAAAAATGGGCAACAGACCTAGATAGACACTTTTAGAAAGAGGACTTACAGAAAGCCAAAAGACATATGAAAACCTGCTCAAAGTCACTAATTATACGAGAGATGCAAATCAAAACTACAATGCGTTATCATCTCACACATGTCAGAATGGCTATCATCAACAAATCAACAAACAACAAGTGTTGGAGAGGATGTGGAGAAAAAGGAACCCTTCTGCACTGCTGGTGGGAATGCAGACTGGTGCAGCCACTGTGGAGAACAGTATGGAGCTACCTCAGAAGACTAAAAATGGAACTCCCATTTGACCCAGTGATCCCACTACTAGGAATATATCCCAAGAAACCAGAAATGCCAATCAGAAAGGATATATGCACCCCTATGTTCATAGCAGCACAATTCACCATAGCTAAGATTTGGAAACAGCCTAAGTGCCCATCAGCAGATGAGTGGATTAGAAAACGGTGGTACATCTACACGATGGAATACTATGCTGCCGTAAAAAAAAAAGGAACTCTTGTCTTTTGCAACAGCATGGATGGAACTGGAGAGCATTATGCTAAGTGAAATAAGCCAGTCAGAGAAAGATAAATACCATATGCTCTCACTCATTTGTGGATTAAAGAGTACAACATAGACTGAAGAAAAGGGACAGAACCAAAGACTGAGAAACAGTGATCAGGCTATCAATCCCCAGAAGGGAAGTAGGGGAGGGCGGGGGTAAGGGGAATAGATCAACCAAAGGACTTGTATACATGTATATAAGCCAAACCAATGGATAGGGACAACAGAGGGATGGGAGCATGAGAGTCTGTGTGTGTGGTGGGGGGAGGTCGGGGGTTAATGGGGGTGCTGAGGACACATTTGTAATACCTTAATAATAATAAAAAAAGGGAAAAAAAAATAAAATAAAAGCTTTATGAAAAAAAAAGAATACCTGGTAATAGAGGTGAGAACACTTTGTAAATGTGGTTATTCTTCTAAGAATTCACAGTAATAAACACAGGAATTTTTCTGTGATAGATATGGAACACTTGAATTACAAGTAAATAGACACTTAATACAAAACGGGCAGCATAAATACCCTGAAAACACGTTCAAACAGCTCTGAAATGACAAGTTTACTGTTTACATTTTCAGTTCCCATCAAACTGTTGGCCTTTTTAAGGAATCCACTTAGAAAACATAAAAATACATGTTAACAGAACTCAGAACACTCTGTATATGTGGTTACTGTTCTAAGCATACACAATAATTAACACAGGATTTCTTCTGTGATGGATATGGAACACTAAAATGACAAAAAAATTGAAACTTAATAGAAAACCGTGAACATATATACACTGAAATCACGTTCAAACAGCTCTGAAATGACGAGTTTACTGTTTACATTTTCAATTCTCATCGTTCTGTTGGCGTTTTTAAGGAATGTACTTAGAAAACATAAGAATACAAGTTAGAGCTAAGAACACTCTGTAATGTGGTTACTGTTCTAAGAATTCTCAATACTAAACACTGGAATTCTTCTGTGATGGATATGGAAAACTTGAATTACAAGTAAATAGAACTGTAATGCAAAAAGGGCAACATTAATACACTGAAATCACGTTCAAACAGCTCTGAAATGATGAGTTTACTGTTTCCATTTTCAATTCCAGTCAATCTGTTGGCCTTTTTTTGGAATCCATTTAGAAAACATAAGAATACATATTAACAGAACTCAGAACACTCTGTAAATGTGGTTACTGTTCTAAGAATACACAATAATAAACACAGGATTTCTTCTGTGATGGGTAAGGAACACTTGAATTACAAATAAATTGAAACTTAATAGAAAACCATCAACATATATACACTGAAATCACGTTCAAACAGCTCTGAAATAACGAGTTTACAGTTTACATTTTCAGTTCCCATCCATCTGTTGGCGTTTTTAAGGAATGTACTTAGAAAACATAAGAATACAAGTTAATAGAGCTCAGAACACTCTGTAAATGTGGTTACTGTTCTAGGAATTCTCAATAATAAACACTGGAATTCTGTGATGGATATGGAACAGCTGAATTACAAGCAAATAGAACCTTAATACAAAATGGGCAACATAAATACACTCAAAACACGTTCAAACAGCTCTGAATTAACGAGTTTACAGTTTACATTTTCAGTTCCCATCCATCTGTTGGCGTTTTTAAGGAATGTATTTAGAAAACATAAGAATACAAGTTAATAGAGCTCAGAACACTCTGTAAATGTGGTTACTGTTCTAAGAATTCCCAATAATAAACACTGGAATTCTTCTGTGATAGATATGGAACACTTGAATTACAAGTAAATAGACACTTAATACAAAACGGGCAGCATAAATACCCTGAAAACACGTTCAAACAGCTCTGAAATGACAAGTTTACTGTTTACATTTTCAGTTCCCATCAAACTGTTGGCCTTTTTAAGGAATCCACTTAGAAAACATAAAAATACATGTTAACAGAACTCAGAACACTCTGTATATGTGGTTACTGTTCTAAGCATACACAATAATTAACACAGGATTTCTTCTGTGATGGATATGGAACACTTGAATGACAAAAAAATTGAAACTTAATAGAAAACCGTGAACATATATACACTGAAATCACGTTCAAACAGCTCTGAAATGACGAGTTTACTGTTTACATTTTCAATTCCCATCGTTCTGTTGGCGTTTTTAAGGAATGTACTTAGAAAACATAAGAATACAAGTTAGAGCTAAGAACACTCTGTAATGTGGTTACTATTCTAAGAATTCTCAATACTAAACACTGGAATTCTTCTGTGATGGATATGGAAAACTTGAATTACAAGTAAATAGAACTGTAATGCAAAAAGGGCAACATTAATACACTGAAATCACGTTCAAACAGCTCTGAAATGATGAGTTCACTGTTTCCATTTTCAATTCCAGTCAATCTGTTGGCCTTTTTTTTGGAATCCATTTAGAAAACATAAGAATACATATTAACAGAACTCAGAACACTCTGTAAATGTGGTTACTGTTCTAAGAATACACAATAATAAACACAGGATTTCTTCTGTGATGGGTAAGGAACACTTGAATTACAAATAAATTGAACCTTAATAGAAAACCATCAACATATATACACTGAAATCACGTTCAAACAGCTCTGAAATGACGAGTTTACTGTTTACATTTTCAATTCCCATCAATCTCTTGGCTTTTAAAGGAATGTACTTAGGAAACATAAGAATACAAGTTTATAGAGCTCAGAACACTCTGCAAATGTGGTTACTGTTCTAAGAATTCTCAATAATAAACACTGGAATTCTGTGATGGATATGGAACAGCTGAATTACAAGCAAATAGAACCTTAATACAAAATGGGCAACATAAATACACTCAAAACACGTTCAAACAGCTCTGAAATAACGAGTTTACAGTTTACATTTTCAGTTCCCATCCATCTGTTGGCGTTTTTAAGGAATGTACTTAGAAAACATAAGAATACAAGTTAATAGAGCTCAGAACACTCTGTAAATGTGGTTACTGTTCTAAGAATTCCCAATAATAAACACTGGAATTCTTCTGTGATGGATATGGAACACTTGAATTAGATGTAAATAGAACCTTAAAGGAAAACAGGCAACATAAATACACTGGAAACACATTCCAACAGCTCGGAAATGATGAGTTTACTGTTCATATTTTCAATTCCCATTAATATGTTGGCAAATTATCAGGAATCTACTTAGAAAACTTCAGAATACATGTTAATAGATCTCAGATCACTCTGTAAATGTGGTTACTGTTCTAAGAATTTACAGTAATAAACAATGGAATTGTGCTCTTATGGATATGGAATACTTGAATTACAAGTAAATAGAACCTCAA
This sequence comes from Myotis pilosus, assembly GCA_036010255.1. NCBI lineage: Eukaryota > Metazoa > Chordata > Mammalia > Chiroptera > Vespertilionidae > Myotis > Myotis pilosus. Next base: position 106,215 of record JASKON010000045.1, read on the forward strand.
ACAAATGGGCAACATAGCCAAGACCGGTTTGGCTCAGTGGATAGAGCGTCGGCCTGCGGACTGAAAGGTCCCGGGTTCGATTCCGGTCAAGGGCATGTAGTGGGTTGCGGGCACATCCCCAGTGGGAGATGTGCAGGGGGCAGCTGATAGATGTTTCTCTCTCATCTAACTATCTATCTCTCTCCCTTCCTCTTGGTAAAAAATCAACAAAATATATTTAAAAAAAAAACAAACACACAAAAAAACGGGCAACATAAATACACTGAAAACACGTTCAAACAGCTTTGAAATGACAAGTTTACTGTTTACATTTTCAGTTCCCATCAAACTGTTGGCCTTTTTAAGGAATCCACTTAGAAAACATAAGAATACATGTTAACAGAACTCAGAACACTCTGTATATGTGGTTACTGTTCTAAGCATACACAATTATAAACACAGGATTTCTTCTGTGATGGATATGGAACACTTGAATGACAAATAAATTGAAACTTAAGAGAAAACGTGAACATAAATACAATGTTAGAGCTCAAAACACTCTGTAATGTGGTTACTGTTCTAAGAATTCTCAATACTAAACACTGGAATTCTTCTGTGATGGATATGGAAAACTTGAATTACAAGTAAATAGAACCATTATGCAAAAAGGGCAACATTAATACACTGAAATCACGTTCAAACAGCTCTGAAATGATGAGTTTACTGTTTCCATTTTCAATTCCCATCAATCTGTTGGCCTTTTTATGGAATCCACTTAGAAAACATAAGAATACATATTAACAGAACTCACAACACTCTGTAAATGTGGTTACTGTTCTAAGAATACACAATAATAAACACAGGATTTCTTCTGTGATGGATAAGGAACACTTGAATTACAAATAAATTGAACCTTAATAGAAAACCTTAATAGAAATCAACATATATACACTGAAATCACGTTCAAACAGCTATGAAATGACGAGTTAACTGTTTACATTTTCAATTCCCATCAATCTGTTGGCGTTTTTAAGGAATGTACTTAGGAAACATAAGAATACAAGTTTATAGAGCTCAGAACACTCTGTAAATGTCAATGCTGTTCTAAGAATTCTCAATAATAAAAAATGGAATTCTTTTGTGATGGATATGGAACACTTGAATTAAAATAAATTGAACATTAATAGCAAACTGTCAACATATATTCACTGAAATCACGTTCAAACAGCTCTGAAATGACGAGTTTACTGTTTACATTTTCAATTCCCATCAATCTCTTGGCGTTTTTAAAGAATGTACCTAGAAAACATAAGAATCCAAGTTAATAGAGCTCAGAACACTTTGTAAATGTGGTTACTGTTTTAAGAATTCTCAATACTAAACACTGGAATTCTTCTGTGATGGTTATGGAACACTTGAATTAGATGTAAATAGAACCTGAAAGCAAAACAGGCAACATAAATACACTGAAAACACATTCAAACAGCTCAGAAATGATGAGTTTACTGTTTATATTTTCAATTCCCATTAATATGTTGGCAAATTTTCAGGAATCTACTTAGAAAACTTCAGAATACATGTTAATAGATCTCAGAACACTCTGTAAATGTGGTTACTGTTCTAAGAATTTACAATAATAAACAATGGAATTGTGCTCTTATGGATATGGAACACTTGAATTACAAGTAAATAGAACCTCAAACAAAACGGGCAACATAAATACAGTGAAAACAGTTTCCAAAAGCTCTTAAATGACGAATTTACTGTTTACGTTTTCAACTCCCATTAATTTTAGGGCCTTTTTCAAGAAACTACTTAGGAAACTTACAAATACAAGTTACTAGAGCTCAGAACACTCTGTAAATGTGGTTACTGTTCTAAGAATTCACATTAATAAACAATGTAATTGTTCACTGATGGATATGGAATACGAATTACACATAAATAGAACGTCATACAAAACGGGCAACATAAATACACTGAAAACACGTTCAAACAGCTCTGAAATGACGAGTTTACCGTTTATATTTTCAATTCTCATTAATCTGTTGGCGATTTGACGAATCTACTTAGAAAACTTGAAAATTCAATTTAATAGAGCTCAGAACACTCTGTAAATGTAATTACTGTTCTAAAAATTCACAGTCATAAACACTGGAATTCTTCTGTGATGGATATGGAACACGTGAGTTACACGTAAATAGAAACTTAAAGCAAAACAGGCAACATATGTATACTGAAAACACCTTCAAACAGCTCTGAAATGACGAGTTTACCGTTTATATTTTCAATCTCTTAAGTCAGTTGGAGATTTTTAGGAATCTACTTAGAAAACTTAAGAATACAAATTACTAGAGCTTAGAACACTCTGTAAATGTGGTTACTGCTCTGAAAATTCCCAATAATAAACACTAGAAGTGTTCTCTAATGGATATGGAACACTTGAACTACACGTAAATTGAACCTTAAAACAAAACGGGCAACATAAATACACTGAAAAAACGTTCAAATAGTTCTGATATGACGAGTTTACAGTTTGTACTTTCAATTCTCCTCAATGTGTAGGCGATTTTCAGGAATCTACTTATAAAACTTGAGAATACAAGTAACTAGAGCTCAGAACACTCTTCAAATGTGGTTTTTGTTCTAAGAATTCACAATCATAAACAATGGAATTCTTCTGTGATGGATATGGAACACTTGAATTACAAGCCAATAGAACCTTAATACAAAACTGGCAACATAAATACACTGAAAAAACGTTCAAACAGCTCTGAAATGACGAGTTTACTGTTTACATTTTCAGTTCCCATCAATCTGTTGGCGTTTTTAAGGACTGTGCTTAGAAAACATAAGAATACAAGTTAATAGAGCTCAGAACACTCTGTAAATGTGATTACTGTTCTAAAAATTCACAGTAATAAACACTGGAATTCTTCTGTGATGTATATGGAACACTTGAATTAGATGGAAATAGAACCTTAAAGCAAAACAGGCAACATAAGTAGACTGAAAACACGTTCACACAGCTCTGAAATGACGAGTTTACTGTTTATGTTTTCAATTCTCATCAATCTGTTGGCGTTTAAAGGAATCTACTTAGAAAACTTAAGAATACAAGTTAATAGAGCTCAGAACACTCTGTAAATGTGGTTACTGTACTAAGAATTCACAATAATAAACAATGGAATTATTCTCTAATGGGTATGGGGACTTGAATTACAAGTAAATATAACCTTAATACAAAACGAGCAAAATGAATACACTAAAAACACGTTCAAACAGCTCTGAAATGATGAGTTAACAGTTTTCCATTCTCATCAATCTGTTGGCGATTTTGGGGAATCTATTTATAAAACTTGAGAGTTCAAGTTAATAGAGCGCAGAACAATCTGTAAATGTGATTACCGTTGTAAGAATTCACAATAATAAACACCTGAATTCTTCTCTCATCAATATGGAACACTTGAATTACAAATATATAGAACCTTAATTCAAAACGGGCAACATAAATACACTGAAAACGCATTCAAAAACCTTTGAAATGATGAGTTTACAGTTAATACTTTCAATTCTCATAAACCTCTTTCTGTTTTTAAGGAATCTACTTAGAAAAGTTAAGAATACAAGTTAATTAGGCGAGAACACTCTGTAAATGTGGTTACTGTTTTAGGAATTCACAATAATAAACAATGGAATTGTTCTCTTTTGGATATGGAACACTTGAATTACAAGTAAATAGAACCTTAATAGAAAAAGTGTAACATAAAACACTGGAAACACGTTCAAGCAGCTCTGAAATGACAAGTTTCCCTTTATATTTCCAGAATTTTAACTGATTCACAAAAAGCCAAAGCCAATCTGCCTTAATTGCAAACATAAACACTATTCTCTTCATTCCAAGGTTTAATACAAAAATTCTGAGTTCTGTAAACAGAATTCCTAATATTTGAAAGCACATTCCTGTGAAAACCCCACCTGAAGTACCCGGAGTTGTAAATATTACCAGTATTGTCGTTATTTCAGAGCTTTTCACCGGAAACCTAGGTGATTGAATATGGCAGTAAATTTTGTAAGAATCTATTTACCTGTACTTGAAGTGTTTCTTACACGTTCTTAGTCATTTCTGGGAACTATCATAGTGTATTTTAACAGTTTTACCACATTAGACAGTTTTCTTAGTATTATATACTGGAATCGTCAGCGTTTTAACTGATTCACACACAAAAAAAACAAAGACAATCAGCCTTAATTGTAAACATAAACACTATTCTCTTCATTCCGAGGCTTTATACACAAATTCTGAGTTCTGTAAACATTAATTCCTAATATTTGAAAACAGATTCCCGTGAGAACGCCACCTGAAGTAGCCAGAGTTGTAAATATTACCAGTATTTTAATCATATCACAGCTTTCCATTGAAACCTCGGTGATTGAATACAGCAGTAAAGGTAGTAAGCACCTATTTATGTGTACTTGAACTGTTTCTTACACGTTCTTCATTATTTCTGGGAACTACTATTTTGTATTTTAACAGTTTTACAACAATTAGACCGTTTTATTAGAAGTATATACTACGTTCATCAGCACTTTAACTGAGTCACACAAAAAACGCCAAAGCCAATCTGCCTTAATTGTAACATAAACACTATTCCCTTCATTCCAAGGCTTTATACACAAATTCTGATTTCTGTAAAGGTGATATGCAAATATTTGAAAGCACATTCGGGTAAAAACGCGACCTGAAGTAGCAGGCGTTGTAAATATTACCAATATTTTCATCATTTCACAGTTTTCCACTGGAAACTTCACTGATTGAATACAGCAGTATATGTAGTAAGAATCTATTTACGTGTAATTGAAGTGTTTCTTACACGTTCTCTACCATTTCTGCGAACTATAATTGTATATTTTAACACTTTTACCACAATTAGACAGTTTTCTTAGAAGTATATACTGGAATCGTCAGCATTTTAACTAATTCACACAAAAAACGCTAAAGCCAATCTGCCTTAATTGTAAATATACACACTATTCTCTTCATTCCAAGTTATATACGCAAATTATGAGTTCTGTAAACATGAATTCCTAATATTTGAAAGCACATTACTGTATAAACACCACCTGAAGTAGCCGGAGTTGTAAATATTACCAGTATTTTCATCATTTCAGAGATTTTCACTGGAAACCTCGGTGATTGAATACGACAGTAAATTTTGTAAGAATCTATTTACGTGTACGTGACGTGTTTCTTACACGTTCTTAATCATTTCTGGGAACTATCATTGTGTATTTTAACAGTTTTACCACAATTAGGGTGATTTTTCAGAAGAATATACTAGAATCGTCAGCATTTTAACTGAGTCACACAAAAAAGCCAAAGCAATCTGCCTTAATTGTAAACATAAACAATATTCTCTTCATTCAAAGGTTTTATACACAAATTCTGAGTTCTGTAAACAGGAATTCCTAATATTTGAAAGCACCTTCCCCTGAAAACGGCACCTGAAGTAGCCAGATTTGTAAATATTACCAGTATTTTCGTGTTTTCACAGCTTTCCACTGGAAACCTCTGTGATTGAATACGGCAGTAAATTTAGTAAGAATCTATTTACGTGTACTTGAAGTGTTTCTTACATGTTCTTAATCATTTCTGGGAACTACCATTGTGTATTTTACAGTTTTACCACAATTAGACTGTTTTCTTATAAGTATATACTGGAATCGTCAGCATTTTAACTGATTCACACACCCAAAAAAAACGCCAAATCCAATCTGCCTTAATTTTAAACATAAACACTATTCTCTTCATTCCAAGGCTTTATACAAAAATTCTGAGTTCTGTAAACATGAATTCCTAATTTTGAAAGCACATTCCTGTGAAAACTCCACTTGAAGTAGCCGGAGTTGTAAATATTACCAGTATTTTCACATTTCACAGCTTTTCACTGGACTCTGGGAACTATCATTGTGTATTTTAACAGTTTTACTACAATTAGACAGTTTTCTCAGAAGGATATATTGGAATGATCAGCATTTTAACTGATTCACAGAAAAAACGCCAAAACCAATCTGCCTTAATTGTAAACATAAACATTATTCTTTTCATTCCAAGGCTTTATACACAAATTCTGAGTTCTGTAAACATGATTTCCTAATATTTGAAAGCCCATTCCCGTGAAAACGCCACTTGAAGTAGCCGGAGTTGTAAATATTACCAGTATTTTCGTCATTTCACAGCTTTCCTCTGGGAACCTCGGTTATTGAATATGGCAGTAAATGTAGTAAGAATCTATTTGTGTGCACTTGAAGTTTTTCGTACACGTTCTTAATCATTTCTGGGAACTACCATTGTTTATTTTAACAGTTTTACCACAATTAGACTGCTTTCTTAGAAGTATATACTGGAATCGTCGGCATGTTAAGTAATTCACGCAAAAAACGCCAATGCCAGTCAGCCTTAATTGTAAACATAAACAGTATTCTCTTCATTTCAAGGCTTTATCCACAAATTATGAGTTCTGTAAACATGAATTACTAATATTTGAAAGCACATTCCCGTGAAAATGCAACCTGAAGTCGCGTTTTCACATGGTGTTTGTAAATATTACCAGTATTTTCGTCATTTCACAGCTTTCCACTGAAAACATCCGTGATTGAATACCTCAATAAATGTAGTAACAATCTATTTACGTGTACTTGAAGTGTTTCTTACATGTTCTTAATCATTTCTGGGAACTACCATTGTGTATTTTACAGTTTTACCACAATTAGACTGTTTTCTTATAAGTATATACTGGAATCGTCAGCATTTTAACTGATTCACACACCCAAAAAAACGCCAAATCCAATCTGCCTTAATTTTAAACATAAACACTATTTTCTTCATTCCAAGGCTTTATACACAAATTCTGAGTTCTGTAAACATGAATTCCTAATATTTGAAAGCACATTCCCGTGAAAACGCAATCTGAAGTAGCGTATTCAGATGGTGTTTGTAAATATTACCAGTATTTTCGTCATTTCAAAGCTTTCCACTGCAATCATCCGTGATTGAATACGGCAGTAAATGTAGTAAGAATCTGTTTACGTGTACTTGAAGTGTTTCTTACACGTTCTTAATCATTACTGGGAAATATCATTGTTTATTTTAACAGTTTTACCACAATTAGACTGTTTTCCTAGAAGTATATACTGGAATCGTCAGCATTTTAACTGATTCACACAAAAAAACGCCAAAACCAATCTGCCTTAATTGTAAACACATACACTATTCTCTTCTCTCCAAGTCTCTATACACAAATTCTGAGTTCTCTAAATATGAATTCCTAATATTTGAAAGCACATTCCTGTGAAAACGCCACCTGAAGTAACCGGAGTTATAAATATTACCAGTATTTTCACATTTCACAGGTTTCCACTGGAAACTTCGGTAATTGAATACCTCAATAAATGTAGTAACAATCTATTTATGTGTACTTGAAGTGTTTCTTACATGTTCTTAATCATTTCTGGGAACTACCATTGTGTATTTTACAGTTTTACCACAATTAGACTGTTTTCTTATAAGTATATACTGGAATCGTCAGCATTTTAACTGATTCACACACCCAAAAAACCGCGAAAGCCAATCAGCCTTAATTATAAACAGAAACACTATTCTCTTCATTCCAAGACTTTATACACAAATTTTGAATTCTGTAAACATGAATTCCTAATATTTGAAAGCACATTTCCGTGAAAACGGCACCTGAAGTAGCCAGAGTTATAAATATTACCAGTATTTTCGTCATTGCACAGCTTTCCACAGAAAACACCCGTGATTGAATACGGCAGTAAATGTAGTAAGCACCTATTTATGTGTACTTGAACTTTTTCTTACACTTTCTTAATCATTTCTGGGAACTACCATCTTTATTTTAAAAGTTCTACCACAATTAGACAGATGTCTTAGAAGTATATACTGGAATCATCTGCATTTTAACTGATTTACACAGAAAACGCCAAAGCCAATCAGCCTTCATTGTAAACATCAAAGCTATTCTCTTCATTCCAAGGCTGTATACACGAATTCTGAGTTCTGTAAACATGAATTCCTAATGTTTGAAAGCACATTCTTTTGAAAACGCCACCTGAATTAGCATGAGTTGTAAATTTTATCAATATTATCTTCATTTCACAGCTTTCCATTGGAAACCTCAGAGATTGAATATGGCAGTAAATGTAGTAAGAATCTATCTACTTGAAGTGTACCTTACACTTTCTGCATCATTTCTTGGAACTATCATTGTGTATTTTAACAGTTTTAGTACAATTAAACTGTTTTCTCAGAAGTATATACTGGAATCGTGAGCATTTTATCTGATTTCCAGAAAAAACGCCAAAGCCAATCAGCCTCAATTGTGAACATAAACTGTATTCTCTTCATTCCAAGCCTTTAAACACAAATTCTGAGCTTGTAAATATGAATTTCCAATGTTTGAAAGCATATTCTTCTGTAAACGCCACCTGAAATAGCCGGAGATGTAAATATTATCAGTATTCTGGTCATTTCACAGCTTTCCACTGAAACCCTCGGTGATTGAACATGGCAGTAAATGTAGTAGGAATCTATTTATGTGTATTGCAAGTGTTTCTTACACATTCTTAGTCATTTCTGTACCCTATCTTTGTATATTTTAAGAGTTTTACCACAATTAGACAGTTTTCTTAGAAGTATATACTTGAATCCTCAGCATTTTAATTGATTCACACGAAAAACGCCAAAGGAAATCAGTCTAAATTGTAAACATCAACGCTATTCTCTTCATTCCAAGGCTGTATTCCCAAATTCTGAGTTCTGTAAACATTAATTCCTAATGTTTGAAAGCACACTCTTTTGAAAACGCCACCTGAATTAGCCGGAGTTGTAAATTTTATCACTATTTTCCTCATTTCACAGCTTTCTACAGGTAACCTAGGTGATTGAACACGGCACTAAATGTAGTAAGAATCTATTTACGTGTATTTGAAGTGGTTGTTACACGTTCTTAATCATTTCTGGAAACTATCGTTGTGTATTTTAAGAGTTTTACCACAATTAGACAGTTTTCTTAGAAGTATATACTTGAATCGTCAGCATTTTAACTGATTCACTAAAAAAAAGGCCAAAGGCAATCATCCTCAATTGTGAACATAAACAGTATTCTCTTCATTCCAAGGCTGTATACACAAATTCTGAGCTCTGTAAAGATGAATTCCCAATATTTGAAAGCACATTCTTGTGAAAACGCCACCTGAAATACCCGGAGTTTTAAATATTATCAGTATTGTCATCGTTTCACAGCCTTCCACTGGAAACCTCGGTGATTGAACACGGCAGTAAATATAGTAAGAATCTATTTACGTGTATTTGAAGTGTTTCTTACAAGTTCTTAGTCATTTCTGGAAACTATCATTGTGTATTTTATGAGTTTTACAACAATTAGACAGTTTGTTTACATGTATTCTAGTGTTTCAGATACCTTCCTGTAGAATTCCAAGTACTACCGTTTTTATTTCTTAGAGGTTCAGTCTAACTCCCATCATATTCCGAGGTCCATATATGCGAATTTTAAATGATTGTAACCAGGTTCTTTTAAAAACCGAACTGAATGAACCGGAATTATAAATGTAAACAGAATAGTCATCATTTCCCAGCTGTTTGAAAGTCAGCTTTCAGTGTCTGAACACAGCCCCACAGACATGAAGGCTGTATTTCCTGGTTTCCAAGCGTTACAGATACATTCCCATACAACTCTAGGTCCTCTCATTTTTATTTCTAAGAGTTTTAAATTAAGTAACTTTGTGTTCTAGTTTTATCGCCTTGAATTTTACGTTTTTTATGCCGGGAATGTTAACAACGCCAAGTTCCTGTACCGGAAATAGAGATGTAATCAGTATCCTCATGACCCAACAGCTGTTTCTATGACTGGTTTCAATATTTGAACTCGGCCCCACAGAGAGTAAGGCTCTATTTGCATGTTTTCTAGCGTTTCAGATACCTTCCTATACAATTCCAAGTACTACTGTTTTTTTATTTATTTTTTGTTTTTTTTTAAATTTTTTATTACAAAAGGTATTACATATGTGTCCATTTCCCTCCCCCCCCGGCCCTAGACAGTCCCCTATCCCCCAGTGTCTTATGTCCATTAGTTATGCTTATATGCATGCATACAAGTCCTTTGGTTGATCTCTTACCCCCCTACCTCCCGCCCCCCAACCCTCCCTGGCCTGCCCGCTGCAGTTTGACAATCTGTATGAGGCAGCTCTGCCTCTGTATCTATTATTGTTCAAAAGTTTATAATGGTCTCAATTATCCATGAATAAGTGAGATCATGTGGTATTTTTCCTTCATTGACTGGCTTATTTCACTTAGCATAATGCTCTCCAGTTCCATCTATGTCGTTGCAAATGGTAAGAGTTCCTTCCTTTTTAGAGCAGCATAGTATTCCATCCTGTAGATGTACCACCGTTTTCTAATCCATTCATCTACTGATGGGCACTTAGGCTGTTTCCAGATCTTAGCTATGGTGAATTGTGCTGCTATGAACATAGGGGTGCATATATCCTTTCTGATTGGCGTTTCTGGTTTCTTGGGATATATTCCTAGAAGTGGGATCACAGGGTCAAATGGGAGTTCCATTTGTAGTTTTTTGAGGAAACTCCATACTGTCTTCCATAGTGGCTGCACCAGTCTGCATTCCCACCAGCAGTGCACAAGTGTTCCTTTTTCTCCACATCCTCTCCAGCACTTGTCGTTTGTTGATTTGTTGATGATAGCCAGTCTGACAGGTGTGAGATGGTACCTCATTGTTGTTTTGATTTGCATCTCTCAGATGATTAGTGACTTTGAGCATGTTTTCATATGTCTCTTGGCTTTCTGAATGTCCTCTTTTGAAAGGTGTCTATTTAGGTCCTTTGCCCATTTTTTGATTGGATTGTTTATCTTCCTTTTGTTAAGTTGTATGAGTTCCCTATAAATTTTGGAGATTAGGCCCTTATCAGATATGACATTGGCAAATATGTTTTCCCACACAGTGGGTTTTCTCGTTGTTTTGTTGATGGTTTCTTTTGCTATGCAGAAGCTTTTTATTTTGATGTAGTCCCATTTGTTCATTTTCTCTTTAGTTTCAAGTGTCCTAGGAGCTGTATCAGTGAAGAAATTGCTTCGGCATATGTCTGAGATTTTGTTGCCTTTGTATTCTTCTAGAATTTTTATGGTTTCCTGTCGTACATTTAAGTCCTTTATCCATTTTGAGTTTATTTTTTTGTATGGTGTAAGTTGGTGGTCTAGTTTCATTTTCTTGCATATATCTGTCCAATTTTCCCAGCACCATTTATTGAAGAGACTATCTTGGCTCCATTGTGTGTTCTTGCCTCCTTTGTCAACTATTAATTGAGCATATTGGTTCGGGCCAATTTCTGGGCTCTCTATTCTATTCCATTGATCTATATGCCTATTCTTGTGCCAGTACCAGGCAGCTTTGAGAACAGTGGCTTTGTAATACATGTTGATATCTGGTATTGAGATCCCACCTACTTTGTTCTTTTTCAGGATTGCTGCAGCTATTCGGGGTCTTTTTTTATTCCAGATGAATTTTTGGAAAGTTCGTTCTAGATCTATGAAGTATGCCATTGGTATTTTAATGGGAAGTGCGTTGAATTTATAGATTGCTTTGGGTAGTATGGACATTTTAATGATGTTGATTCTACCAATCCATGAACACGGTATGTTCTTCCATCTGTTTATGTCTTCCTCTATATATTTTTTTAACGTCCTGTAGTTTTCTGAGTAGAGGTCTTTTACCTCTTTAGTTAAGTTTATTCCTAGGTAGCTTAATTTTTTTGGTGCGATGGTAAACGGGATTGTTTTTATAATCTCACTTTCAGAAAGTTCACTATTGGTGTATAGAAATGCCTCACATTTCCTGGGGTTAATTTTGTATCCTGCTACATTGCCAAATTCATGAATTAAGTCTAGTAGCTTTTTGATGGAGTCTCTAGGGTTTTGTATGTATAATATCATGTCGTCAGCAAATAAGGACAGTTTTACTTCCTCTTTTCCAATTTGGATGCCTTTTATTTCTTCTTCTTGCCTAATTGCAATGACTAACACTTCCAGTACTATGTTGAACAGGAGTGGTGAGAGGGGGCACCCCTGTCTTGTTCCTGTTCTTAGGGGAAATGGTGTTAGTTTTTGTCCATTGAGTATGATGCTGGCTGTGGGCCTGTCATATATGGCTTTTATTATGTTGAGGTATGATCCTTCTACTCCCGCCTTCCTGAGAGTTTTTATCAAAAATGGGTGTTGAATTTTGTCAAATGCTTTTTCTGCATCAATTGATATGACCATGTGGTTTTTTTCTTTCAATTTGTTTATGTGATGTATCACGTTTATTGATTTGCGGATAGTGTACCATCCTTGCATCCCTGGGATAAATCCTACTTGGTCATGGTGTATGATCTTTCTGATGTACTGCTGGATCCGATTTGCTAAGATTTTGTTGAGGATTTTGGCATCTATGTTCATGAGGGATATTGGCCTGTAATTCTCTTTCATTGTGTTGTCTTTACCTGGTTTTGGTATTAGGGTGATGCTGGCTTCATAGAATGAGCTTGGAAGGGTTCCTTCCTCTTGAATTTTTTGTAGTAGTCTGAGGAGGATAGGTTTTAGTTCTTCCTTGAATGTTTGGTAAAACTCCCCTGTGAAGCCGTCTGGTCCTGGGCTTTTGTTTGATGGAAGCTTTTTGATGACTGCTTCTATTTCTTCCATAGTTATTGGCCTGTTGAGATTTTTAGATTCTTCCTGATTGAGTTTTGGAATGTTGTATTTTTCTAGGAATTTGCCCATTTCCTCTAGGTTGTCTAGTTTGTTGGAGTAGAGCTGTCCAAAGTATTTTTTAACAATCATTTGTATTTCTGTGGGGTCTGTTGTTATTTCGCCTCTGTCATTTCTGATTTTGTTTATTTGGGTCCTCTCTGTTTGCTTCGTGGTGAATCTGGCTAGGGGTTTATCAATCTTGTTTATCCTTTCAAAGAACCAGCTCTTGGTTTCATTGATTTTCTGTATTGTTTTTTTGGTCTCTATGTCATTTATTTCTGCTCTAATCTTTATTATCTCCTTCCTTCTGCTCACTCTGGGGTTTTCTTGTTGCTCTCTTTCTAAATCTTTGAGTTGTAGAGTTAGATGATTTACTACCATTTTTTCTTGTTTTTTTGAGATAGGCCTGTAGAGCTATAAACTTCCCTCTCAGGACTGCTTTCATTGTGTCCCATAGGTTTTGGATTGTTGTGTTTTCATTGTCATTAGTTTCCAGGATGTTTTTAATTTCTTCTTTGATCTCATTGGTAACCCAATCAATATTTAATAGCATGCTATTCAGCTTCCAGGTGTTTGAGTATTTTGGGTTGTTTTTATTGTAGTTTATTTCTAATATTATGCCATCGTGGTCTGCGAAGATGCTTGGTATGATTTCAATCTTCTTGAATTTGGGGATACTTTGCTTGTGACCCAATATGTGGTCTATTTTTGAATATGTCCCATGTGCACTTGAGAAGAACGTATATTCCGTGGCTTTAGGGTGAAATGTTCTGAAGATGTCAATTAAGTCCATCTGATCAAGTGAGTCATTTAGGATTGCTGTATCTTTGCTGATTGTTTGTCTATAGGACTTATCCAGTGCTGTCAGTGGTGTATTAAAGTCCCCTACTATGATTGTATTGTTGTCGATCTCTCCTTTGATATCTTCCAGGAGTTTTTTTTTATAAATTTGGGTGCTCCTGCATTGGGTGCATATATGTTTACCAGGGTTATATCTTCTTATTGTATTGATCCCTTTAGTATTATGAAGTGACCTTCCCTATCTCTTGTTATGGCCTTCACTTTGAGGTCTATTTTGTCCAATATAAGTATTGCCTCCCCAGCTTTCTTTTCCTTTCCATTTGCCTGAAAGATATTTTTTCCATCCTTTCATTTTCAGTCTGTGTGAGTCCCTTCTAATGAGGTGGGTTTCTTGTAGACAGCAGATGTATGGGTCATGTTTTTTTATCCATTCAGCCACTTGATGTCTTTTGGTTGGAGCCTTTAGTCCGTTTACGTTTAAAGTTATTATTGAAAGGTACTTGTTTGTAGCCATTTCTTTTTTTGTGTGGCTGTTTTCTTTCTGAGCTTTTTATTTCTTCTTTTTATACCAGACCCTTTAGCATTCCTTGCATTGCTATCTTGGTGGTGATAAACTCCCTTAGCCCTTTTTTGTCTGTGAAGCTTCTTATTTCCCCTTCAAGTTTGAATGATAGCCTTGCTGGATAGAGTATTCTTGGATTCAGTCCTTTGCTTTGCATCACTTTGTAAATTTCTGTCCATTCTTTTCTGGCCTGATGTGTTTCTGTTGAGAAATCATTTGATAATCTAATGGGAGATCCCTTGTATGTGACTTTCCATCTCTCTTTTGTGGCCTGTAAGATTTTCTCTTTGTCCTGAACATTTGCCATGGTAATTATGATGTGTCTTGGTGTGGGTCTTTTCGGGTTCACCTTGTTTGGGACTCTCTGGGCTTGGGTGACTTTTTTCTTCCCCACCTCAGGGAAGTTTTCTGATATTATTTCTTCGAATAGGTTTTCTAATCCTTGTTCATCTTTCTGTTGTTCTGGTACCCCTATTATTTGTATGTTGTTTCGTTTCATGTTGTCCCAAAGCTCCCTTAGGCTCTCCTCCTGTCTTTTAATTTTTTTCTCCAATTGCAGTACATTTTGGGTGTTTTGCTTCCTTGTCTTCTAATTCACTAATTCGGTCCTCCACTTCTCCTAGTCTACTGTTGATACTTTCAATGGTGTTTTTTATTGCAGCTATATCACTCTTCATTTCTTCTTGGGTCTTACTTAAGTTGTTGACTTTTTCATCTGTTTCTTCTAGCTTCTTGTAGAGGTTGTCGATTTTTTCCTCCATCCAGTTTATGCACTCTAGGACCCTTATTCTGAATTCTTTTTCTGTCATGTTGCATGCCTCTGTATTACTTAGCTGCTTTTCTGGAGAGTCCTCCTTCTCTTTCCTTTGGGGGTTTCTTTGTCTACCCATGTTTGATCTCACTGACATATCTAGACATTGAGTCATTCAGTGGCTGCTCCCTGGGTGGCAGTGAGTCCTTGGTCTGTGGTTGCTCTTCGGGCTGTTGCGGAAGCAGCTGCTCTTCAGTTGACGGCAGCTCCTCTGGTGGGTGCTGTTCACAGCTGTGGTGACTCTTCTGGCTGGTGGGGGGCGGTTTCACGTACAGCTGCTGTTCCTTAGCAGAGGGTATGGTGCTCAGGAGATTGCTGTTGTTTGGATCTGCTGCGTTGATTTAAGGGCACAAAATACAACACAACAAGGCACCACGTACCAGGCACTAAACACAAATATATTCACAATATTAATAACCCCAAATAAAGGCGACCACCCAAATTAAGAGAATTAGGGGATAAGGCAGAAGGAAAAGAAAAAGATAAAAGAGAAAAAAGAAAAGTATGGACCAAAAAAAGGAGTGTAAAAATGAAATTGGGAAAAAGAAGGGGGGAAAATAAAAGCAAGAAAAGAAAAAAAAAAGAGTGAAAAGAGAGAATGAAGTGGAAGAGGGGAAGTGACTTTTTATATGATGAGAATACTCCTGTAGAACCACCACTAATCCCAGCAAATTCCAGCAACAGCTCCCTGTAGATGGATGCAAACTAGAAACAACCAATAATATAACGATGAAAATAGAATGGAGAACACTAATCCCAAAATAAAATAGAGAGAAAATAAAATGGCACTTTAAAAGATGGTAAAATGGTAGCAGTAATAATACTGGTTAAAAATAAGAAGGTAGTAATTAAGAGGGTAAAACCAGGTGATGGAAAAAGAGGAGGAAAAAAAAGAAGAAAAAAGGGAAAAAAAATTTTAAAAAAAGAAAATAAAAAAAATTTGGTTTCTTAGTTAAAAGGTGAAAAAAGAAAAAAAAATTGCAGTAGTGAAGGTCCTTTGGTTCTTCTATTCTTCAGTCTGGCTCGCCTTTAGTCCTGCCAGGTATTCAGGAGAGTGTTGAGATTCCCTGCGATACACTGTTCCTCTCTGTTGTAAATCACAGTCCTTATTTTAAAGCAAGCCGGATTTTGTTTCCCAGACCGCCTTATTTTGTGTTTAGCAAAGAGTCAGTTTGTGGCTCAGCCTCTGGGTGGCAGTGTTCTGGGCTTGGCCTCTGAGGCTATATGGCATTGAAAATCCCTCTATAGGCCAGACCCTGTTAACTCCCGGGTGCTGATCAGATTACTTTAATACTTGATCTCATTCAGGGTGGAATCTGGGTGTGGTTGTGCTCCTTGCCTGGGGGCTGGGGGGAGGAGTCTCACTCTCTGGAGAGAATGGCTGCCCCAGTCCTGGGCTGAGGGGTGTCTCAGCACTCAATTCGCTTCCACCTCTCCTGGCCCCCCTTCTCTCCTCAGTCTCTCCCCAGATTCCACTCCTCCGCACCCTCTCCCTCTGTTCAGCACAGGTGAGTGTCTGTGTCCGAAATGTCCCATGAACAGGATTCCGCGGGAACAAACAAACAAACGCTGGCCGCGGAAAACAGGGAAGGCTTAGTCCCTGTAAACTCTTCTTTTATGGGCACTGCATGGTCAGGTCAGCTCTTCAGGCTGCCCCCTTTAGGCTCAGTCTTCCGTGATCACAGAACCCAGCTCTCAAATCCCCCGGCGCCAGGAATCCCGCGGATCGCCTTTCCCCCGTCAGGGGCTGTGTCTGTCCCAAGGGACGCGGCTGTCTGCCACATGGTCTCCCGACCCTCTGGGCTCAGAGGTCTGGCAAACTTTCCTGCCCAAATCCCTGTGTTTTTTTTTTACCTTTCCAGGGGAGTTCTGCCCTTCCCGGCTGCAAACTGTCTCACCAGCTGAGCAATTTCACCAATTCGGGGTGGGTGTTATTAGTTTCAGCTGCTCACTCCATTTGCTCTGGGACACGACCTGGGACATGTCTGCCTATATCGCCGCCATCTTCTTTCCCATAGAGCATGACTTCTTTAATGCTGGCCCTGTATGTTAATATTCCATTTGTACAGAGGTGAATGTTTGACTTGCCCATTGAATTTGGAGAGTGCAGTGGTAGATATATTTTCTGGATTCTAATTATATGAAAGGTGACTTGGACAATCAAGCCAAACAGGTAAAAATAAAATACCAGAATTTTGAGGAATTAATCATTTCACTGAGATTGATTTTTCTTCTGACCATGACCCAACTGACATGACCAGCTTGACTTGGAATACTTAGTCTGTATCTGGGTCAGCCAATAAAGTTCTGCATCTCAAATCCATTGGATTAAACCAAGTGACATTGGACAATCTATTTAACCTCTCCCCGTTTCTCTGCCCCGAGCGGAGCCGCGGAAAGACGAAAGCTTAGGGCGGCCTCTGTCTCCCGCACCGTGGCCAGGAGTCCGGCTAGCCCGCAGCCAACTCCTCGGACCGCTGGGAGGTCAGCAGCCCCGTCGCGCAGCGAGACCCAAGTACTACTGTTTTGATTTCTTAGAGGTTCAGTCTAACTCCCATTGTATTCCGAGGTCCATTCATGTAAATTTTAAATGATTGTAACCAGTTTTCTTTTAAAAAGCGAACTGATTGAACCGGAGTTATTGAACTGGAAGTAACTTTGTGTTCTAGTTTTATAGCCTTGAATTTTTACGGCTTTTATGCCTGGTATTTTAAATACGCCAAGTTCCTGTACCGGAAATAGAGATGTAATCAGTATCCTTGTAACCCAACAGCTGTTTCTATGAGTGGTTTCAATGTTTGAACATGGCCCCACTGAGAGGTAGGCTCTATTTACATGTATTCTAGCATTTCAGATACCTTCCTATGCAATTCCAAGTACTACTGATTTGATTTCTTAGACGTTCAGTGTAACTACCACCATATTCCGATGTCCATAGGTGTGAATTCTAAATGATTGTAACTAGGTTTCTTTGAAAACACGAACAGATAGAACCGGAATTATAAATGTAAACAGAATAGTCGTCATTTCACAGCTGTTTGAAAGTCAGCATTCAGTGTCTGAACACCGCCCCACGGACAGGAAGGCTGTATTTTCTGGTTTCCTAGTATTTCAGATACATTCGCATACAACTCCAGGTCCTCTCATTTTGATTTCTAAGAGTTTTAATCTAAGTAACTTTAAGTTCTGAGTTTTATAGCCTTGAATTTTTACGGCTCTATGCAGGGTATTTTAAATACTCCAAGTTCCTGTACCAGAAATAGAGATGTAATCAGTATCCTTGTGACCCAACAGCTGCTTCTATAACTGGTTTCAGTGTTGAACATGCCCCCACAGAGAGGAAGGCTCTATTTACATGTTTTCTAGCGTTTCAGATACCTTCCTATGCAATTCCAAGTACTACCGTTTTGATTTCTTAGAGGTTCAGTCTAACTCCCATTCTCATTGATTTAATACTGCCCTGCACATATGAAGGTCCTATTTACATGTACTCCAAGTGGTTCATACACATTCCTTAGTAATTCACTGGTCTATCATTATGAATTCTAATCTATTTAACGATTTTGGGCAGTTCTCTTAGCTTATAACCATAAATTTTAATAGATTAAACCACCTGCCCAAACCGGTTTGACTCAAGGATAGAACGTCGGCCTGCGGACTGAAAGGTTCCTGGTTCGATTCCTGTTAAAGGCATATACCTCGGTTGCGGGAACATCCCGAGTAGATGATGTGCTCTAAGCTGCTGATCGTTGTTTCTCTCTCATCAATGTTTCTAACTATCTCTCACCCTTTCTCTGCACAAGATCAATAAAATATATTTAAATAATGAAACTTTAAACCGCCTGTTTGAAATGAATAGAACTAAAAAAAAAAAAGAAAGACCATACCCTTTTATGTAATGACTAGAGGCCCGGTGCACAAAAATTTGTGCACTCAGGGGGGAAGGGGGCGTCCTTCAGCCCGGCCTGTGCCCTCTCGCAGTCTGGGATGCCTCAGGAGATAACGACCTGCTGGCTTAGGCCTGCTCCTGGGTGGCAGAGGGCAGGCCCAATCCCTAGGTGCAGCCCCTGGTCGGGCTCAGAGCAGGGCCGATTGGGGAGTTGGGGCGCCACCCCCTGTCATGCACAGAGCAGGGTGGATGGGAAGGTTGCGATGCCACCCTCAGTCATGCCAAGGGTAGGGCCGATTGGGGGGTTGGGGCATCGCCCCTTGTCACACTCAAGGCAGGGTCGATGGAGAGGTTGCGGCACCACCCCCTGTCACGCACAGAGGAGGGCCAATCAGGGGGTTGGGGAGCTGCTCCCTGTCACGCACACAGCAGGACCCATCAGGGGGTTGAGGAGCTCCCCCTTGTCACTCACAGAGTAGGGCCGATAGGGGAGTTGGCGCACCGCCCCCTGTCACCCACAGAGCAGGGCCGATCAGGGGGTTGGGGCGCCACCACTGTCACACTCAGGGCAGGGCCGATGGGGAGGTTATGGCTCTACCCTGTCACACACAGAACAGGGCCTGTGTGGTGAGGGGGTTGGGGCGCCGCCCCCTGTCACACACAGAGCTGCAGGGCGATCAGGGGTTTTGGGTGCTGCCCTGTCACACTGATCCCGGTGCCGGGAGGCCTCTCGGCTCGGCTGATGCCGGTGTTGGGAGGCATATTACCCTTTTACTATATAGCATAGAGGCCTGGTGCATGGGTGGGGGCTGGCTGGTTTTCCCAGAAGGGTATCCTGGATCAGGGTGGGGTCCCCACTGGGGTGCCTGGCCAGCCTGGATGAGGGGATGATGGCTGTTTGCAGCTGGTCACTCACCCTTCAGGGTGGGGATCCCCACTGGGGTGCCTGGCCAGTCTGGGTGAGGGGCTGAGGGCTGTTTTCAGGCTGGGACTGAAGCTCCCAACTGCTCCTTTTTTTCTTTTCTTTTTTTTTTTATTCTGAGCCAGCTTTAGCTCTGAGGCTCCAGCTCTTAGGCCTCTGCTCCTGAAAGCAGGTATCTGGTTTGTTTCGGTTCTAATCGAAACTCTGTATCAACTCCAGCTCTGAGATCCCAGCTCTCTGAAAGCTGGATTCTGGGGTTTTGTTTATCGTCTATATTTGTTACAATGTTTGAAACTGCAGGCTCAGAGGCTGGCAAGACAGGCGGGGAACGTTGCAGTCCTCCGTCACTGAAGCAAGCAAGCCTCATGTTAGTTTCAAGCTGCCTGGCTGCCGGACGCCATCTTGGCTGACAGTTAAATTGCAATTCTCCCTGATTAGCCAATGGGAAGGGTAGCAGTCATACACCAATTACCATGTTTCTCTTTTATTAGTGTAGATGTTTACTTTGAATTTATATTAGTTCACAAACACTCCATCCATGCTTTTGTTCCGGCCCTCCAGTCCAGTTTAAGAACCCATTGTGGCCCTTGAGTGAAACAGTTTGCCCACCCCTGGGTTTGACTCAGTGGATAGAACGTCGGCCTGCGGACTGAAAGGTTCCTGGTTCGATTCTGGTTAAAGGCATATACCTTGGTTGCAGGAACATCCCGAGTAGGAGATGTGCTGGAGGCTGCTGATCGATGTTTCTCTCTCATCGATGTTTCTAACTCTCTATCTCTCACCCTTCCTCTCTGCAAAAGATCAATAAAATATATTTAAATAATAAAACTTTAAACTGCCTTTTTTTAAAAATGACAATTAACTGAATGGGAATTATGAAGGTAATACTCTTCTACTCATTTCACAGTTGCTTGAACGTGAATTCTCAGGTATTGTACACTGCCCTTCAGATATTAAGGCTCTGTTTGTATGTATTCCAAGTGGTTCATACACATTCATACTATTTCACTGATCTATTATAGTGAATCACAAGTTATTTTCACTGCCTTCCTCCAAGAATGCCAACTCATTGAGCCAAAATTATGTATATAAAACACTATCCTATCACTTGCACCACTGTTTGAAGGCAAAATCCTAATTTTTTAACACGACCTTTCAGATATTAAGGGACTATTTACGTTCATGCTAGGTTTTTTAACCACTTTTATAATCATTACCCTTATCTATCCTTGTGAAATCTGTTGGAAACACTTCTTTACAGTTTTCTTGGTTTTAAAAAAAGAAATTTTTGAAATTTGTAAAACACATTATTCCCAAAAGCTAACTCCTTCAGGTGGAATTACAATGTAAACACTCTCCAACCCATTTCAAAGCTGTTGGAATACTTATTCTCATTGATTTAACATTGCTCTGCACATATGAAGGCTCTTTTTACACGTATTCAAAATGGTTCATACACATTCCTTACTATTTCACTGGGGTACCATAGTGTATTTGAAGTTATTTTCACCACATTCTTACAAAACTGTCAACTCATTGAGCCGTAATTAGGAATGTAAAATACTATCCCTCCCATTGCACAACCATCTGAAGGCAAAATCCTAATGTTTTAACAGTACTTTACAGATATCAAAGCTCTATTTACATTTATGCCAGGTTTATCCATCACTTTTCTTATCATTTCCCTCATCTATCTTTGTGAAATCTGTTGGAAACACTTCTTTAATGTTTTTTTGGTTTTAAAAACCAGAAATTTTACATTTTTAGAACACATTCTTCCCAAAACACTAAGTCATTCCGGTGGAATTATGAATTTAAACACTTTCCAACCCATTTCAAAGCTGTTGGAACGCTAATTCCCATTGATTTAATATTGCCCTGCACCTATGAAGGCTCTATTTACATGTATTCCAAGTGGTTCATACACGTTCCTTACTATTTCACTGGTCTATCATTGTGAATTCTAATTGTTTTAACGACTTTTGGAGAGTTCTCTGAGCTCTATAATCATAAATTCTAAAAGATTATACCACCTTTTTTCAAAAATGCCAGTTAATTGCGTGGGAATTGTGAATGTTAACACTATTCTACTCATTTCACAGCTGTTTGTATGTGAATTCTCAATGATTTTTCACTCCTTACAGATATTATGTCAAATGGTCCATGCACATTCCTTACTATTTCACTGGTCTATCATAGTGAATTTCAACTTAGTTAACCACATTCTTTTAATGCTAAAGGGAGCAATTCAACAAGAGGCTATAACTCTGGTAAACTTATATGTACCCAATACACGAGCACCCAAATACTTAAAATAAGTTCTGGAATATATCAAAGGAGAGATTGATAGGAATGCAGTCATAGTAGGGGACTTTAATACCCCACTAACACTACAGGATACATACTCTAAACAAAAAATCAGCAAAGAAACAGCAATCCTAAATGACTCACTATTCAGACGGACTTAGTTGACATCTTTAGAACATTTCATCCCAAAACTACAAAATATACATTCTTCTCAAGTGCACAACAGGAAATTTTCAAAGGTAGACCACATATTAGGACACAGGCAAAGTCTCTTCAAACTCAAGAAAATAGAAATCATAACAAGCATCTTCTCAGATCACAGTGGCATATAACTAGAAATCAACTACAATAAAAACAATGAAAAAATCAAACACTTGGAGGTTAAATAGCATGCTATTAAACAATGATTGGGTTCCCAAAAAGATCAAAGAAGAAATAAAAAGCAACTTGGAAACAAATGACAATAAAAACACAACAATTCAAAATCTATGGTACACAATCAAAGCAGTCCTAAGAGGGAAGTCCATAGCTCTACCAGCCTACCTAAAAAAAAAAAAAAAATCATAATAAATTATCTAACCTTGCAACTTAAAGAATTAGAGAGCAACAGGAAAAGCCCACAGTAACCAGAGGGAAAGAGATAATAAAGATCAGAGCAGAAATAAATGGCACAAACACCAAACAAACAAACGAACAAACAAAAAACAATACAAAAGATCCATGAAACCAAGAGCTGGTTCTTTGAAAGGATAAATAAGATTGATAAACCTCTAGCCAGGCTCACCAAGAAATAAAAAGAGAGGACACAAATAAACAAAAATCTGACCGCACAGATATACAAAGGATTGTGAAAAAATACTATGAACAACTCTACTCCAACAAACTGGACAACCTCGATGAAATGGACACATTCCTAGAAAAATACAAGCTTCCAAAACTCAATAAGGAAGAATAAAAAAACCTGAATAGGTCTCTAACTACTGATGATATTAAAAGAGTAATCAAAAAGCTTCCAGCAAACAAAAGCCCTGGACCAGATGGCTTCACAAGAAAGCTTTACTGAACATTCAGAGAAGAACTAAAACCAATCCTCCTCAGACTATTCCAAAAAATTCAAGAGGAAGGCACACTTCCAAGCTCTTTCTATGAAGCCAGCATTATCCTAATCCCAAACTCAAATAAAGACACCACAAAGAAAGAGAATTACAGGCCAATATCCCTAATGAATATAAATGCTAAAATCCTCAACAAAATTCTAGCAAATTGGATCTAGCATTACATTAGAAAGATCATATACCATGACCAAGTGGGATTTATTCCAGGGATGCAAGGCTGGTACAATATCCACAAATCAGTAAACGTGATAATCAATTTCTTTATAAATTGAGAGACAAAAAAAAATCACATAATCATATCAATTGATGCAAAAAAGGCATTTGACAAAGTCCAACACCCTTTTCTGATGAAAATGCTCAGCAAAGTGGGAGTAGAAGGATCATACCTCAACATAATAAAGGCCATATGTGACAAACCTACAGCCAACATCATACTCAATGGGCAAAAACTAAAACCATTTCCTCTAAGAACAGGAACAAGACAGGGATGCCCACTTTCACCACTCCTGTTCAACATAGTACCGGAAGTGCTAGCCACAGCGATCAGACAACAAGAAGAAGGAAATAGCATCCAAATTGGAAAATAAGAAGTAAAATTGTCATTATTTGTAGATGGAATGATACTGTACATAGAAAACCCTAAAGACTCCATCAAAAAATTATTAGACTTAATAAATGAATTCTGCAATGTAGTAGGATACAAAATTAATGCCAGGAAATCTATGGCATTTTTGCACACATTTAGTTTTATTGTAACAAAGCAACCTGTAAACTTTTTAAAAATATATTTTATTGATTTTTTACAGAGAGAAAGAGAGGCTAGAGAGTTAAACATGTCGATGAGAAAGAAACATTACTCAGCTGCCTCCTGCACATCTCCTACTGGGGATGTGCCCACAACCAAGGTACATGCCCTTGACGGGAATCGAACCTTAAAGCTTTCAGTTCACAGACCGATGCTCTTTCCACTGAGCCAAACCAGTTAGGGCCAACTTTTAATGTTTAAAATTGAGCATTATCTTTCCCTTCCAGTGAAACAAAAAGAAAATTTAAAAATAAACAGGAACAAAATTACAATAGAGAAATGTCAATTCTGAATAAGATCCTACAGGTTCTGCTTATTCTCCCATAGAGTGGCAGGGTTCAAGTAATCATTAGAATAGAATTCTATTTTAAAAGTGTCATCTTTGACTGCAATGATGCCTGTTTAACATCACAATTAAACATGCCAAAGTAGAAGCCATGTTTTCAAAATGCCCACTTAACCCACCCAAACATCTCAAATCCCCCTTTGCTGAACCACCCCCCCTTTTTAAAGTTTTCTTCTCTTTCTTTAAACAAGAGAAAGTAGACAGATACGTGTTGGTAAATGCTAACTGTCCATATTTACAGAGACACAGGTAATCTCTGAGTCCAATATACAGAGAAAGGAGGATAAAAAGCTAGAATTCTAGGCAATACTACACAGGGGCCTAGCAACCTCCAGCTCCCAGCAGAGCTAAGGGAGCGTAGGTTTTCCTTTTTTTTCCCACAGAGCATGGTGGTGTTGATTCCATTAAGTTTTTCTTGAGATAGGAAGGGATAAAAATGAATTTAGAACAGAAAGGGGCAAAGATTATTTTCCCACTGTATTCTGCTCAAGGTATACCCTCCCCCCAAAGAAGGTGAGAACCATGGTGTAAAGATGGTCTAAAGGAGAGCAAAGAGACCTCAAAAACAGGGTGACTGAGCACAAGGGGCAGGGGAAGAAAAAGAATAAATAGACTGCAACTTGCTCCCAGGGACTGGAAAAAATTAAAAAAGGTTGAGACCCATCAGTGTTCATTAGGCATCTTCTCCTTTATCTTCCTCTCCTTCTTCCCCCTCATCATCATCATCATCATCATCTTCTTCCCCTTCCCCTTCTTCATCATCTATGTCAGGAACCAAGTAGTACTGTAATGGATTTGGCCAAATGTCATCTTTGATGACTTCTCCTAACTCATCTGCACGTGCATCAGAATGGTCAGTAACCAGGTAAAGAAGCTTTCTGGTTCCTCATGCTGTCTCTTCCTGCTGGCTTTATTCTGTGTTTGACTTGTATGTTCCATCAAATCCTTTCCAGATTTCCATTTGATTTCAGAGAACTTTGAAGATGGATCACCACTCTCATTCAGATGAAACTCTTTGGAGCAAACTTTATTTTCAAAGTAAGGATTTCATCAAAATAAAAATCTATTCTGTAACCTGATTTAATATCTTCAAATTCTGTCACTTCAACTCTTGTCAAATAATGCAGCACCTCTTCATCCTCTTCCCCAAGTAGTGCAGACACTTGTGGATAGTTGACAAATGTTGTTACCCCAAAATGTGGGATTTTGGCAATCAATTCTGACCTCTTGAAAAAATGGTTGGCAGAGTTGTTATATTTCTGTTCTACTTTCAAAATCTCCTTGCTGGCTTATTCATCAAGTCTGTCTATTTCATTTTATATTTCATCAATATGTTCAATCGCTTCTTGCTGTTCTTTTTCTCCCTTTGGCACATCCTAAGGGTCGGCTTCTTCTCTGGCTTGGGGGCTGGAGGCAGTTTCAGTTTCTTCATTTGAGGTGGGAGCGAGGGACTGACGTTTGGGGGCTATGCTGTAAGGAAAGTCTGAGGATCTGAATGCTGGGAAGTCGCCGGGCTCGAAGGCATGCTGAGCATTATTCTATGGCATTTCTATACATCAATAGTGAACTTACAGAGAGATTTAAAAAACAATCCCATTTAGTATTGCACACAAAAAAATTAAGATACCTAGGAATAAACTTAACTATGAAGGTAAAAGGCCTCTATTCATAAAACTACAGAATGTTGAAAAAAGAGATAGAGAGATAAAGGAAGATATAAACAGATGGGAGAACATACCATGTTCATGGATTGGTAGAATCAACATCATTAAAATGTCCATACTACCCAAAGTAATCTATAGATTCG
Organism: Myotis pilosus; assembly: GCA_036010255.1. Lineage (NCBI taxonomy): Eukaryota > Metazoa > Chordata > Mammalia > Chiroptera > Vespertilionidae > Myotis > Myotis pilosus. Next base: position 132,400 of record JASKON010000045.1, read on the forward strand.
ATGCACTCCCCATTAAAATACCAACAGTATTTCAAAGACCTAGAACAAACTCTCCAAAAATTCATCCGGAATAAAAAAATGATCCCAAATAGCTGTGGCAATCCTGAGAAAGAAGAACAAAGTAGGAGAGATCTCAATACCAGATATCAAGCTGTATTACAAAGCCACTGTTCTCAAAACTGTCTGGTACTGGCACAAGAACAGACATCAATTAATGGAATAGAATAGAGAACCCAGAAATTTCCCCAAACCACTACACTTAATTAATATTTGACAAAGGAGGCGAGGGAAAAGAATGAAGTCAAGAAAGTCTCTTCAATAAATGGTGTTGGGAAAATTAGACATATACATGAAAAAAAAATGAAACCAGACCACCAACTTACACCGTACACAAAAATAAACTGAAAATGGATAAAGGACTTAAATGGGAGATGGGAAACTATAAAAATCGTAGAAGAACCCATAGGCAGCAAAATTTCAGGCATGTGCCGAAGCAATATCTTCACCGATACAACTCCTAGGGCAATGGAAACTAAAGAGAAAATAAACAAATGGGACTACATCAAAATAAAAAGCTTCTGCACAGCAAAAGAAACCATCAACAAAACAACAAGAAAGCCCACTGCATGGAAGAACATATTCCCCAATGTTATCTCTGAAAAGCGTTTAATCTCCAACATTTACAGGGAACTCATACAACTTAACAAAAGGAAAATAAACAACCCAATCAAAAAATGGGCACAGGACCTAAATAGATACTTTTTGAAAGAGAACATAAGGAAGGCCAAGAGACATATGAAAACATGCTCAACGTCACTATTATCTGAGAGATGCAAATCAAAACAACAATGTGGTACCATCTCATACCTGTCAGAATGGCTATCAATAAATCAACAAATGACAAGTGCTGGAGAGGATGCGGAGAACAAGGAATCCTCGTGCATTTCTGTTGGGGATGCAGACTGGTGCAGCCACTGTAAAGAACAGTATGGAGTTTTCTCAAAAAACTAAATATGGAACTCCCATTTGACCCAGTAATCCCACTTCTAGGAATATATCCCAAGAAACTAGAAACACTAATCGGAAAGGATGTATGCACCCCTATGTTCATAGTAGCACAATTTACAATAGCTAAGAATTGGAAACAGCCTAAATGCCCATCAGCAGATGAGTGGATTAAAAAACTGTGGTACATCTACACAATGGTACATCTACACTGCTGTAAAAAGGAACTCCTACCATTCGCAACAGCATGGATGGTCCTGAAGAGCATTATGCTAAGCAAAATAAGTCAGTTAGAGAAAGATAAATATCACATGATCTAACTCATTTGTGGAATATTATGAACAACATAAAATGATGAATAAAAATAGACCCAGAGACTTAAAAGCATCGAACAGACCATCCAACCTCAGAAGGAAAGCAGGGGAGGGTGTGAGGGTGGGGTAAGAGATCAACCAAAGAACTTGTATGTACGCATATAAGCATAACCAATGAACACAGACAGTAGGGAGTGAGGGCATATGCTTGGGGGTGGGAGCAGCCGGGGAGAGTTTAATGGGGGGAAAAGAAGACATATGTAATACTTTAAACAATAAAGAATTTTAAAAAATTAGAGAAACTCCTGGTAAAGTTCTCTTCCTACACCAGTTTTTTTCCAACTAAATCTTTTAGAAAGGAATGGGAGACAATTGTAGGGTCTTTCTCATTTTTATTTCTTAATGATGAGCTTAAAATCAGTATGCCCCATGCAAAATTTTGGTACTCTTCCTTTCCACCTTTTAAACTTTATTTATTTATTTCCTCTGGATACACATGAATTTAGTTTTTGGGTTTTGTCATTAATTGCTAAGGAATTTTAAGATAAAAATGCAAAGTCATTAACATCACGAGATACAAGGGCATTTTGGATTCCAAAATATCTTTATAGTGGGGGAGTAAGAGAAGCCTCACGTGTCACTTGCTTATTTTTTAAACTATTACTCTTTCAACTCTAATCTTTGAATAATATATTTTTTCTACAATATAAAATGACTTTTTAAATAAAATCAGCACAGTAACATCTATTTTACAATAAATCTGAAAGAAAAAGTTGGAAAAGAATATTCTTACACCAAATGGAATAACTTGTTTTTTAACTTGAAATTTTTTTGGTTAATTGCCTAAAGACCTAAATCAGTGAATAAGAATTCTCAGCATCCAATCCATGAATATAGAATACAATATAATTTATTCTACTTTTTACTTCAAAGCCACAGAGATGACATCCATATAATTATAAAGCCTACTCTACATTTTCAAGTTCTCAATCCAAACATATAGATTAGAACAGGTGACTTTATTCCTGGCAACATTCATGGAAGGGCCAGATTCCTCATAAAAAGACAAAATAAGTTTGATTGGGAGCCGGCCATTGCCCTACTCACCCATCAGCAGAATTATGGAAGTCAAGAGGCAATCTTTTTTCCTTTTTAAAATAGCAAAGGAACAAAAGAAGTTTGGCTGACTGTTGAGTGGGCCCACATTACAGTGCATAGCTCATCAGGATCAAGGCCAGCACCTCTGAGCAGTTATGTCATCTGCACTACAGCTTTTACCCCAGAAGATATTTGAAAATACTTTACGCTCAAAATATATAGTATCCATTCCTTGTCCGTGAGGTCCCAAGTATAAATCTAAAGTGATAATGGGCTTCTTCAGTTCGAAGGCAGGACTTCTTTGCAGTAGAGTGTCTCCAGAGTTTCACAAAAAGAAATAAAAGCAGCAGCTAATGTCTTTTCAGCTTCTTGACCTCTCTGCATTTCATTGCTTCTTCCTCCCATCTCATTCCCTCAAAGACCTCTTGCATACCGGGTCTTAAACTCTTTGCTTCTTCCTTCTGCTGTTCTCTCCAACTACTCTCTATGTAACATAAGGCATAATCACTTTCATCTTTGTATTTTTTTTGGTCATAGACAAAGAATGTGCTTGGATATTTTTTTCCTGAGATTCTCCTTCATCTTCGATAAAATCTTCCATTTCGGAGTCATAGTCCTCATATTCCTTGTCTTCACATTCTCATGGTCTTTTGTAACCTCTAGGGAAGGGAAACTTTTCAGGACCTTGGGCAGATCTGTAACCCGCTAAGGAAGGCTTCATTCCATTCATCTGTCCATTGCTTGGCTGGGTAATAATATTCTTATAAGATACTGTTTCTGAGACAAAAGTGCATTTGGGCTTATGGGGAGGATCTGAGCTACTAACTCTTCACCCAGGTCCCAAGCTGCTCACTGGTCTTCTAGGGCCTGAACTGCTGATAGGCTATCCAGCTGGAACTAAGCCACTTACTGATCCCTCAGGGTCACTGACTGACCTCCCGGCGGGAGTGGGCGGGGGGAGGGGCATTGAGCCATTCACTGGTCATCGGTCATGCAGACTGTGCATAGGCCACCCAGGGCCACCAGAACTGACCTCTGACTTCCCAGAACCACCTGAGCCACTGATGGGTCGTCCAGAGCCCCCTATACTACTGACTGTCCTTCCAGGAGGATTTGAGTCACTGGCTGGCCTCTTGGTCCCACTGATTGATCACTCAGGTCCTGAGCTGGGGCTGCCATTCTGGCACCTGGGCATGGAGCCAGAACTAACTGTAGGCCAAACACTCTCTGTGCTGGGCTGCCCAGGAGCTGGGCTGGAGCTGCCTGGCTGCCTGACACCTGGACTCTTAGCCTTATGTGGGGTGACCACGGGTCCAGGTCTGGAATGGCTAGGATGGGGAGGAGATTTTTGGCTTTGTGCTCAGTAACAGATTTCTGAGTCCCATTAGCAGAAGCCTTTGGAACACTTGGTGAATAGGTGCTCGAGTGGGTCTTTCCAGCCCCATTGAAAACAGGCCTGTCATGGTCCTCCCGAAACGAGGGTTGGGAGCAGTTGCTAGATCCTACTTTGGGCCTCTCTCCTGGCATGGATTTGGATGAGAACAAACCTAAATGTTTCTTATTAGCTGTGCTGGGTCTAGATTTCTTCTCAGCGCGAGGAAGGGCAGTGCCCTTGGGAGAAGGATGCTTGTCCCCAGAAACTCTGCTAGGTTTCATGCAGAGTTTCTGTCTGAGAGGGCAACTTTTTGGTCAGAGGCAGTCCTGCATCTGCCTCTGGTTCCTTTTTCATATGTCTTCCTTCCCTTCCTATCCAAATTCATAAGCACTTCATAACATGAAATCAAAGTACATACAAGAGAGCTACAAGGAAAACTAGATACATTTATAATCATAATAAATTTAATACATCTCTCTCATTCAGAGACAGAGCATACCTCTTTCAGAACCAATAGCCTCACACAAAGACTTCAGTGAGGACGTAAAACACTTCAACAATCTGAGCAGCAAACTGCATTCAACATTCAGATAACCCACTGTACCCAACAACCTTTCCTGCTAAAGGCATGAAGATGTTATTCCCAAGTTGCACATCCATACAAGTCCTTTGGATGATCTCTCCCTTGCCCCCACCCTCCCTTGTCTTCCCTCTGAGGTTTGATGGTCTGTTTGATGCTTCTCTGTCTCTGGATTTATTTTTGTTCATCAGTTTATTTTGTTTATTAGATTCCACAAATGAGTGAGATCATGTGATATTTATCTTTCTCTGACTGGCCTATTTAGCTCAGCATAATGCTCTTCAGATCCCTCCATGCTATTGTGAATAGTAAGAGTTATTTCTTTTTTTTACAGATGCATAGTATTGCATTATGTAAGTGTACCATAGTTTTTTAATCCATTCATCTGCTGATGGGCACTTTGCTGTTGCCAAATCTTAGCTATTGTAAATTGTGCTGGGTGCATATAATTTTTCTGCTTGGTGTTTCTGATTTATTGGGATATAGTCCTAGAAGTGAGATTACTGGGTCAAATGGGAGTTCCATATTTAAGTTTTTGAGGAAACTCCATACAGTTTTCCACAGTGGCTGCATTCCCACCAGCAGTGCACAAGGGTTCCTTTTTCTCCACATCCTTGCCAGCACTTGTCGTTTGTTGATGATAGGAAAGTTCTTAGTTTTAAAAGTTCTAAAACACACTCCTAAATAGCATTTCATTCAGCACTTAGAGATGCTCCACTATAGCCACCCCCTTGTCCTGCTGACCCGCACTGAGGTGCTGCTCCCAAGATGCACACGAGATGGCAGCAGAGGAGCACTTTAATTATTTTTTTAAGTGAACCTGCTGGACTATGAAGCAGGTTTCAACTCACTTCAAAGAATTGAAATTATATACAATATGTTTCTTGTTGTCATTGTAATTAATCCAGAAATCAGGAACAGAGGTACCTAGAAACTCCTTCTATTTAAAAGTTGTGAAATACATGTCTCACCCAAAAAATACATCACAATTCACTGTTTCCAGTGTCTTTTCCATACAAATGGCCTGTCTTGCCTCAAGCTTCAGACTTTCCTAAAATCTCTCAAACCAGCAGCATCTGGCCTTGTCATGCCCCATACCTCTCACTAAGTGGCCCTAGGCCTGGCATTAGTGGCAGCTTGCCTTAGTTTATAGCTGGGCCTCTCCTGGGCACTTCAAAGCCCAGCACAAGGAGCAGCCGTCTGTAGATTGTTTTGTTGTTCATGCCAGGTGGCCTTGGGCAGAATACAGGTGGTGGATAACCTTGGCCTGCACCTCCTTGGAGGCCCCAAAGTCAGCATATATGGTGGATAGCTTCAGACCATGTCAAAACACCACCCAACCATCTCTACAAGTGACATACTAAAGGGGTGAACTCAGTGGGCACCAGAGTCTTGCTAAAGTAACTCTTGCTCCTTGCGGGTAGGCCCATACACTTCAAGCTGGTCCTCTACGGTAGGTGCAGCCAGTTTTTGAAAATCCCTCCCACTGATGGGCCAACAGCCATCAAGGTTCAACTACAACAGAAGGGTGTACTTAGCTCATGGGGGCAAGGCTCACCTGGAGTACCCAGCTTGGATGAATGGGGAAGCTATGCCTGTAATCCACTGGTCTCTATAGGCCACTCTACCAAGCTCAGGAGTTGTAACAGCTCTACCTAATGCATAGAAACAAGCACAGGGAGAATTCCAAAATTAGGAGACAAAGAAACATGTCCCAAACGAAAGAACAGAACAAAGAGCTAAACAGAAAAAGAGCTAAACAAAACAGAGGCAAGCAATCTACTAGATGAGGAATTTAAAACAATGGTTATAAGGATGCTCAATGAACTTAGGAGAATAGATGCACTTAGACTTTCAACAGCATAATAAAAGGGCATGGAAACCATAAATAAGAACCAGTCAGAAATGAAGGATACAATGACCAAAATGTAGAATAATTCACAGGAAATTCACAGTAGTGTAGATGAAGCTGAGAATCAAAACAGATTATATCCAAATTGCATATGATGAAGCAAAACACACCCAACTAGAACAGCAAAGAGAAAAAGACATTTAAAAAAGTGAAGATACTGAACCTCTGAAACAACTTCAAGTGTACCAACATTCACATCATGGGGATGCCAAAAGGAGAAGAGAGATCAATAAATTGAAAACCTTTTTGAAAAATAATGATGGAAAACTTCCCTTACTTTTTGAAGGAAATAGACATCTAAGTCCATGAACCAAAATAGGCCCACACCAAGACACATCACAATGAAAATGCCAAAGGTTAAAGACAAAGAGAGAATCTTAAAAGCAGCAAGAGAAAAGCAGTTAGTTAAATACAAGAGAGCTTCCATAAGACTGTCAGCTGATTTCTCAACAGAAACTTTGCAGGCCAGAGGGGAATGGCAAGAAATATTCAAAGTGATGAAAAGCAAGGACCTACAACCAAGATTACTCTACCAGGAAAACTATCATTTAGAAGGACATATAAAGGGCTTCCCAGACATGAAAAAGCTAAGGGAGTTCATCAATACCAAACCAGTATTACACAAAATGTTAAAGGCCCTTCTTTAAGAAGAAGAAGAAAAAAATCAAAATATGAACAATAAATGGCAATAAATACATATCTATCAACAACTGAATCTAAAAATCAAAATAAATGAATACGCAGAACAGGAACAGACTCATAGATACAGAGTACATTTTGATGGTTGCCAGGTGGGAGGGGGGTTGGAAGCATGGCTAAAAAAGGTTAAGGAATTAAGAAGAACAAATTGGTAGTTATGGAATAGTCATGGGGATGTAAAATACAGAATAGGGAATTTAGTCAATAATATTCTAATAACTATGTATGTTGTCAGATGGGTACAAAATTTATTAGCATGATCACTTAGTAACTTATATAATGTCTAATCATTGAGATGCACTAGTATACCTGGAACTAATATAATATTGCATGTCAGCCGTAATTGAAAAATAAAAAAAGATATTTAAAAGAAAAAAGGAAAAAGAAATTATGCCCTTTCTCTGAAAGCATTTGCTTGGAATGTATTTGCATTGCTTTTATACAAGAGGATGCATTGAGTTGAAGATAAATATTTTAACCAATGAGGCTTAATGAACCTAAAAGCAGACATATCTAATTGAAAAAACTTCTTTCCTCATCTCACTATCTCTATTCCAGTGCTGTCCTCACAGAGGTAACTGGAAGATATTTTGGTTGAGATTTAATGAGCATTTGTGGAGCCTCTACTATATGTCAAGTAGTGTCATCTGTGGTATATTTTTTTAAATTCAAAGAACCCCTCAGAGCTATGTGATATGATATCTGCTTCACAGAGAAGGAAACATAGATGTAAAGTGAAAATCACAAAATAACATAGATATGCTTCAAGTTCAACCTCAATTCCATCATGATCTGTACTGTATCATAGCTGCCACCTGCTAGTTAGATGGCCTTACCCGTAAGCAGAGCTGCTTCTGGGAGGCTATTTGCAGAATTCATGGGAGGATTTTATCTCATCCAATCCCTGAAATTTCTTGTACAGTATTTCTGTGTGCTAATGTGCTTTCTGAGATTCCCTTACACAATTCAAAACACACATTTGGGTAGTATTCTACATAAGCCTCTAACCCCTAATGCAGTGATGGCGAACCTATGGATGGATGTGTTTGTGCCTCCTGTGGTAAGGAAGACATGCCCAAACCATGCCTCCGTGACCTCAATTTTTCATCCTGTGTTTCCCTGAGTTCTAATCTCAAATTCTGACTTGTTTCTGAGCATCCTAATGCAAGAGACTCGTGGCAACTTCTATAAAATACCTAATTCCAAACACTTCCCCTTTCCCTCCTCTCTTACCACACAGCTGTTTCTGCCAGTGGTTAATAGTGACATTGATTTATTAATTCAACAAGGAGTTACTATGCAGCTGCAATGAGCTGGTCACTGTTAATCGTCCTGTTCTCGAGGGCTGACACTCCAGTAGGGCAGATGAACATGCCAGCACACCAGGGTGCTAGCTGCTAGATTAGGCTGGGCTTTCATTAGCCACACGTGGTTACCTGGTTACGGAGCACTTGAGATGTGCCTAGTCTGAGCTGAGATGCACTCTAAGTAGAAAAGATACACAGGATCCTAAAAGCGTAGAATGAGAAAAAGAATGTGAAATACCTCATTAACATAGGGTACCCCCTCCAAAAAATGTGTACACTTTACAGCAGCTAGAGATGAGATATTTCTTTCCAGAGTTAACCCAGTGGAATGAATGATTCAGACTGTGTTATGCATTTTTATGGGGCACCCTGTATTTAAAAAATCTTGTTACACGTCGAATTGCTACTGTTTTGTATATACTGGGTAAAATAAGCTGTCTTATTAATGTTAGGCTCACTTGATTCTTTTTACTTTTTTTAGCGCAGTAATTAGACAATCGTTTCCCCCGGGGGAAGAGCTCCATTTCGGGGTGCTAAGCGCACAGCAGCTGCGTCAGGCGAGGCTGCAAAGGGTGCGGGGGCGATAGGAGTTTTCCAGGTGAAGGAGGACATTCTCCGCGGCTTTAATAACAAGGGAGGAGGGCGAGTTGAAGTTAAAGGGTTTTAATGAAACTATCGCTTTTCTGTCACTGGCGATCTCACTTTGGAGGAAGAAAGGAGGCTTCTTGGTGGGGGCAGCCGAGCTGTCTCCTCTGCAGCCCCCCGCCCCTGTTGAATGCAGCCTGCATCCCCGCTGCAGGGCCTCGGTAGCCCCCTTCTGGTACCCCTCTCCCCCCGCCCCCGCCAAGGGGAGCCCTCGCCTGCAGGGTACAGCTTGGGAGAGTGAGGCCAAGGGGAGCTCAAGGCCTGTTGGTGATGTTCTGTTGTCTCTGCTAAATGGTGACTTAAAATCAATTATAATCAAATGGAAAGAGGCCAAACTTGCTGATTCCTAGGACTTGAAGGAGGGTGGGGAGCAGGTCAGGATTTTGCTCTCCTATTTTCGCTTTAGATCAAAGCTGGTGGTGAGGTCCCAGGGTTATCGCGTGGTTGAGAGTTCTGAGTGTGGCGCATTTACAGTCCCGGGGGGAACTTTTACCCCAAATCCATCGAAGCCAGGCTGTGGGACCCCCAAGGGGAAAGGAGGCTCATTGCTGCCTGTGGACCTGTTCATTTCTCTCCACTTTTTGGAGTACAGACAGTTTCCCTGGGAGGTCCCGAACTACAGAAGAGGAAAGGGTGAGACAGGAGGGAGGGACTTGGTAACAGCATCCCTGTGGATGTGCTCCTGAATCCTCAGCTTTACAGAGAGATCCTTTAGGGCAGCGGTTCTCAATCTGTGGGTCGCGACCCCTTTGGCGGTCGGAACGACCCTTTCACAGGGGTCGCCTAAGATCATCCTGCAGATCAGGTATTTACATTATGATTCATCACAGTAGCAACATTACAGTTATGAAGTAACAATGAAAATAATTTTATGGTTGCGGTCACAACATGAGGAACTGTATTTAAAGGGCCAGAAGGTGGAGAACCACTGCTTTAAGGAGAATAACTAGAGATTTTACCTGCAGACTCAGAGCTGGTGCTGAACATGTGATGTGTATTCAGGAAACATTTGTCAAATCATTTCTCAATGCCCGACCTGCTCAGGGTGGGAGAAAGGAGAACATCATCCTATAGGTTAGGGATTGTGGTCCCTGTTTTACAGGTGAGAGGACTGAGGTTCCATGCATTGATTGAGGTTCCAGGTGGTCTTGAAGTCCAGGCCACTCACAGGGCTCCCGGGTTTTCTCCTCTCCAAAGCCTTTATGCCTCTGGGCCCCTTCTCTCTGTTGGGGCCCCAGGGTAGACATTCCTTGGCCCCCAGAGCCCAGGGACCTGAGAGGCGGTGGAAATCCCCTCCTTTCTCAGTATGTGTTTGGAGGGGTGAGAAGTGGTGGCCAGGTCTTGCAAGCTTGGCAAATCCTGCCCAATATCCGCCCGCCCTTTCCCTCCCCCGCAGGCAGCTGCTCTTTTAGGTGAAGGGCGGGAGAGCAGCTGACAGCACAATTCTCTTCATGTTCATTCTTTCTTCTGAGACTTGGTGTCTCTGAGCCTGACTACAAACACGTTTATAATAAAGCGTGATGTTTAATTTCCTCTAATCGGTCACATAAGTCGCCCTCGTCCCCATCCCCAGGCAACCAGAGGGCCTGGGGAGCGCCTGGTTCTGGGTTCCAGCTTCCAGATGTCTGGGTCCAATACTGAGATGTCGGCTTTGGATTCTCAGGCACCAAATTGCAAGAATGATGAGACACATAAAGAGAATAAATTTATTCCACTGGCTGGTAAATATTTACCAAGCGTGTGAGGGATTATTGTGGAAACCATCTGAGAAACTTCTCTCTCCTCTCTGCCTGTGGACATGCTGGGTTTGACGTTGGAAGAAGACCTGTTCTGGGCTGAATTCATGTGTTAAAACCCTAACCCCGCCCAAGTGATGGTGTTAGGAAGCGAGGTCAGGAGGGTGGAGCCCCCAGGATAGAATTGGTGCCTTTATAAGACAAGGGAGAGAACCCAGAGCTTGGACATGGTGAGAAGGTGGCCATCTGCTCTCCTGGAAAAAGAGCCCTCACCAGAACCCAACCACGCTGATACCCTGATCTTGAACTTGCAGCCCTAGGACTGTGAGAAATAAATGTCTACTGTTTAAGCTCCCCTCAGTCTATGGTATTTTGTTCTAGCACCTGGGCAGCCTCAGGTAAGACCTAAATGCCATGTCAAAGGCAGGAAGGACTGAGACAGTCACTGCATCAGAGAGAAGGGAGAACGGAGGAGGACTTTAGAAATCTTCCATCCAGCCCCTTGACAAACGTGGAAACTGAGGCCAGGAGAAAAGTGGCAGAGGAACCTGCCGCCTGGCAGGAGGGGCCAGGCTGGGGCCCAGAATTCCTAATGGCTGTCCCAGCTCTCCCAGGGGGAGAGCAGCAAGTGGGGTTCATCAGTTAGGAAGCCGAGGACACGAACATCCCCTGACCCCCCTCAGTGCTTTCCGCGAGTGGGGTGTGCTGTGATGTGTGGAGCTCACCCAGCCCTGGCGGGTACTTGGCATTCAGCTCATGCTGCATGATGGGGAGCGTCTGTTACTTCTGGCGAGGACTCTGCCTCTCCCTTTCCCTGTCAGGGAACGGGGGCCTGCTGGGCTTGCTGAATTCAATCAGGTAAGATGTGGGGAGATGTCAAGAGACCCTCTGGAGAATCCAAATCAATACCACGCAGGAAAACAAAGCTGGCTTTGAAGGCCCGAGTTCACAAAAGAAAGTTTCTTTGCTGCCAAGACAAGTTAGAAGAACACAAAAATGCTTGAAGCCAGTTCAGGAGTATTTTTTTAAAAAAAAATCATTTTTTCTTTTCCCTCAGAAAGTTTTGGCAGTGAGAAGGGATTTTCCCATAGTGCATCTGGGCATATTTGGGTCTGTATGAGGAGGAAAAACACTGAAGTAAATGAATTTGCCTTCCGTTGGTTGAGGGTTAATAAGCAAAGCGTCCTCTCGCCCTCTGTCCAGGCACACAGGACTCACCCTGCAGCCAAACCGAGCCCACACTTCTTGAGCATGGACTACATTTCTGGAACTTTCCTCCTTTTACCCAAACTTATATGCACCATGTCCATCCACCCTCACCCCCATTCCTTCGAGGCCTTGGTCACAAGTGTTTGGCAGTGGCTAAGTGGCTAGATCCCATTCAAGATTGTGGTGCTGGGTAGAAATGCTTTAGGCATGAGAGGCTAGTGACGGTGGCTTGGGATGAGTCATTTACTGTCTCCCAGACTCCATTTTTGTGTCTGTTTTTTCTTTCAACTAAGGAGAGAGGAAAGGGGAGGAACAGAGAGAGAGAAACATTGATGAGAGAGGAACATCATTGATCAGCTGCTTCCTGCACAGCCCCTACTGCAGATAGAGCCCTCAACCTGGGCCTGTGCCCTGACGGGGAATTAAACCGTGACCCCCTGGTTCATAGGTCGATGCTCAACCACTGAGCCACACCGGCCGGGCTCCCAGCCTCCTTTTCCTTATCAGTGGTGTTTGCTCCACCAATCAGAGGCTTGCTGCAAGACCCCAAGCCAATGTGAGTTCATGAATGAATGGGACTGTCTTTGCCCAGCATGCTTTAGAAAACGCACGGCAGCAAGATGAAACGTCAGGCTAAGGGGAGACAGCTGTTAGTAACCCTCAGATGTGCCCTGTGGGCCCGTGTTGCCTGTGCCTGTCTTTCCTCCTCCTTTGTTTAATCCCTTTCTTGTCTTGCTTTCTTCTCCCAGAGGAGAGGGGTGGGGCGCCCAAGGTGACCTCCCTCTTCTGGAGCGACAATGAGCTGACACTCAAAGCATGAACTGGCGGCAGCCGCTGGAGAAGAATCAGAAAGGCTTTGCCTTTCACTCCCTTCGGGTGCCCCCGTGACGGAGGGCCTGGATGTCTAGGGAGCAGGTGTTGAATGGGACTCTTCACTTGCCTAGAATTGGTACCCAGGGGCCCAAAAGCGAGGATGAAGAAGCACCAAATGACACACCTTCTGAAAAGACAAGCCACAGATGCACCCCTCTGCTGGCCCAGCCTTCTCAGAGGGGGCAGCTGTCCCAGGCGGGGCTCCCCACTCCCCGCTGCGGCATCGGCACTCTGGGAGAGAACACGGGGCGGGCAGAGAGCTCTGTGTCAGGAGCCCATGTGAGGTGTGAGGGCCCAGCACAGGGTGTCCACGTCCTGGCTGTTGGGGAGCGGACAGTGTCCTTTGTCCTCCCTCAGGCCAAGTGGGGTGGGAGGGTTCCCAGAGCACCACCCATGAGGATTTGGGGTGCATAAAGCAAGTGACAGATGGCTTTCATTGCCTAGAGGGTTGCTCATGGCTCATCTGTCCAGGCTCTGTGTGCGGGGGACTAGAGTAGGTGTCATGGAAACAGTCTACATTCGTGTGGTTTGGTGGCAAAGACAGGGAAGTTTCCTGTGGGTGAGGGGAAGCGCATGGAGGGACCCACTACACCAGCCAACGGGCCTGCCAGCGCACCCCGGCTGAGATGCTGTGGGGTCCCTCTGGCCTCGGTCCTGCAGTGGGGTGACCTGTAGCTGGAGCTCCCTCTCCCACAGGGAGCCGTGCTCAGAGGGTCTTGACAGTTCCTCCAAGGAGCCCCTCAGGCAGAGCCAGCACTGGCTTCCTGCCACCTGGAGGCCAGTTTGTATTTGCTGGGAAAGCAGCTACAACCAGCAGTGAGAGCATGGCTCCGAGGATGGCAGCTGAGTAGAGAGACATTCCACCTTGCTTCACCTTCCCCTGCAACCTGCGGGTGAAGGGGAAGGAGGCGCCTGGAGCTGGCCCGCCTCTCCGCTCTTTCCTCTGCTCCAAGAGTCAGGGTCCCTGCCCAGTCCACGACTTGGCAGAAGGACAGAGAAGTTTATACGTTTTAATAACCAGAAGTCTCCCCAAAGCTATGGGTTCTGTTTAAACTTTCACGACGAGGTCTGCTTTCCAGTGGGGAGGGAGGAAGTATTAACAAAACACAGTCAATGAAGGAAAAATACCACATGATCTCACTCATTCATGGATAATAAAGACCATTATAAACTTATGAACAATAATAGATACAGAGGCAGAGCTGCCTCAAACTGTCAAACTGCAGTGGGAAGGCCAGGGAGGGTTGGGGGGCAGGAGGGAGTGGGGTAAGAGATCAACCGAAGGACTTGGATAGAGTGTCGGCCTGCGGACTGAAAGGTTTCAGGTTTGATTCCGGTCAAGGGCATGTACCTTGGTTTCAGGCACATCCCCAGTAGGAGGTGTGCAGGAGGTGGTTGATCGATGTTTCTCTCTCATCAATACTTCTACCTCTCTGTCCCTCTCCCTTTCTCTCTGTAAAAAATCAATAAAAATATATATTTAAAGTTTTTTTTTCAACAAATGGATTTTCACTAAACCTTGGCACAAAAGATGATTTCAACAAAGTCCACATATATATCCTATATAATAAAAGTCTAATATGCAAATCGATCAAATGGCAGAATGACTGGTGGAATGACAGGTCACTATGATGGGCACTGACCACCAGGGGGCAGATGCTAATCACAGGAGCTGCCCCTAGCCTGCAGGCCCCAGGCCGGCCAAGGCAAGTGCCAGCGGGGACTTCCAGATCGCCCACCAGTTGCCCCACGGGGACTCCCAGATCTCCCACCAGTTGCCCCACAGATGGGCCCTGATTGCCAGCTTTACCCATGCATGAATTTCGTGCACTGGGCCTCTAGTGTATTACATATAGTTTTCCTTGTATTTGTTATTGCAGCAAAATGTGGCTCCTGGAACACCGGGAGTCTGCTGATCTCCTTTGATCTGGAGAAGGAGAAGCAGGCTGTGCCAGGGTCATGGGGGGAAGGAAATGTCTTCCCAGCTTCTGAAGAAGGTCAGGCAACTGGCCAGTTTTACCAGAGCAGCCAAGAACTAATTGCTTCGCTGCTCTGGTAAAACTGGCCAGTTGCCTGACAGCAACTGGCCAGTTGCCTGACAGCAGTTGAACTAATTGCTTCCCTCCAAAGACTTTCTCTGGCTGAATTTACTAGGTGTTTGAATCCAGAGGGTTGATCTCATATTGCTTGCTTGACCCAAAGCCAAAGGCAACATAGTTCAAAACAAAACAAAACAAAAAAATAATTAGAAAAGCTGTCATACAGGGTGTGCACAGTGACCCGAGTTAGTCAGGCTCATACTTTCTGTATGGACCCTCTCTTGCTCTGGGATGATTGGTGCCTCAAAGGGCCAAAAGACTCACTGATTTTTAATACAAGATCCCCAAAGAGGACTGTATTGAGCCATTAAAGAAAGAAGAAATATTTCTTTCTCTGTTAAATCAATGAAAGGCCTTCCATTACAGCTTTTAACTCATCATGAGTAAGTAAAAGTGAGATAAGGAAAATAAAATCACCAAGTGATAAAGGGGAAAGAAGGCCTTTTTTTCTGGTGGTGAGGTTGCGTGAGCAAAGTGATGTAAAAAAGCATTCTTTCGAGGATACTCACCTGGCAAGATGTTCTTGAAATTGACGGAGCAGGAGGCAATGTGTGGTACAGGATACTGCTGGAAAATAGAAGTCATTCAGACTGCAATGCTTAAGGAAGACTTGCAGGTGAAATAGCTGGAGAGTCACAACGAAACACTGTGGGGACAGGTGCAAGCTTTTTTTTGGCTCATGTCTTTACTTCCTGATGGTGCGTTAATTAGGGACTCTTATATTTCTACCTCTAGTCCAATTTTTTTCCTCTGGATTCTAGATCAATACATCCATTTATCCATTTTATATTTCTACATACATGTCTCAAAAGCGCATCCAGGTCAAGATGTTCAAACCTGATCATCTTCTGCCTAAAACTGGCCTTTTGCTGTCCTCTCTTTCAGCAACCGATACCATCATCTGTCGAGGAGCAAACTGGAAAGTGAGAGACGATTTTTGAAACTTCGTTATTCACCACACATCACAGCTAATCCATTACTTTATCTTTTTTAAAAGACTTTATTTTATTTAGCAGTTTTAGGGTCACAGCAACATTTCGAGATTTCTAATATACTCTCTGCCTCCACACATGCTTAGTCTCCCCATTATCAACATCACCACCGGAGGGTACATTTGTCTCAATGGATGCACTTACATGGACACATTATTATCACCTAAGAGCGATAGTTTACATTAGGGTTCATTCGGGGTGTTATCCATTCTATAGGCTTGGGTAATGTATAATGAAATCCAGGCTTAAGAATCTGTCAGAGGACTTTGCATGGATCTAAGTTCCACATCTATTAGATGAGAGGGTAGGTCTCCATACTACCAACATCATACTACAGGGGATACCATTTGCATTGTATTGTATGTATCATCCTGATTTTCATAAAAAGTGAAAGGTGAGTGCCATTTCTGGACCTGAGCAGCACAGTGGTCCTAGATAATATCTAATATGCAACAGGCAGATGTCCTTTTGATCAGACCACATAAGGTTCTGTATAAAGATCACCAGCTTGAGTTTTGAATGTATTTATTTTGCTTCTATGTGTTTTCTATTGACTTTATAAATTTATTAATTGGCCCTAGGCCAGTGATGGCAAACCTATGACACATGTGTCAGAGATGACACGTGGACTCATTTTTTTGGTTTATTTTTCTTTGTTAAGTGGCATTTAAATATATAAAATAAATATCAAAAATATAAGTGTTTTACTATGGTTGCAAATATCAAAAAATTTCTATATGTGGCATGGCACCAGAGTTAAGTTAGGGTTTTTTAAAATGCTGACACTCCAAGCTGAAAAGGTTCGCCATCACTGCCCTAGGCAGTTTGGCTTAGTGATAGAGTGTCAGTCTGTGGACTGAAGGGCTCTGGGTTCCATTCTGGTCAAGGGCATATGCCTGGGTTGTGGGCTCGATTCCTGGTGCGGGGCATGCAGGAGGCAGCCGATCAAGAATTCTCTCTCACCATTGATGCTTCTGTCTATCTCTCCACTTCCTTCCTCTCTGAAATCGATACAAATACATTTAAAAATGTAGGGATTAAGAAAATGAATTAAAATATTGACTATGCAAGATATGGTCTGTGTTTATAGGAAAAATATTGTAACTTCTATGCAGTGGAGCAAAAGTGGTTCAGGTTTATGATCGTCAGTGGGTTTGTGGTTTGTCAAAGTAAGATGAATAACTATTAACCATGTGCAATGTATCATCATCATTGTTATTATTCTAGGTTGGGAGGTGATTCATTATTCATGAGCAGTAAGTAAATATATGAACAGAGTTTACTGTTGTGATAAAATAAAACTTAAATACATTTATCTGACATGGTTTATCTGACTTTTTATGCAACACATAATCCTTATTGTGTTGCACAGTAAACAGGCATAAGTTGTAAACTGTCACTTTAAGACTAATAATTAAAATTACTTTTACAAAGACAAAAATGCTTTTAGTTTTCTTATTTTATTTGGATTCCTTGTATCCTGAATCTACATCAATGGAGTTCAGCAGAGAAATGATTCAGAATGGGGTATTTACCACTACTTCAAAGCAAATTGCAGCTCTCGCTGCTTTGGCTTAGAGGACAGAGCCTTGGCCTGCAGACTGAAGGGTCCCAGGTTCGATTCTGGTCAATTGCACATGCTCAGGTTGCGGGCTTGATCCCCAGTAGAGGGCATGCAGGAGGCAGCCTATCAATGATTCTCTCTCATCATTGATGTTTCTATTTCTTTCTTCCTCTCTGAAATAAAAATATATTTTTTTTTTAAAAAAAGGAAAATGCATGCACCTCTGAACTTGCTATATCTTAACTAGTGGAAGAAGCAATAGGCTTTCCATGTTTCAGAAGCAGGAACAAGTTGTCCAGAATTTTGTTTAGTAGAAAATGTATAGGGGAGTGAATCTCAAGATTGAGTGTGTCTACTACAACATGGCATATAATAAGAAAACTGTAATAATTGCATTAGTTATGTACTTGTTAAATGTCTAAGACAGGGTGATTTGGTAAATTAAGTTGCTACCTGCATATAAGATCTTGGTTGGGTATTTTTTAAAAAAGAAACACTGTGTAATGGATTGACTTTATGTTAAAAATATCTGCTGTTCCTTCCCTGTGAGAGGAGGATACTTTTTCAGTCTCCCACTGACATGGGTTTAGCTATGTGACTTGCTTACTTCTAAGAAGTATGAGGGAAATAATGTCTGCCACATTGGAGCACAGATTTTAAGAACATTGTGAGGTTTCAGCTAGATAATTTAGGAGACATTGCCTAGCTGTGTGCCAGAAATCTAGACAGTCATAGGTTAAAGAAGAATAAAAACAACCACAGACAAAGAAATTCTGTTAGGACACAATTGCCCACTCAAACAATGGGTCAGTTAAGTTTTCTCTTAGTTTGAAATAAAAATTCCAAAGGTTACCCTTTGAGCAATGGCCTAGATGATATGAATAATGGCATTATTTTCTAGGCTAATGCTAGAGTAAGGGAAGAAATAAGATAAGCAAGGGTTTTATGTTTGGCTAAAGTAGGAAGTCTTGATCCAGTGTCTCGGGCAGAAGTCTAGATCTAGTCATGCACATCAGTTACTTCTTTTCCTAGTCAATTTGTTTTGAAGGTCTTCATTGCTTGTACAGAATCAGGTATCAAGGGAAGCCTTCCTTAGCTGTGAGATGTGTACCTAAAGCTCAGTGTCTTCTAGATTTGCAGCAGTGTCAATGATCAGGAGCAGTTGATAAGGTCCCTTTCAATAGGACTCAAGGGCTGTCCTCTTCCAATGATGCTTCCAGAACACCCAGTTACTAGGTTCTCGGCCAGCCGTGGGCAAACTACGGCCCGCGGGCCGGATCCGGCCCATTTGAAATGAATAAAACTAAGAAAAAAAGACCATACCCTTTTATGTAATGATGTTTACTTTGAATTTATATTAGTTCACACAAACACTCCATCCATGCTTTTGTTCTGGCCCTCCGGTCCAGTTTAAGAACACATTGTGGCCCTCGAATCAAAAAGTTTGCCCATCCCTGCTCTGGGCTCTGATCTAAAGGATCATTTGAATTGAAGTCTGGAAAATCTTCTTTGACTTGTTAATGATGGGCCTGAGCATAAGACATTAAAGACATACAGTAGCTGGTCATACTAGCACATGATGATGAGGGATTAGCAGATGGTTTTATTCCAATAAACACTGGTCTACTGGTGCAGTGCCTCATGTGAAGTCAAAGCACATTTTCTAACTGGGAGGGCATCAGCCTTGAGGCAAGGGAAGGCTTTAACCTATTTGGAAAACATACCCAACAATAAGAAGGTATTGATAACTCATACTAAGTGACAGTTGAATGAAGTCAAGTTGGAGGAGCTAAAAGGGTTCAGAGGGAGGAAGTCTGAGAACAAAATAGTTTATCTTCAGTGCACTATGGTGGGTAAAGAAGGCAAAAACGAAAAATAGGATTTTCAAGGAAGCCTGAAAAAAAAGAAGTTGTTTTCCTGAGTTTCCCATAGCCCTGAATGTTCATGTAATGTATAGGCATTGTTTACCCATCTAAGTTTCTCAAATTCAGAAAACTGTTGCCATGTTACAGGGATATCAGGATTAAAAGAAAAAATTGGCAATGAAGGACTATTTTTATTGTTGCAGCAGAATGGACTTCATGTGCCATGATCTCTATAAATTCTACTAGAGGCCCGGTGCATGAAATTTGTGCACTTTGGGGGAAGGCATCCCTCAGCCTGGCCTGAACCCTCTCACAGTCCGGGAGCCCTGGGAGGTTGTCCAATTGATGGCTTAGTGGGCCTACGCCATCAGTTGGGCATCCTTAGCATTGCCATGGAGGCAGGAGAGGATCCCACCACTGCAGCTGTTCTTGCCAGCTGTGAGCTCAGCTTCTGGAGGAGTACACTGACCACCAGGGGGCAACTCCTGTGTTGAGTGTCTGCCCCCTGGTGGTCAGTGCGCATCATAATGACCAGTCATGCCACCATTCGGTCATTTGCATATTAGCCTTTCATTATATAGGATACACTATAGATAAGGCTCCCTAGAACCATAAGAAATGCAAAAAATTCACTGTTAACTCTTTCTCGAAATGCCCCTATTTAAAATAAAATGGCCCCCCTGTGGGGCCTGTGCTGCACCTTGGGAACCACTGGGCTTGACACTTACTTTTCCTCTCTGAGTTTCATTTCTGAATACATAACATATACCATGGAAATTATAATCTCTTCTCTGTCTACCTCACTGGGTTGTCATGAGGAGGTTTTGAGCTAATAAACCTAGAAATGTTTAATCAAGTAAGTGATGTCTAATTGGGAAGGGATTGTTCTTTTTAAGCCCACGGGTACCTTCGCAGGTAGCAGGTGCTGATTAGGGGAAGAGGCATGATTGTTTCCTGGGACTGTAGCTATCAAAGCTTTGCAGAGGGTTCCGCAGTTCTTAGAGGGGCAGGCTTTGGCCAGCAGCCCTGTAGCGGTGGTTGTCCCTGGAGGTGCTAGGGGAGGACAGTAGGGGGATACTAGGTGGTGACGAGGCCAAAGGGGGAGTAACTGTGAAACTTCCCTGCTTGGTGCCATTCTTTAAATTGTATGTGGCCATTTCCCAGCTGTATGTGCTCAGGGCGGGGCTCCAATCTCCTGGAGCGGGGCTGGGACGGGCCAGGGTGGGGCCAGGCGGGCTAGGAGGGCGAGGTTCAGTGAGCTTTTGCTGTGGAGAAGGTGCTGCTGCTGGGGGTGGGGGATGGGTCTGACCCTGGATGGGGCTTGCTCAGGCCTGCCTCCACCTGAGTCTGGAGTTGTAGGGAGGAGAGGTGTGCCCGGCCCCAGTGGAGGGGGCCCAGCAGCGGTGGACTACAGGCCCTGGGTACCTCAGGGGCGCTGATGGGTCATCCTTGGCATGAGGCATGCTATTGCTGTGGTCGCCCCTGGCGGGGGTGGCGGTGGAAGAGATTGGGAGTCGAAGGTGCAGGCTGCGGCTACCCCTGAGGCTGGGTCTTCTCCCTATCCAGTCAGCCTCCCCGTCCCCCCTGGGATGTGGGGGCTGGGGTAGGGTGTCCATGCAGAGGGATTGGAAGAGCTCCACAAGGCCGCATCCTCTTCCTTCTTTGCAGTCAGGCTCCTGTCAGGCACTATCCTCAGACCCCTGGGAACTTGGCTCTGGCTGCCCTGCCCCTCCATGGCTCCCTGAAACCCGCACCCCACTCAGCTCTCCCTGGCCACCTGCCTGTCAAGAGGCTGCTGGGGTGCCCTGCAGCAGGCAGCGTTGTCCTGGGGCAAGGGGTGGGTGTATGGGGAGCAGTTCCAGTGAAGTTTAGTAAACCCCAGGTTGGTGTCAAGATTCAGCTGCGGGGCCATGGGGGAGTCTGCCTGGGCAGGAGGAAATCGTGCTAGACCTGGAGTCCCACCCTATGGCCCCGCAGCCCGCCCACCCTGTGAATAGTTGTGATGTGATGCATCCCGGATAATTTGCATAGTCCTCTATTTTATATAGATTGCTGCTGTCTTTGCATTAAAGTCAGTTACGAGGGCACTTCCCTGACTAATACTCAGGTTCAGTATTTTTACTATGAACCTCAGTTTTGATAATAGCAATTTAAGAAGGTAATGGAATAGCAGTAAGAAGGCAATTTTCTTGTTGGCCATTATTAGAGATCTAATTGAGAAGTCACTACAATGAAATTGACAAGGAAATTTGGTTATTTCTGTGACATCAAATATTTTAATATAATAACTAGAATTACAAGGGATAACATTACACCAGACTATATCAGTGTTTTAGGAATTTCATACAATTTCTCTAGAACAACTTATATTGCCGCGTGAAAAAAACCTAAGAAGTTTTATCATCACTTATTTAATAATGCAGCTTATGTAATTTAACATACTGAATGAGTATAATTAGTTTAATATCTCCCCTTTTATAAGGAAAGAGAACAAATCTTTTGAAAATTCTAGGGACCTTCTTAAAAACCTCAGAGTTAGTTTGTGGTCAGAATTTCTTTAGAATTTGATTCTTGAGAAGTTTGTAAAAATATCAAAAGGTTTTAGTACACTTGATTAAGTAAGATCACACATTATTATGTAATAATAATTAATGGTCTATTTGACCAAAGCAACAATATAAGATTTCACATACCAATACAGAGGGTTAGTTCTTACTATTGAAAAGGTTCAGTTTTCTTAAGTAATCGAAGACCTAAGTAAGACAACATAAAACACATAAAATTATTTTGATAAAACAGAATATTTGCTGTACTTTCAGATTGCTTGATAAGAAACACTTTTTACAATTTATCATCAGAAGAGCAATGGTTCAAAAGACATTTGTCTTTTAAGCAGATGAAAGAAAAGTTTTCGTGTTGCATAGGTACACCATTGATATTAAAGCTTAATTTTTAAAACCCCTATAATAACAATTCAATTTTTAGCTAGCTTCATCACAAAAAGAAAAAGTCCCATGCTCACTCTCTTTTTTCAACTTTTTGCATACATTTAATTAAAGTCAGTGTCAGCCATGACAGGTATGTCAAGTACTATGTCAAACTGAGGTAATGGGGTGCAATGGGAACACTTTTAGGAGGTGCCTGGATATGCAAAACCACAATTCTGGACACTTAAATAGGACTCCATCTAGACACTCATATGAGTGGTACCTCCACCCTATGTGGGCTTTAAGAACTCAGACTTTCCAGCCCTGGTCAGTTAGCTCAGTTGGTTAGCATGTCGTCCTGATATGCCAAGGTTGTGGGTTTGATCCCTGGTCAGGCCACATACAAGAATTAACCAATGAAGGCATTAATAAGTGGAACAACATGGAACAGCAACTCACTCTCTCTCTCTCTCTATTTACCCCTCTCTCTCTTTTTCTCATATATACACACTAGGGGCCCAGTGCACAAATTCATGCACCTTGAAAGGAACTGTGGGCCATGAGGCTGTGGTGAACACAGGGGCAGGTCTCAGCCTGACCCCTCCTGCCGCAGCCCCCAGTCCCCTGCCTGCTGGCAGCCCTGCTCCCACCTGCTGATGGCGCTGGGCGGTCTTGCACCTGCTGATGGTGTGGAGTGATCGGGGCCGGTGCCAGCAGCAGGGGTGAGCAGCGGCTGCTGCCCCGATCACCCCTCAGGAGCAGGGGGAGGTGGAGAAGCCCTTAGGAGTGATGGGGGATGGCAGCTGCCACTTGCACCCACTGATGGTGCTGGCCCCAATCACTCCATGCTGTCAGCAGGTACGAGCACTGGGTGGGACCATGGTGTGCAGGAGCAAAGACTTTTCAGTAACCAACAGAGTCTTTCCCCGATAACAGCGACAGGCGCCCCACCTTGGTCTGGTGCTCCCACCCCGCTCACCTGCTCTGCCATCTCACCATGGCTGATGCCCGCCATGTTCCACACACGCCCCTTGGTGGTCAGTGCATGTCATAGTATTTTATATATCCAGATACTTTATTATTATTTTTTTTCTAAATATATTTTATTGATTTCTTACAGAGAGGAAGGGAGAGGGATAGAGAGTTAGAAACACGGATGAGAGAGAAACATCGATCAGCTGCCTCCTGCACACTCCCCACTGCGTATGTTCCTGCAACCAAGGTACATGCCCTTGACCGGAATCAAACGTGGGACTCTTGAGTCTGCAGGCCGACGCTCTATCCACTGAGCCAAACCGGTTAGGG
The DNA here is from genome assembly GCA_036010255.1 of Myotis pilosus. Lineage (NCBI taxonomy): Eukaryota > Metazoa > Chordata > Mammalia > Chiroptera > Vespertilionidae > Myotis > Myotis pilosus. The sequence goes on from JASKON010000045.1 coordinate 155,905, forward strand.
CTATCCAGATTTTTTAAAGCACTCAGAGCTCTGACCAACCAATGTGCTTGGGGCTTGAGCTTGCCTGTATCTGTCAGATTCAGGGCCCTGCCAGACTTCCACCCAACAGGAGGCATGTCACCATTGTAGCTGCCTGGCTTGACACCTACACTTCACTCAATCTACAGATGGCCTCCAATGACCACAATTTTGCACTGGATGCTAGCTCTGCTCACTTCTATCACATAAGTTCCCCCTCTCTGTGTGCAAACTGCATGTGACTCTTGGCTAACTGGGGAGGTCTCCCCTAATAAACCTGGCATTGTGGGAACATACAAATGTGTGAGTGACTCCTTTTGGGGATGCACCTTTGCTCATGACAAAAAAATTACCTACATTATACACGCAAATATATACATACAAACATATTCAGATAGATATATGCATACATACATACATGCGTGCACATACATATGTGGGAGTAAATGTATTCTGTGTATGAAAGACACAGTGTATATGTTCTGTGAATGAAAGACACACTGCAGAAGATAAAGAGCAAAAATATTATAAGCCTTGATTTTAGGAAGGCAATGATCAATTAAGGGGCACATGCAACTAACCCAAAATTACAATAAAATGCCTAATAGAAGACCTGCAAACTAGGTTCAAGAGTAGCACTGAATGATGAAATTTTGCCTAAGGTTAAGGAGAGTATCATTAAAAGAAGAGAAATACTTTGGGTAGAATAGGAATAAAAGTTTTTAAAGGGGGTGTATAGTGGAACAGTCGTGTTGTGGGAATAGAGTTCTGTGAATCATTCTGGTAAATCGTCATACCTGGGGGGTATCATGGAAACCCTGGTAATGTTTCTCTCTCTCCCTCTCCCTTAATCTCTCTCTAAAATCAATTGAAAATCATATTTAAAACAAATAAATTTAACACATGTTTAACAAAAACACACTGACAGCCTTGAACAATGATCCCTTATGATTCTAATGTGTGTCCCCAACTAGTAGCATCACCAGCACAGTCCTAGGAGTTACTACTTTGGAAAGTAATAGTAGCACAATTACTACATGAAATCAATGTTTTCCAGATTAAAGCATTTATTAATGTGAACATTAAAAACAGGTCACCATTTATGTCCTGTCCGGCACTTCTCAGAGGGTCCCTGCGCAGGTCTATGTGGCACTGCTGGTGGGCGGGGTAGCCATGCGGGTTCCATCCATCAGCTGTGGGTGGCTGTGCATCAGGCAGGGCTGCTCAGCTATCCTCAAAGGTGTGAGAAAGCAGCACTTTGCCTGTGCGGACACCTCTCTGCGCCTGGGCACACAGTGGCAACTCCCCCAACATGGCATCCTTTCCTTCTCTTAAGAGGCCTGTAAGGTAAACAGGAGGGAACGAGGCTTGTCCAAGGTTGCTTAAGGGATCTCGGACCCCAAGTTCTTTTCATCACTGTGTACCCAACGGCCTCGTGGGAGCAAGAGATCAGGTAGACTGAGCATGTCCCACCACGGCTCTGTGTGTAAGACCTGGCCTGTTTTTTTGTTGTTGCTATTTATTTTTTGAATATTTTTATCACAGTAAAATATACACAATAAAATTTACCATTTTAACTATTTTTGATGCACAATTCAGTGCTGTTGAGCTCACAGTGTTGTGTGGTTGTCACCACCATCATCTCCATCACTGCTCCCATCTTCTCCAACTGAAACTCTGTTCCCACTAAATAATGTCCCATCCTCCTCCCCCACCCCTGGTCCCCTCCATCTTACCTCTGTCTCTATGACTGACAGCCCCAGAGGCCTCATGTGAGTGGGATCACAGAGTATTTGTCTTTCTGTGACTGGCTTGTTTCACTGAGCATCATGTCTTCAGGCTGCAGCATGTATCACATGTCCTTCCTTTTTTTAAAAATTGAATTTATTGGGGTGAGATTGGTTAATAAAATTAAATAGCTTCCAGGTACACAATTCTATAATACATCATCTGTATATTGTACTGTGTTCACCACCCCAAGTCATGTCTCCTTCCATCACCATTATCTTTTCTATACCCTCTTGTACCAACACCTTTCCCTGTGGTAATCTCCATACTGCTGTCTGTCTGTCTATGAGATTTTTTTATTAATATATTTTATTGATTTTTTTCAGAGAGGAAGGGAGAAGGAAAGAGAGTTAGAAACATTGATGAGAGAGAAACATCGATCAGCTGCCTCCTGCACACCCCCTACTTGGGATGTGCCCGCAACCAACGTATATGCCCTTGAACAGAATTGAACCTCGGATCCTTTAGTCCCCAGGCCGATGCTATATCCTCTGAGCCAAACCAGTTAGGGCTCTATGAGATTTTTTTTTTCTTAGCATAATCCCTTTACTTTTCACCCAGTTCCCAGCCCCCTTCTCCTCTGACACCTGTCAGTCTGTTGTCTGTATCTATGAGTCTGTTTCTATTTTTTTGTTGTTTATTTTTGTGCATTAGATTCCACATATAAGTGAAATCATAAGTTACTTATGTTTCTATAACTGACTAATTTCACTTCACGTAGCATAATACTCACCAGGTCCATTCATACTGTTGCAAAGAGTAAGATTTCCTTCATTTCCTTCCTTTTTATGGCTCAGTAGTATTCCATTGTGTTCATGTACCACAGCTTTTTCAGCCACTCCTCTACTGATGGGCATATATCCTATTTAATCAGTGTTTCAGGTTTCTTCAGATATATTCTCAGAAGTGAAATTGAAGGGTCATAATGCAGTTCCATTTTTAATTTTTTGAAATAACTCCATACTGCTTTCCACAGTGGCTACACTAATCTGCATTCCCACCAACAGTGCACAAGTGTTCCCTCTTCTCCACTTCCCACCAACACTTGTTGATTTATTGATGATAGCCATTCTGACAGGTACAAGGTGATACCTCATTGCAGTTTTCCTTTCCATTTTTGTAGATTCCTTCTGTAATGATTAGTGATGCTGAGCATCTCTTTATATGTCTGTGGGTCATCTATGTGTCCCTCTTGGAGAAGTGTCTATTCGCTCATTTTTAAATTGGATTGTTTGTTTTGTGTGAGTTTTGTCAGTTCTTTATAAATTTTGGATATTAACCCCTTATCAGATATATCATTAGTAAACATGTTTTCTCATTCCGTGGGTTGTCTTTTCATTTTGTTGATGGTTTCCTTTGCTGTGTAAAAAAATTTAGTTTGATGTAGTCCCATTTGTTTTTTATTTTTTGCTGTTTCCTTTGCCTGAGGATATATATCAGAAAAATTATATATTGCTATAAGAAATGTCCAAGATCTTACTGCTTATGTTTTCTTCAAAGATTTTTATGGTTTCAAATCTTACATTTAAGTATTTAATCCATTTTTAGTTTATTATTTTGTGTGGTGTTAGAAGGTGGTCTAATTTCTTTTCTTTTCTTTTTTTGGCATAGATCTGTCAAATTTCCCCATCATTTATTGAAAAGACTATCTTTACTCCATTGTATGTGCTTCTGTCCTTTGTCAAATATTAACCAAAAAGACATTGGTTTATTTGAGGCTTTCTATTCTTTTCCATTGATCTATATGTCTATTGTTATGCCAGTACCAGGCTGTTTTGATTATTATGGCCTGTAGTTAATTTGATATCATGTAGCGTGATTCCTCCAAGTCCGTTCTTCTTTTTCCAGATTGCTGTGGCTATCCAGGGTCTTTTGTAGTTCCATATCAATTTTTCAAATATTTGTTATAGTTCTGTGAAATATGCCATTGGAATCTTGGTAGGAATTGGATTGAGACTGTAGATTCCTTTAGGTAGGATGAACATTTTAATGATGTTAATTCTTTCTATCCATGAACTCCTTATGTGCATCAGCTTATTTGTGTCTTCATCAACTTATTTATTCAGTGTCTTATAATTTTCTGAGTACAGGTCTTTTTCTTTTTTTTTTAATACAGGTCTTTTGAGTCCTGGCTTACAGTTATTCCTAGGTGTTTTGCTTTATTTCATTTTTATAGGAGAGACAATGTCTCTCTTCTTCTTTTTTTAAATCCTCACTTGAGGATATGCTTTTATTTATTTGAGAGAGAGGAGAGAGAGAGAGAGAGAGAGAGAGAGAGAGAGAGAGAGAGAGATATCAATCGGTTGCCTTCCAAACACCCTGACAAGGGATGGAACCCACAACCTAGGTATGCACCCTGACCAGAAACTGATCCTGTGACCATTAGGCGTACAAGATGATGTTCCAGTCAATTGAGCCACACAATCAGGGCCTTAGGTGTTTTGTTTTGTTTTGTTTTGTTTTGTTTTTGAGACAATTTTAACTGGGGTTGCCCTCTGAGTTTCCCTTGGAACAAATAGTTTATTATTGGTGTATCGAACTGCAACTGCTTTCTCAATATTTAGCTTGCATCCTCCTACTTTACTGAATTCATTGATGAATTCCAGTAGTTTTTTGGTGGAATATTTAGGGTTTTTTATATACAGTAAAATGTCATCCACAAATAATGAGTTTTTATTCCTCCTTTCTGTTTGGGTTCTTTTTTTTTATTTCTTCTTCTTGTCTGATTGCTATGACTAGGACTTCCACTACTATGTTGAATAAGAGTGGTAAAAATAGACATCCCTATATTGTTTCTGATCAGAAGAGAAATGCTTTTAGTTTTTCTGATTGAGAATGATGCTGTCTGTGGGTTTGTTATATATGGCTTTTGTTATGTTGAGGTATGTTCACTCTATTCCTACTTTGCTGAGAGCTTTTATCATAAGTGGGTGCTGGATTTTATCAAATGCTTTTTCTGCATCTGTTGATATGTTCAGATGGTTTTTATCCTTCATTTTGTGTATATGGTGCATCATGTTTATTGATCTGTGGATATTGTACCAATCTTGCATCTCTGGAATAAAGCCCACTTGATCATAGTGTATGGATTTTTTAACGTACTGCTGGATTCAGTTTGCTAATATTTTTGATGATTTTAGCATCTATGTTCATCAGAGATATTGGCATGAACTTTTTTTTTTGAACTTTGTTTTTAATGTCTTGATTCTGGTTTTGGAATGACAATAATGCTGACCTTATACATGATTTTGGGAGTGTTCTCTAGTCTTGAATTTTTTGGAATAATTTGAGAAGAACAGGTATTAGTTCTTGGAAAGTTTGATAAAATTCACCTGTAATTCCTTCTGGTCCAGCACTTTTGTTTGGTGGGAATTTTTTGTATTACTGCTTCGGTTTCATGAGTTGTAGTAGGTCTATTCAGATCTTCTTCTTCTTCCTGATTGAGTTTTGAAAGATTGCATATTTATAGGAATTCATCCATTTTGTTCAGATTGTCCAATGTGTTGGCATGTAGTTGTTTGTAATGTTTTCTTACAATCATTGTATTTCTGTCGAGTCAGTTGTTATTTTTCCTCTTTGATTTCTGATTTTATTAACAGGGTTCCTCACTTTTTTTTTTTTTTTTTTTGATGAGTCTGGATAAAGGTTTGTCAATCATGTATTTTTGTTTTTTGATTTTTTTTTCATTGCTGTTAATCATCACCAGAGGATATCGTTTTCCATTTGAATTTTTTAGAGAGAATGGAAGGGAGGAGAGAAAGGAGGAGGAAGAGGAGAAGAGATAAACAGGGAGAGAGATATATAATAATTGGTTTCCGCCCTCCTGTGAGACTCTCCATTTGGTTCCCGCCTGCACATGCCCAACTAGGGTCAGGGATTGAACCTGCAAGCCAGGTACGTGCCCTTGACCAGGAATTGAACCCATAACCATTTGATGTGTGGGTGCTCTAACCACTGTGAACAACTCTAGCTTCATTGATCTTTTGTATTTTTTTAGACTCTTTTTTATTTCTGCTCTCCTCTTAATTATTTCCTTTGTTCTCATTTTGAGCTGTTTGTTTTTCTCTTTTCTAGTTCCTCTAAGTGTAAAGTTAGATTATTTATTTGAGATTTTTCTTGTTTTTGAGGTAGGCCTGTAATGTTTTGAAATTTCCTTCTTAGAACTACTTTTGCTGTGTCCAATAGATTTTGGATTGTTTGGTTCCCATTTTCATTTGTTTCAAGTTATCTTTTGATTTCTTTTTTGATCTCATTGTTAACCCATTCATCAGTTACATGTTATTTAGTCTTTATGTCTTTGTGTGCTTTACATTTTCTTCTTTTTTTATCTTATAAATAATAACTTTTATTATGGCAAAATGCATATAATGTAAGATATACAAATTTAACCACATTTAAATATACAATTCAGCTGTATTCAATACATTGATGTTGTGGAACGATCACCACTATCCATCGCCGGGATTGTTTGTTTGTTTGTTTGTTTTGCTTCTCATTGTTTTTTTTCTTCTTTGTTGAATTTATTGGGATGACAGGTTTTAGGTGTGTACAATTCTATAATATATCACCTGTATACCAGTTTTTTTTCTTCTGATTGACTTCTAGTTTTATGTCATTATGGTTAGAGAACATTTATGATATAATTTCAATCTTCTTAAATTTATTGAGACATGTTTTGTGTTCTAACATATGGTCTATCCTAGAAAATATTCCATGTGCATTTAAAAATGTATATTCTGCTGCTTTGCAGTGAAATGCTCTGCAGATACCAATTAAATCTACATGATCTAGTGTTTCATTTCAGGTCACTATTTCCTTTTAGATTTTCTGTCTGCCATATATATCCATTGATATCAGTGGGGTATTATGATCCCCTACTATGCCCGTATTGCTGTCAATCTCTCCCTTTACATCCATCAAGATTTTCTTTATATATTTAGGTGCTCCTATGTCAGGGACATAAATGTTTAAAGGGGCATTCTTGGATTGCTCCCTTTATCATTATGTAGGGTCCTTCTTTGTCCCTTAAGACAGTCTTTGTTCTAAGTCTGTTTTGTCACATATAGGTATTGCTACCCCAGTATTTTCTTTTTTCATTCTCATTTGCATGAAATATATTTTCCTCCCCTTTACTTTTAGTTTGTATACTCCATTCTGAGGTAGGTCTTGTTTTCTTACCCATTCAGTTACCATGTTTTTTAATTGAAATATGGGAGCCATTTACATTTAAAGTGATTATTGATAGGTATGTATATTTTGCCATTCTATTCTTTTAACTATGTTCCTATTTTTTTTCCCTTTCTTCTTGATGCTTTAACAATTCTTGAAATACTGGTTTGGTGATAATGAGCTTCTTTAGCCTTTGGTTGTCTGGGAAGCTCTTTATTTCTCTGTCAATTTTAAATGATAGCCTTGCTAGGCAGAGTAGTCTTAATTGTAGTTCCTTGCTTTACATCACTTTGAATATTTCATGCCAATTCTTTCTAGCCTGCAATATTTCTGTTGACAAATTAGTGGACAGTCTTATGGGAGCCCCCTTGTACGTAACTAAGTACCTTTGTCGTTCTGCTTTTAAGATTTTCTCTTTGTTTTTAATCTTTGCCATTTTAATTACGATGTGTTTTGGTGTGAGCCTTTTTGAGTTCATCTTGTTTGGGACTCTCTGTGCTTCTTGGACTTGTCTTTTTCCTTCACCAGGTTAGGGAAGTTTCTATTATTATTTATTTTCATAGGGTCTCCATCTGCTGCTCTTTATTTTCTCTTCCTTGAACTTCTTTGATGCAATTCATGTTCTTAGGATTCATGTTCTCCCAACGATCCCTTTTTGTGACACAGTGATGGGATCAGAGCTCCAGGACATCACCACCATCTCACTCTCCCACTGCATCCCAGGGGACCATGAACCACCCACAATAAGAAGCAGCTCCATGGCCTCAGACAACCCACTGACCCTCTGCAAAGCACTTGAGCTCACATGGCTGATCTCAGAAATCTTATGAATCCCAGAAATTTTAAGCCCTACGAAGTAGCCTGTTTTGACATTTTAGTTCTACTCCTACAAAGAAAGCCAGGCCTGGGTCTTTTGTAGCCTTCTCAGAAGTGTGCTAGACCCACTAGGTGGAAGCTAGACCTGGTATACCCTGGAACATTTGCTGAGTGCCCTCAAACCCAGCACAGACAACAAGTTTGAACCTGCATCAATCTGGTGAACACCACTCACTCTACCTGAGAACTCACTGAGAAGTTACCTCATGCTACTTGAATACCTCCAGAGACTCTTTCAGTGACTGAGCTTAACAGGCACATGGCAGATGCAGGCAGGCAGAGGCAGATATCAGGGGTGTCTTGGGACTTTTGATGAACTTCCCCCAGTCCCACTGCAGGTAAAAGTCAGCCTTGGTGCACTGTTTGGACTTTCTGAACTCACTCTGACCCAGCAGAGTCAGCCACAAACTGCAAATTGCTTTGAAGCTCCAAATAGAATGCCCAGGGCCAGTCACAGGAAGAATCTGAAATTGGCCGGCACCAGAATCCCTCCCAGGACAAACACACAATGGCCAACTTTAGATGACATCAGATCATGATCCAATTAGCTTAATATGCAGCATGTCCAAAGAGAAAGCTTGGCAGGCACCAGAACAAGATGAGACCACTTCAGCTCCATGTGGTCAACACCTGAACAGCAGCTCATACAATGTGAGGTCAGGGTTGATCCTCACAGTCAGTCAGCCTGAAGGTCAACCATGAATAGGCCAATAGCATTGCGGACTCAACGACAACAGGAGGACCCACATAACACACACAAGGGAGATTCCTATAACACTCAGCTCTGGAAAAAAGAAGAAAGTGCCACTAGGTCTCACAGTACACCTACTACATAAGCCCACACTGCCAAGATTGGGCATCTAATAGTGCAATACATAGAAACAAACACACAGAGATAGCCAAAATGGGTAGACAAAGAAACATGCCCCAAATTAAAGCACAGAAGACACCTTAAAAAAAAAAAAAGCTAAATGAAATAGAGGCAAGCAACAACAGACACAGCATTCAAGAAGAAAATGGTTATAAGGGTTCTAAAGGAACTTAAGAATGGATGAAATCAGTGTGAACTTCAATAAAGAGATGGTAGGCATGAAAATGAACATATAAGCCATAAAAAACCAAGTTAGAAGTAAAGGATACAATGTCTGAAATGAAGAATACACTACAAGAAATAGGCAATTGGATGAAGCAGAAGATCAAATCAGTGATTTGGCAGACAGAGGAGCAGAAGAAAATGAGAGCAGCAAAAAGAAAAAAAAAATAAATGAGGACTGTTTAAGGGATCTTTGGGATAGCATGAATCCTAAGAACATGAATTGCATCAAAGAAGTACAAGAAAGAGAAAATAAAGAGCAGCAGATTTGAGTTCATCTTGTTTGGGACTCTCTGTGCTTCTTGGACTTGTCTTTTTCCTTCACCAGGTTAGGGAAGTTTCTGTTATTATTTATTTTCATGGGATCTCCAAAGGGCAGAACTGTGCTTCCTTGAGAGTGAGCTAAGCATCACTTTGGCTGCTTAGTTGTAATGTGGAAGCAGACACAGAAAAAATAAATTTAAGCCTTAAAGGTTCTCACAGCATTTCAACCCTCCAAACGGACCTCTATCCTCCCTTTCCTACACTCCAGCCAGCCTGGCTCACCCAGCCTTGAGGAAAGAAGGCAGGGACAGTGCTGCCCGGGAAGCCAGTGAACATGCATGTGGTCAGAAGTCTGGAGAGAGCTCCAGTTCTCTTAGGACAGAAATGGAGGGATGAATCTGCTGAAATCAGCCACCCATAAGGGGACTCTACTTTTCACTACGTGATGGCTGGATTGCACCTGCATGATCCCACCATGCTCTCGCTCCCCTGTGGCATCCCAAGGGATCCATGAGTCATCTACAACAGGAAGCAGCTCTCTGGCCTTTGAGAATCCACAGACCCTCTGCAGAGCCCTTAAGCTCACAGCTGATCTCAGACTGCAGATTCCAGACATCTTCAATCCTGGGAAGCAGCCTCTTTTGACTTTTTCATTCTCCTCCTACAAACAATGCCGGGTCTGGGTCTTCTGTACACTGCTCAAAGATGTGTGAGGACCCAGCAGTGGCAGCTGGACGTGGTATACCCTGGGACATTTGCTGAGTGGCCTCAGACCCAACACTGACACTGAGCTTGAATCTGCATTAATCTGGTGAACACCACTCACCTCTACCTGGGGACTCCCTGAGAACCTACCTCATGCAAATTGTGAATTGCTTTGTTGATGCAAATAGATTGCTCTGGGAGAGTCACATCAAGCATCTGACATTGTTCAGCACCAGAGTCCCTCCCAGGAAGCCCCAAAACCAACAAGCCGATAGCCAGCTTCAGAGCACATCAGAGAAGGATACAATTAGCCTCAGAAGCGGCATATCCAAAGAGAGATCTAGGCAGGCACCAGACCCTGCTGAGATGAATTGCGTTCCACATGGTCAACATCTGTCAGCAGCTCATACACTACATTGTAGGCAGGGTACACTGTGGTCACAGCCAACTAGCCTGAGCATCGAATCAGTACATGAATGGGCCAACAGCGATCAAAAATCAACTGCCACGGGAAGGTTCACATAACACACACGGGACATCCCTGGAGCACTCAACTCAGATGATCAAGAAGAAATTGCCACTGGGTTCCACAGGACTCCTACTACACGAAGCCACACTACCAAGACCTGGATTTTAATACAAAGAAACAAACACACAGAGGCAGCCAAAATGCAAAGAAACATGCCCCAAATTTAAGAACAGGGGACACATCCAGAAAAAATGCTAAACAAAGTGTGCCAAGCATATATATATGTATAAATGGTTGTAAGGATGTTAATTGAAGTTAGGTGAAGAATGGATGAAATCAGTGGGAACTTGAAAACTGATAGTAGGCATGAAAAAGAACATTTAAGCCATATAAAAGATCCAGTCAGAAATATAGAGTAAAACCTTTGAAATGAAGAATACACTAGAGAAAATAATTTGATTAAGGAGAGAATCAAATTAGTGATTTGGAAGACAAGGTCACAGAAGACAAAAGCAGCAAAAAGAAAAAAAAACTTTTAAAAATGAGGACTGTTTAGGGGACTTTTGGGACAACATGAAACATTAACAACATCCACATTATAGGAGTACAAGAGAAAAGAAAGGTTAAGGGACTACACCATATTAAAAGAAATAATGACTGAACACTTCCCTAACCTGGTGAAGGAAGAGACACACACAAGTCCAGGAAGCACAGAGTCCCAAACAAGATGAACCCAAAAAGGCTTGACACCAGGACACATCATCATGAAAATGACAAAGATTAGAGACAGGACATCTTAAAAGGAACAAAAGAAAGACGGTCAGTTACCTACAAGGGAGCTCCCATAAGATTGTCAGCTTATTTCTCTACAGAAACATACCAGGCCAGTAGGGATTCGCACAAAATATTCAAAATAATGACAAGCTAGGACCTTCAACCAAGACTACTTTACCCAGCACGGCTGTCATTTAAAATTGATGGAGAAATAAAGAGCTTCCCAGACAAGAAACCGCAAAAGAACTGTGTTACCACCAAACCATTAGTATAAGAACTATCAAGAAGGAATAAAAGGGAAACAGAGTTAAAAGAATAAAACATATCTGCGAATAATCACTTTAAATGTAAGTGGCTTGACTGCTGCAATTAAAAGACATGGTAGCTGAATCGATAAGAAATCAAGAACCATATATATGCAGTCAACAAGAGACCTTTCTCAGAATGAAAGACATACAGACAAAAAGCAAGGGGATGGCAAAAGGTATTTCATGTAAATACAAATGAAAAATAAGCTGGGGAGGTAAACCTATAACTGACAAAATAGACTTTAAAACAAAGGCTATATTGAGCGATAAGAATGGACACCACAGAATGATAAAGAGAACAATCCAACAAGATGATATAACCCTTGCAAACATGTATTTCTTCAACATAAGAGCAAGACTCCTTCAATCAGGAGGGAGTTTCAGGCTCTGAACTCTCCACTGTACATAAATGGAGAGTTCAACAATAATACAGACGTAGTAGGGGATTTGAACATCCCATTGGCATCAATGGCTGGATCTTCTGCACAGAAAATCAAGAAGCAAAGAGTGGCCTGGTGCTGGACTCTGCAGCAGCAGTAGCAGCAGCACATATAGTAAAGCTGGAACGATACAGACGAGATTAGGGTGGCCCCTGCGCAAGGGTGACACTCAAATCAGTGAAGCATTCCCTTAACCCTAGCGTGTGACGAGCTCCCCTGGCTCCCCTAGGTTCCCCTAGGCTCCCCTGGCTCCCCTGGGCTGGGGCCCCTGCGGGTGGGGGTGGAGGGAGATGGGCGGGGGCTGGGGGGAGGGAGAAGGAGGGGGGGAGACTTGGGCCGTGACTTCCTCCTAGGCTGGGGCCCCTGAGGGTGGGGGCGGAGGGAGACAGGCGGGGGCTGGGGGAGAGGGAGAAGGCAGTGGGGGGAGACTTGGGCACTGCCTCACCCTTGTGCAGGGCGGCCTCACACCTAGTTTTTTTTTTTTTTTTTAAAGAAAAGAGTGGAGAGGAGAAACCAAGATGGCAGCATAGGTAAACACTGGAGTTTGCTGCCTTGAACAACCACTTCAAAAATACAACTAAAAGATGAAACAGACATCATCCAGAACGACAGGAAAGCTGGCTGAGTGGAAATTCTACACCTAGAAGGAAAGAGAAAAACACTGAGACTCAGAGGAGGCGCAGTGCGGAAGTGAGATACTAAGGTGCGAAGTGCATGCGGAGCGGGCTGGCGGCTGAGGGCGTGGTTGTCCTTTTCAATCGGGAGGGAGTCTCAGGCTCTGAACTCCAGTTCTGGGCGAGTCTCTAGGGACCCAGACTCAAGCGGGAGAAGCGGGACTGCCTGGCATCGCTCAGAACCCTAGGGCAGCTTTCTATCCGTGGGGCTTGCAGTGATTATTGGGACACTGAGAAGCAGAACCTCTGAGGGCAAGACTGAGAGCAGCCATAATTGCTAACCCCGCCCTGTTGATCCCGTGGGACCCACCCCACCCAAGCCCCTGCAGGGAGGCTTTTGCTGGATAGCCTCAGGCAAAGGCTAGATTAGTACCTCCCTAGAGATCCAGGAGCCAGGAAGACCAGAGGTCAGAGTGGGACCATCCAGTTTGCAGCTCCGTGGAATCATAAAAGACACACTCAGGGGACAGACTCAGTGAGCACCAAAGCCCCAAGTCTAGCCCCGGAGGGGTGTCTCCAGCACAGAAGTTCTCCCACTGCAGACACAGCTGTTTCTCACAGCCAATTGGCTTGGAGGTCAATTCCTCACAGTGATAACTACAACAATCAAGGCTTAACTACAACAAGACTGTGCACAAAGCCCACAAGGGGGTGCACCAAGAGTGTCTACCTGAGGTAATTGGGACACTTACAACAGAAAGGCACTCTATCGACGCAGCGAAGCATAAAAAATGCCGAGACAAAGAAACAGGACACAAACGACAGAATTGGAGGAAAACAGACTGTTGGATATAGAGTTCAAAACCACACTTTTAAGGTCTTTTAAGAACTGTCTAGCAGCCGCTGAAAAACTTAATGAGGCCCTCAAAAAGACTGTTGAGACCGCCGATAAATGTAGTGAGATCCTCAAGAAATCTAATGAGACCCTTGATGTTGTGATAAAGAACCAACTAGAAATTAAGCATACACTGACTGAAATAAAGAATATTATACAGACTCCCACCAGCAGACCAGAGGGTCGCAAGAATCAAGTCAAAGGTTTGAAATATGAAGAAGCAGAAAACACCCAACCGGAAAAGCAAAATGAAAAAAGAATCCAAAAATATGAAGATAGTGTAAGGAGCCTCTGGGACACCTTCAAGCGTACCAACATCCGAATTATAGGGGTGCCAGAAGATGAGAGAGCAAGATATTGAAAACCTATTTGAAGAAATAATGACAGAAAACTTCCCCTACCTGGTGAAAGAAATAGACTTCCAAGTCCCGGATGCACAGAAAACCCCAAACAAAAGGAATCCAAAGAGGACCACACCAAGACACATCATAATTAAAATGCCAAGAGCAAAAGACAAAGAGAGAATCCTAAAAGCAGCAAGAGAAAGAAAATCAATTACCTACAAGGGAGTACCCATACGACTGTCAGCTGATTTCTCAACAGAAACTTTGCAGGCCAGAAGGGAGTGGCAAGAAATATTCAAAGTGATGAATACCAAGAACCTACAACCAGACTACTTTATCCAGCAAAGCTATCATTCAGAATTGAAGGTCAGATAAAGAGCTTCACGGATAAGGAAAAGCTAAAGAAGTTCATCACCACCAAACCAGTATTATATGAAATGTTAAAAGGTATCCTTTAAGAAGAGGAAGAAGAAAATGGTAAAGATACAAATTATGAACAACAAACATGCATCTATCAACAAGTGAATCTAAGAATCAAGTGAATAAATAATCTGGTGATCATAATAGAATCAAGGACATAGAAAGGGAATTGACTGACTATTCTTGGCGGGGAAAGGGGTGTGGGAGATTCGGGAAGAGATTGGACAAAAATCATGCACCTATGGATGAGGACACTGGGTGGGGAGTGAGGGCGGAGGGTGGGGTGGGAACTGGGTGGAGGGGAGTTATGTTGGGAAAAAAGAGTAACTAATGTAATAATCTGAACAATAAAGATTTAATTTAAAAAAAATAAAAAAAATAGAGTGGCCTGAAATAACACAATAGATCAAATGGATTTAATTGGTATCTTCAGAGCATTTCAACCTGAAGCAGTAGAATGCACATTCTTATGAAGTGGACATGCAACATTATCTAGATAGACCACATGTTAGGGCACAAAAACAGTCTCAGTAAATTTAAGAAGATTGAAATCATATCAAGAATCTTTCTGATCATAACTGTATAAAACTAGAAGTCAATTAGAAAAAACTGACCTACAAGTGATCTATTACTGAATTGTACACACCTAAAACCACCCCGCCCCAATAAATTTATTAACAGAGATAAAAGCAATGAAAAGCAAAAATGAATAAATAAATAATTAAAAATTTGGGGATACATGGTGGTGAGAATTGCATGTCAATATACTTGATGTATACTTAAATGTGGTTAAAACTCTAAATCTTATATTTATTTGACCACAATAAAAATTAGTAATTATAGGATTAAAAAGAAAACAGGAAAAGAAAAAGAAAAAACTGTAAAACACAGAAAGTCTTGGAGGCTAATTAACATGTTACTAAACAATGAATAGATAACAATGAGATCAAGGAAATAATGAAATAATACCTTGAAACACATGGAAATGAGAGCCCATCAATCCTAACACTATGGAGCGCAGCATAAGCAGTCCTAAGAGGAAAATTCCTAACATTACAGGCCCACCTCAAGAAACAAGAAAAATCTGAAATACATCATCTAACTTGACACTTAGAGGAACTAGTGCAAAAGAAAAACAAAGACACCATAAAGTTAGAAGAATAAAGAAAATAATAAAGATCAGAGTAGAAATAAACAAAGCAGTAAAAAACAAACATGAGATCAATGAAGCTCAGGCCATTGTGTGTCACTGGTTAGAGCTGTGGTCCATGGAACAAAGGATCATGCATTAGATTCCCAGTCAAGGGTATGTACCTGGGTTGCAGGTTCACCCCTGCCCCCTGTTGAGGTGTGTGTGTATGTGAGACAACCATTTGATGTGTGTGTCTCACATTGATCTCTCTCTCTTTCTCTTTCCCCTCTCTCCCTCCCTTCTTACCTCCATCCCTCCCTCCCACATCTCTAAAAAAAAAATTCATTGGACAATATATACTAGGTGAGAAATAAAAGAAAAAATAACATCTCAACAAACGTAGGTGCTGGACTGGATGGCTTCACAGTGCATTTCATCAAACAGTCAGAGAAGAACTAGCACATGTTCTCCTAAAACTCATCCAAAACAATCAAGACAAGGGAAGACTCCCAACCTCATTTTATGCGTCCAGCATTCTCCTAATCCCAAACCAGAATAAGACTTTACAAAGAAAAAAATTATAGGCTAATATCCCTGATGAATGTAGATGCTAAAATCCTCAACAAAATATTGGCAAACTGGATCCAGTAATACATTAAAAAGATTACACATCAGGATGAAGTGGGATTTATTCCAAGGATGCAAGCTTGGTACAGTATCTACACATAAAAAACATGATACATCATCGTAAACAAAATAAAGAATCAAATTCACATGATTATAACAATAGACGCAGAAAGCATTCACCAAAACACAACATCTATTCATTATAACAACTCTCAGCGAAATGTGAATAGAGGGAATTCACCTGAACATAATAAAGATCATGAAGAAAGAAAGAAAGAAAGAAAGAAAGAAAGAAAGAAAGAAAGAAAGAAAGAAAGAAAGAGAGAAGAAAGAAAGAGAAAGAAAGAAAGAAAGAAAGAAAGAAAGAAAGAAAGAAAGAAAGAAAGAAAGAAAGAAAGAAGAAAGAAGAAAGTGAAAGAAAGGAAGGAAGACAGGAAGAAGTTGAAGAAGATACAAATACATAAAAGCATATATGGTGTTCAAAGATAGGAAGAATTAACAATGTTCAAACGTCCAATGACATAATTCAGAGAGCTACAACAAATATCACAAAAATTTATATGGAAGTACAAAAAAACCACACACACACACCAAAAAACCCAAAACACACACACATGCTGAGGTCCAGCCCCAGCGGGTCCAGGGGTTCCCCAAGGTGTGGACGGAGTCGGCAAAGAATGAATGACATGGAATCAATGTTTAGGTGATCATCATTGCCAGGTTCTTTTTTATTGTCATCTAACATCTGTATTTATACTATTTGGTCCTCACCTGGGGAAACAACCTTTCTTCTAGCCAGGTTCCTCCCCCTATTGTCCTATTACATCTGCATTTATCCTATTTGATCTTAACCCCATCCATTCCATTCCAAAGGCTAGGGCGTTTCTCATCTCCATTTCAAGGTTCCTTGAAACATCCCTGCAGGGACTGCCTCAAGCAGCCAGGGTGGATTGGCTTCCAACAAATTCCCCCATTTCTATTTTTTAAATGACAGAGCCTTGTTAGAAAGAAAAGAGGGAGAAGAAAGGGAAGAAGGCGGCATCCTGACACAGCCCTTTCCTTCAGCTACCCCTTTCCCTGTGGTCCAAGGTAGAAATGGGAAACAAGTCCTGTTGCATTGAGAGGGCAGCTGCTGTTAGCCAGGTCTCTTATCTGGGTACTGATCTCAGCTGGACCAAGTCTCTTTCTGTTCCCAATTTGAGCTGGGCCAAGTCTCTATTCGTTATCTGGGTCCCGATCTGGGCTGGACATGGGAAGCAAGCAGCCGCCATGGGGGCAGGAGACCTTCCTCAGAAGGGGCGAGTGTTGAAGCACCTGCACAATTGGGGGTTGAGGATCTGTGCCCCACCTCTGTTGAACCCCAAGTTGTCTCCTACTGGCCCCCCGACTGTGCCTGTCTTAGGTCGCCCCACCCTGTGGGGTCTTACCCGTCTTTGACTACCAGCCATCTCTGGGCCAAGTAGGGTGATGTGAGGTTCAGTTCTGTGTCCTTGGTAGCCTATGCCCCTGTGGCCTCCATGCCCAGCAACTGCCTTTGGATCTCCTCGCCTGCTGGCAGGGCCCCGGCATTGATCACATATCTTGGGGAACCCAGGTTTCTTCTCCAGAGAGGGTCCAACTCACGCCATTGGGCGAGAGACAGATCCATGGTACCAGCCACCGTGACCTCAGCATTAACAGAGAACTCAGGCAACAGCTGTGGGCAATTGGATAGTGAGAAGAGGGTCCCTCTTGACACAAGGGCAAGAGGGGCCAATACAGGACAAAGGAGAGTCCCAGGACAGGCTTTCACAGACCAGGATGTCAGGCTCTTGGCACAAGACAACTTCAGGTATGGGGCATATACCAGACACCCCCTAGTCATGGTAGAAAAGGGAGGTGCCCTTCCTGGAACAGTAGGGTAGGGAGATTCTAGAAAGGGCTGTGTTCAGGAGAGAAGGAGAAAGGCCAAAGAACCAGCAAACAAATAATCAGATTAGAAAAAAAGAAAAAGGAAAGGAAATGTGAGGCAAAGCTGGGACATATGGATAGACAAAAAGGCACATGTGATCCTCCCAATGGACAGGTGGTTCCAGCTCAGGGCTGCACATCTGCTGCAGACGGGCACTGGTCAGGTGTGCTACCATAATGAAAGTAAAACTTAAGCATCAAGAACAAAAGTCTGGCCATTAAAACAATAACAAGACAGTGCCCATGCAAAACCCAAAACATTTCAGAACTTAAACATAACATTTTTAAAACTAGTAAGAATAATAAAACAATGGCAATGCAAAAAGCAATAAGTGAGTTTCTGCTAAATGAAAATTTCTTTTGCTGATTTACTCAGAGTCCTCAGACTTGGCTGAGAAAGTAGCTTCCACTTCTTGCTTTTCTACCATCTGCTGGGCTTCAGTTGTTAACTTCTTCAACTGACCCTATGTTGGCACCTTAGTCCCTTGCATAGCCTTCCTTTTCTTCTTTTTTCCGCTTTTCTGTCATCAGGGCAACTCTAAGTCTTTGGAACAATGGGACAAGGAGCTTCTCTGGGTTCATTGCGGTGACGCACGTAATGCTCTGGTACCCAAATTGTCTGCACTGCTCCTTCTGGAAAAATATAAAACACAACCTCTTCCCCACATCATTACTAGATCTGGTAAAACTCTTGTCTGGTTTGTGTATCCTTCTACCAGGCTGAGTCGGCAGAGGCTATTGTACAGGAGGCCACATGCCTTTTGGCTGCTGTACAACCCTCTGCATTGTATTTCCAAAAAGTCTAACATATAACATTATTCTCCCCCTTTTTTTTGTTTTTTATAGAAAAGGTTTATATTGATGGAATTGTCAGTTTTCCTTTTTGTGTCAAGAGCTAACTTTGATGTGCTAAAACTAAGTAAAATGCATTTACTCAATCAGTAACATTTTTAAGAATAAACTTCAAAAATGCAAGACATAATGAACCAACAGATTTAATTCTGTCCTCTAGATTTTTCATGAGGCAAATTAGATTATTGAACAATTTTTATAATTTGATTTAGTAATCTTTACTTTTTAATTTCAAGTGGCTCTGGAAAACCACCTTTGAGCCTTGCAAAACAGGTTCTGGCCTACCTGGTCTTTTCAGATGTAAATTGACCACATTCTTTCTTTAAGATTTTGCTACAGGCAGGAGGCAACTATCACCTTCCTCCATTAGAAAAGCTTTCTTAATTAACAAAGGACCAGTTTTTGTTTTTTTTTTTTTTTTTTTACCTTGGCTACTTAGATTTTTATAAAGATGTATTTCAATAATTTTTGAGATTCAAATCCAAATTATTATTTTAAGGCATATTCTTTAGCAAATTTTTGTAACAGAGACAATTTTACTGAATTTCCTTTTCGGCCTTGAAGTTAACTTTTTAACACCATTAGCATTTAAAAACTTCTTTATTATGGAAATGCCAATCCTGCAGTTAGAATCTAACCAGCATCTTTTTTCCTTTTTCCGCTTTCCAAAGTTAAGGCTAGCACCCAAGGTTATCTTAGCCAAAGTTTGGTTGTCATAAGATGTTCTCCGGTAATTTTTAAACAAAACATTAAGTAATCTCATTGCGGGAGAGCTTATAGCTCTGCCTTTTCCTGCCACCTTTGAATCTCTCCACACCAGAGGTGGATTCGGCAGCGGGGTTTCATTTCTTATTACAGATTTTAGATTCCAAACACAAATTAAGATATTAATTTGAACAAGAAACCACATTAAGATGACCATGGCACTCTTTTTTTCAGCCTGATTTAAAAGAGTACCTTTTAATATTCCAATTTCTTTATAATTTGGTCTTTTTGTACAGGTGATTCTATTAACGGCAAATGAAACATTTCAGGATTAGGACATGGAGGTGGAGGGAACCATGAAGGCCATCCCTCCCATGTTTTCTTTTCTTTCTGCTCCTCTTAAGGCACCTTTCCTTCCTCACAAATGCATGGACACACTTCTTGTATAAGACATTACGTCTGACTGGGCGTAACCTAACTCCTCTGCTAGCAAACGTATGTGTTAAAAGATCAATACAGAGTCTTCTTTCTTTGGACTCAGTATGGCACATCTTCTCAATCTAAGAATCAATCTTCTTTCTTTGGACTCAGTATGGCACATCTTCTCAATCTAAGTTCTGTACTATCCACCCACTTACCCTACTTATCCTCTATAGGGGAGTCTGCAGCACCCTGGTGGAGTCCTATCCGTCCCGAGTGCGGGGGGGGGGGGGGGGGGGTCTTACCTAGGGGAATCCTGTTCGGGCGCCAAAATGCTGAGGTCCAGCCCCAGCGGGTCCAGGGGTTCCCCAAGGTGTGGATGGAGTCGGCGAAGAATGAATGGCATGGAGTCAGTGTTTAGGTGATCATCATAGCCAGGTTCTTTTTTATTGTCATCTAACATCTGTATTTATACTATTTGGTCCTCACCTGGGGAAACAACCTTTCTTCTAGCCAGGTTCCTCCCCCTATTGTCCTATTACATCTGCATTTATCCTATTTGATCTTAACCCCGTCCATTCCATTCCAAAGGCTAGGGCGTTTCTCATCTCCATTTCAAGGTTCCTTGAAACATCCCTGCAGGGACTGCCTCAAGCAGCCAGGGTGGATCGGCTTCCAACACACACACACAAAACAAACAAAATAAAACCAAACCAATAGCCAGGGTAATCTTGAGAAAGAAGAACAAAGTGGGAGGAATCATGCTACTTGATAATAAAATATACTCCGAGGCCATAGTAATAAATATAGTATGGTACTGGCATAAAACAGACATAAAGATCTGTGGAACAGAACAAAAAGTCCAGAAATAAACCCATACATTTATGGTCAATTACTATTTGACAAAGGACACAAGAATGTACAATGTGGTAAAGATAGTCCACTCAATAAATGCTATTGGGAAAATTGGACACATACGTAGAAAAATAAATGAATGCAGACTACCTTCTTACACCATATTAAAGAATAAATGCAGAATGGATTAAAGACTTGAAAGTGAGATTTGAAACCGTAAAAATTCTAGAAGAAAACAAAGGCAATAAATTTTCATAGAAATATTTTTTATATTCTGATATATCTATTTGGGCAACAGAAGCAAAAGAAAAACTAAACAAATGGGACTACATCAATCTAAAAAGTTGTTGCACAGCAAAGGAAACCACCAACAAAATGAAAAGAAAACCCACTGAATGGGAGAACATATTTGCCAATGATACATCTGATAAGAGTTTAATATCCAAAATTTATAAAGAACTTAAAAAACTCAACATCATAACAAAATTAAACAATCCAATTTAAAAATGAACAAAGAACCTAAACAGACACTTCTCCAGCGAGGATCTGCAGATGATTATTACACAAATAAAAAGATGCTGAGCATCACTAATCATTACAGAAATGGAAATTAAAATCACAGTGAGGTATCACCTCACATCTGTCAGAATGGCTATCATCAATAAATCAAACATCAAATGCTGGTGAATATGTGGAGAAAAGAGAACTCTCGTGTACTCTTGGTGGGAATGCAGATTGGTGCAACCACTGTGGAAAGTAGTATGAAGTTACCTCAAAAATTAAAAATAGAACTGCTTTATGACCTAACATTTCCACTTCTGAGAATATATCTGCAGAAACCTGAAACACTGATCGGAAAGGATATATGCAATGCTATGTTCACTGCAACATTACTTACAATAGCGAAGATTTCACAGCAGCCCAAGTGCCCAGCAGCAGATAAGTGGAGAAAAGGCTGTGGTACATTAACAACGGAATACAACTCACCCACACACACAAAAAGGAAATGAAGGAAATCTTACCTTTTACAACAGCATGGATGGAGCCAGTGAGTATTATGCTAAGTGAAGTGAAGTAAGCCAGTCAGAGAAATACAAGTTCCTTATGGTTTCACTTATATGTGGAATCTAATGAACAAAATAAACTATAATCAAAATAGAAACAGACTCATAGATGCAGAAAACTGACTGAATACTGTCAGAGGGGAGGAGGTTGGGGGACTAGGGGGAAAAGGTGAAGGGATTAAGCAAAGAAAAGACTTATAGACACAGACAGCAGTTTGGTGATTATCACAGAGAGAGGGGTGTGTGTAGAAGAGGGCTTAGAAAGGGTAAATTGTGATGGAAGGAGACCTGACCTGGGGTAAGAGGGGAGGTAGGTGAGATACATAATTCAACATACAGGTGAAGTATTACAGAACTGTATACCTGAAAGCTACATGATTTCATTACCATTCTCACCCCAATATATTCAATTTAGAAAAATAGGTCATTGTGGCACATGCTACAACCTGGATGGACCCTGAAGACATGATGCTCAATGAAATAAGCCAGTCACAAAAGGACAAATAGTGTGTGATCCCACTCACATGAGGTCCCTAGAGCCATCAGAGTCATAGAGGTAAGATGGAGGGTACCAGTAATGGGGAGTGGATGCAGAGTTGTTGTTTAGTGGGGACAGAGCTTCAGTTGGAGAAGATGAGAACAGTGATGGAGTTGATGGTGGTAAGGGCAGCACAACAATATGGTTGTTAAGTTGTGTTAAGGACCACTTAACACCACTGGACTGTGCTCTGAAAAATAGTTAAAATGGTAAATTTCATTGTGTATATATTACTGTGATAATAATATACCAAAAACAAAATAGAAGGATCTGTCCTGGGTGTGGGAGAATCAGGTAGAGCTGTTTTCTATCAGCCCTACATGGGTGGTTGGGTCACTGTCAATATCCTGGTTGTGAGATTTTTATAAGATATTATTGAGGGAAACCGGGTCAGATTCCATGGGCTGCCTCTGCGTTATCTCTTATAAATAATGGAATCTACAATTATATTTTTAAAAGGTTAAAAAATAAAAGGGGCAACAACCAGATTTGGTTGTCTTGCCCCAGGGAACCTGGTCCAGCAGGTCCAGTTGGGGTCAGGGCTGAGTATAAGGAATTGCCCACAGGAACTGGTGGTCAGTGGGATTGAGGGCCACCATCCAGACCAGTGACCTACACAGCTAAGTTCTCATCCCATCATGAAGCTTCCACAGCTTTTAATACAGCTGCTGTGTCTCAGCCACCTCTAATGCGATCACTCGGGGAACAGCTCCTTCACTGTGCCACCTGGTTTCTTAAAGGAGCTGCAAACCTTTTAACCATCTCACAAAACACAACACAGGTAGTGCAATCCTCCCACAGTGACCCTCTGCTTCATTCAACCACATCCACCAAGTGACAAGGATGGGCCTTTTGTGCCATTCCAGGAACGCTGGGCCAGGGCCTCGTCGACAGAGCAGATTCACTTCTCGGTGTCATGGTTGGGACCTGGGTACAGGGGCCAGGAGTGACGCAACCCAAGGACAAGGATGAAGGAAGGCAGCATTGTCCTTGGAAGCAGGTGCCTTTTGATCATCTACAGATCTCAACTGTAGAAAAGATACCTATGCCCTGTTAAAGGTCAGGAAAGATAAATAATTTTTCTCTTTGTACTCGACAGAGTGGTGCTCAAAATGAACTAAAAATGATACCCTGTCTTCATATGCTCTCTCCTTCCATAGATGGCTCCAATTTTCCTGTCAACTTGAATGCGAGATGGAAGAAGTAATGCTGGTGGATGAAATCAACACATCCCTATTTTAAGGGGTGAAACGTAGATGAGAGATGGAGTGTTACTCATTAAAGGTTTGGTACTTTACTCTGTGGTCAAGTAAGGAGTTTGTAATTGTCCATCCAAACCTGTACCATTAGGGTAATAATGTAGGGCTGTCATGAAGGCCTTTTCAGTGTCTGTACCCCATAAAATCTTGCTCTTTTTGGTCCATGGTGTGGGCCAGGGAGCCACCAATGCTCATGCTCTGCACACAGTGACTCAGGGCTCCAGGGCTCTCCTGGCTTGTGGATTTAGCTGGCAATTAGCACAGCTCAATGGTGTAGAGGTCGGACAGACAAGTGGTGTGAGGATGGCCTGGGAGCAGCTACTCCTGGCTATCCTTGCCTCTGGCCAGAGCTGATTCACATGGTGAGAGAGGCTCAGAAATGCAGAACAGCACAAACTCCTTGCTACTTGGCACACAGGGCAGCACACTCACCCTCTTGTTCCTTTACCTGTGCAGCCAGCCAACTCAGTCACCTTCAGGAAGAACATCCAGAAAGAATAATAAAATAAAAATACCTCATGCTAATCCACATAGCACTTCAAAGTACTAAGAGTAAAAAAACTCACTGTCCATGCATTTCTACAGAAAGGCTACTTGCTGTCCAGACCCATATTCTTGCTCTTTTTTCTTCTTCTCAAAAGAAGAAAACACATCATTCTGGAGCCATCGAGATGGAGCAGATCAATGGCCAGCTGTCCACCCAATGATGTCAACCATAGTCTCAGAGAGAATAGTATCTGCGGACTCCAGAGAGAGCAGCAGTGGGCTGAGTAGGGAGAGAATTGAGAACTTGACCAGTGACCAGCACGGTGGTGAGCTGATTTGTCTTGAAGGCAGTGAGTCTTAGCACTGCTCTGTGCGCAGGACGGGGATGACTCAGAGAGGACTGGACCAGGGGCCTGTTGGAGCCAGAGTGGCGGCTGCCCTGGACCCTTCCCCCTTCTCTCCTGGCCGGGCTCTAATGCCGTGGCCTGAGCATAAGCCCCTTAAATGCTGAGGGGAAAACCCATCGCTGGTGAGGACCTGGGAAAATGGGGCCCTGGACTCCAAAGTATTGTGGCGACTCCTGATTATTTTTTTTTTAATTTTATTTTTTATTACAAAGGGTATTACATATGTGTCCATTTTTCCCCCCCGCCCAAGACAGACCCCTAGCCTCCACTATCCCCCAGTGTCTTATGTCCATTGGTTATGCTTATATGCATGCATACAAGTCCTTTGGTTGATCTCTTACCCCCCTACCTCCCGCCCCCGAACCCTCCCCGGCCTTCCTGTTGCAGTTTGACACTCTGTTTGAGGCAGCTCTGCCTCTGTATCTATTATTGCTCAAAAGTTTATAATGGTCTCAATTATCCATGAATAAGTGAGATCATGTGGTATTTTTCCTTCATTGACTGGCTTATTTCACTTAGCATAATGCTCTCCAGTTCCATCCATGCCGTTGCAAATGGTAAGAGTTCCTTCCTTTTTAGAGCAGCATAGTATTCCATCCTGTAGATGTACCACCGTTTTCTAATCCATTCATCTACTGATGGGCACTTAGGCTGTTTCCAGATCTTAGCTATGGTGAATTGTGCTGCTATGAACATAGGGGTGCATATATCCTTTCTGATTGGTGTTTCTGGTTTCTTGGGATATATTCCTAGAAGTGGGATCACAGGGTCAAATGGGAGTTCCATTTGTTGCTTTTTGAGGAAACTCCATACTGTCTTCCATAGTGGCTGCACCAGTCTGCATTCCCACCAGCAGTGCACAAGTGTTCCTTTTTCTCCACATCCTCTCCAGCACTTGTCGTTTGTTGATTTGTTGATGATAGCCAGTCTGACAGGTGTGAGATGGTACCTCATTGTTGTTTTGATTTGCATCTCTTGGATGATTAGTGACTTTGAGCATGTTTTCATATGTCTCTTGGCTTTCTGAATGTCCTCTTTTGAAAGGTGTCTATTTAGGTCCTTTGCCCATTTTTTGATTGGATTGTTTATCTTCTTTTTGTTAAGTTGTGTGAGTTCCCTATAAATTTTGGAGATTAGGCCCTTATCAGATATGACATTGGCAAATATGTTTTCCCACACAGTGGGTTTTCTCGTTGTTTTGTTGATGGTTTCTTTTGCTGTGCAGAAGCTTTTTATTTTGATGTAGTCCCATTTGTTCATTTTCTCTTTAGTTTCAAGTGTCCTAGGAGCTGTATCAGTGAAGAAATTGCTTCGGCATATGTCGGAGATTTTGTTGCCTTTGGATTCTTCTAGAATTTTTTATGGTTTCCTGTCGTACATTTAAGTCCTTTATCCATTTTGAGTTTATTTTTTGTATATGGTGTAAGTTGGTGGTCTAGTTTCATTTTCTTGCATATATCTGTCCAATTTTCCCAACACCATTTATTGAAGAGACTATCTTGGCTCCATTGTATGTTCTTGCCTCCTTTGTCAAATATTAATTGAGCATATTGGTTCGAGCCAATTTCTGGGCTCTCTATTCTATTCCATTGATCTATATGCCTATTCTTGTGCCAGTACCAGGCAGTTTTGAGAACAGTGGCTTTGTAATACATCTTGATGTCTGGTATTGAGATCCCACCTACTTTGTTCTTTTTCAGGATTGCTGCAGCAATTCGGGGTCTTTATTCCAGATGAATTTTTGAAGAGTTCGTTCTAGATCTATGAAGTATGCCATTGGTATTTTAATGGGAAGTGCATTGAATTTATAGATTGCTTTGGGTAGTATGGACATTTTAATGATGTTGATTCTACCAATCCATGAACACGGTATGTTCTTCCATCTGTTTATGTCTTCCTCTATCTCTTTTTTCAACGTCCTGTAGTTTTCTGAGTAGAGGTCGTTTACTTCTTTAGTTAAGTTTATTCCTAGGTAGCTTAATTTTTTTGGTGCGATGGTAAACGGGATTGTTTTTATAATCTCTCTTTCTGAAAGTTCACTATTGGTGTATAGAAATGCCTCAGATTTCTTGGGGTTAATTTTGTATCCTGCTACATTGCCAAATTCATGTATTAAGTCTAGTAGCTTCTTGATGGACTCTCTAGGGTTTGGTATGTATAATATCATGTCATCAGCAAATAAGGACAGTTTTACTTCCTCTTTTCCAATTTGGATGCCTTTTATTTCTTCTTCTTGCCTAATTGCAATGGCTAACACTTCCAGTACTATGTTGAACAGGAGTGGTGAGAGGGGCACCCCTGTCTTGTTCCTGTTCTTAGAGGAAATGGTGTTAGTTTTTGTCCATTGAGTATGATGTTGGCTGTGGGTTTTTCATATATGGCTCTTATTATGTTGAGGTATGATCCTTCTATTCCCACCTTGCTGAGAGTTTTTATCAAAAATGGGTGTTGAATTTTGTCAAATGCTTTTTCTGCATCAATTGATATGACCATGTGGTTTTTTTCTTTCAATTTGTTTATGTGATGTATCACGTTTATTGATTTGCGGATATTGTACCATCCTTGCATCCCTGGGATAAATCCTACTTGGTCATGGTGTATGATCTTTCTGATGTACTGCTGGATCCGATTTGCTAAGATTTTGTTGAGGATTTTGGCATCTATGTTCATGAGGGATATTGGTCTGTAATTCTCTTTCATTGTGTTGTCTTTACCTGGCTTCATAGAATGAGCTTGGAAGTGTTCCTTCCTCTTGAATTTTTTGTAGTAGTCTGAGGAGGATAGGTTTTAGTTCTTCCTTGAATGTTTGGTAAAACTCCCCTGTGAAGCCGTCTGGTCCTGGGCTTTTGTTTGATGGAAGCTTTTTGATGACTGCTTCAATTTCTTCCATAGTTATTGGCCTGTTGAGATTTTTAGATTCTTCCTGATTGAGTTTTGGAATGTTGTATTTTTCTAGGAATTTGTCCATTTCCTCCAGGTTGTCTAGTTTGTTGGAGTAGAGCTGTCCAAAGTATTTTTTAACAATCATTTGTATTTCTGTGGGGTCTGTTGTTATTTCGCCTCTATCGTTTCTGATTTTGTTTATTTGAGTCCTCTCTCTTTGCTTCTTGGTGAGTCTGGCTAGGGGTTTATCAATCTTGTTTATCCTTTCAAAGAACCAGCTCTTGGTTTCATTGATTTTCTGTATTGTTTTTTTGGTCTCTATGTCATTTATTTCTGCTCTAATCTTTATTATCTCCTTCCTTCTGCTCACTGTGGGGTTTTCTTGTTGCTCTCTTTCTAAATCTTTGAGTTGTAGAGTTAGATGATTTACTACCATTTTTTCTTGTTTTTTGAGATAGGCCTGTAGAGCTATAAACTTCCCTCTCAGGACTGCTTTCATTGTGTCCCATAGGTTTTGGATTGTTGTGTTTTCATTGTCATTAGTTTCCAGGATGTTTTTAATTTCTTCTTTGATCTCATTGGTAACCCAATCAATATTTAATAGCATGCTATTCAGCTTCCAGGTGTTTGAGTATTTTGGGTTGTTTTTATTGTAGTTTATTTCTAATATTATGCCATCGTGGTCTGTGAAGATGCTTGGTATGATTTCAATCTTCTTGAATTTCGGAAGACTTTGCATGTGACCCAATATGTGGTCTCTTTTTGAATATGTCCCATGAGCACTTGAGAAGAACGTATATTCCCTGGCTTTGGGGTGAAGCGTTCTGAAGATGTCTATTAAGTCCATCTGATCAAGTGAGTCATTTAGGATTGCTGTATC
Source organism: Myotis pilosus (assembly GCA_036010255.1). NCBI lineage: Eukaryota > Metazoa > Chordata > Mammalia > Chiroptera > Vespertilionidae > Myotis > Myotis pilosus. The sequence continues at coordinate 184,140 of JASKON010000045.1, forward strand.
TTTGCTGATTGTTTGTCTATAGGACTTATCCAGTGCTGTCAGTGGTGTATTAAAGTCCCCTACTATGATTGTATTGTTGTCGATCTCTCCTTTGATATCTTCCAGGAGTTTTTTTATAAATCTGGGTGCTCCTGTATTGGGTGCATATATGTTTACCAGGGTTATGTCTTCTTGTTGTATTGATCCCTTTAGTATTATGAAGTGGCCTTCCCTATCTCTTGTTATGGCCTTCACTTTGAGGTCTATTTTGTCTGATATAAGTATTGCTACCCCAGCTTTCTTTTCCTTTCCATTTGCCTGAAAGATATTTTTCCATCCTTTCACTTTCAGTCTGTGTGAGTCCCTTCTAATGAGGTGGGTTTCTTGTAGACAGCAGATGTATGGGTCATTTTTTTTATCCATTCAGCCACTTGATGTCTTTTGGTTGGAGCATTTAGTCCGTTTACGTTTAAAGTTATTATTGAAAGGTACTTGTTTGTAGCCATTTCTTTTTTGTGTGGCTGTTTTCTTTCTGAGCTTTTTATTTCTTCTTTTTATACCAGACCCTTTAGCATTCCTTGCATTGCTGGCTTAGTGGTGATAAACTCCCTTAGCCCTTTTTTGTCTGTGAAGCTTCTTATTTCTCCTTCAAGTTTGAATGATAGCCTTGCTGGATAGAGTATTCTTGGATTCAGTCCTTTGCTTTGCATCACTTTGTAAATTTCTGTCCATTCTTTTCTGGCCTGATGTGTTTCTGTTGAGAAATCATTTGATAATCTAATGGGAGATCCTTTGTATGTGACTTTCCGTCTCTCTCTTGCGGCCTGTAAGATTTTCTCTTTGTCCTGAACATTTGCCATGGTAATTATGATGTGTCTTGGTGTGGGTCTTTTTGGGTTCACCTTGTTTGGGACTCTCTGGGCTTGTGTGACTTTTTTCTTCCCCACCTCAGGGAAGTTTTCTGATATTATTTCTTCGAATAGGTTTTCTAATCCTTGTTCATCTTTCTGTTGTTCTGGTACCCCTATTATTCGTATGTTGTTTCGTTTCATGTTGTCCCAAAGCTCCCTTAGGCTCTCCTCCTGTCTTTTAATTTTTTCTCCAATTGCAGTACATTTTGGGTGTGTTTTGCTTCCTTGTCTTCTAATTCACTAATTCGGTCCTCCGCTTCTCCTAGTCTACTGGTGATACTTTCAATGGTGTTTTTTATTGCAGCTATATCACTCTTCATTTCTTCTTGGGTCTTACTTAAGTTGTTGAGTTTTTCATCTGTTTCTTCTTGCTTCTTGCAGAGGTTGTCGATTTTTTCCTCCATCCGGTTTATGCACTCTAGGACCCTTATTCTGAATTCTTTTTCTGTCATGTTGCATGCCTCTGTATTACTTAGCTGCTTTTCTGGAGAGTCCTCCTTCTCTTTCCTTTGGGGGTTTCTTTGTCTACCCATGTTTGATCTCACTGACATATCTAGACGTTGAGTCGTTCAGTGGCTGCTCCCTGGGTGGCAGTGAGTCCTTGGTCTGTGGTTGCTCTTCGGGCGGTTGCGGTAACAGCTGCTCTTCAGTTGGCGGCAGCTCCTCTGGTGGGTGCTGTTCACAGCTGTGGTGGCTCTTCTGGCTGGTGGGGGGGCGGTTTCACGTACAGCTGCTGTTCCTTAGCAGAGGGTATGGTCCTCAGGAGATTGCTGTTGCTTGGATCTGCTGCGTTGATTTAAGGGCACAAAATACAACACAACAAGGCACCACGTACCAGGCACTAAACACAAATATATTCACGATATTAATAACCCCAAATAAAGGCGACCACCCGAATTAAGAGAATTAGGGGATAAGGCAGAAGGAAAAGAAAAAGATAAAAGAGAAAAAAGAAAAGTATGGACCCAAAAAAAAGAGTGCAGAAATGAAATTGGGAAAAAGAAGGGAGGAAAATAAAAGCGAGCAAAGAAAAAAAAAAAGAGTGAAAAGAGAGAATGAAGTGGAAGAGGGGAAGAGACTTTTTATATGATGAGAATACTCCTATAGAACCACCACTAATCCCAGCAAATTCCAGCAACAACTCCCTGTAGATGGATGCAAACTAGAAACCACCAATAATATAACGATGAAAATAGAATGGAGAACACTAAACCCAAAATAAAATAAAGAGAAAATAAAATGGCAATTTAAAAGATGGTAAAATGGTAGCAGTAATAATACTGGTTAAAAATAAGAAGGTAGTAATTAAAAGGGTAAAACCAGGTGATGGAAAAAGAGGAAGAAAAAAAAAAGAAGAAAAAAAAAGGGAGAAAATATAAAAATAAATAAAAATAAATTGGTTTCTTAGTTAAAAGGTGAAAAAAGAAAAAAAAAATTGCAGTAGTGAAGGTCCTTCGGTTCTTCTATTCTTCAGTCTGGCTCACCTTTAGTCCTGCCAGGTATTCAGGAGAGTGTTGAGTTTCCCTGCGATACACTGTTCCTCTGTGTTTTAAACCACAGTCCTTATTTTAAAGCAGGCCGGATTTTTTTCCTAGCCCGCCTTATTTTGTGTTTAGCAAAGAGTCAGTTTGTGGCTCAGCCTCTGGGTGGCAGTGTTCTGGGCTTGGCCTCTGAGGCTATACAGCATTGAAAATCCCTCTATAGGTCAGACCCTGTTAACTCCCAGGGGCTGATTAGATTATTTTAATCCTTGATCTCATTCAGGGTGGAATCTGGGTGTGGCTGTGCTCCTTGCCTGGGGACTGGGGGGAGGAGTCTCACTCTCCAGAGAGAATGGCCGCCCCAGTCCTGGGCTGAGGGGCGTCTCAGCACTCAATTCGCTTCCACCTCTCCTGGCCCCCCGCCTCTCCTCAGTCTCTCCCCGGATTCCACTCCTCCGAACCCTCTCCCTCTGTTCAGCACAGGTCAGTGTCTGTATCCGAAATGTCCCATGAACAGGGTTCGGTGAGAACAAACAAACAAATGCCGGCCGCGGAAACGGGGAGGGCTTGGTTTCTGTAAACTCTTCTTTTACGGGCACTGCATGGTCAGGTCAGCTCTTCAGGCTGCCCCCTTTAGGCTCAGTCCTCCGTGATCACAGAACCCAGCTTTCAAATCCCCCGGCGCCAGGAATCCCGCGGATCGCCTTTCCCCGTCAGGGGCTGTGCCTGTCCCAAGCGACGCGGCTGTCTGCCACGCGGTCTCCCTCCGACCCTCTGGGCTCAGAGGTCTGGCAAACTTTCCTGCCCAAATCCCTGGGTTTTTTTTTACCTTTCCAGGGGAGTTCTGCCCTTCCTGGCTGCAAACCGTCTCACCAGCTGAGCACTCTCGCCAATTCGGGTGGGTGTTATTAGTTTCAGCTGCTCACTGCATTTGCTCCGGGACACGACCTGGGACGCGTCTGCCTATATCGCCGCCATCTTCCCCTGATTATTTTTCTTCTTTTTCTCTTGCCAGTTTTCCCTGAAAACCATCCTGTTATATGAAGCTTCCACACAGCTCATGGGTGGAGAGGAGTGTAAGGTTCTGAGAGAACCAGAGCTTCTAGCAGAAGGACCAGTAAGGTGGCTGAAATCCAGGGAGAGAGGAGCTGTGGGTGAGCTGGACCCGCACAGAGCACACCCTGGAGGCCAGCATAGGCTATGCGCATGCTGATGCTGAGGTCACCCCCAGAGCTGCTGAGACACAAGTGACTCTGAACTTCATATGCTCCACAGCCTTACACAGGGCCTCTCACCTCTGACACTCCATGGTGGGAAGACAGACTGTGGAGCCCCATCCAGCAGGAGCAGCACATCCATCACCAGCCTCATGTGAAGTCTGGAAGGAGAAAGGACCTGCATGTGAATAGGCACAGGGCTCAAGTGCAAGGGGCCAGGGCAGTAGAGCCCCAGCCTGCAGACCCACCACACCCTGCACTTTAGTTCCAAGTACAAGTTCTTTTTTGCAATAGTAACAATTGTAGATTTGACTTTGAAGAAAAAATAACCCAAATTACATTAGAGATTTCAATTTTGGTTTGTCACATCTTCAATAGATGTTAGCTGAACCCATTGTGGCAGTCATTTCACAATGTAGGTAAATCAAACCATCCTTTTGTCTGCCTTAAACTTATACAGTGGTGTATATTGATTATTTCTCAATAAAGCTGGGAAAAATAAACAGTGCCTTAATAAACGGGGAAAAAGTGGTTATAGATCCAGTGGAATGAAAACACCATAACTAAGAGAAAACAAATCAGGATACACACATAACAAATAGTATCATCTTGCCCTGGAGGCGGGCTGCATGGTTGAGCCTTGATCTATGAACCAGGAGGTCATACATGGAGTCCCTAACAGAGTACACGCCCTGGTTTTGGGCTCCATCCTTAGTAGGGGGCATGTAGGATGCAGCTGATGAATGATTTGTTCTCATCATTCATGTTATTACCTCTCTCTCTCCCTCTCCTTTCCTCTCTGAAGTCAATACAACATATATTAATATAAATGAATTAATAGTATCACCTCAAAAAAGGTATCTAGATATATAAATGTATGAAAGACAAAAGGAAATACTTTGAAATGTTGACAGTGGTTAACCTTGGATAGTGGAAAGAAGTGATTTCCTTTACTTTATACTATTCTTTGTAAAATTCTAATGATCCTATATTATTTTGATAACGAAAAAAATCTTCTAAAAAACATTTAAGTAACTTTTTTTGGTGTAAAATGCATTTTGCATCCATGTTCAGTGACCATCCACTTATCTTTGAGAAGCTTAAAAAGTGCTTTGGGTTGTGAAATATCCTTTAAAATGCATTCTTGCACTCCAACAGCTCCTGAATGAGAACACTGGGCTTTGGAGATGCTGGGTCTGCTTGGAAAAAATAATGGGCAGGGGTTGGAGGTGCGGTAGGGGATGGGGCGGGTCAGCAACCCTGAAGAGAGGCTCTTAGGCAGGATGCCTCAGGGTCCACAGCTCAGGCTGTATTTGAAGAATTCCTCATTGGAAGGCTGATATCTACAGTAAAGTTTCAGATTTGATAAACTTCAGACATGAGCCACAGTAACTTTTTTTAAAATGTTTTTTGCCGTACTTATTGCAAAATCTATATATATAAAAGGCTAATGTGCTAAGGATTCCACCACCTGACCACTCGCTATGAGGAGCACTGACCACCAGGGGCAGACCTTCAATACTGGAGCTGCTGTGACCTGAACTGGCCATTTACAGAGGAAGGGCGCTGCGCACCCAGAGTCCACAAGCAACACTCTGCTTTTGCCAAGTGGGACACAGGCCCCGCCACGAACCCATGGCACAAAGCCCAGAGGCCAGCCCAGCACAGAAATGGTGGCTGTGGGCACCAGGTAATGATGTCACATAGTAATGCCAGGCTTCCTCTCCCTAGCGACTAGCCTCCTTGGAGTTTCTTCACTCACTTGCTTTATAGCCAGGTGCAAACATTTTACACTTTAACCAAATGTCTTTGAAGTGTTTTCATGTGCCTCATCTCATTTGATCCTCACTGAAGTCCTGGAATAGGTAGAGAGGAGACTCGGTAGAATCCTGTTTTCATTTCATTAGCCAGAAAATGGAGATTTAGAATGTTTTAAAAATTGACCCAACTGAAAAGAAGCAAGAAATGGTAGAACCTGAACATGACTTCAGGTTTTCTCACTGCACAGAATATAGTCAAACAGGGCTATAGTTAAATATTTCTCCCTTTGTTATCTCTGCATGATCCACAATAATAATCTGCTTTCATATTGGTATTTATGCTGTTTTTCTGTCAATATCCTGAAAAAGAAATTGGGGCACTTCACTAGGCTGGAAAAAGTTTACCTAATCAGAAAGCAGGTCTAAGTAAGCATGCATGTGTTTCCATCTGTCATTGTTGATCATGAATTTGGTATACACTTCTATTATTGAGAAAGGGCAAATAGTGATCTTACAATATTTCTTCTAATTAATTTCCTTTCAATGTGCATGAATTCATGCACTGGGACTCTAGTAATTAAATAATACTATCAAGACTCCTAAGAGAAACATATGTATACAGAAAAGATTTTTAAAGGATTCAGATCTCCTAAGTCACAGCTCTATGGTTCTAACCTCAACTGGGTCTACAGAGGCTGACAGGAAAAATAGAATGAGCACTTGCCCTGGGTTCTCATTTGATCTCTGCTATTAATAGTGTGTGGTCTTGGGGATTTCACTTACCCTTTCTGGGTCTCCTAGCTGCATCTATAGGATGAGGATAAAATTAGACCTCTTAAATAAGGTTTCTACAAACGCTTCAAAAAATAATTGTAGGTTCAGATTTCTACAATGTTCCTAAATATCTCAGCAATAATAAACTTTTCCTTGTTTTAAACTTTGTGGTACAAAACTTCACAAAAATGTAAACACAGTTTTATAATACTACTCATTTCAAAAATATACAATCTCTATAAAACTTATCCTATAACAGTTTGGTAGATACTATTAAACATTTCTTAGTAACTGTACTATAACCCAAATTAGTAAGGTTAGCATTATCTTTTTAAAACATCAATTGCATATTCTTTGTATTGGTGTGAAAAGGCTCAGAAAATACAGATGTGTTGAGCACTATATGTCACTTTTATTAAAATTCAACAAGTAACTTCCCAGGTATGGAAAACTTCAGCTGAAGCCAATTTTTTGGGTGTAAAAATCAACTCTTGTAAACATCAAATTAAAATGTGGCTGTATTTTCTGCCTTAAAAGTTAAAAAACATGAGCTGTTATTTAACTCAAATGGTTTGTGAAGCTGAAATACTTCCATGTAGGGTCTGCCCCATCCTGACTTTAGCTTAGGGCAAGGACTGAGAGCCACGTGTCACCTATTCTCTCCAGTGAGGAAGGGAGCTGTGTGCGAATCATTCCTGCCACTAAGCCCCTTGGACAGCCAGCCGCTAGGCAGCAAGGATGCCAGCCTCAGCTCACAGGTGGGAGAAGTGCTGCCATCTCTCTCAGAACAGTTCCAAACTCAGCCTGAGAAGGACAGGCCCTACCAGCCAAGACCCAGTCAGGCCACTGCTGGGCTCTAAGGAAAGACTGACGATTGTCTCTACCTCTTACTTCTTCTGAGACCAAACCAATCAACCTCCCACCCAACCAACTAACCACCCAACCAACCAACCAACCAACTAACCAACCACAATTTAATTATCACCCTTGCACTGAAGCAACTGCTGAATAAACACCAAGTTGTATATGGGCTCACGTGGTGACTACCCTCCAAGACACATATTCCCAGGCCTGGAACAAGCTCTGCCCCTGCCCATTCCCTTCCCTCAGATCGCCTCTCCACCCTCCCCTGCTCAGCCCCCCCCCCCCCACACACACACCCTATTTGACCAGGTAGTTAACTTTCTGGGGACTACAGATCCGTCTTGTCCCCTGGCTTGAGACACAAGTCCTAGAGAAGCAAGACCCCTCACTGCCTGGCTTAATAGACAGGGGGCCCTGCTTGGGTCTGGCTGGAACTCTGTCCCCAGCTGCTTCCTGTCAGCTCAGCAGCCACCACTCCTCCAGTTCCAGGGAGCACATGTAACCTGCCCCAGAATGACAGGGGACCAGCCCTGCACAGGGAAGGCGCCCACACTGGGGCTATTGGTCTCTCACTGGGGCTCTTGGTCTCAGGTGGCGACTTGATGGAGCCTCTCCAGTCTCCTGCTTTCTCCCAGGAACCAGGGGCTCTCCAAGTCCCATTCTTCGGGAAAGTGACTCCTTGGCTAACCCCACAGAGCAAGGCCCAGGGAAACCCCAATCCTCCAAGCGTTTTAAATACCTGATAAGCCCAAGTTCACCCTTGGAATGAGCCCTTCCTGCTCACAAGAGCCACTACCACGTGGGACACTCCAAGTCCCAGCACCTGGGAGATGCCAGATAGGCTGGAACCCGCACTCAGTTGCGTGGGGGGAGTGGGGGGTCGACTAGGCTTTTAGGCCGGAGTCGCTGGGCAGGTGAGCAGGAGGGTACTCACCTTGGTGACATTGAGGAAGGTGGTCTGGTCCAACGCTGCCCCTCGCCAGCTTCTGCTCCAGCTCCTCCCTCAGATGAGCAAGTAGATCTTGCCCACATGTGGGAGAGGAGTGCCTGCAGGATGGTGGCCTGGACTCCAGGCAGATGCACTTGGTCTGGTGGCAGGGGCAGCATCCACACCAGCTGGGCTCGGCCTCCAATGGCTCCTCCGCCCTCGGGACCTTGGCGGACCCGGGCGAGGCAGCAGTGCGAGCCAGGAAGCCCAGCGGGTCCTGTGACTTGCGGTCTCCAGGCTTGTCCCCCTCACCCACGTGGGAGCCTTTGGCCAGATCTGCCAGGCTGGTCTGCCAGGCGTGTTTGCTGCTGCTGCGCCACCTGCTGGCGCCTCTGAGCAGTACCAGGAGGCCACCCTGGGCTCCTTGCTGCCATCTTGCTGTGCTCAGTAGTGTGGGTTAGTTCATCCACCCAGCATTGCTTCCTGACAGTCTGTCCCTGCAGAATAACTTCAACACAGGACACTTCTGCATTCTGACCAAGTCACTGTCGAGAGCCAGAATTTTTCATTAGGTCACTGGTTTGCTCATCATCATGTAGAATATCTGAGCTTTTAATTTTTGACTTATTTTATTAAATGTTTTATATTAAAGAAGGAAATAATTTTTATAGATGTTATAAAGGAAGGTATGTCATTATATTATCTACATACCAGGTGTCAGGATGTTATACTCAGTGGGTGAAATCTGGACTATTGCCTGTTTATATATGCCACATGAGATAAGAGTCATTTTTATTCACTTTTTAAAGGTTAGGAAACAATGAAAGGAATATTTTTGATACATAAACATAATATGAAATTAACATTTTGGTGTCCATAATTAATGTTTGGTGTCCATAATTACTATTTCACTGTAAGGTAGACATGTACATTCATTTACACATTGTCTTTGACTCCTTGCATGTTACGATGGCAGAGTTGAGTAGTTATGACCAAGATGGTATTGTCTACAGAGCCCAAACCATTTGCTATCAAACCCTTTACACAGGAAGTTTGCGGACCCTTGTCCTACACAGAGTAGATGAAGGCCATGTGTGTTATTATTAGCACTTTATTTGGATTTCAATTGATTTTAAATGTGGTCTATTGCACATTTGCAAATCAACAACATATGCCTAGCTAGTGTTGCTCAGTGGTTGAGCATCAAACAATGAACTAGGAACTCACAGTCTGCTCTGAAACCTAGTTATATGCCTGGGTTGCAGGCTCAATCCCCAGTGTGAGGTGTGCAGGAGGCAGTCGATCAATGATTCTCTCTCATTATTGATGTTTCTCTCTATCTCCCTTCCTCTCTGAAGTAAAATATATATATATTTTAAAAATAATAATAAATAAATAAAATCAACAAAATATGGTAAATATTTGAAGCAGGGGGTCCTTCGGGGGTGAGGACAACGGAGCCCCAACGCGCTAGGGCATCTGCATGCACGACTCCGGCACCAAGTTCAGTGACACAGATCCGTTTTATTGTGGAATTACAGGGGTATATATAGCATGAGGGGACCAATCAGAGGGAGACACGTTGCTACAAGTGACCAATGGCTGAAAGGCTGGGGTACTGTGCACATGTCTCTAGGAGTTCATTCAGGCGGGCATTGCTACTTCCTGGTGTGCCGAGGAAGCATGTCATGGTAGAGTGTGCTCACACCATTGCATCAGCCGCAGCGCTGAGACATACTTCCCGAGCTCTATGTACATCTCCCCTTTTCTTCCTAATTAGTGCCAAAGCAAAGGAGTTGTCACTACTCAGAAGGAGTTAGAAGGGTGGCCTTATAGATGGGTAAAAGGAGTAGCAGAGGCATGTGCCACTAGAAACTGGGTACTGTCTACACCAACTGGCATGAGAACACCAGGGTGAGGTATCACAGTCCACAGTTCTTATCTGTGCGCACCCGTGCTATTAGCTGTGATGATAGCACACATTAATAAGAATAACATTCCTGCCGACGGGTTCCCCTCTGGTGCCATGTGCGTGGCTTGGTCTTGTTGAGCCTTGATGTCACCCCAGGTGATGGGGTGGGTTCTACGGTGTCTAGGTCGTCTCCGCTGTCGGGGCTGGTTCTCTTCTATGGTCAGGTCCTCCATTTCCTCCACGGGGGGGGGCGATGGTGGTGATCTACAGCTCATCGCTGATGGTGTAGGGTTTGATGTCACGAGCAGGGATCCACGCGGGACTTTTGTCGCCTTCTGGAAAAATACAAGCAAACCCTCTCCCTTGAGTTAAGAGCGGGTTGGGGCCTTTCCAGGCTCCAGTGAGTGGGTCTCTCCACTGGACCAAAGGAAGAGGTGCTGGTATGTCCCGGAGTCCTCCCCAATGTTTATACATAGGGGTTAATCCATGCTCATCAAAATGAAAATAATTGAGGGTAGTTAAGGCTTGGGTTAACAGTGTATGAGGATTTCTCCCTATCACTCCCCCTTTTTCTTTAATCAGTTGGGCCTTGAGTTCCCTGTATAGTCTTTCAATAATTGCCTGTCCCAGAGGGTTATAGGGGATGCCCATAGTATGCTTGATGTCATGTGATTTTAAGAAGTCTTGAAATAGAGTGCTGGTGTAGCATGGTCCATTGTCAGTTTTTACCTCCCATGGGAATCCAAGGATGAGAAAGGCAGCCTTGAAGGTGGCAATGCTATGTTTGGCTTTTTCCCCTATTTGGGCCTGGGTGAACGTAGCTCCTGAGCAAGTATCTATGACTGTGTGGACATATTTCAATTTGCCAAATGCTGGGACATATGTGACATCCGCTTGCCATATGGCATTGGGCTGTAGTCCTCGGGGATTGGCCCCTCTGGGTTGTAAAGGCCCGAGGGGTAGTAGAGGGCCGCAGAATTGTCAAGCACGTATGAGGTGCTTGCACTGAGATAGGGGCAGGTGGGGGAAGAGCTTATGGAGAGAGGAGGCTGACATATGAAATTTTGTGTGTAGGAGTCTGGCCTCTTCTATGGGTTGTAGGGTAAGAACTAGCTTGTCCGCTTCTGCGTTGCCTAGGGAAAGTGGGCCTGGTAGGCCAGTATGAGACCGTAAGTGTTGGATATACCAGGGCTGTTTACGGTTCTCTAGGATGTCCTTTAGGAGTTGGAGGCTCTGATCTAGTGGGGTATCTTTAACTCTTAAGGTGGAATACCCTATATTTTTTGCCATATGCACCACGTAAGCACTATCTGAGAATAAATTGACTGGACTATTTTGACAGTAGAGAAGGGCGTATATTATAGCTCTGAGTTCTCCTACTTGTGCTGAGCCTTGATAAGTATATCTAAGATAAGTGGGTTTGGTGGAAGTTTTAGGGGACTTTATTATTGCTGCACAGTAATGCTTTCCTTCGTCAGTGAAGGTGCAGGGTGCCCCAGGGATAGGTTTACTAGAGGGGCGTACCACACCTAGTGTCTCTAATGGTACCTTTTGGAGGGTTTGGAGGAGCCTATGATTGGGTAGGTGATTATCTACCTGCCCTGGGTAGTTTAGGAGAAGTAACTGTGTTTCTAGATCTGTGGTTAATAGATGAGAGATTTGTTCCTGCGTATAAGGAAGTATGAAAGTGTCAGGTTCTTTTCCATATAGGGTAAGCGAAGCCTGGCTGAGCTTCCGTCCTATGAGGGCATAGGCCACTGTTGGGGGCGTTATTTTAGCAAGCTGGCTGTAGGCCAAGTGTACCCAATAAAGAGGACTCTCCTGAAATAGTACTCCTGTAAGAGTCCCAGTGGTGGCCAGTACTATCGCTTGGATTGGCTGGGTCAAGTCTATTCTGTGTAGCTCTAGCTCCCTTAGAGCCTGGTTGACAGCTTTTAAGACCTCTTTGGCCTTGAGGGTTGGAGAGTGGGTACTGAGGGGGTCTGTGTCTCCTTCAAGCAATTGGAAGAGGGGGCCTAGGGCCCCCGTGGATATTGATAAGCTGTTCCTAACCCAATTAATCTGGCCACATAGTTCCTGTAGCACATGTAGGGAGATGGTATCAGGAATTGCAAGCTGAGGAGCTATGAGTACTATTTGTTCATGTATTTTATATCCTAAAAAGGAGTATGGAGAAATGGTCTGGACCTTTTCGGGAGCTATATGGAGGTTAAGAGCTCATAGGTTGCTAATAAGTGTTTGGTAGCGTGCCTCTAGCCATATAGGGTCCCTATGGGCAATAAGGATATCATCCATGTAATGAGTGATAAAGCATTGTTTGGCTAGAGGTTTGGTTGTCACTCCAACGTAAGCCTGGCACATGGTAGGGCTGTTCTTCATGCCCTGGGGGAGTATCTTCCATTGGTATCTATCTGCCGGTAGTTGATGGTTGGTAGAGGGCACTGAAAAGGCAAAGTAGGGCCTGTCCTCCGGGTGCAACGGGATAGAGAAAAAGCAGTCTTTAATATCTATGATTTTTATATGTGCTCCCCTTGAGATAGCCGAGGGGTGAGGCAGACCCGGTTGTAGAGGGCCTAGTTTTTTCATGTGTCTATTTACGGCTCTGAGGTCCTGTAGAAATCTCCATTTTACTTTATCCTTCTTTTGTATGACAAAGACTGGTGTATTGTGAGGACTGAGAGAGGGTTCAACATGTCCAGCATGTAGTTGTTCCTGTACTAATTGCTTAAGGGCAAGTAATTCCTCTTGCGGTAAAGGCCACTGTTCTACCCATATGGGGTCAGTGGTGTCCCATGATAACTTTATCGGCTGTGGCGCCAGTGGGTGAACAGTGGCCCCTAGGATTGGGGGGTGCGGTGCGGTGTATATGATTTCATTGACCGCCTCAAAAATGTCTCGGCCCCACAAAGTGGGGCCAGTCATGAAGAGTGGGCGGAAAGTCCCGGTATTCCCGTCTGAGTCTGCCCAGGAGAGTCCCCTGGCAGTGTGGGCAGCCCTATTGTAGCCGCTTACTCCCTGAACTAGCACACCGGAAGTGGTTGGCCATTTGGAACTCCACCTCTCCTCTTGAATAACCGACACGTCTGCCCCAGTATCTGCTAGCCCTTCTATTCTCTCTCCCTCGACCATTAAGGTAAGGAATGCCTTGCTCTGTGTAAGAGGTAGCATCCAATATACCCCTTGGGTCGGCTGATCTCTTACTGGTGGGGTTGAGAGCTGCCCCTCTTCTGTTTAAAGGGGGCAGTGGATTGCCATCTTTATCCTTATTGGATCTGCAGTCCCTGCGCCAGTGTAGTCCCTTTCTACAGCGGGGGCAAACGGAGGGGTTTTTTTCCCTTCCCCTCCCTGTTTTCTCTTCCTGTTAGGGCAATCCTTTGCAAAATGGCCGATCCCTTTACACTCATAGCATGCTCCTTTCTGTCCTCCCGATTGTCCTCCTAGATTGATATGAGCAGCCAGCACTGCCGCAAGGGTGGCGGCCGACTTACTGCCTACATCTCGACACCTAAGCACCCAGTCATCTATACTGCCTGCTTTAACCAGAGCGATTGCCTGGCGACACTCAGTATTAGCCCCCTCCCAGACGAGCTCCCTGGTAAGGGCTTCCGCTGCCTGGGCGTGAGTAACCTTACGGTCCACTGCTTCCCTGACTCTATGTAAAAATTCTGTCTGCTGTGGGGGACCTGCGCTTGACTTCCTGCCCTGTGCTGTTTTGGCCGAGGTAGCGGCTTCCCCTGTTTTAGTTTCGTTTTGTTCTGCTTCCTTCTGAGCTCTATTGGTGGTAGATGCTTCCCAAGGGTCGGCCTCTGGGGGACCCTCAGGTGCTGAGGGAGTGGTGGTAGTGACCTGGGGATTGTAAGGTGGCAAGGGAAGCTTAGGGGGAGGCTCGTACTTCACTGTGGCTGAAAAGGCTGTGGGTACTGGGAGTGGCGGTTCGGGCGGAGCACCGGACAGGCAAGCCAGGATAGCTAAGATGGCCAGTGTCAGAGAAGAGGGTAACAGTTTTTCCTCGTGGACCTCAGCGGATCAAATCCTTTTCAAGACTTTCTCCTAAGTGGAGGGGTCCCAAATGGGGGCCTCGATTAAACACGGATTGGACTGTAATAGATATTCCCAATGAGTTTGGAGTTCCTTTTCAGAGACCTTAACTCGCCTGCTCTGCAGTAAGGCGTGGAGCGCGCACACTTGTGGCGCTCTCGCAGAAGGGGGTAGGTTTCCCATTTTACTGTAGAGGGTCACTCACCCATCCAGCCATTCGGGGGGACCCACGTTCGGGTGCCAGATGAAGCAGGGGGTCCTTCGGGGGTGAGGACGACAGACCCCAATGCGATAGGGCGTCTGCATGCACGACTCCGGAGACCAGGTTCAATGACACAGATCCGTTTTATTGTGGAACTACAGAGGTATATATAGCATGAGGGGACCAATCAGAGGGAGACACGTTGCTACAGGTGACCAATGCCTGAAAGGCTGGGGTACTGTGCACGTGGCTCTAGGAGTTCATTCAGGCAGGCATTGCTACTTCCTGGTGTGCCGAGGAAGCATGTCATGGTGGAGTGTGCTCACACCATTGCATCAGCCGCAGCTCTGAGACATACTTCCCAAGCTCTACGTACAACTAGTGATAGAAAATAGTGTACCTGGTGATCAAGAATGGGAAATTTGGCCCAGCAAGCATGACTCAGTGGTTTAGTGTCAACCTATGAACCAGGAGGTCACAGTTCGATTCCCAGTCAGGGCATATGCTTGAGTTGCAGACTCGATCCCCAGTGAGGGGCCTGCAGGAGGCAGTCAATCTATGATTCTCTCTCATTAATGATGTTTCTCTCTCTCTCCCTTCCTCTCTGAAATCAATAAAAATGTATTTTAAAAAAGAAAGATGGGCCAAAACCAGTTTGGCTCAGTGGATAGAGCGTCGGCCTGTGGACTGAAGGGTCCCACGTTCGATTCCGGTCAAGGGCATGTACCTGGGTTGCGGGCACATCCCCATTGGGGGATGTGCAGGAGGCAGCTGATCAATGCTTCTCTCTCATCGATGTTTCTAACTCTCTCTCTCCCTTCCTCTCTGTAAAAAATCAATAAAATATTTTTTTTTTTTAAAAAAAAGAAAGATGGGAGTTTTGTAATCAGTGCCGAGTTCAAAGCCTAGCCTCTGGGCCTCTCTGAACCTCAGTTTCTTCATCTGAATATAGGGATGAGAATAGTTCCAGCCTTCTAAGGTCACTGTGCACATTCAAAAAGATAATTCATATAAAAGGCTTAGTACAGAATCTGGAACAGAGTCAATACTCAAAATTAGTGGGATCAATTAACATGTATGCTATTAAGTATCTCCCTTAGACTTCAAAATTAGTGGCATCAATTAACATGTATGCTATTAAGTATCTCCCTTAGAAATTAACTACAGTTTTCACAAATCACTGTTGCTTCCCATCATAGAATCCTGACCAGGCCTCAAGCACATTTCTTAATGTTTTTAAGGAAAAGTCACGACTGTTCTTTAAATGGAAGTCAAAGGAGACCTGAAGCCCCAAACCTCACTGTCACAATGTATAAATTCTCTGCCAACTCTTTTGAAGAGGAAACCTGACCTATTCCCTCACCAAACGAAAAACAACAAATAAATAGAAAATTGCAGGGAGCAGATGGAGTCCATTTCCCTCTAGTAATGTTGTTCTCTGTGGATATTCTTGGCTCCAGCACATAATTTATTTGAAATTTCATGAAAGAAAAACAGTAATGAATCAAAAATGCACATTTTCTTTGATGCAGTGTCTTCATCTCTATGACTTTATCCTGCAGAAATACAGAAGAAGTATGATAGACTTACAGCACTATTCAATGAACTACCTTGAGTAATAACTGAAAAACCTGGAAATAACTCTAATCCATAAATGGGAACATGGTTAAATACATAACAACACTTCAGGAGTACATACACAATAGAATACTATGCATCCACTAAAAATAATGTATTGACAGATGAATTGATAATGAGAGTTCTCTAAGATCTAACTGAAAAAGTAAATATGCAGAGAAAAATGGACCAGGACAAACGCATTATTGTAATCATATAGTCCACGTCAGGAGAAGGCCCAAGAAGCTACTAACAATGGTTATCTGTGGGAAGAATTATGAGATAAAAAGGAACAAGAGAGCCAAAAGACTTCACTTTTTATTTTATACACTTTTGAAGTAAATTCTTTACACCACATGCATGTTGGTTTCACTTTTTAAAACTACATTTTCAAGCTGTCAGTTCAAAAGCCAAAATGCCTCATCAAATTATAATTAACACTGAGCTAAAAAGTAAGGTCAGAGAAAATTAAAATTAGACCTTCCTTGAAAAACTTGGTAAACTTCATAATTAAGGCACATAATATTTAGTACAAGGTTGTTCTTTTTTTTGCGGTGGGGGAGGGGGTGGTATTGTATTTTAAATAAGTTAACAATCAGCTCTCCTTATTCTACACAGCACAATATGGTGGAGATAAAAACCTGTTTGTGGAAATATATCTGGATTAAAACCCTGACTCCAGATGACTCTAAACCAGGGCTAAGGCTTATGGTTCAGGGGAGAAATCTAAGGCCAGTATGGACTGTCACCAGTTTTTGTATGACCTACAAGCTAACAATAATTTTTACATACTTAAATGGCTGAAAATTTGAAACTAATATTTCACAACTCATGGAGATTTTGTGAAATTCAAATGTCAGTGACCATAAATAAAGTTTTATTAAAACACAACTGTTATGGCAAAGTAACCAAAGATGGGAAAATAGACCACCAAGCACTCGGGAGATGCAGAAATTCACCTTTATTCCAACAGCAGTGCTGCTGGCTCAGGGGATCAGTAAACAAAGCTGAGCAAAATCTATTCTGCTAAACCCAGTTACATATATCCCCAGATTCTGTCTCTTGCTTCTGAGTCTATGTGGGTTTTTTTCTAAAAGCTATTTTGCTGAAAAGTAAGTTATAACATTCCCCTAGCTGACACCAGCTACCAACACCTAGGTACTTGGTTTCCATTCAAAACCTCTGCAAACTTATTGTTCCAGTATGTGAGTCTGCATGGTGTAGCAAGTGAGGGCTAGACTGATTATAGATAAGCAAGCATCTGGTCACTGCTGGGGCTAGTTTAAGCTGTCCTTAAACTGTCCCTACAGTGCCCACTGCCCTTACACAACCACACCTATTCATTTGCATATCATCATTTGCTTTCATACTACAAGACAGAGTGAGTTGTACTGGAAAAAAACATAAGCCTAAAATATTGACTTTAAAAAACACATTTGTTGACCCTGACCTATACAACGAACTTAAGTGAGCCTTAGTTTCCTTAACCATAAAACAGATGCATTCATTAGTAGTCACAATCGTACAGGACAGTCATGAAAATTGACTGTAATAATATGTGAACAGCACTCAGAACTTGCTATTTATATTATTTTCCACATTTTAACAATGAAATCAAGATTTTAAAAAAATAACCTACAGCATGTCAGTTTGATTAGGTAGAAGTATTTTTTTTAATGATACATAAAATAATGTATCTTCCTTTTTAAAATTTTGTTTTAATTTTTATTCTTTTATTTTTTAAACTAGAGGCCCAGTGCACAAAATTAATGCATGGGGCAGGGGGGAGGAGGCGAAGGGGGTCGGCTCAACCCAGCCTGTACCCTCTCGCAATCTGGGACCCCTAGGGAGATGTCCAACAGCTAGTTTAGACCTGATCCCGCAGGGATCAGGATAGGGCCTAAACCAGCAGTCGGACATCCGTCTCACAATCTGGGACCACTGGCTCCTAAGTGCTCACCTGCCTGCCTGCCTGATCATCCCTAACCACTCTGCCAGCCTAACCATTCACCTGTCTGCCTGATCACCCCTAACTGCCTCTGACTGCTTCATCACCCCTAATCACTCACCTGCCTGCCTGATCGCCCCTAACCACCTCTGCCTGCCTGCCTGATCTCCCCTAACTGCTTCCCTGCCTGATCACCCCTAACCACTTGCCTGCCTGCCTCATCACCCCTATCCACTTGCTATCTGCCTCATCACCCCTAACCACATTGCCTGCCTGCCTCATCACTCCTGTCTCTGCAGGCTTCATCCGGAGGGACACCGGGAATGATGTCCAGAAGGTCGTACAGCTGTCTGGACTAATTAGCATATTATGCTTTTATTATTATAGATTATAGTTTACATTCAGTATTATTTTCTATTAGTTTCAGGTATAGAGTATAGGTCACACAATCACATACTTTACAAAGAGTTCCCCCTGATAAATCCAGTAGCCATCTGGAACCATACATAGTTATTAGTGACTCTATTCACTTTGCTATACTTCCATATCCATGAATATTTTGTAACCACCAATTTTTACTTCTTAATCCCTTCACCTTTTTTACCCAGCCACCCAAAACCCCTTCCTCTCTAGTTCTCTGGCAGGGTAAATTGTCCTCCATCATGCTCTGGCCAAGTGAACTGTGGTGAACTATCTTCCCCTCATGCTCTGGCCCAGTGAACTGCCTTCTCCTAATGCTCTGGCCAAGTGAGCTGTGGTGAACTGTCCTCCCCTCACGCTCTGGCAGAGTGAACTGTTCTCAGAACTTTGGCTGAGTGAACTGTCTTCGCCTCCTGCTCTGGACAATTAAACTGTCTTCCACTCATGCGCTGGCTGACTAAACTGTGGTAAACTGCCCTCCCTCATTCTCTGGCCAAGTGAACTGTCTTCCACTAGTGCTTTCGCAAAGTGAGCTGTGTTGAACTATCCACCCCCGCCCGCCCGCCCCCCCCACCCCACCCCCGGTGCTCTGGCTGGGTGAACTGTCTTCTCCTCATGCTCTGTCTGAGTGAACTGTTCCCAGTGCTCTGGACAAGTGAACTGTGGTGAATGTCCCTCCTGCACCCAGGCTGGGTGAACTGCCTTCCTTTCATGTTCTGGGCAAGTGAAATATCATGTCCTCATGGCCTGGCCGAGTGAGCTGTGGTGAACTGTCCTCCCCTCATGCTCTGGTGGAGTGAACTGTCCCACACTCACACTCTGGCAGAGTGATCTGGTTCCAGAGCTCTGGCTGAGTGAACTGTTCTCAGTGCTCTGGCCAAGTGAACTGTCTCCTCCACGAGCTCTGGCCAAGTGAGCTGTGGTGAAATGTCTTCTCCTCATGTTCTGGCCTAGTGAAATGTTTTCAGAACTTTTGCTGAGTGAACTGATACTCCTCATGTTCTAGCTGGGTGAACTGTCTTCCCCTCATGATCTGGGCAAGAGATCAATTTTGTCCTCATGTCCTGGATGCGTGAGCTGTGGTGAACTGTCCACTCCTCATGCTCTGGTGGACTGTACTGTCCTCCTCTCACGCTCTGGCTGACTGAACTGTTCCCAGTGTACTGGCCTAGTGAACTGTCTTCTCCTCGTGCTCTGGCCAAGTGAGCTGAGGTGAATTTTCATCTCATCATGCTCTGACCCAGTAAACTGTTCCAAGAATGTTGGCTGAGTGAACTGTTTCTCCTCATTCTCTAGTCTGGGGAAATGTCTTTCCTTCATGCTGTGGGCGAGTGAACAATCTTGTCCTCATGCCCTGGCCGAGTAAGCAGTGGTGAACTGTCCTCTCTTCATGCCCTGGTGGGGTGGAATGTCCTCCTCTCATGCTCTGGCTGAGTGAACTGTTCCCAGAGCTCTTGCTGAGTGAACTGATTCTCCTCATGCTCTAGACTGGTGAACTGTCTTCCTCTCATTCTGTTGGTTAATGAACCAGCTTGTCCTCATGGCCTGGCTAGTGAGCTTTGGTGAACTGTCCTCTCCTCATGCTCTGGCCATGTGAAAAGTTCCCAGTGCTCTAACCTAGTGAACTCTCATCTCCTCATGCTCTGGCCCAGTGAACTGTTCCCAAAATGTTGGCTGAGTGAGCAGACTCTCCTCTTGCTCTGGAAGGGGATACTCTCTTCCCCTCATGCTCTGGGCAAGGGAACTATATTTTCCTCATGCCCTGGCTAGTGAGCTGTGGTGAACTGTCGGCTCCTCAGGCTCTGGCCAAGTGAACTGTTCCCACTACTCTGGCCTAGTGAACAGACCTCTCCTCTTGCTCAGAACGAGTGAGCTTTGGTGGACTCTAATCTCCTCAGGCTCCTGCCGGGTGAACTGTTTCAGAACATTTGCAGAGTGAACTGATTCTCCTCATGCTTTGGCCGGGTGAACTGTCTTATCCTCATGCTCTGGGCGAGTGAAATATATTGTCCTCATGCCCGGGCTAGTGAGCTGTGGTAAACTTTCCTCTCATGCTTTGGTGGAGTGAACTGCCCTTCCTTCACGCTCTGGTGGAGTGAACGGACCTTCCCTCATGCTCTGGCCTAGTGAAATGTTCTCAGACCTCTTGCAGAAACAACTGATTCTCCTCCTCCTCTGGCTGGGTGAACTGTCTTCCTCTCAAGATGTTGATGAGTAAACTTGCTAGGCCTCATGGCCTGGCTGGTGAACTGTTGTAAACTTTTCCCTCCTCATGCTCTGGCCGAGAAAACTGTTCCCAGCACTCTCGCTAGTGAATATCTTCTCCTCGAATTCCAGCGAAATGACCTGTGGTGAACTGTCATATCCTCATGCTCTGGCAGAGTGAATTGTTCCAAGAGCTCTTGCAGAGTGAACTGATTCTACTCACGCTCTGGCCTGGTGAACTGTCTTCTTCTCACACTCTTGGTGAGTTAACTATCCTGTCCTCATGGCCTGGATAGTGAACTGTAGTGAACTGTCCTCTCCTCATGTCTGGCTGAGTGAATTGTTACCACAGCTATTGCAAAGTGAACTGATTCTCCTCATGCTCTGGCCAGGTGAACTGTCTTCCTCTCATGTTCTTCGTGAGTGAACTAGCTTGTCATGGCCTGGGTAGTGAGCTGTGGTGATCCGTACTCTCCTCATGCTCAGGTCGAGTGAACTGTTCCCAGAGCTCTTGCAGAGTGAACTGATTGTCCTCATGCTCTGGCGGGAGAACTGTCTTCTTCTCAAGCTCTTAGTGAGTGAACGAGCTTGTCATGGCCTGGCTAGTGTGCTACGGTGAACTGTCCTCTCCTCATGTCTGGTGGGGTGAATTGTTCCCAGAGCTCTTTCAGAGTGAACTGATTCTTCTCATACTCTGGCTGGTTGAACGGTCTCCTTCTCATGTCCTTGGTGAGTTAACTTACCTGTCCTAATATCTTGGCTAGTGAGCTGTGGTGAACTGTCCTCTCCTCATATCTGGCTGAGTGAAATCTTCCCAGAACTCTTGCAGAGTGAAATGATTCTCCACATTCTCTGGATGGGTGAACAGTCTTCCTCTGATGTTCTTGGTGAGTGAACAAGCTTTTAAAGGTCTAACAGATGTACTGTGGTGAACTGTCCTCTCCTCATTTCTGGCCTAGTAAACGGTTTCCAGAGGCTTACTGAGTGAACTGATTCTACTCATGCTCTGGTGGGATGAACTGTTTTCCTCTCATGTTCTTGGTGAGTGAACTACCTGGTCATGGCCTGGCTAGTGAGCTGTGGTGAACTGTCCTCTCCTCATGTCTGGCAGAGGGTACAGGTCCCAGAGCTCTGGCAGAGTGAATTGAATCTCCACATGCTCTGGCCAGGTGAACGGTCTTCTTCTCATGCTCTTGGTGAGTTAACTAGCCTTTCCTCATGGCCTGGCTGGTGTTCTGTGGTGAACTGTCCTCTCCTCATATCTGGCCGAGTGAATTGTTCCCAGAGCTCTTGCAGAGTGAACTGATTCTCCTCATGCTCTGGCTGGGTGAACGGTCATCTTCTCATGATCTTGGTGAATTAACTTACCTGTCATCATATCCTGGCTTGTGAGCTGTGGTGGTCTGTCATTTCCTCATGTCTGGCTGAGTGAACTGTTACCAGAGCTCTTGCAGAGTGAACAGATTCTCCCCATGCTCTAGCCTGGTGAAGTGTTTCCTCTCATTTTCTTGTTGAGTGAACTAGCTTATAATGGCCTGGCTAGTGTGCTGTAGTGAACTTGCCTCTCCTCATGTCTGTCCGGGTGAATACTTCCCAGAGCTCTTGCAGAGTGAACTGATTCTCATGCTCTGGCCAAGTGAAATGTCTTACTCTCATGTTCCTGATGAGTGAACTAGCTTCTAATGGCTTGGGTAGTGTGCTGTAGTGAACTGTCCTTTCCTCATGTCTACCTGAGTGAATAGTTCCCAGAGCTCTTACTGAGTGAACTGATTGTCCTCATGGTCTGGCTGCATGAACTGTCATCTTCTCAAATTCATGGTAGTTAACTTACCTGTCCGCATATCCTGGATACGGAGCTGTGGTGTTCTGTCCTTTCCTCATGTCTGGTTGATTAAACATTTCCCAGAGCTCTTGCAGAGTGATCTGATTCTCCTCATGCTCTGCCAGGTGAACTGTCTTCTTCTCAGGTTCTAGGTGAGTTAACTATCCTTTCCTGATGGCCAGGCTAGTGTGTTGTGGGGAACTGTCCTCTCCTCATGTCTGGCCAAGTGAATTGTTCCCAGAGCTCTTACAGAGTGAACTGATTCTCCTCATGCTCTGGCCGGGTAAATAGTCTTCTTCTCATGCTCTTGTTGAGCTAACTTACCTGTCTTCATATCCTGGCTAGTGAGCTGTGGTGAAATGTCCTCTGCTCATGTCTGTCCAAATGAATTATTCCCAGAGCTTTCCAGAGTTGACTGATTCCCCTCATGCTCTGGCCAGGTGAACTGTCTTCCTCTCATTTTCTTGATGAGTGAACTAGCTTGTAATGGCCTGGCTAATGTGCTGCAGTGAACTGTCTTTTCTTCATGTCTGCCTTAGTGAACAGTTCCCAGAGCTCTTGCAGAGTGAACTGATTCTCCTCATGGTCTGTCCAAGTGAACTGTCATCTTCTCAAGTTCATGGTGAGTTAACTTACCTCTCCTCATATCCTGGCTACTGAGGTGTGGTGGTCTGTCCTTTCCTCATGTCTGATGGAGTAAACATTTCCCAGAATTATTGCAGAGTGAACTGATTATCCTCATGCTCTGGCTGGGTAAATGGTCTTCTTCTCATGCTCTTGGTGAGTTAACTTACATGTTTTCATATCCTGGCTATTGAGCTCTGGTGAACAGTCCTCCCCTCATGTATGTCCGAGTAAATTGTTCCCAGAGCTCTGGCAGAGTGAATTGAATCTCCAGATGCTATGGCCAGGTGAACTGTCTTCCTCTCATGTTCCTGGTGAGTGAACTACCTTGTAATGGCCTGGCTAGTGAGCTGTGGTGAACTGTCTTCTCCTCATGTCTGGCAGAGTGAACTGTTCCTAGACCTCTTGAAGAGTGAACTCTTTCTCCTCATGCTCTGGCTGGGTGAACGGTCTCCTCAAGCTCTTGGTGAGTTAACTTACCTGTCTTCATATCCTGTGTACTGAGCTGTGGTGAACTGTCCTCCACTCATGTCTGGACAAGAGAACAGTTCCGAGAGCTCTTGCAGAGTGAACTGATTCTCCTCATGTTCTGGACAGGTGAACTCTCTACTTATCATGCTCTTGGTGACTTTACTTACCTGTCGTCATTCCCTGGCTTTTGAGATGTGGTGGACTATCATTTCCTCATGTCTGGCTGAATAACTGTTCCCAGAGCCCTTGGAGATTAAACTGATTCTGCTCATGCTCTGGCTGGGGGAACTGTCTTCCTATCATGTTCTTGGTGAGTAAACTAGCTACTCAAGGCCTGATTAGTGTGGTGTGGTGAATTGTCCTCTCCTCATGTGTGGCTGAGAGAATTCTTCCCAGAGCTCTTGCAGAGTGAACTGATTTTCATCATGCTCTGGCTAGGTGACCAGTCTTCTTCTCATGCTCTTGGTGAGTTAACTTACCTGTATCATATCCTGAGTAGTGAGTTGTGGTGAACTGTCCTTTCCTCATGTTTGGCTGAGTGAACAAGTCCCAGACTTCTTGCAGAGTGAACTGATTCTCCTCATGCTCTGGCCGGGTGAATTGTCCTCTTCATAAGCTCTTTGTAAGTTAACGACCTGTCATCATATCCTGGCTTCTGAGCAGTGGTGGTCTGTCATTTCCTCATGTTTGGCTGACTGAACTGTTCCCAGCACTCATGCAGAGTGAACTGATTTTCCTCATGCTCTGGCCGGGTGAACTGTCTTTCTCTCATGTTCCTGGTGAGGGAACATGCTTGTCAGAGCATGGCTAGTGAGCTGTGATGAACTCTCCATTCCTCATGTCTGGACAAGTGAATTATTCCTAGAGCTCTTGCAGAGTGAACTGATTCTCCTCATGCTCTGGATGGGTGAACTGTCTTTTTATCATGATCTTGGTGAGTTTACTTACCTATACTCATTTCCTGGCTCGTGAGCTGTGGTGACCTGTCCTCTCCTCATGTCCTGCCAAGTGAATTGTTCCCAGAGCTCTTGCAGAGTGAACTGATTCTCCTCATGCTCTGGCTGTGTGAATGGTCTTCTTCTCATGCTGTTGGTGAGTTAACTTACCTGTCTTCATATGCTGGCTACGGAGCTGTGGTGAACTGACCTCTCCTCATGTCTGGTCGAGTGAATTGTTCCCAGATCTCTTGCACAGTGAACTGCTTCTTCTCATGCTCTAGCCAGGTTTACTGTCTTCCTCTCATGTTTTTGATGAGTGAACTAGCCTGTGATGGACTGGCTAGTGTGCTGTGGTGAACAGTGCTCTCCTCATGTCTGATCGAGTGAATTGTTCTCAGAGCTCTTGCGGAGTGAACTGATTCTCCTCTGCTTAGCCGGGTGCACTGTCTTCCTCTCATGTTCCTGGTGAGTGAACTAGCTTATCATGGCCTGGCTAGTGACCTGTGGTGAACTGTCCTCTCCTCATGTCTGGACGTGTGAATTGTACTCAGAGCTCTTGCAGAGTGAAATGACTCGCCTCATGCTCTGGTCATGTTTACTGTCTTCTTCTCATGCTCTTGGTGAGTAAACTTACCTGTCCTCATATCCTGGCTAGGGAGCTGTGGTGAAATGTCCTCTCCTCATGTCCAGCCGAGTGAATTGTTCCTAGAGCTCCTGCAGAGTGAACTGATTATCCTCATGCTTTGGCCTGGTGAACTGTCTACCTCTCATGTTCTTGATGAGTGAGGAGTTCCCAGAGCTCCTGCAGAGTGAACTGATTCTCCTCATGCTCTGGCTGGGTGTTCTGTTGTCTCCATAATCTCTTGGTGAGTTAACTTACCTATAGTCATATCCTGGCTTCTGAGCTGTGGTGGTCTGTCTTTTCCTAATTTCTGGCTGTGTGAACTGTTCCCAGAGCTCTTGTAGAGTGAACTAATTCTTCTCATGCTCTGGCCATGAGAACTATCTTCTTACCATGCTCTTCCTGAGTTTACTTACCGGCCCCATATCCTGGCTAGTGAGCTGTGGTGAACTGTCCTCTCTTCATGTCTGCCCAAGTGAATTGTTCCCAAGGCTCTTTCATAGTGAATGGATTATCCTCATGCTCTGGCTGGGTGAACTGGCTTCTTCTGATGCTCTTGGTGAGTTATGTTACCTGTCTTCATATCCTAGCTAGTGAACTGTGGTGAACTGTCCTAGCCTCATGTCTTCCGGGTGAATTTTCCCAGAGCTCTGGCAGAGTGAATTGATTCTTCTCATGCTCTGGCCGGGTGAAATGTCTTCCTCTCATGTTCCTGGTGAGTGAACTAGGTTGTCATGACCTGGCAGTGGGATGTGATGAACTGTCCTCTCCTCATGTCTGGCCGAGTGAATTGTTCCTCGAGCTCTTGCAGAGTGAACTGATTCTCTCATGCTCTGGCCAGGTGAACTGTCATCGTCTCAACATCTTGGTGAGTTAACTTACCTGCCCTCATAACCTGGATAGTGAGCTGTGGTGGTCTATCCTTTCATCATGTCTGGCTGAGTGAATTCTTCCCAGAGCTTTTGCAGAGTGAAGTGATTCTCCTCATGCTCTTGCCTCGTGAAGTGTCTTCCTCTCATTTTTTGATGAGTGAACTAGAGTGTCATGGCCTGGCTAGTGTGCTGTGGTGAACTGTCCTCTCCACATGTCTGGTCCAGTGAATTGTTCCCAGAACTCTAGCAGAGTGAATTGATTCTCCTCATGCTCTGGCCAGATTTACTGTCTTCTTGTCATGCTCTTGGTGAGAAAACTTACCTGTCCTCATATCCTGGCTAGTGAGCTGTGGTGAACTCTCCTCTCCTCATGTCCGGCCAAGTGAATTGTTCCCAGAGCTCTTGCAGAATGAACTGATTCTCCTCATGCTCTTGCCTGGTGAACTGTCTTCTCTCATGTTTTTGATGAGTGAACTATCTTGTCATGGACTGGCAAGTGTGCGGTGGTGAACACCTCTTCTCATGTCTGGTCTAATGAATTGTTCCCAGAGCTCTGTCAGAGTGAATTCATTCTCCACATGCTCTGGCCGGGTGCACTGTCTTCCTCTCATGTTCCTGGTGAGTGAACTAGCTTGTCATGGCCTGGCAAGTGGGATGTGGTGAACTGTTCTCTCCTCATGTCTGTCCGACTGAATTGTTCCCAGAGCTCTTGCAGAGTGAACTGATTCTCCTCATGCTCTGACTGGGTGAACTGTCATCTTCATAAGGTCTAGGTGAGTTAACTTACCAGTCGTCATATCCTGGCTAGTGAGCTGTGGTGAACTGTCTTTTCTTCATATATCGCTGATTGAAAGGTCCCAGAGTTCTTGCAGAGTGAACTGATTCTAGTCATGCTCTGGCTGGGTCAACTGTCGTCTTCATAAGCTCTTGGGGAGTGAACTTGCTTGTCCTCATATCTGGGCTAGTGAGCTGTGGTGGTCTAACATGTTCTCATATGTGCCTGAGTGAACTGTTACCAGAGCTCTTGCAGACTGAACGGATTCTCCTCATGCTCTGGCCAGGTGCACTGTCTTCCTCTCATATTCTTGGAGGGTGAACTATCTTGTCATGGCCTGACTGGTGTGCTGTGGTGAACTGTCCTCTCCTGATGTCTGGCTGTGTGAATTGTTTCTACTTCGCTTTCAGAGTGAAGTGATTCTCCTCATGCTCTGGCTGGGTGAACTGTCATCTTCATAAGGTCTAGGTGAGTTAACTTACCAGTCGTCATATCCTGGCTAGTGAGCCGTGGTGAACTGTCTTTTCCTCATATATCGCTGATTGAAAAGGTCCCAGAGCTCTTACAGAGTGAACTGATTCTCCTCATGTTCTGGCCGGGTGAAATGTCTTCCTCTCATGTTCCTGGTGAGTGAACTATCTTGTCATGGCCTGGCAAGTGGGATGTGGTGAACAGTTCTCTCCTCATGTCTGTCTTGAGTGTATTGTTCCCAGAGCTCTTGCGGAGTGAACAGATTCTCCTCATGCTCTGGCTCGGTGAACTGTCATCTTCATAAGGTCTAGGTGAGTTAACTTACCAGACGCCATATACTGGCTAGTGAGTTGTGGTGAACTGTCTTTTCCTCATATATCGCCGATTGAAAAGGTCCCAGAGCTCTTGCAGAGTGAACCGAATCTCCACATGCTCTGGCTGGGTGAACTGTCGTCTTCATAAACTCTTGGTGAGTGAACTTGCTTGTCTTCATATCCTGGCTAGTGAGCTGTGGTCGTCTATCATGTTCTCATGTCTACCTGAGTGAACTGTTCTCAGAGCTCTTGCAGAGTGAACTGATTCTCCTCATGCTCTGTCAGTGTGCACTGTCTTCCTCTCATATTATTGGAGGTCGAACTAGCTTGTCATGGCCTGACTAATGAGCTGTGGTGAACTGTCCTCTCCTCATGTCTGGCTGTGTGAATTGTTTCCACTTCCCTTACAGAGTGAACTGATTCTCCTCATGCTCTGGACTGGTGAACTGTCTTCTTGTCATGCTCTTGGTGAGTTAACTTTCCTGTCCTCATATCCTGGCTAGTGAGCTGTAGTGAACTGTCTTCTCCTCATGTGTGGCTGTGTGAATTGTTCCCAGAGCTCTTGCAGAGTGTACTGATTCTACTCATGCTGTGGCTGCGTGAACTGTCTTCCTCTGATGTTCTTGATTAGTGAACTAGGTTGTCATGGCCTGGCTAGGGTGCCATGGAGAACTGTCCTCTCCTCATTTCTGGCTGAGGGAATTGTTCCCAGCGCTCTTGCAGAGTGAAGAGATTCTACTCATGCTCTGGCCCGGTGAACTGTCTTATTATCAAGGTCTTGGTGAGTTAACTACCCTGTCCTCATGGCCTTGGTAGTTAGCTCTGGTGAACTGTCCTTTCCTCATGTCTAGTCGAGTGAATTATTCCCAGAGCATTGCAGAGTGAACTGATTCTCCTCATTCACTGCCATGTTTACTGTCTGCTTCTCATGCTCTTGGTGAGTTAACTTACCGGTCCTCATATCCTGGCCAGTGAGCTGTGGTGAACTGTGTTCTATTCATGTCTGGCCAATGAATTGTTCCCAGATCTCTTGCAGAGTGAAATGATTCTCCTCATGCTCAGGCCTGGTGAACTGTCTTCCTCTCATGTTCTTGAGTGAAATTACTCTTCATGGCCTGGCTAGTGTGCTGTGGTGAACAGTCCTCTCTTCATGTCCAGCTGAGTGAACTGTTCCCAGAGCTCTTGCTGAGTGAGCTGATTCTACTCATGCTCTGGATGGGTGAACTGTCTTCCTCTAATGTTCTGGTGAGGGAACATGCTTGTCATAGCATGGCTAGTGAGCTGTTGTGAACTGTCCGCTCCTCATGTCTGGACAAGTGAATTGTTCCTAGAGCTCTTGTAGAGTGAACTGATTCTCCTCATGCTCTGAACGAGTGAAGTGTCTTCTTATCATGCTCTTGATGAGTTTACTTACCTTTCCTCATATCCTGGCTAGTGAGCTGTGGTGAACTATTCTCTCCTCATGTCTGTCCTAGTGAATTGTTCCCAGAGCTCTGTCAGAGTGAATTCATTCTCCACATGCTCTGGCTGGATACACTGTCTTCCTCTCATTTTCCTGGTCAATGAACTAGCTTTTCATGGCCTGGCTACTGTGATGTGAGAACTGTCCTCTCCTCATGTCTGGCTGAGTGAACAGTTCCCAGAGTTCTTGCAGAGTGAACTCATTCTCCTCATGCTCTGGCTGGGTGTACTGTCGTCTCCATTATCTCTTGGTTAGTTACCTTACCTGTAGTCATATCCTGGCTTCTGACCTGTGGTGGTCTGTCTTTTCCTAATTTCTGGCTGAGTGAACTGTTCCCAGAGCTCTTGTAGAGTGAAGGAATTCTTCTCATGCTCTGGCCGTGTGAACTGTCTTCTTATCATGGTCTTCGTGAGTTTACTTACCTGCCCCATATCTTGGGTAGTGAGCTGTGGTGAACTGCCCTCTCCTCATGTCTGCCCAAGTGAATTGTTCCCAAGGCTCTTTCAGAGTGGATTATCCTCATGCTCTGGCTGCGTGAACTGGCTTCTTCTCATGCTCTTGGTGAGTTATCTTACCTGTCTTCATATCCTAGCTAGTGAACTGTGGTAAACTGTCCTAGCCTCATGTCTTCCGAGGGAATTTTCCCAGGGCTCTGGCAGAGTGAATTTATTCTCCACATGCTCTAGCCTGGTGAAATGTCTTCCTCTCATGTTCCTGGTGAGTGAACTAGGTTGTCATGGCCTGGCAGTGGGATGTGATGAACTGCCCTCTCCTCATGTCTGGCCAAGTGAATTGTTCCTCGAGTTCTTGCAGAGTGAACTGATTCTCCTCATGCTCGGGCCAGGTGAACTGTCATCATCTCAACATCTTGGTGAGTTAACTTACCTGCCCTCATAACCAGGATAGTGAGCTGTGGTGGTCTATCCTTTCATCATGTTTGTCTGAGTGAATTCTTCCCAGAGCTTTTGCAGAGTGAAGTGATTCTGCTCATGCTCTTGCCTTGTGAGGTGTCTTCCTCTCATTTTTTGATGAGTGAACTAGATTGTCATGGTCTGGCTAGTGTGCTGTGGTGAACTGTCCTCTCCACATGTCTGGTCTATTGAATTGTTCCCAGAACTCTAGAGGAGTGAATTGATTCTCCTCATCCTCTGTCCAGTTTTACTGTCTTCTTTTCATGCTCTTGGTGAGTGAACTTACCTGTCCTCATATCCTGGCTAGAGAGCTGTGGTGAACTCTCCTCTCCTCATGTCCGGCCAGGTGAATTGTTCCCAGAGCTCTTGCAGAGTGAACTGATTATCCTCATGCTATTGCCTGGTGAACTGTCTTCCTCTCATGTTTTTGATGAGTGAACTAGCTTGTCATGGACTGGCTAGTGTGCTGTGGTGAACAGTCCTGTTCTCATGTCTGGTCTAGTGAATTGTTCCCAGAGCTCTGTCAGAGTGAATTCATTCTCCACATGCTCTGGCCGGATGCACTGTCTTCCTCTCATATTCTTGGAGGGTGAACTAGCTTGTCATGGCCTGACTAGTGTGCTGTGGTGAACTGTCTTCTCCTGATGTCTGGCTGTGTGAATTGTTTCTACTTCGCTTTCAGAGTGAACTGATTCTCCTCATGCTCTGGCTTGGTGAACTGTCATCTTCATAAGGTCTAGGTGAGTTAACTTACCAGTCGTCATATCCTGACTAGTTAGCTGTGGTGAACTGTCTTTTCTTCATATATCGCTGATTGAAAAGGTCCCAGAGCTCTTACAGAGTGAACTGATTCTCCTCATGCTCTGGCTGGGTGAACTGCTGTCTTCATAAGCTCTTGGTGAGTGAACTTGCTTGTCCTCATATCCGGGCTAGTGAGCTGTGGTGGTCTATCATGTTCTCATATCTGCCTGTGTGAACTGTTCCCAGAGCTCTTGCAGAGTGAACTGATTCTCCTCATGCTCTGGCCGGGTGCACTGTCTTCCTCTCATGTTCCTGGTTAGTGAATTAGCTTGTCATGGCCTGGCATGTGGGATGTGGTGAACTGTTCTCTCCTCATTTCTGTCCGAGTGAATTCTTCCCAGAGCTCTTGCAGAGTGAACTGATTCTTCTCATGTTCTGGCTAGGTTAACTGTCATTCTCATAAGGTCTAGGTGAGTTAACTTACCAGTCATCATATCCTGGCTAGTGAGCTGTGGTGTACTCTCCTCTCCTCATGTCCGGCCAAGTGAATTGTTCCCAGAACTCTTGCAGAGTGAACTGATTCTCCTCATGCTCTTGCCTGGTGAACTGTCTTCCTCTCATGTTTTTGATGAGTAAACTATCTTGTCATGGACTGGCTAGTGTGCAGTGGTGAACAGTCCTCTTCTCATGTCTGGTCTAATGAATTGTTCCCAGAGCTCTGTCAGAGTGAATTCATTCTCCACATGCTCTGGCTGGGTGCACTGTCTTCCTCTCATGTTCCTGATGAGTGAACTAGCTTGTCATGGCCTGGCAAGTGGAATGTGGTGAACTGTTCTCTCCTCATGTCTGTCCGAGTGAATGGTTCCCAGAGCTCTTGAAGAGTGAACTGATTCTCCTCATGCTCTGGCTTGGTGAACTGTCATCTTCATAAGGTCTAGGTGCGTAAACTTACCAATCGTCATATCCTGGCTAGTTAGCTGTGGTGAACTGTCTTTTCCTCATATATCGCTGATTGAAAAGGTCCCAGAGCTCTTACAGAGTGAACTGATTCTCCTTATGCTCTGGCTGGGTGAACTGCTGTCTTCATAAGCTCTTGGTGAGTGAACTTGCTTGTCCTCATATCCGGGCTAGTGAGCTGTGGTGGTCTATCATGTTCTCATATCTGCCTGAGTGAACTGTTCCCAGAGCTCTTGCAGAGTGAACTGATTCTCCTCATGCTCTGTCCGGGTGCACTGTCTTCCTCTCATATTCTTGGAGGGTGAACTAGCTTGTCATGGTCTGACTAGTGTGCTGTGGTGAACTGTCCTCTCCTGATGTCTTGCTGTGTGAATTGTTTCTACTTCCCTTTCAGTTGGAACTGATTCTCTTCATGGTCTGGACTGGTGAACTGTCTTCTTGTCATGCTCTTGGTGAGTTAACTTACCTCTCCTCATATCCTGGCTAGTGAGCTGAAGTGAACTGTCCTCTCCTCATGTGTGGCTGAGTGAATTCTTCCCAGATCTCTTGCAGAGTGTACTGATTCTACTCATGCTGTAGCTGGTTGAACTGTCTTCTGATGTTCTTGATTAGTGAACTAGGTTGTCATGGCCTGGCTAGTGTGCTGTGGTGAACTGTCCTCTCCACTTATCTGGTCCAGTGAATTGTTCCCAGAACTCTAGCAGAGTGAATTGATTCTCCTCATTCCCTGGCCAGATTTACTGTCTTCTTGTCATGCTCTTGGTGAGTAAACTTACCTGTCCTCATATCCTGGCTAGTGAGCTGTGGTGAACTCTCCTCTCCTCATGTCCGGCCAAGTGAATTGTTCTCAGAGCTCTTGCAGAGTGAACTGATTATCCTCATGCTATTGCCTGGTGAACTGTCTTCCTCTCATTTTTTTGATGAGTGAACTATCTTGTAATGGACTGGCTAGTGTGCGGTGGTGAACAGTACTCTTCTCATTTCTAGTCTAATGAACTGTTCCCAGAGCTCTGTCAGAGTGAATTCATTCTCCACATGCTCTGTCCGGGTGCACTGTCTTCCTCTCATGTTCCTGGTGAGTGAACTAGCTTGTCATGGCCTGGCAAGTGAGATGTGGTGAACTGTTCTCTCCTCATGTCTGTCCGAGTGTTTTGTTCCCAGAGCTCTTGCAGAGTGAACTGATTCTACTCATGCTCTGTCTAGGTGAACTGTCATCTTCATAAGGTCTAGGTGAGTTAACTTACCAGTCATCATATCCTGGCTAGTGATCTGTGGTGAACTGTCTTTTCCTCATATATCGCTGATTGAAAAGGTCCCAGAGCTCTTACAGAGTGAACTGATTCTTCTCATGCTCTGGCTGGGTGAACTGTCGTCTTCTTAAGCTCTTGGTGAGTGAACTTGCTTGTCCTCATATTCCGGCTAGTGAGCTGTGGTGGTCTATCATGTTCTCATATCTGCCTGAGT
This sequence comes from Myotis pilosus, assembly GCA_036010255.1. NCBI lineage: Eukaryota > Metazoa > Chordata > Mammalia > Chiroptera > Vespertilionidae > Myotis > Myotis pilosus. The sequence goes on from JASKON010000045.1 coordinate 216,840, forward strand.
GAACTGTTCCCAGAGCTCTTGCAGAGTGAACTGATTCTCCCCATGCTCTGTCCGGGTGCACTGTCTTCCTCTCATATTCTTGGAGGGTGAACTAGCTTGTCATGGCCTGACTAGTGTGCTGTGGTGAACTGTCCTCTCCGGATATCTGGCTGTGTGAATTGTTTCTACTTCCCTTTCAGAGTGAACTGATTCTCCTCATGCTCTGGACGGGTGAACTGTCTTCTTGTCATGCTATGGTGAGTTAACTAAACTGTCCTCATATCCTGGCTAGTGAGCTGTAGTGTACTGTGTTGTCCTCATGTGTGGCTGAGTGAATTGTTCCCAGAGCTCTTGCAGAGTGTACTGATTCTACTCATGCTGTGGCTGGGTGAACTGTCTTCCTCTGATGTTCTTGATTAGTGAACTAGTTTGTCATGGCCTGGCTAAGGTGCGGTGGTGAACTGTCCTCTCCTCATTTCTGGCTGAGGAATTGTTCCCAGAACTCTTGCAGAGTGAATTGATTCTACTCATGCTCTGGCCCCGTGAACTGTTTTCTCAAGCTCATGGTGAGTTAACTACCCTGTCCTCATGGCCTGGGTAGCGAGCTGTAGTGAACTGTCTTCTCCTCATGCCTGGCTGAGTGAACAGTTCCCAGAGATTTTGCAGAGTGAACTCATTCTCCTCATGCTCTTGCTGGGTGTACTGTCGTCTCCATAATCTCTTGGTGAGTTACCTTACCTGTAGTCTTATCCTGGCTTCTGACCTGTGATGGTCTGTCTTTTCCTAATTTCTGGCTGAGTGAACTGTACTCAGAGCTCTTGTAGAGTGAACTAATTCTTCTCATGCTCTGGCCGTATGAACTGTCTTCTTATCATGGTCTTTGTGAGTTTACTTACCTGCCCCATATCCTGGCTAGTGACCTGTGGTGAACTGTCCTCTCCTCATGTGTGCCCAAGTGAATTGTTCCCACAGCTCTTTCAGAGTGAATGGATTATCCTCATGCTCTGGCTGGGTGAACTTGCTACTTCTCATGCTCTTGGTGAGTTAACTTACCTGTCTTCATATCCTTGCTACTGAACTGTGGTGAACTGTCCTGCCCTCATATCTTCTGAGTCATTTTTCTCAGAGCTCTGGAAGAATGAACTGTTTCTCCTCATGCTCTGGATGGGTGAACTATCTTCTTATCATGCTCTGGGTGAGTTTTTTCGAGTCCTCATATCCTGGCTAGTGAGCAGTGGTGATCTGTCCTCTCCTCATGTCTGGCCAAGTGAATTGTTCCCAGAGTTCTTGCAGAGTGTACTGATTCTACTCATGCTCTGGATGGGTGAATTGTCTTCTTATGCTCTTGATATGTTTACTTACCATTCCTCATACCCTGGCTAGTGAGATGTGGTGAACTGTCCTCTCCTCATATCTGGCCAAGTGAATTATTCCCAGAGCTCTTGCAGAGTGAACTGATTTTCTTCATGCTCTGGCTGTGTGAATGGTCTCCTTCTCATGCTGTTGGTGAGTTAACTTACCTGTCTTCATATGCAGGCTACGGAGCTGTGGTGAACTGTCCTCTCCTCATGTCTGTCCTAGTGAATTGTTCCTATAGCTCTGTCAGAGTGAATTCATTCTACACATGCTCTGGCCAAGTGCACTGTCTTCCTCTCATGTTACTGGTGAGTGAATTAGCTTGTCATGGCCTGGCTACTGAGCTGTGGTGAACTGTCCTCTCCTCATGTCTGGATGAGTGAGTTGTTCCCAGAGCTCCTGGAGAGTGAAATGACTCGCCTGATGCTCTGGCCAGGTTTTCTGTCTTCTTCTCATGCTCTTGGTTGATAAACTAACCAGTCCTCATATCCTGGCTAGTGAGCTGTGGTGGTCTGTCCTCTCCTTATGTCCTGCCAAGTGAATTGTTCCCAGAGCTCTTGCAGAGTGTACTGATTCTCCTCATGCTCTGGGCAGGTGAACTGTCTTCCTCTCTTGTTCCTGGTGAGGGAACATGCTTGTCATGGCCTGGCTAGTGTGCTGTGGTGAACTGTCCTCTCCTCATGTCTGGTCGAATGAATTGTTCCCAAAGCTCTTCAGAGTGAGCTGATTCTCCTCATGCTCTGGCCAGGTTTACTGTGTTCTTCTCGTGCTCTTGGTGAGAAAACTTACCTGTCCTCATATCCTGGCTAGTGAGCTGTGGTGAACTGTCCTCTGCTCATGTCTGGCCGAGTGAATAGTTCCCAGAGCTCTTGCCGAGTGAACTGAATCTCCCCATGCTCTGGCCAGGTGAACTGTCTTCCTCTCTTGTTCCTGGTGAGGGAACATGCTTGTCATAGCATGGCTAGTGAGCTGTCATGAACTGTCTGCTCCTCATGTCTGGACGAGTGAACTGTTCCCAGAGCTCTTGCAGAGTGAACTGATTCTCCTCATGCTCTGTCCGGGTGCACTGTCTTCCTCTCATATTATTGGAGGGTGAACTAGCTGGTCAAGGCCTGACAAATGAGATGTGATGAACTGTCCTGTCCTCATGTCTGGCTGTGTGAATTGTTTCCACTTCCCTTACAGAGTGGACTGATTCTCTTCATGCTCTGGACGGGTGAACTGTCTTCTATTCATGCTCTTGGTGAATTAACTTACCTGTCCTCATATCCTGGCTAGTGAGCTGTAGTGAATTGTCCTTTCCTCATGTGTGGCTGAGTGAATTGTTCCCAGAGTTCTTGAAGAGTGTACTGATTCTACTCATTCTGTGGCTGGGTGAACTGTCTTCCTCTGATGTTCTTGATTAGTGAACTAGGTTGTAATGGGCTGGCTAGGTAGCAGTGGTGAATTGTCCTCTCCTCATTTCTGGCCGAGCGAATTGTTCCCAGAGCTCTGGTAGAGTGAAGTGATTCTACTCATGCACTGGCCCGGTGAACTGTCTTCTTCTCAAGCTCTTGGTGAGTTAACAACCCTGTCTCCATGGCCTGGGTAGTGAGTTCTGGTGAACTGTCCTTTCCTCATGTCTAGTCTAGTGAATTATTCCCAGAGCATTGCAGAGTGAACTGATTCCCCTCATTCACTGAAAAGGTTTACTGTCTGCTTCTCATGCTCTTGGTGTGTTAACTTACCTGTCCTCATATCCCACTAGTGAGCTGTGGTGAACTGTCCTCTATTCATGTCTGGTCAATGTATTGTTCCCTGAGCTCTTGCAGAGTGAACTGATTCTCCTCATGCTCTGGCTGTGTGAATGGTCTTCTTCTCATGCTGTTGGTGAGTTAACTTACCTGTCTTCATATGCTGGCTACGGAGCTGTGGTGAACTGTCCTCTCCTCATGTCTGGTCGAGTGAATTGGTCCCAGAGCTCTTGCACAGTGAACAGCTTCTCCTCATGTTCTGCCCAGGTTTACTGTATTCCTCTCATATTCTTGGATGGTGAACTAGCTTGTCATGGCCTGACTAGTGTGCTGTGGTGTACTGTCCTCTCCTGATGTCTGGCTGTGTGAATTGTTTCTACTTCCTTTCAGAGTGAACTGATTCTCCTCATGCTCTGGACAGGTGAACTGTCTTCTTGTCATGCTCTTGGTGAGTTAACTTACCTGTCCTCATATCCTGGCTAGTGAGCTGTAGTGAACTGTCCTCTCCTCATGTGTGGCTGAGTGAATTGTTCCCAGAGCTCTTGCAGAGTGTACTGATTCTACTCATGCTGTGGATGGGTGAACTGTCTTTCTCTGATGTTCTTGATTAGTGAACTAGGTTGTCATGGGCTGGCTAGGGTGCTGTGGTGAACTGCCCTCTCCACATGTCTGGTCCAGTGAATTGTTCCCAGAACTCTGGCAGAGTGAATTGATGCTCCTCATGCTCTGGCCAGATTTACTGTCTTCTTGTCATGTTCTTGGTGAGTAAACTTACCTGTCCTCATATCCTGGCTGGTGAGCTGTGGTGAACTCTCCTCTCCTCATGTCCAGCCAAGTGAATTGTTCCCAGAGCTCTTGCAGAGTGAACTGATTCTCCTCATGCTCTTGCCTGGTGTACTGTCTTCCTCTTATGTTTTTGATTAGTGAACCGGCTTGTGATGGACTGGCTAGTGTGCTGTGGTGAACAGTCCTCTTCTCATGTCTGGTCTAGTGAATTGTCCCCAGAGCTCTGTCAGAGTGAGTTCATTCTCCACATGCTCTGGCCGGGTGCACTGTCTTCCTCTCATGTGCCTGGTGAGTGAACTATCTTGTCATGACTTGGCAAGTGGGATGTGGTGAACTGTTCTCTCCTCATGTTGTCCAATTGAATTGTTCTCAGAGCTCTTGCAGAGTGAACTGATTCTCCTCATGCTCTGTCTGGGTGAACTGTTGTCTTCATAAACTCTTGGTGAGTGAACTTGCTTGTCCTCATGTCCTGGCTAATGAGCTGTGGTGGTCTATCATGTTCTCATGTCTGCCTGAGTGAACTGTTCCCAGAGCTCTTGCAGAGTGAACTGATTCTCCTCATGCTCTGGCTGTGTGAATGGTCTTCTTCTCATGCTGTTGGTGAGTTAACTTACCTGTCTTCATATGCTGGCTACGGAGCTGTGGTGAACTGTCCTCTCCTCATGTCTGGTTGAGTGAATTGTTCCCAGAGCTCTTGCACAGTGTACTGCTTCTACTCATGCTCTGCACAGGTTTACTGTATTCCTCTCATATTCTTGGATGGTGATCTGGCTTGTCATGGCCTGACTATTGTCTGTGGTGTACTGTCCTCTCCTGATGTCTGGCTGTGTGAATTGTTTCTACTTCCGTTCAGAGTGAACTGAATCTCCTCATGCTCTGGACGGGTGAACTGTCTTCTTGTCACGCTCTTAGTGAGTTAACTAACCTGTCCTCATATCCTGGCTAGTGAGCTGTAGTGAACTATCATCTCCTCATGTGTGGCTGAGTGAATTGTTCCAAGAGCTCTTGCAGAGTGAACTGATTCTCCTCATACTCTGGCTGGGTAACTGTCATCTTCATAAGCTCTTGGTGAGTGAACTTGCTTGTCCTCATATCCTGGCTAATGAGCTGTGGTGGTCTATCATGTTCTCATGTCTGCCTGAGTGAAGTGTTCCCAGGGCTCTTGCAGAGTGAACAGATTCTCCTCATGCTCTGTCCGGGTGCACTGTCTTCCTCTCATATTATTGGAGGGTGAACTAGCTTGTCAAGGTCTGACTAATGAGCTGTGTTGAACTGTCCTCTCCTCATGTCTGGCTGTGTGAATTGTTTCCACTTCCCTTACAGAGTGGACTGATTCTCCTCATGCTCTGGACGGGTGAATTGTCTTCTATTCATGCTCTTGGTGAGTTAACTTACCTGTCCTCATATCTTCGCTAGTGAGCTGTAGTGATCTGGCCTCTCCTCATGTGTGGCTGAATTAATTGTTGCCAGAGCTCTTGCAGAGTGTACTGATTCTACTCATGCTGTGGCTGGGTGAACTGTCTTTCTCTGATGTTCTTGGTTAGTGAACTAGGTTGTAATGGGCTGGCTAGGTAGCAGTGGTGAATTGTCCTCTCCTCATTTCTGGCCGAGCGAATTGTTCCCAGAGCTCTGGTAGAGTGAAGTGATTCTACTCATGCTCTGGCCCGGTGAACTGTCTTCTTCTCAAGCTCTTGGTCAGTTAACAACCCTGTCTCCATGGCCTGGGTAGTGAGTTCTGGTGAACTGTCATTTCCTCATGTCTAGTCTAGTGAATTATTCCCAGAGCATTGCAGAGTGAACTGATTCCCCTCATTCACTGGAAAGGTTTACTGTCTGCTTCTCATGCTCTTGGTGAGTTAACTTACCTGTCCTCATATCCTCACTAGTGAGCTGTGGTGAACTGTCCTCTATTCATGTCTGGTCGATGTATTGTTCCCAGAGCTCTTGCAGAGTGAATTGATTCTCCTCATGCTCTGCCTGTGTGAATGGTCTTCTTCTCATGCTGTTGGTGAGTTAACTTACCTGTCTTCATATGCTGGCTACGGAGCTGTGGTGAACTGTCCTCTCCTCATGTCTGGTCGAGTGAATTGGTCCTAGAGCTCTTGCACAGTGAACAGCTTCTCCTCATGTTCTGCCCAGGTTTACTGTATTCCTCTCATATTCTTGGATGGTGAACTAGCTTGTCATGGCCTGACTAGTGTGCTGTGGTGTACTGTCCTCTCCTGATGTCTGGCTGTGTGAATTGTTTCTACTTCCTTTCAGAGTGAACTGATTCTCTTCATGCTCTGGACAGGTAAACTGTCTTCTTGTCATGCTCTTGGTGAGTTAACTTACCTGTCCTCATATCCTGGCTAGTGAGCTGTAGTGAACTGTCCTCTCCTCATGTGTGGCTGAGTGAATTCTTCCCAGAGCTCTTGTAGAGTAAACTGATTCTCCTCATGCTCTGTCCGGGTGAACTGTCTTCCTCTCATATTATTGGAGGGTGAACTAGCTTGTCAAGGCCTGACTAATGAGCTGTGGTGAACTGTCCTCTCCTCATGTCTGGCTGTGTGAATTGTTTCCACTTCGCTTTCAGAGTGAACTGATTCTCCTCATTCTCTGGCTGGGTGAAATGGCTTCTTCTCATGCTCTTGGTGAGTTAACTTACCTGTCTTCATATCCTAGCTAGTGCACTGTGGTGAACTGTCCTACCCTCATGTCTTCCGAGTGAATTTTCCCAGAGCTCTGTCAGAGTGAATTCATTCTCCACATGCTCTGGCCGGGTGCACTGTCTTCCTCTCATGTTCCTGGTGAGTGAACTAGCTTATCATGGCCAGGCTAGTGAGCTGTGGTGAACTGCCCTCTCATGTCTATACAGATGAATTGTTCCCAGAGCTCTTGCAGAGTGAAATGACTCGCCTCATGCTCTGGCCAGGTTTACTGTGTTCCTCTCATGCTCTTGCTGAGTATACTTACCTGTCCTCATCCTCGCTAGGGAGCTGTGGTGAAATGTCCTCTCCTCATTTCCGGCTGAGTGAATTGTTCCCAGAGCTCTTGCAGAATGAACTGATTATCCTTATGCTTTGGCCAGGTGTACTGTCTTCCTCTCATGTTCTTGATGAGTGAACTAGCTCTTCATGGCCTGGCAGGTGTGCTGTGGTGAACTGTCCTCTCCTCTTGTCTGGCTGAGTGAAGAGTTCCCAGAGCTCCTTCAGAGTGAATAGATTCTCCAAATGCTCTGGCCGGGTGAACTGTCTTCCTCTCATGTTCCTGGTGAGTGAACTAGCTTGTTATGGCCTGGCAAGTGGGATGTGGTGAACTCTCCTCTCCTCATGTCTGTCTGAGTGAATTGTTCCCAGAGCTCTTACAGAGTGAACTGATTCTCCTCATGCTCTGGGTGGGTGAAATGTCATCTTCATAAGGTCTAGGTGAGTTAACTTACCAGTCATCATATCCTGGCTAGTGAGCTGTGGTGAACTGTCTTTTCCTCATATATAGCTGATTGAAAAGTCCCAGAGCTATTCCAGAATAAACTGATTCTCCTCATGCTCTTGACGGGTGAACTGTCTTCCTCTCATGTTCCTGGTGAGGGAACCTGCTTGTCATAGCATGGCTAGTGAGCTGTTGTGAGCTGTCCGCTCCTCATGTCTGGACAAGTGAATTGTTCCTAGAGCTGTTTCAGAGTGAACTGATTCTCCTCATGCTCTGAATGGGTGAAGTGTCTTCTTATCATACTCTTGATGAGTTTACTTACCTTTCCTCATATCCTGGCTAGTGAGGTGTGCTGAACTGTTCTCTCCTCATGTTTGTCCTAATGAATTGTTCCCAGAGCTCTGTCAGAGTGAATTCATTCTCCACATGCTCTAGCCAGATACACTGTCTTCCTCTAATTTTCCTGGTCAATGAAGTAGCTTTTCATGGCCTGGCTACTGTGCTGTGGTGAACTGTCCTCTCCTCATGTCTGGCTGAGTGAACAATTCCCAGAGGTCTTGCAGAGTGAACTCATTCTCCTCAGGCTCTGGCTGGGTGTACTGTGGTCTCTATAATCTCTTGGTTAGTTACCTTACCTGTAGTCATATCCTGGCTTCTGAGCTGTGCTGGTCTGTCTTTTCCAAATTTCTGGCTGAGTGAACTGTTCCCAGAGCTCTTGTATAGTGAACTAATTCTTCTCATGCTCTGGCCGTGTGAACTGTCTTCTTATCATGGTCTTCGTGAGTTTACGTACCTGCCCCATATCCTGGCTAGTGAGCTGTGGTGAACTGTCCTCTCCTCATGTCTGCCCAAGTGAATTGTTCCCAGAGCTCTTTCAGAGTGAACGAATTATCCTCATGCTCTGGCTGGGTGAACTGGCTTCTTCCCATGCTCTTGGTGAATTAACTTACCTGTCTTCATATCCTAGCTAGTGAACTGTGGTGAACTGTCCTACCCTCATGTGTCCGAGTGAATTTTCCCAGAGCTCTGGCAGAGTGAATTGATTCTCCACATGCTCTGGCCGGGTGAAATATCTTCCTCTCATGTTCCTGGTGAGTGAACTAGGTTGTCATAGCCTGGCAGTGGGATGTGGTGAACTGTCCTCTCCTCATGTCTGGCGGAGTGAATTGTTCCCAGAGCCCTTGCAGAGTGACCTAATTCTCCTCATGCTCTGATTGGGTGAATGGTCTCCTTCTCAAGCTATTGGTGAGTTAACTTACCTGTTGTCAAATCCTGGCTATTGAGCTGCGGTGAGCTGTCCTTTCCTCATTTCTGTCTGAGTGAACAGGTCCCAGAGTTATTGTAGTGTGAACTGATTCTCCGCATGCTCTGGCTCCGTGAACAATCTTCTCCTCACTCTCTTGGGGAGGTAACTTACCTGACCTAATATCCTGGTTAGTGAGCTGTGTTGAACTGTCCTCTCCTCATGTTTGGACGAGTGAATTGTTCCCAGAGTTCTTGCAGAGTGAACTGATTCTACTCATGCTCTGTCTGGGTGAACTGTCTTCCACTCATGTTTCTAGTGAGTGAACTTGATTGTCATAGCATGTCTAGTGAGCTGTGGTGAACTGTCCTCTCCTCATGTCTCTACAAGTGATTCGTTCCCAGAGCTCTTGCAGAGTGAACTGATTCTCCTCATGCTCAGCCTAGGTAAACGGTCTTCTTCTAATGCTCTTTGTGAGTTAACTGACCTTTCCTAATATCCTGGCTAGTGAGCTGTGGTGAACTGTCCTCTCCTCATGTCTTGCCGAGTGAATTGTTCCCAGAGCTCTTGTACAGTTATCAGATTCGACTCATGCTCTGGCCAGGTTTACTGTCTTCTTCTCACTCTCTTGGTGAGTTAACTGACCTTTCCTTATATCCTGGCTAGTGAGCCGTAGTGAACTGTCCTCTCCTCATGTCTGGCCAAGAGAATTTTTCCCAGAGCTCTTGCAGAGTGATCAGCTTCTCCTCATGCTCTGTCTAGGTTTACTGTCTTCTTCTCCTGCTGTTAGTGAGTTAACTTACCTATCCTCATATCCTGGCTAGTGAGATGTGGTGAACTTACCTCTCCTCATGTCTGGCAGAGTGAATTGTTCCCAGAGCTCTTGGAGAGTGAAGTGATTCCCCTCATCCTTGGACGGGTGAACTGTCTTCTTCTCATGCTGTTGGTGAGTTAACTTACCTGTCCTCATATCCTGGCTGGTGAGCTGTGGTGAACTGTCTTTTTCTCATATCTGGCTGAGTGAAGAGGTCCCAGAGCTGCAGAGTGAACTGATTCTCTCATGCTCTGGCCGGGTGATCTGTTTTTTTTTCTCATGCTCCTGGTGAGTGAACTTGCTTGTCATAGCATGGCTAGTGAGCTGCGGTGAACTGTCCTCTCCTCATGTTTGGCCGAGGGAATTGTTCCCAGAGCTCTTACAGAGTGAACTGATTCTCCTCATGCTCTGGCTTGTGAATGGTCTCCTTCTCAAGCTCTTGGTGAGTTAACATACTTGTTGTCATATCCAGGCTTGTGAGCTCTGGCGGTGTATCATTTCCTCATGTCTCGCTGAGTGAACTGTTCTCTACGCTCTTGCAGTGTGAACTTATTCTCCTCATGCTCTGGCCAAGGGAACTGTCTTCCTCTCATGTTCTTGGTGAGTAAAGTAGATTTCCATGGCCTGACTAGTGTGCTATGCTGAACTGTCCTCTCTTCATGTCTGTCAGCGTGAAATGTTTCCAGAGATCTTGCAGGGTGAACTGATTCTCCTCATACTTTGGACGGGTGAACTGTCTTCTTATCATGCTCCTGGTGAGATAACTTACCTGTCCTCATATACTGGCTAGTGAGCTGTGGTCAACTCTCCTCTCCTCATGTCTGGCAGAGTGAATTGTTCCCAGAGCACCTGCAGAGTGAACTAATTCTCCTCAAGCTTGGCTGGGTGAATGGACTCCTTCTCAAGCTATTGGCGAGTTAACTTACCTGTTGTTATATCCTGGCTACTGAGCTGTGGTGAACTGTCCTACCCTCATTTCTGTATGAGTGAACAGAACCCAGAGCTGTTGCAGGGTTACCTGATTCTCCTCATGCTCTGGCTGCATGAACAATCTTCTTCTCACTCTCTTAGGAGGTAACTTACCTGACCTAATATCCTTGCTAGTGAGCTGTGGTGAACTGTCCTCTCCTCATGTTTGGACGTGTGACTTGTACCCAGAGTTCTTGCAGCATGAACTGATTCTACTCATGCTCTGCCTAGGTGAACAGTCTTTTTCTCATGATCTTGGTGAGCTCAGTTACCTGTCCTCATATCTTGGCAAGTGAGCTGTGTTGAACTGTCCTCTCCTCATGTCTGGCCGAGTGAACTTTTCCGAGAGCTCTTGCAGATTGATCTGATTCTCCTCATGCTCTGGCTAGGTTACTGTCTTCTTCTCATGCTCTTAGTGAGTTAACTTACCTAACCTCATATCCTGGCTAGTCAGCTGTGGTGAACTCTCCTCTCCTCATGTCTAGCAGAATGAATTGTTCCCAGAGCACTTGCATAGTGAACTGATTCTCCTCATGGTCTGGCCGTGTGAACTGTCTTACTCTGATGTTCTTGATGAGTGAACTAACTTTTCATATCCTGGCTAGTGAGCTGTGGTGAACTGTCTTCTCCTCATTTTTGGCCAAGTGAATTGTTACCAGAGCTCTTGCAGAGTGAAGTGATTCTCCTCATCCTTCGACGGGTGAACTGTCTTCTTCTCATGCTGTTGGTGAGTTAACTTACCTGTCCTCATATCCTGGCTGGTGAGCTGTGGTGAACTGTCCTTTTCTCATATCTGACTGAGTGAATAGGTCCCAGAGCTGCAGAGTGAACTGATTCTCCTCATGCTCTGGCCGGGTGATCTGTCTTTCTCTCATGTTCCTGATGAGTGAACTTGCTTGTCATAGCATGGCTAGTGAGCTGCGGTGAACTGTCCTCTCCTCATGTTTGGCCGAGGGAATTGTTCCCAGAGCTCTTACTGAGTGAACTGATTCTCCTCATGCTCTGGCTGTGTGAATGCTCTCCTTCTCAAGCTCTTGGTGAGTTAACGTACCTGTTGTCATATCCAGGCTTGTGAGCTGCGGCGGTGTATCATTTCCTCATGTCTGGCTGAGTGAACTGTTCTCAGTGCTCTTGCAGAATGAACTTATTCTCCTCATGCTCTGGCCAAGAGAACTGTCTTCCTCTCATGTTCTTGGTGAGTAAAGTAGTTTTCCATGGCCTGACTAGTGTGCTATGCTGAACTGTCCTATCTTCATGTCTGTCAGGGTGAAATGTTTCCAGAGATCTTGCAGGGTGAACTGATTCTCCTCATGCTTTGGACGGGTGAACTGTCTTCTTATCATGCTCTTGGTGAGATAACTTACCTGTCCTCATATCCTGGCTAGTGAGCTGTGGTCAACTCTCCTCTCCTCATGTCTGGCAGAGTGAATTGTTCCCAGAGCACCTGCAGAGTGAACTAATTCTCCTCAAGTTTGGCTGGTGAATGGGCTCCTTCTCAAGGTATTGGCGAGTTAACTTACCTGTTGTTATATCCTGGCTAGTGAGCTGTGGTGAACTGTCCTACCCTCATTTCTGTCTGAGTGAACAGGGTTATCTGATTCTCCTCATGCTCTGGCTGCATGAACAATCTTCTTCTCACTCTCTTGGGAGGTAACCTAACTGACCTAGTATCCTTGCTAGTGAGCTGTGGTGAACTGTCCTCTCCTCATGTTTGGACGTGTGACTTGTACCCAGAGTTCTTGCAGCATGAACTGATTCTACTCATGCCCTGCCTAGGTGAACAGTCTTTTTCTCATGCTCTTGGTCGACTCACTTACCTGTCCTCATATCTTGGCAAGTGAGCTGTGTTGAACTGTCCTCTCCTCATGTCTGGCCAAGTGAATTTTTCCGAGAGCTCTTGCAGAATGATCAGTTTCTCCTCATGCTCTGGCCAGGTTACTGTCTTCTGCTCATGCTCTTAGTGAGTTAACTTACCTAACCTCATATCCTGGCTAGTCAGCTGTGGTGAACTCTCCTCTCCTCATGTCTAGCAGAGTGAATTGTTCCCAGAGCTCTTGCAGAGTGAACTGATTCTCCTCATGCTCTGGCTGGGTGAATGGTCTCCTTCTCAAGCTCTTGGTGAATTAACTTACCTGTTGTCATATCCTGGCTAGTGAGCTGTGGCGAACTGTCCTTTCCTCATATCTGGCTAAGTGAACAGGTCACAGAGCTGCAGAATGAACTGATTCTCCTCATGCTCTGGCTTGGTGAACTGACGTCTTCATAATCTCTTGGTCAGTTAACTTACCTGTCGTCATATCCGGGCTTGTGAGCTTAGGTGGTCTATCATTTCCTCATGTTTGGCTGATAGAACTGTTCCCAGAGCTCTTGCAGAGTTAACTGATTCTCCTAATGCTCTGTCCGGGTGAACCATCTTCCTCTCATGTTCCTGGTGAGTGAACTTGTTTGTCATAGCATGGATAGTGAGCTGTTGTGAACTGTTCTTTCCTCATGAGTGGCTGAATAAAGAGGTCCCAGAGTTTTGGCACAGTGAAATTATTCTCCTCATACTCTGGCCCGGTGAATTTTCATGTTGATAAACTCTCTGTGAGTTACCTTACCTGTCGTCATATCCTGGGTTGTGAGCTATGGTGGTCTGTCATTTCCTCATTTTTGGCTGAGAAAACTGTTCCCAGAGCTCTCCTCATATCTGGTCGAGTGAATTGTTCCCAAAGCTATTGCAGAGTGAACTGATTCTCCTCATGCTCACCCTAGGACAACGGTCTGCTTCTCATGCTCTTGGGGGGTTAACTTACCTGTCCTCATATCATGGCTAGTGAGCTCTGGTGAACTGTCCTCTCCTCATGTCCGGCCGAGAGAATTGTTCCCAGAGCTCTTGCAGAGTGAACTGATTCTCCTCATGCTCTGGATGGGCGAACTGTCTTCTTATGATGTTTTTCATGAGTTTATTTACCTGTCTTCATATCCTGGCTACTGAGCTGTGAATTGTTCCAGGAGCTCTTACAGAGTGAACTGATTCTCCTCATGCTCTGGCTTGTGAATGGTCTCCTTCTCAAGCTCTTGGTGAGTTAACTTACCTGTTGTCCTATCCAGGCTTGTGAGCTGTGGCGGTGTATCATTTCCTCATATCTGGCTGAGTGAACTGTTCCCAGAGCTCTTGCAGAGTGAACTGATTCTCCTCATGCTCTGGCCAAGAGAATTGTCTTCCTCTCTTGTTCTTGGTGAGTGAAGTAGCTTTTCATGGCCTGACTATTGTGCTGTGCTGAACTGTCCTCTCTTCATGTCTGTCTGAGTGAATTGTTTCCAGAGATCTTACTGGGTGAACTGATTCTCCTCATGCTTTGGATGGGTGAACTGTCTTCTAATCATGCACTTGGTGAATTAACTTACCTGTCCTCATATCCTGGCTGGTGAGCTGTGGTGAACTGTCCTTTCCTAATATCTGGCTGAGTGAACAGGTCCCAGAATGGCAGAGTGAACTGATTCTCCTCATGCTCTGGCCAGTTGAACTGTCTTTCTCTAATATTCCTGGTGATTGAACTTGCTTGTCAGAGCATTGGTAGTGATCTGCGGTGAACTGTCCTCTCCTCATATCTGGATGAGTGAAGTGTTCCCAGAGCTCTTGCAGAGTGAACTGATTCTCCTCATGCTCATCATAGGTCAACGGTCTTCTTCTCATGCTCTTGGTGCGCTAACTGTCCTCATATCCTGGCTAGTGAGCTGTGGTGAATTGTCCTCTTCCCCAGTCTGGCCGAGTGAATTGTTCTCAGAGCTCTTTCAGATTGATCACATTCTCCTTATGCTCTGGACAGGATTATTGTATTCTTCTCATGCTCTTAGTGAGTTAATTTACCTATCCACATATCCTGGCTAGTAGGCTGTGGTGAACGGTCCTCTCCTCATATCTGGCAGAGTGAATTGTTCCCAGAGCACTTGCATAGTGAACTGATTCTCCTCATGGTCTGGCCGGTGAACTGTCTTAATCTGATGTTCTTGATGAGTGAACTAGCTTGTCATGTCCTGGCTAGTGTGCTGTGGTGAATTATCCTCTCATCATGTCTGGCTGTGTGAATTGTTCCCAGAGCTCTTGCAGAGTGAACAGATTCTCCTAATGATCTGGAGGGGTGAACTGTCTTCTTACCATGTTCTTGGGGAGTTTACTTACCTGTCCTCATATCCTGGCTAGTGAGCTGTGGTGAACTGTTCTCTCCTCATGTTTGGCCGAGTGAATTGTTCCCAGAGCTCTTGCAGAGTGAACTGATTCTCCTCATTCTCTGGTCTCCTTCTCAAGCTCTTGGTGAGATAACTTACCTGTTGTCATATCCTGGCTAGTGAGCTGTGGTGAACTGTCCTTTCCTCATATCTGGCTGAGGGAACAGGTTGCAGAGCTGAAGAGTGAACTGATTCTCCTCATGCTCTGGCTGGGTAAACTGTCGTCTTCATAATCTCTTGGTCAGTTAACTTACCTGTCGTCATATCCAGGCTTGTGAGCTGTGGTGGTCTATCATTTCCTCATGTTTTTCTGAGAGAACTGTTCCTAGAGCTCTTGCATGGTTAACTGATTCTCCCCATGCTCTGGCTGGGTGACCTGTCTTCCTCTCATGTTCCTGGTGAGTGAACTTGATTGTCATAGTATGGCTATTGAGCTGTGGTGAACTGTTCTTTCCTCATGAGTGGCTGAGTAAAGAAGTACCAGAGTTTTGGCACAGTGAACTTATTCTCCTCATACAATGGCCCGGTGAATTTTCGTCTTGATAAGCTGTCTTCTTATAATGTTCTTGGTGAGTTTATTTACCTGTCCTCAAATCCTGGCTAGTGAGCTGTGGTGAACTGTCCTCTCCTTATGTTTGGCCGAGTGAATTGTTCCCAGAGCTCTTACAGAGTGAACTGATTCTCCTCATGCTCTGGCTGTGTGAATGGTCTGCTTCTCAAGCTATTGGTGAGTTAACTTACCTGTTGTCATATCCAGTCTTGTGAGCTGTGATGGTGTATCATTTCCTCATGTCTGGCTGAGTGATCAGTTCCCAGAGCTCTTGCAGAGTGAACTGATTCTCCTCATGCTCTGGCCAAGGGAACTGTCTTCCTCTCATCTTCTTGGTGTGTGAAAAAGCTTTTCATGGCTCGACTAGTGTGCTGTGCTGAACTGTCCTCTCTTCATGTCTGTCTGTGTGAATTTTTTCCAGAGATCTTGCAGGGTGAACTGATTCTCCTCATGCTATGGACAGTGAACTGTCTTCTTATCATGCTCTTGGTGAGTTAACTTACCTGTCCTCATATCATGGCTGGTGAGCTGTGGTGAAATGTACTCTCCTAATGTCCGGCCAAGTGAATTGTTTCCGGAGCTCTTGCAGATTTATAAGATTCTCCTCATGCTCTGGCCAGGTTTACTGTATTCTTCTCATGCTCTTATTGTGTTAACTTACTTATGCTCATATCCTGGGTAGTCAGCTGTGGTGAACTGTCCTCTCCTCATGTCTGGCAGAGTGAATAGTTCCCAGAGCACTTGCATAGTGAACTGATTCTCCTCATGATCTGGCTGGGTGAACTGTCTTCCTCTGATGTTCTTGATGAGTGAACTAGCTTGTCATGTCCTGGCTAGTGTGAAGTGTTGAACTCTCCTCTCATCATGTCTGGCTGTGTGAATTGTTCCCAGAGCTCTTGCAGAGTGAACTGATTCTCCTCATGTTCTGGAGGGGTGAACTGTCTTCTTATCATGTTCTTGGTGAGTTGACTTACCTGTTCTCATATCTTGAGCTAGTGAGCTGTGGTGAACTGTCCTCTCCTCATGTTTGGCAGAGTGAATTGTTACCAGAGCTCTTGCAGAGTGAATTAATTCTCCTCATGCTCTGGCTGGGTGAATGGTCTCCTTCTCAAGCTCTTGTTGAGTTAACTTACCTGTTGTCATATCCTGGCTAGTGAGCTGTGGCGAACTGTCCTTTCTTCATATCTGGCTGAGTGAAGAGGTCCCAGAGCAGCAGAGTGAACTGATTCTCCTCATGCTATGGCCGGGTGAACTATCTTTCTCTCATATTCCTGGTGAGTGAACTTGCTTGTCATAGCATGGCTAGTGAGCTGCGGTGGACTATCCTCTCTTCATGTCTGGACGTGTGAAGTGTTCCCAGAGTTCGTGCAGAGTTAACTGATTCTCCTCATGCTCAGCCTAGGTCAACGGTCTTCCTCAAATGCTCTTGGTGAGTTAACTTACCTGACCTTATATCCTGGCTAGTGAGCTGTTGTGAACTGTCCTCTCCTCATATCTGGCCGAGTGAATTTTTCCCAGAGCTCTTTCAGAGTGATCACATTCTCCTCATGCTCTGGCCAGGATTACTGTCGTCTTCTCATGCTCTAGTGAGTTGACTTACCTGTCCTCATATCCTGGATAGTGAGTTGTGGTCAACTCTCATCTCCTCATGTTTGGTGGAGTGAATTGTTCCCAGAGCACTTGCAGAGTGAACTAATACTCCTCATGCTCTGGCTTGGTGATCGGTCTCCTCAAACTATTGGTGAATTAACTTACCTGTTGTCATATCCTGGCTAGTGAGCTCTGGTGAACTGTTCTTTCCTCATTTCTGTCTGAGTGAACAGGTCCCAGAGCTATTGCAGAGTGAACTAATTCTCCTCATTCTCTGGCTGCATGAACAATCTTCTTCTCACTCTCTTGGGGAAGTAACATACCTGAACTAATATCCTGGCTTATGAGCTGTGGTGAACTGTCCTTTCCTTATGTTTGGATGAGTGAATTGTTCCCTGAGATCTTGCAGAGTGAACTGATTCTGCTCATTCTCAGCCTAGGTCAACAGTCTTTTTCTCATGCTCTTGGTGAGTTAACTTACCTGTCCTCATATCCTGGCAAGTGAGCTGTGGTGAAATGTCCTCTCCTCATGTCTGGCCGAGTGAATTGTTCCCAGAGCTCTTGCAGATTGGTCAGATTCTCCTCATGCTCTGTCCAGGTTTACTGAATTCTTCTCATGCTCTTAGTGAGTTAACTTACCTATCCTCTTATCCTGGCTAGTCAGCTGTGGTGTACTGTCCTCTCTTCATGTTTGGCAGAGTGAATTGTTCCCAGAGCACTTGCATAGTGACCTGATTCTCCTCATGGTCTGGCCGGGTGAACTGTCTTCCTCTGATGTTCTTGATGAGTGAACTAGCTTGTCATGTCCTGGCTAGTGAGCTGTGGTGAACTGTCCTCTCATCATGTCTGGCTGTGTGAATTGTTCCGAGACCTCTTGAAGAGTGAACTGATTCTCCTCATGTTCTGGAAGGGTGAACTGTCTTCCTATCATGCTCTTGGTGAGTTTACTTACCTGTCCTCATATCCTGGCTAGTGAGCTGTGGCGAACTGTCCTCTCCTCATTTTTGGCCGAGTGAATTGTTCCCAGAGCTCTTGCAGAGTGAACTGATTCTCCTCATGCTCTGGCTGGTTGAACTCTTGTCTTCATAATCTCTTGGTCAGTTAACTTACCTGTCGTCATATCCAGGCTTGTGAGCTGTGGTGGTCTATCATTTCCTCATGTTTGGCTGAGAGAACTGTTCCCAGAGCTCTTGCATAGTTAACTGATTCTCCTAATGCTCTGGCCGGGTGAACTGTCTTCCTCTCATGTTCCTGGAGAATGAACTTGATTGTCAAAGAATGGTTAGTGATCTGTGGTGAACTGTCTTTCCTCATTTTTGGCTGAGTAAACAGGTCCCAGAGTTCTTGCAGAGTGAACTTATTCTCCTCATGCTCTGGCCTGGTGAATTTTCGTCTTCATAAGCTCTCTGTGAGTTAACTTACTTGTTGTCATATCCTGGATAGTGAGCTGTGGTGAACTGTCCTCTCCTCATGTCTGGCAGAGTGAATTGTTCCTAGAGCTCAAGTGGAGTAAACTGATTCTCCTTATCCTCTGGCTGGGTGAATGGTCTCCTTCTCAAGCTCTTGGTGAGTTAACTTACCTGTTGTCATATCCTGGCTAGTGAGTGGTGGTGAACTGTCCTTTCCTCCTATCTGGCTGAGGGAACAGGTCCCAGTGCTGCAGAGTGAACTGATTCTCCTCATGCTCTGGCTGGGTGAACTGTCGTCTTCATTATCTCTCGGTCAGTTAACTTACCTGTCATCATATCCAGGCTTGTGAGCTGTGGTGGTCTATCATTTCCTCATGTTTGGCTGAGAGAACTGTTCCCAGAGCTCTTGCAGAGTGAACTGATTCTCCTCATGCTCTGGATGGGCGAACTGTCTTCTTATCATGTTTTTCATGAGTTTATTTAACTGTCCTCATATCCTGGCTACTGAGCTGTGAATTGTTCCAGGAGCTCTTACAGAGTGAACTGATTCTCCTCATGCTCTGGCTTGTGAATGGTCTCCTTCTCAAGCTCTTGGTGAGTTAACTTACCTTTTGTCCTATCCAGGCTTGTGAGCTGTGGCGGTGTATCATTTCCTCATATCTGGCTGAGTGAACTGTTCCCAGAGCTCTTGCAGAGTGAACTGATTCTCCTCATGCTCTGGCCAAGAGAATTGTCTTCCTCTCTTGTTCTTGGTGAGTGAAGTAGCTTTTCATGACCTGACTATTGTGCTGTGCTGAACTGTCCTCTCTTCATGTCTGTCTGAGTGAATTGTTTCCAGAGATCTTATTGGGTGAACTGATTCTCCTCATGCTTTGGATGGGTGAACTGTCTTCTAATCATGCACTTGGTGAATTAACTTACCTGTCCTCATATCCTGGCTGGTGAGCTGTGGTGAATTGTCCTTTCCTAATATCTGGCTGAGTGAACAGGTCCCAGAATGGCAGAGTGAACTGATTCTCCTCATGCTCTGGCCAGTTGAACTGTCTTTCTCTAATGTTCCTGGTGATTGAACTTGCTTGTCAGAGCATTGGTAGTGATCTGCGGTGAACTGTCCTCTCCTCATATCTGGATGAGTGAAGTGTTCCCAGAGCTCTTGCAGAGTGAACTGAATCTCCTCATGCTCATCATAGGTCAACGGTCTTCTTCTCATGCTCTTGGTGCGTTAACTGTCCTCATATCCTGGCTAGTGAGCTGTGGTGAATTGTCCTCTTCCCCAGTCTGGCCGAGTGAATTGTTCTCAGAGCTCTTTCAGATTGATCACATTCTCCTTATGCTCTGGACAGGATTATTGTATTCTTCTCATGCTCTTAATGAGTTAATTTACCTATCCACATATCCTGGCTAGTAGGCTGTGGTGAACGGTCCTCTCCTCATATCTGGCAGAGTGAATTGTTCCCAGAGCACTTGCATAGTGAACTGATTCTCCTCATGGTCTGGCCGGGTGAACTGTCTTAATCTGATGTTCTTGATGAGTGAACTAGCTTGTCATGTCCTGGCTAGTGTGCTGTGGTGAATTATCCTCTCATCATGTCTGGCTGTGTGAATTGTTCCCAGAGATCTTGCAGAGTAAACTGATTCTCCTAATGATCTGGGGGGTGAACTGTCTTCTTACCATGTTCTTGGTGAGTTTACTTACCTGTCCTCATATCCTGGCTAGTGAGCTGTGGTGAACTGTTCTCTCCTTATGTTTGGCTGAGTGAATTGTTCCCAGAGCTCTTGCAGAGTGAACTGATTCTCCTCATTCTCTGGTCTCCTTCTCAAGCTCTTGGTGAGATAACTTACCTGTTGTCATATCCTGGCTAGTGAGCTGTGGTGAACTGTCCTTTCCTCATATCTGGCTGAGTGAACAGGTCGCAGAGCTGAAGAGTGAACTGATTCTCCTCATGCTCTGGCTGGTTGAACTCTTGTCTTCATAATCTCTTGGTCAGTTAACTTACCTGTCGTGATATCCAGGCTTGTGAGCTGTGGTGGTCTATCATTTCCTCATGTTTGGCTGAGAGAACTGTTCCCAGAGCTCTTGCATAGTTAACTGATTCTCCTAATGCTCTGGCCGGGTGAACTGTCTTCCTCTCATGTTCCTGGAGAATGAACTTGATTGTCAAAGCATGGTTAGTGATCTGTGGTGAACTGTCTTTCCTCATTTTTGGCTGAGTAAACAGGTCCCAGAGTTCTTGCAGAGTGAACTTATTTTCCTCATGCTCTGGCCTGGTGAATTTTCATCTTCATAAGCTCTCTGTGAGTTAACTTACTTGTTGTCATATCCTGGATAGTGAGCTGTGGTGAACTGTCCTCTCCTCATGTCTGGCAGAGTGAATTGTTCCTAGAGCTCTTATGGAGTAAACTGATTCTCCTTATGCTCTGGCTGGGTGAATGGTCTCCTTCTCAAGCTCTTAGTAAGTTAACTTACCTGTTGTCATTTCCTGGCTAGTGAGCGGTGGTGAACTGTCCTTTCCTCATATCTGGCTGAGGGAACAGGTCCCAGAGCTGCAGAGTGAACTGATTCTCCTCATGCTCTGGCTGGGTGAACTGTCGTCTTCATTATCTCTTGGTCAGTTAACTTACCTGTCGTCATATCCAGGCTTGTGAGCTGTGGTGGTCTATCATTTCCTCATGTTTGGCTGAGAGAACTGTTCCCAGAGCTCTTGCAGATTTAGCTGATTCTCCTAATGCTCTGTCCGGGTGAACTGTTTTCCTCTCATGTTACTGGTGTGCGAACTTGATTGTCATAGCATGGCTAGTGAGCTGTGGTGAACTGTCCTTTCCTCATGTTTGGCTGAGTAACCAGGTCCCAGAGTTCTTGCAGAGTGAACTTATTCTCTCATGCTCTGGTCCGGTGAATTTTCGTCTTCATAAGCTCTCTGTGAGTTAACTTACCTGTGGTCATATCCTAGCTAGGGAGCTGTGGTGAACTGTCCTCTCATCATATCTGGCTGTGTGAATTGTTCCCTGTGCTCTTGCAGAGTGAACTGATTCTCCTCATACTCTGGATGGGTGAACTGTCTTCTTATCATGTTCTTGGTGAGTTTTCTTACCTGTCCTCATATCCTGGCTAGTGAGCTGTGGTGAACTGTCCTCTCCTCATGTTAGGCCGAGTGAATTGTTCCCAGAGCTCTTACAGAGTGAACTGATTCTCCTCATGCTCTGGCTGTGTGAATGGTTTCCTTCTCAAGCTCTTGTTAACTTACCTGTTGTCATATCCAGGCTTGTGAGCTGTGGTGGTGTATCATTTCTTCCTGTCTGGCTGAGTGAACTGTTCCCAGAGCTCTTGCAGAGTGAACTGATTCTCCTCATGCTCTGGCCGGGGGAACTGTCTTCCTCTCATGTTCTTGGTGAGTGAAGTAGCTTGTCATGGCCTGACTAGTGTGCTGTGCTGAACTGTCCTCTCCTCATGTCTGAGTGAATTGTTTCCAGAGATCTTACAGGGTGAACTGTTTCTCCTCATGCTTTGGACGAGTGAACTTCTTATCATGCTCTTGGTGAGGTAACTTACCTGTCTTCATATCCTGGCTGGTGAGCTGTGATGAACTGTCCTTTCGTCATATCTGGCTGAGTGAACAAGTCCCAGAGCTGCAGAGTAAACTGATTCTCCTCATGCTCTGGCCGGGTGACCTGTCTTTCTCTCATGTTTCCTGTGAGTGAACTTGCTTGTCATAGCATGGCTAGTGAGGTGCGATGAACTGTCTTCTCCTCATGTCTGGATGAGTGAATTGTTCCCAGACCTCTTGCAGAGTGAACTGATTCTCCTCGTGGTCTGGCCGGGTGAACTGTCGTCTTCATGAGCTCTTTGTGAGTTAACTTACCTTTCGTCATATCCTGGCTTGTGAGCTGTGGTGGTCTGTCATTTCCTCATGTCTGGCTGAGTGAACTGTTCCCAGAGCTCTTGCAGAGTGAACTGATTGTCGTCATACTCTGGCTGGGTGAACTGTCTTCCTCTTCTGTCCTTGATGTGTGCAGTAGCTTGTCATGGCCTGGCTAGTGTGCTGTGGTGAACTGTCCTCTCCTTATGTGTGGCCGAGTGAACTGTTCCCAGAGCTCTTGCAGAATGAACTGATTCTCCTCATGCTGTGGCTGGGTGAACAATCTTCTTCTCATTTTCTTGGTTAGGTAACTTACCTGTCTTCATATCCTGTGTAGTGAGTTGTGGTGAACTGTCCTTTCCTCATGTTTGGCTGAGTGAACAGGTCCCAGAGTTCTTGCAGAGTGAACTGATTATCTTCATGCTCTGGCCGGGTAAATTGTCGTCTTCATAAGCTCTTTGTGAGTTCACTTACCTGTCGTCATATCCTGATTTGTGAGCTGTGGTGGTCTGTCATTTCCTCTTGTTTTCCTGAGAGAACTGTTCTCAGAGCTCTTGCAGAGGGAACTGGTTCTCCTCATGCTCTGGCCGGGTGAACACTCTTCCTCTCATGTTCCTGGTGAGTGAACTTGATTGTCCTAGCATGGCTAATGAGCTGTGGTGAACTGTCCTCTCCTCATGTCTGGATGAGTGAATTGTTCCCTGAGCTCTTGTAGAGTGAACACGATTGTCCTCATGCTCAGCCTAGGTCAATGGTCTTCATCTCATGCTCTTAGTGAGTTAACTTACCTGTCCTCATATCCTGGCTAGTGAGCTGTGTTGAACTGTCCTCTCCTCATGTCTGGCCGAGTTAATCGTTCCCAGAGCCTCTGCAGAGTGATCAGATTCTCCTCATGCTCTGGCCAGGTTTACTGTCTTCTTTTCATGCTTTTAGTGAGTTAACTTACCTGTCCTCATATCCTGCCTAGTGAGCTGTGGTGAACTGGCCTCTCCTCATGCCTGGCTGAGTGAATTGTTCCCAGAACTCTTGCAGAGAGAACTGATTCTCCTCATTATATGGCTGGGTGAACTGTCTTCCTCTCATGTTCTTGGTGCATGAACTAGCTTGTCTCGACCTGGCTAATGTGCTGTGGTGAACTGTCCTCTCCGCATGTCTGGCCGAGTGAATTGTTCCCAGACCTCTTGCTTAGTGAACTGATTCTCCTCATGCTCTGGCTTTGTGAACTGTCTTTCATGTTCTTGTTGAGTGAACCAGCCTGTCATGGCTTGGCTAGTTTGCTATGGTGAACTGTCCTCTCCTCATGTGTTTCCGATTGAATTTTTCCCAGAGCTCTTGCAGAGTGAACTGATTCTCCTTATGCTCTTGCCAGGTGAACTGTCTTCCTCTCATGTTCTTGGGATATATTTCTAGAAGTGGGATCCCTGGGTCTAATGGGAGTTTCATTTTTAGTTTTTCGAGGATGTTTCTTATTTTTATAGGAGCAAGTAAACTTGATAAATCAGTTTGATGGCCATCAGTTTGATGAGCAAACTTGTGTAAAGTATCTGTTTTTCCAAGTCATATTTCTGAGAATGGAGAAGAAACAAGGCCACATAAAGCTTCATATTCCCTGATAGGGCATTAATTATATTACCCTCATTATTTTTATAGATGATGATGATTTTCAGAACTGATGTTTACTGACACCCAGATTCCAATATTACATGACTAGGAGAGAAGTGTTATATGGGATATCTATCCATAATATGTAATGGTTATATAAGTATGTGATGCTAACAGATTGGCTCTACCTGAAACGTGCGGGGGGGGGGGGTGGATAGGAGGTGAAACCATGCTGGTTTTAGGATAAACATGGCAATGAAGGGGGGTTCAATGTGCAACATTGTGAGACAACTATGTGCCAAATGTGTTCAAGACACTGTATTAGATGCTGAGAATACAGTGTCATACTAATCAGATAAGATATCGCATGGGGCAGGACGGGGGAGACAATCAATTAATGTATAAACAAATGAATGAGCAACTTCAGAGGATGAGAAAGGCTAAGAAGATAATCATGATTACAAATGAACTTTCTGAGGAAATTACAGGAACACTGCAATCTGACTGATCACACACAGTCTCTGGTACAGAAGAAAAATAGTGGGAAGAGTATTCCAGAAAGGGACAAGAGTAGTAGCAAGTCCCTAAGACCTAAATGGTCTTGACATGTTCACAACACTGACATAAGGCCCCATAGAAGTAGCATAATGTATGAGGAGAAGGGTGTTACACTGTAAGTTTGGCAGGTAGGATGTATAGGAAGGGCCTTGGAAAGTGTGATTATTAGATTTTATTCTATATTCAGTGGAAAGCCACTGGATAGTTTTAAGTAGGAGAGTGACTTAATCTGACTGCATGGTCAGAGTCTTTGATAAGACCAAGTCAAGAGGCAGAGTCTTTGTTAACATTATAACACTGAGGTTTTTTATTTTTGTTTTTAAGAGAGTCAGGCAATATTTAGTTTTAAAAAGACATTCCACAATGGAGACTGACATCTCAAATTCAGTATGTCCATGATTGCGATGTCTCCCCAGCAATCCTCCCTGTTTCAGAAATAGAAGCCTAAAGGTTCCAAGTCTAAAGGTTCCTATAAAGGTTCCTGGGTATTTATAGGCTTCTAGTTTTCAGAACAAAACCATGAAGGCTTCCCTGATGCATCCAATTTGTCAGCAAAGCCTGAGCCCATTTCTCACCTTCTTCATTGCCCAAGGTTGCCTAGGTGGTGGGGTGGCTGAGCTGGAATTTGAACCCCAGTCTGTCTGGCTCTGAAGCCCGGGTTTTGTTCATGACACCCTTCATGTGGCTAGAGTAATTTTTCCCCCTATGGGGCATTTGGCAATGTCTGTAGCTATTTTTGCTTTCCTACTGGGGCGGGTGCTGCTGGCATCTAATGAACTGAGGCCAGGGATGCTGCTAACATCCTGCACTGCGCCAGACACTCCCACAGTCACCCAACTGATGTCAGCAGTGCTGAGGCTGAGGAAGCCTCCTCTAGAGTGGCAGCAGCCCTAGCTAGACTATGTCCATTTACTCAATGAATACATGTTGGCTATTTTGCAGAAGTCATTGGGATAAAAATAAGCCACATTTGGCTTTGAGCTACATTCATTAAATATTCATTTAAAAAACAAAATATTGGTATATCCAAACAAATAACTTCTTACTTCAATTTAGAATATGAATTTCAGTAAAATCTTAAAAGAAAAAGCCTTATGCATCTCTATAGAATATATTTTGTGCAGTAGGGTCAGTTAGAGCTTAGGGTCTGAGGTGGGAGGATGCCTGAATGTTCAAAGAGTAAAGTGAGAAGAAAACTGGCAGGAAATGTGGGCAGAAAGGTAAGTGGGAAAGATGTTGTCAAGCCTCCCAGGATATTATGAGGACCTTGACTTTGACTCTGAAATAAGAGAACAATGGATGGTTTTAGACAGAGAAATACCCTCCTCTGACTTTTATTTTAACAGGCTCCCTCGAGCAGCTGTGTTGAAAATAGACTGAAGAGAGACAAGGTTGAAAGCAGGAAGATGGCTAGGAGCCACTGCAATGGTCCGGGCAGGGGATGGACTCGGGCCAATCAATGCGATCTGAAATTTTAGGAAAGAAGACTGAGCCCGTCACATGTCAGTCACCAAATTGTTTAGCTATAATCACAATGATCATTACTTTTACTGATAAGTCTCCACACTCAGGTCATGATCACCTGTCACCTGTAATGACTACCTGCTGTCTCAAAACAGCCTTCCAGGTCTTTTACATGGAACCTGGGTCAGTTTCACAGCTCAGCCTTCCAGGCTGCTCCCTTAGCCACAATCCTCCCCCTTCACCAGATGACATAGGCTTCTTGCTGCCATGTACAGAGCTTTGGGAAGCTGCAAGGTCCTCTGGGAGATGCATGGAGTGGCCTCAACAGTCAGGAATAGGCTGCATTATTCTACAGGGAAGGGAGAACCAAAGTAGCCTCACAGGCCCACCCTGAGAGGGAGTGATGGTGATATGTACCAGTCCAAGAGGATCAGAGCAAACACATACCCCAACTTGATTATTTGGTCAATGCTGTACAAATCACACTCACCTACATTAGCTTACTGATTCTTCCAGCAACTCTGTAGGTTAGGTGTCACTATCTCTATCCTATAGACAATGAAACTGAGGCCCAGAGTCATCAGGACATATCACAGGTCCCAACTTATAGAATGGCAACATGAGAAAGCAAAGTTCCATCTTCTTTCCTTTCCACCAAAGGTTCTCAAACTAGAGCGTGCAGTAGAATCTCCCAGTGGGCTGTTTCTGGGTGATGCAGGTTGCTGGATCCCATACCTGAAATTTCCCATTCGGTATGTCTGAAGTGAGGCTGGAGAATTTGCATTTCTGGACTGTTCTCAAGTGATGCCATGCAGCTGGTCTGGGGCCACGCTTTGAGAACCATTGACCTATATACTACTGAGTCATTGGAAAAGTAATGCTCTCACACAATTTACAATAGCTAAGATCTGGAAACAGCCCAAGTAACCATCAGTAGATGAAAAAAGCTGTGGTACATTTATACCATGGAATACTATGCAGCAGTAAAACAGAAGAATATCTTACCCTTTGAGACAGCATGGAGGGACCTGGAGAGTATCATGCTAAGAGAAATAAGTCAGTCAGAGAAACACAAGTATCCCATGATCTCACTCATATGTGGAATCTAGTAACAAAATAAGCTGATGAACAGAGTGCATCCAGAGACATGGAAGCATGGAACAGAGTGCGGAAACTCAGAGGGAAGCCAGGGGAGGGTGGGCGGGTGGGAGTTAGTAAACCAAGGATCTTGTATGCATATACATATATGCATGTCCCATGGACACAGACAATGCGGCAGTGAAGGCCTGTGGTGGGGGGACAGGGAGGGGCTGGAGGGGGTCATTGGGGGATAAAAG
The DNA here is from genome assembly GCA_036010255.1 of Myotis pilosus. Taxonomy (NCBI): domain Eukaryota; kingdom Metazoa; phylum Chordata; class Mammalia; order Chiroptera; family Vespertilionidae; genus Myotis; species Myotis pilosus. The sequence goes on from JASKON010000045.1 coordinate 243,710, forward strand.
GGGACATATGTAATACTTTCAACAATAAAGAATTATTTTTTTAAAAAGAAAGTGAAATAAAGCTCTCCTTCCTCATCATTTTTCCCCACCTCCTGCTCCCCAAAGCAAACCTTACTCAACCTTGCCCATACAAGGAGAAAATGTTCTCATCTTTTAGCCTCTTTGTCCTTAAGATATTTTTCTAGATAACTAGGTATGAATATCCTGAACATTAAAAGCTGCTGAACATTCTTACCCTTAACAATGAACCCAGTTTCCCAGTTGTAAAATGGGAGTGACTGAGTTTTCCTTATAGAGATGTTGTCGGTATTAACAAATTATGTGTGTATACATACACAGTTTTTAAAAGAGGAACAGGCAGTACTGGCATACAGTAGATGCACAATAAATGGTGATTATGATTTTCAACACATTTTAACTCAGTACTTTGTGTCTGATCCTACACTAGGCCTTGGAAATACAGTAGTACAAAATCTGGCCAGGGAAACAAACAGTAAATAAATCTTAAAATTATTAAACTACAAATGTGTGGCAATGAAAAGCACAGACTATTAGGAGAGACTATTAGGCCAAACTAATCTAGTCTAGGAGTAAGAGAAGGTTTCCTTGAGTAAGTGACATACGAACTGAGACCTCAAGGATGAGTTGGACAGCCACGTGGAGAGGCCAGGAATACATAAAGTGGAGGAAACAGAGTATGTGCAAGCTATTTGCTAACTATTATAACATTATACCAAACTCTTAAAGAGGTAGTCAAACAGCTAAGAGATAACTCCAATTCATTCTCTTAATTACCACCCAGACAACTTTCTATTTTGTGTACTGAAAGAATCAAACTTATGTAGGAAAGCATGGTTCTAAGAAAAATGGAAACATGCTGAGCAAAGAAGAAAAATGTGAATAACAGACACAGTAGTTACTGAGAATAGTCTATAAAGAAAAATAACTCCAGTAGCATGACTATGCCAACAGCCAGCATTCTCATTTCTGACTGAGACCACAGCCTGGTGGTCTGAGTATTCAGCCCTAATTTCATGGAAGCAGAGATGGTCCCTCCTCTTTCTCTTCCTGGGCTAACCTGCTCAGTGTTGACCAGATGTGAATGCTAGCCACGCACCATCCAAACACATAATAATCCCTCTTTATCTGAAAGCTGCAGAGTCTTTTCTTTGGGGTGAGATAGCATGATGTCCTAAACATCTAGGCAGTCATTATTTGATGTGCTAACAAAACCACATTTAATCCTGCATGCACTCAGATTTCCCCAACACAGCTGTAGATGACAGGAAGTTGGACAAGCATGCCCTTTGGGCTGCTTAGGGATCCATGGATGTGGCTCTAGCCTTGGAAGCTGAACAACAGTGCTCATGTGGGAACTGGGCTCTCCCTGAGAGCAGGGACCAGCCTATTCTGGTCCTCCAGGCCCCCAGGGACTTCTGTGTGAAGACAAAGGTTCCGTGTCCTTCCCCATTTACTCCCCTTTAGTCCAGCATCCGCATGTGAGGCGCAACACTGCTTTCTCCAAAAGCAACACTGAGAAATCACACTGCATTTTGAAACTTATGCCAGCATCTGAGGCTCTGGCAAGATAAAAAATGGCATGAAGGCCATTTATCCTCTGGCTATTCTTGCCAAAGACAATAGAACCCACTCAGAGGACTAGGTTAGTTTCAAATGCAAGGCACTGAAGCTCTAAATTGAATTTACTTTCCAAACATCTACCCATCCTTAGATAGGTTCCCACGTCAACTTCCTTAATAACCTTTTCCTGACCAACTAAAGTATATCTTTGTGTTATGCAACTTTGGGAGAAAGATAACAAAATAAGACAGAGAGAGGGCCTAGGAACTACATTCTTATCTGTCTTGGAGAAGGTGCTGGATGAGCAGGTTGACAGGTTCTGTTGCATCCTGGCATGGAGCAGCAGAAAGTCCTGTATCCCTGTGTACTGAGGAAGAGGACAGAGAAACAGCCCACAGGCATGTTTCCCCTTAGTATCCCAGACCTAAGTGGGTTTATAAAAATGCCCTAAAACTTCTAAGTCAAGAATCCAAATTGTTCTGCCTTCATAGGAGAGGCAGGACTCTTGCTTAGGAATGAATACATATATTATCTCAATGAGCCTCACACTTCATAGGAGATAAAACTAAGGTTTAAAAATATAAATTGTTCATGTCATAGACCACCTTGTGTATTAGATCTGGTTGACCCCAAAGTACTGAAATATCACTTTTCAGATCTGAAAAAGCTGAGCATTTTGGGTAAAGATTCAACAGAATCTGAGTACTCTGAGTACTCTGAATCAAAGATTCCCAACTTGCTGTGAATTAATTTCAAATTCCATCTAAAGAAGAAAAAAATATTGCAAAAGTCCCTCTTATTCAAGAACAACTCATAACTTCCACTCCCCAATATATCTGTTCCTAGTCCCATGTTTCCTCTCTCAATGAGTGGTACCAACACCACCTATTTCTGCCAGTCAAGGATGTAGAAGTAATTCTGGACATTTCCAGACACAGACACACACAGACACACACACACCACATCCAGTCTGTCACCAAGACCTGCCAATTTTAGTTCCTAAATATCTGTCAGAACTATGTAATTTCCCCTATGTCTGCTGCTACTGTCTAATCCAGGCTACCATCACCTCCCCTGGACAAGCGCAGCAGGTTCTCAGTACCATCCCTACATCAACCACAGCCTCACCCAGTCCCTTTCACTTCTGCATATTGCAGCCAGAGTCTTCTTTTTGAAATGTGAACCTGGTGACATACCCACTCCACTGCCCCTTCCACAGTTCCTAATATATACCAAAGCTTCCCATTGTTAATAAGACAAAAACCTTAGCAATATCCATGGACTGACTCTGCTACTTATCTCTCCAGACTCATAGCAAATTATTCTTTCTTTCTGTGTGTTCCAACCACTTATAGTATTACTTGTAAAATATAGTATTATTTGCAGTCTTCAAACATTCTATGCTTTTTCTCTTCCTAAGACTTTTACCAGTATATAGAATCTACCCAGAATATTCCTCCTCACTGTTATGGCAGAAATCAGGTTGGTGGAAAGCGACAAACCAAACGTGCTTGGAGGTTCAGAAAAGGAGTGTTTAATTGCACCAGTGCTGGCTCAGCGGAATCCTCTCCAGAAGCTGCACGCCGAACAAAGTGGGGCTTGGCCTTTTATATTTTCCTAGGCTCTTTGTCTCCCATATATGGCATACATACACATTTTAGGCATTCTTTCTATGTTACATGTTAAGCTTCCAGGTATCTGTTGTAGTTTGGGGAGGAGGACCGTAACCTGAGACAGTAGAAGCTTGACTAGCAGCAGACTCTACTGGAGCAGAAACAGAAGAAGCAAGCAGGATTACAGAAGCTGAGGCGTGGTTATGGTGATGCAAGCATGGAAGGGGCTCGTCATCTCACCCTCCCAACCAACTGGAAACTCCTATCCAACCTTCAAGTCTCAGCTCAAATGCTGAATTCTAGTAGAAGCCTTTCCTAAGTCCCCAGACTAAAACAGGACCTCTTGTTAGATACCCACAGAGCATCCTGTACCTTCTTTTCATGGAACTTATAAAGGTTTATCATTAGACATGTATTATATAATTATTCTCTCTCTCTCTCTCTCTCTCTCTCTCTCTCTCTCTCTCTCTCTCTCTCTCTCTCTCTCTCCCTCCGTCAGTTGCAAGCTCCCTGAGGGCAGGGCCTGCATTTATCTGCTTCTCTCCTTGGAATCTCTAATACCAAACATAATTTTTGAGACCTATTAGGTGCTTAGTAAATATTTGTAATGTCAGAAGGAAAGATTAAAGGAACGGAAGGAAGCAAGAAGGAAGAAACATGATGAAGACAACTAAGTTGTAGCCTGAATCTCAGGATTGGCTTGGGGAGTGGGGTGGGTGAGTGAGCCCAGCTGCTAAGAGCAGGAAAAGACTGGGTTATGAGGAGCTGCTACGCTCTCCCTGGGAATCCACCTTCTTGGCCTCCTGGGAGGCTATCCTATGTGAGCCAGAATCTGCCCAATAAGATGTCTTCTAGCCTTTGCCCTACTTTTGTGTCAGGTGAAATCAGAGAGTAGGTAGGAGCTGAAAAAGCATTACTACCTTGCACTGGCCTAAAACCCTGACCACATTTATGTAAGCTGTAGCTGTCCAAGAAAGGTCACTGCAAAGAGTGTGGTGAGGTTAGTGTTGTGCTGCTTTTCCCCATTGAGCTGTTCAGATTAGCATATTCTATATTTCTGTATCACCTGGTTGTTTGTACAGTGTTTCACAACTGCCTTAGAATTTCTCCCAGACTCATTCCCTTTCTTCTTCTCATATTTCATATGAAGTCGGCTGTAAGCTAACCTCATCTAGCTTCACTCCTAACTCCTCCTGAGCTGCTTTCTGGCTTACACCTGTTCCTCTGTGAAGTTGGCTCCTGGTGGTGATTTTAGAAACGCTGACTTGCATAAAGGGCATAACAAGCCGCTGGGCTGCCACGTCTGCACCATGTCAATCCTGCTTATGTGCTCAAAGAATTCCTGCGGCGAGTTAGTTACAGTCCAAAAGCTGAAATCCTGAGTTTACCACGGACAGAAAGGAATGTTCTAGGCAAGCTCTGGCACCTGCTGCTCCTGAGCCCTCAGTCATGCCCAGTTTAGAGAACCACTTGAAAAGCTACTGCTAGTGGCTCCCTACCAGTGTGGCTAAGCAGCACATTTTAGAGACTCCAAAAAAGCTCATGCCACTGGCACAAAGACAATCTTTCTGGGAATCAAAGAGAAAGAAGCTGGAATGATGCTGGCTGTACTCAGGGCCCTTCACTTATCTACTGATTGCAGAACAAATGAGGGCTTAAAAGAGAAGAATGTATGCTGAAAAGTCTATGTGATCCACCCTTTAAAGTGGAAATAAAACCTCTTCATGTCGAGCAGAGGTGAAGCAGTAACCCCATTAGATTATAGCCCCAGTTTCCTACACCCATCAGTACAACCTGCAGGTGCATTACCAGGAATTAAGAGACCACCTTCAAACTGAATTCCAATCCCAGAAGCCTTGGTTTCAGTAGACAAAATGAAACTGCAGATGCAACAGTTGAAAAGAGTGTTTCTCCTGTACTACAGGCTTGAGGATCTTCCTCAGAAAGAACACTGGGTGGGAGAACGCTCAGGTATGATTTTGGTGAGGCCCCTGCTCAGTTCTGGAGGTGAAGCTACCAGGAGAGCATAGACGAAGTAAATGTGTTCCCACTCTACATTGGTTTATAGCCTAGTGCTTACTCCATATGGCCTGAGAAGTAGGACTAACACAAAAGTACAGAAGCTACAAAGAACAGATTTGAATTAAATATAAACAAGAACTAAGAGCAGCATAAAGGTGGGGTTGGCACCCCCTCCTCATGGCCAGGAGTTCTCTGTCAGTGGATGTCCAATCACAGGTGACTGAGGAACCTCAGGGCTCCTGAGGCCCAAAAAGCTCCATTGGGTGTAAACCCCTGGCATTGCTCCTCCATTGGAAGTACATCTGGAGGCAGCACCTTAGCAAGAATCACAATCAGAAAGCATATCATATTGTCCAAAGGAGAAGAAAACAAAAAACAAATACATCCCAAAGAAACAGACTCAGGGAAAAGAATCCTTATTCAAAGACAAAGGAAAAGAAGCAAAAGTTAAGATGTAAAGTGAAGGAGGAGAGGCGAAGCTTTGAGGAGGCTCCTGAGGTAACCAGCAGACTGAGACAGCCGTCTTGCTTAGGGTTGCTAGGGCCAAAGTTGGGCCATGCCTGGATGAGTTCTTGCTGGGGTATCATGGAGGTATTCAAGCTTTGGGTGAATAGTTGGACTTCATCAGTTTTCAGCTAGAATTGCTAAGCCCCCAAATTATAAGTCACATTTTATGAGTATGTACCTCTGTACTTTTTTCTGGAGAGTTGACTACTTTTAACAGATTCTAAACAGTTATGCTGATTTAGATAAACTTCAAAGCACCTGTTCATTCTATCAGCATGTTTAATATCACATACATGGATATTTGGAAATCTTTCTTACTTGGTATTAATCAGAACTTTAAAGTTGTATCTAGTATTAGTTCTTGCTCTCTGGGGGACTGATCGTAAAATAAATTGATAAATGTTCCTCCTACTAAATGATTACACTGTGGCTGTATTCAGGCATTGGAGTGTTATATAGCCCAAGGAATGAAAACAACTTAACACCAAGTATTAAGTCCAATCCCAGGGAGGGTTCTCATGGCGTGTATACTGAGCATTTGCCCTTTTCCTTCTCAAACTGCTTTCCCCTTTTGACAACTGCCTCAATTTTTGTTTGGGATCAGCTCCCTCTCACTCCTGAATAATGTGATCTGGGTTGGCTCTTTCTTTGGTTGTGCGGGTGAAGCTCCTTCAGTCAGTGTCATACTTTCCCTAGTCACATGGCTGGGGGAGGGTTGGCAGGACACCTAATTCATTTGAGTCCTGGTGACCCTCAGGGATAATCCCGGGAATACTGGGACAAAGACTCTTGCTTTTTGCACCTGGATTTAAATCTCTGAGTGGCTGACAGGCACCTCTTAACCATGTGAGGTCCCAAAATCGAGCCAACACTGGAGAAGTAGATCCAAGAAATGGATAACAGGAACTCAGTTCTTGGTAATGTGATTTAAGCATAAATCAAGGCACACTTGAGGCTAAATTACATCTCATTCATATGTGCCAATAAACCCCCTCTTTTAAACAACACAAGACAGTTTGCGTTGGGTTTTCTGTCACTTGCAACCAAACGGCTTCTGATTGCAAGTGAAAATGCAAAACTACGGTTTGACAGTTACCATTTAGAGTCCCCATAAAATAAAACTCTATCAATTCAAATGGCTTTTTCTAAGCACACCTAACGGTGGAAGAGTATTTTTACCTGCTTTCTCCTCACTGGTGTCTTTGCTTCCTCCCCCCTCTTCTAAAGTCTCTCGAAGATAACACAAATTCCCTCGAGGATCATATTTCCATTTAAAACATGCTCTGAAATGCAACCAGCTCTTAAAATCATTCCCAGAAACCTTAACAAGACAAAGCAGCAAAGAGAATGCAAAATGTAATATAGCCATGGTGTTTGAACATAATGGGGGACATGATTTTATAGCATAATGAGGAAACGGAACTCCTTCCAGTTCCATTTATCCCAAGAAGCTAAAATCAGTGTGAAAATTAATGTCACCCTTTTTTTATGAAAATAAATTAATATTTTCATAGGGGAAAATGGGCTTTATAACCTAAAACCTAAACCTTTGTTTATAATTTGTGAAATTCTAATTCTAATAGCAATTAGCAGGTAACCAAACCTTGACACCATAAGACTTGAAAGCTATGTTTTAGCAGGGGCAGAAACAAAGTCAGATCAACGGACAACTCTTTGCCTGGTTTGTTCAATGAGTCCATGGGTACTTGGTAAACCACTATTTAGCGCAGTCCCTTCTTTAATTATTGAAACCGCATACAATGTCATGGTGGTAAGCCAGACACACTTAATCAGACCTAATTTGAAATTAGACAAGTAATCAATCAATAAGTGAAACTACTTGCTTAATAGAAAAATGATTTTTGTAAACAATTGAAATAGCAGCAAAAGGAGCTCAGGATTGATAAGGTACAGATCTGCACATTATGAGACTGAAAGTAGAAGAGAGGTTATTTGATAAAGTAGCTGTAAATACCAAAAGCAGTTTGAACAAGCCTTCCAAAATGTCTTCAGCCTGAACATAATAGTTCACAAGAAAGTAAATGCCATATAAGTAAACTTCTAGATATCTAAGAATTTGCCTCAGTTGGAATATTTTTCCAGGCTAACTTATGTACTGTCATTCTAAAAGTAAATAAAAATATATCTGTTAAATGGTTGGGGGTGGGAGCTTCTAAAGTTTATTTAGAGACATTTATTCAGATAAAATAAAGAGTTAAGTCATCCAAGTAAATTAAACTCAAAACTTACACAGTTTTCTAAACTCCTTCACCTCAAGAGGTTTTCTTTTCTATTTCACTTAATTGCAGAGCTTTTATTCCATAAAATTATTTCACCATCCCTTTAAAAAGACTAGCTCAGAGAAATATTGGTTAGATCCAATGGCTCAAAACCCAAAGATTTGATAAATCATAGTATTAGATTTTGCAACATCCTTGCTTCTCTCCATTTTCTGTGAATTCTGAAGCATTCACATTAAATTCAAACTAACTTAATTTAAAAACTTCTTTAAGACAGTGTTTAGGATAATTATATAGCCATATCTTGTGATCAGAAGATCAATATCACAAAGGCTGCTCATAGCAACCCTAACACGCTTCTACAGAGATGCATGGCCGGTCTTGGTCTTGGGGGCAAGTTCTGCCTAACTGAAAGTCCAATATCTTTAGAACTGACTAATGTCAAAATATGATGGCTAAAAGTAATCATTTAAAGTCGTTAAAAAGATACATATGTTTATACTAAGTATAAAAACTTGTGAAATATTAGATAAAAACTTAAGCAGATCTTTATATGGCTCACAAGTTTGCAGTCCATAAGAGAATATAAAACTAACCACTTGAGATTTAATGTGACAATGGAAATGGGAGATTGGGAAAAGGCAATGCAAAAGCATTTCCAAAATACTATAAGCATTTAAAGCATAAAAATATGCTAATACATAAAAATAATATTTTATAAATAAGCTCTCAAACCTAAAATAAAATGGGGGGATAGGGGAGGCTAGGGGACTGTCTTGGGCGGGGGGGGAAAAATGGACACATATGTAATACCCTTTGTAATAAAAAATAAAATTAAAAAAATAATAATAAAAAAAAAAATAAAAAATAAAATAAAAAAAAAAGAAAAAAAAAAAAAAAACAGTGAAGACTAAATTAAGAACCTAAAACACAGTTCAAATAAAATTATTTCATTTTTAAATGTATGCATTCCTTAAGTAGTTTGTTCCATGAAATAACACTCATAAAAGAAACTATCTCTTCTGGAAAACACTAATAACTAATTAAAGCTACCAATTCACACAGCTGGAACATGAATTATTAATGAACTATGGGTTGGTAATAAGAAAGCATAAGAGACAGCTTAGCACTGTAAAATACCACAGAAATAGGAGAATCAGCTCTCTGGAGGAAGAGCAATAAAGCAATCTCTACAATTGAATTCAAATATTCATATTTGAAAACTACAGATTCCTGGTAGAAGTAAGAACAAATAATATATAAATTCTATTAATAAACATTATTAATGAAGCTAACTGCTAGACAGAGTAATAATTATTTTATACATAGCACAGTGGATACAAATTTTTCTTTAAATTGTAATGCCCACCTACTCATTAAAAATGGGTGCATGAAGGTCTATTTTTTTAAAGCATCATATACGGGTAAGCATCAAGTGAACCAAAATTATTCTAGCTCTGAGTTACAGTTGTTTAACCACCAAGCCTCCATCTGGAACTTATTTTTAGAAACCAGTACCCCCCAAAAGAAATTGACCATTAGCAGCACAGAAAGGGGTATATAAACGCCAAGCAGAGCCACAGATGTAGTCAAACAGTCCGATCTGGGACCACCAGGCAAAAAAGAACGACTGTCTTTCATCACTGCTCGTCCTTCAAGAAAATTCTCATTTGTATGGATTTATCAACAGGAACTGATTTATCATTCATCAACTCACCAGCGCAAAAGAAGCCAAATTTATCATCCAGTTTCTGACATCCAGTCTGTTTCCAAGTGTGCAACCAGGGTGTGCCTCGGTAGCTCTCTTAATTGAGAGATTTTAAATGAGAAAATGGGGACAGTTGACTATAGTTAGAACCTTCAAGCTGGTAACTCATGAAAGTACTAGCAGGAAAGAGCCACAGTTTAATACTATTGCATTTCCATGCTGAAATTCAGAAAGTCTTCTTGAAGAATCTTGCTTGAGAGCCTTAGCACAGTTAATTGTTACCCAGTGTAGCCCTATCTTTACCCCACTTGTTCTGTTGGTGTTAAAACAAGGGATGTGGCCTGACCGGTTTGGCTCAGTGGATAGAGCGTCGGCCTGCGAACTGAAGGGTCCCGGGTTCGATTCCGGTCAAGGGCATGTACCTTGGTTGCAAGCACGTCCCCAGTGGGGAGTGTGCAAGAGGCAGCTGATCAATGTTTCTCTCTCATTGATGTCTCTAACTCTCTATCCCTCTCCCTTCTTCTCTGTAAAAAATCAATAAAATATATATTTAAAAAAAAAAAAACAAAACAAGGGATGTGACTTTTCCCCTCATTTGTGTGTTTCTTGACTTATCTAATTATTGTAGATCTTCAAGTTCCATAATCTGTGGTACTGAAAAACTCAGGTATATTTGAAATAATAATTATCTGCCTATATGGAAATAACATTTTACTTAATTGTAAATCAGTTAACATTTAATTAGTGCTTAGTATGTGTTTATACACTGAAAATTCTAATAACAGAGAAGTCCAAAACTTAATTTTAGCCAAAGTTGCAACCTAATCACCACTAATTTTTCCCCCAGACCTGTTGATGTTGGGGGTTCTCACATTCCCTTGCCTCTTCCACTTCTGGTTCAGGGTCTCATGAGCTGTGGCAGAACTGAAAGTCAGACAAAAGAAAGGAAGCAAAGCAACAAGGTTCTGCAGATCACTACCCATCACCTCTTTCTCTGGAAAAATCTTGTCTTGAACTTTATCCACTGCTGATAAAAATTGTATTAGAGAAGACCAGCATAGCCTGAGGCAAAATTCCCATAGATTAATTTTTATAGCCAACACACTCCTTTCAGTATCTCCTTATCCACAGTAGTGGCTGGTTCTATCTTTTCATAGCACAATGTCTGGCCCAGAAAGAGGTGCTCAATAAATATTTGTAGTATCAACTATTAATTAATTAATTGGTTGACTATATTCTGGAATTCCTTCGCCACCATCAGCCAAGTTCTATACCTCCAATGGAACATGGCCTCTATCCTTGAGCTCTTCGTCACAGCTAGTCATTCTGAGAAAGTCATCTCAGTTTCAATAAAATTCTTCACAAGAGAAAGTATACACTCAAAATGGAATATTCCAGGATAGATAACTCAATCAACAACTTTTTACCTGAGAGCATCCATAAACACAACGAATCTCCAGGGTTAAATTTTCAGATATCAAAGCTGAAGCCAGGGGGAATCTCTCATGTAACTCATCTGCCTAAAATCAATATGGACCTAGCGCTAAGACCTCTGCTAGAGAAAAAGAGGAGGGAGAATTTATTCTTCATTTCCAGGTTTTCTCTTTACTTCTGTATATTTTGTTATGCTCCTCTTTATTACTAAGTGAATATGAAATAGATTATGTCAAAATTATTTAAAAATATATCACAAGGCCAACTTAAGAACATGAAAATAGTCCCTTTTATTAATTATTAGCATGTTATTTACATTAAAGCATACATAATAGTGCACTGGTTGGCAGCCCAGACTCTGGGGGTCTTGGACAAGTTGCTAAGTTGCTTCACCACTCTGTGGTTCTGTTTTCTCATCTTTTAGGAGACAATAAAACTCCTTCTTCATATAGTTGTCATGAGAAAGAATAGTGCCTGACATAAAATGAACACTCAGTAAGGAACAACTTCTATAATTTAAATTCAAGGGAACTGGATAGTAATCAGCAGGCTAATGACATTTTGGTTTTTACAACATACAAACCTAATGAAAACAAGCACTAGACTTTCTAACAAATGAGCAGAAACTTGATACGTAGGGCTTCAAATTAAAACAATAACAGAGGAATTCACATTATAGCTGTGCTCAAACATTTTCAGTTAGCATTATGAGTTATTGGAAGTATAAATTCAGGTATCAACAATTTGAAATTTTGAGAGGCAATGGCCCTCCCAGCAATCTTAAAATATATTACAGAGTAAGTCAACCTCTCTACGCATGGATAATAATTAGCTAGGAAATATATTAAAATGCTTCCCTATCGGAGGTGATAGCCTCTGCCTCACATATGTCTCCAACCCCCTTCCAGCCTCCTCACTAAGGGAAACCCAAACTCCAAAGGGCTAAGCCCTGACACAAGCTCCCAAGGGCTTCCAAGACTTTCCCCCAAGGCTGCCACCAGCATTCATACCAGCACATACCATTTGTAAGAGATTGAATTGGATCCCCAAGAGATGTGTTGAAGCCCTAACCTTTAGTACCTCAGAATATGACCTTATTTGGAAGTAGTATCTTTATAGAGGTAATCATGTTACAATGAAATCATTATGGCAGGTACTAAATTAATATGACTGGTGTCCTTATACAAGATGGAAATTTGGACCCAGAGGCAGATACACAAGGAGAGAAGGTATGGGAAGATTGAAGGCAGAGATTGAGGTGATGCATCTATAAGCCAAGGAATCCAAAGGTTGCCAGCAAACCACCAGAGGCTCAGAGAGAGGCAGAGACCAGATTCCATCACAGCCCTCAGAGGGAACCCACCCTGCTCACACCTTGACCTCAGACTTTCAGCCTGTAAAACTGGGGAACAATAAAGTCATGTTCCATCAGACACCCAGTTTGGGGTATTTTGTTACAACTGTCCTAGCAGAATAATACAGCACTTCTGACTGGACCTTTCCCTGAGGTAGCATCTACCTCCTGGCCTTCTCATCCAAGAGAAGCACAGTTCCCTCAAATCTTGGGAAGATAAAAGTGAGATTGTTCTTCAGCCTTCTGAGTACATTCTGAAAACCCAACCAGGAGTCCAGAGCCTTTAGGACTTCAAGAGATATAAGAATCAAAGATTTTTTTAAAAAGAAGCTAGATAGTATGGCCTTTCAAAGCCTGGGATGAGTTAGATTTTCATGGTTCTGAACTGAAGCCAGGTTTTATTAACAAGAGTTACTTGCAGTCTCACCTGCTCTTTAACCTGGTTAACAACATGTGTGACACCTGAATGACATGAGCAAGTCCTCTGCAAATCCAGGAAAACTGTATGCAGTTAAAATAAATATTCCTGTGGGATTGTTTAATCAAGTATGCCTTGAGGAAAATAATAAGGCCTCCTTCAAAAACTTAACTAGCATTCTCAGTCTTAATCTTCAATCCTTATGATGTAATTAAGAATATTTGTAGTAGAGAACTCAGGATATTATGAAAGGATCTGATATATCCATACTAGAACTTCTCCACTTTTTATAGGCATTTATAGGCAATGAGGCTCAGAGGACCATTGTCAATCAGAAGGGCTGAAACTAGACCATGACTCAATTTCCCACCCACCCACTCAACCCATTATTAAGTACCTATTAGGTACTGAGGACACAGAGGTGAGAGTGGTGAGCACTGGGAATGTAAACATCTGAAGAAGTAAATGACAGTGAGCATGGAGAGAACACTTGGAATAGCAGTAGGTGAGAGTAAAAGGCACACACAGGAGATGCCCTTGGGGCCAGACCTTTGAAAATAAGTCAGTGTTCACTAAGTCAACATGGAGGCCAGGCAGGCAGAGGAAGAAAGGCCTTTCCAATCAGAACAGTAAGAGAAAACCCACAAATCAGGGAGTGGAAGGTTCCAGTGCAAAGTGCCTGGAAGAGGGCAGACTGCGCTTTGGATGGCAGAAGTTTGGGGCTTTGTTTCATAGGCCAAGATAGATGCTGAAGGGTTCACAAAGGACATAATTGGTTGTGTGCATCAGAAAGCTTGCTTAGTGGCAATGTTCAAAATAAATTAGAACTGGAGATAGGCTAGGCACAGGGAGATTTATTAAAAGGTTATCTTTTGCCCTAACTGGTTTGGCTCAATGGATAGAGCGTCAGCCTGCAGACTGAAAGGTCCAGGTTCGATTCCAGTCAAGGGCATGTACCTTGGTTGTGAGCACATCCCCAGTAGGGAGTGTACAGGAGGCAGCTGATCGATGTTTCTCTCTCATTGATATTTCTAACTCTCTATCCCTTTCCCTTCCTCTCTGTAAAAAAAAATAAATAAAATATATATTTTAAAAGGTTATCCTTTAATAAGTTCATGAGAAATAAGAGGTAGAAAACGATGAATCATTTCAGAAGGGAACTGACAAATCCTAGTGGCCAATTGAACAGAAGGAAGAAAAGCAGGCCAAAGATGGCCCTGAAGCTCTAAGATAAAAAAAAAAGACAGAGGAGGTGATGTTATTAATTGGGAAAAGAAACCCAGGGGAGTAGGTGACCCTTGGGGAACTTCCAGATTGTCTCATAGCTTCTTATGGACACTAACAGGATCATAAAGTTGTATGGAATGGGCACAAAACTTTATGATAAAAACTATTAATTTAAGGTAAAGACAAGAAACCTTTTCTTCACATTTTCAGCAGCAACAATACACACATTTCAAATACTTCCCTGGGAAGTATACATATCTGACCTAGTTATTGTAACTTCGGAAGACAACTCTCAAATGGGAGAAACACCAAACATTTCTTCTTGTAAGTTACATTAGTGACACTGTCAACAAACTAAAGGCAAATAATTGATTTTAATGAATCAGGATTTATATTTTAACGTAAATAAGTATAATTTAACTTCAAATTAGATTTATGCCTCAATGGATATAGGTATATATTCAGTCAATGGGAGCTCACAAGAGAAACTTCAAAGATAAAGGTTTATTCCCATCCTCAGGAGCCTTCACTCTTATTTACAGTTGTATATGCTTTTAAAAAAATATACAGGATATGCATGGGTATATGTCCAGTAACACTTTAAACATGTATCAAGGGCTCTGTAAGACCAGTCATGAATACAGACTTTGCAATTCATCACAGAGGTAGCCTCAAGCCTTCTCATTTTATACACTATCCTCCAAGCATATTTTCTATACAATCTGATGATTCCAAATATAGTACTCTTTCCTGGGCTCCAGCTTTGTTTAGCTGGGTACCATGCCTCTTAGCTCAAACTCAACACAACCAAGACTGAAATCAAATCTTCTGTCACCCTAAACCTGCTGGTACCTCACTCCTTATTGCCTAGCTTGGCTAATGGAATTGTCATCTACCTATACTGTCTAAGTCTGAAACTTAATAATCATCATGGAATACTCATCCTAAATGCCTAAATCAGTCCCCACATCCATTTTCTAGCTAAGTCTGCCCTCTCTCCTTTCAAACAATGTCAATGTCATGTTTCAGGATCTCATAGTTCTTGCTTGGACAATTTCAATATCCTTCTAATTTTTCACTCTGCCTCAAATATCTACATTTTCCACAAAGTGATCTTTCTGAAGTATAAATCTCTAAAGTGCCACCATAATCTGAGCTAAATATGTGTCAATAGCTTTCCTTGCCTTCAGGATGAACCTAAACACCTTATGTAGTAAGCAAAATAATGGTTCTCCAAAGATGCCCATGTCTTAATCCCCAGAACTAGTGATTCAGCCACAAGCCAAGGAATGCAGGCAGCCTCTCCAAACTCAACGGGGCCAGGAATGGATTCTCCCCCAGAGCCTCTGAAAGGAACACAGTTCTGCCAAAACCTTTATTTTGGCCCTATAAGATAATTTTGGACATCTGACCTTCAGAAATATAAAATAATAAATATGTGTTGTTTTAAGCCACTGACTCTGTGGTAATTTGTTACAAAGCAATAGGAAATTAATACTCCATTACATGGCATACAGGGCTATTCACAAACTGGGCCCCATCTGCCACTGGTATCATGCCTCTCAAACTCAACACAGCCCAAAGTGAAGTCATATCTTTTGTCACCCCAAATCTGCTGGTACCTCCTTCATTATTTTCTGTCTTGATTGATGGAATCACTATCTATGAGCATGCCTTCCAAGGTCCCTACTCTTCAGTCAAACCAAATATTTATTTTTTCATATTTCTATACCTGTGCCTATGCAAGTTGCTCTACATTCTCTACTCATCTTTCATGAGTTCACTAAAACAGCACCTGCTTTGAAAAACTCTCCTGGTTGTTGAGATGGAGTCACATGTCCCCAAGCTCTCTGTCCTTCCAGTATCCTATACCTACCATAGCTTTGTGTTTATTCCAATCTACCCCATGGTCTGCATTGTCTGCACCTTCCACTAGACCATCAGCTACTTGAAAATAGATACCCCATGTTAATTCATCTCTACATCCCCAGTACCTAACACGGTGCCTAACTCATAAAGGCAAATTGAATACACTGGATGGTAAGAATAAAAATAGAACAGTAGACCAAAAGAAAAGCAAGGTTAAAAGAAGGAGGCCTTGGGAAGTTTGTCTCAGTAGTTAGAGCATTGGGTAGCAAAGGGTTGTGGGTTCAAGTCATGTACCTGGGTTGTAGGTTCCATCCCTGGCACCTGTCAGGATGCGTGGAGGCAACCAATTGATGTGTCTCTCTCACATTTCTCTCTCTCTCTCTCTCTCTCTCTCTCTCTCTCTCTCTCTCTCTCTCTCTCCCTCCTTCCCTCCCTCCCTCCCTTCTCTAAAAATCAATGGAAAAAATATCCTAGGGTGAAGATTAACAAAAAAAGGGGGGGTGGAATCTAGGATGATGAGAAAATCTTTATTGATAAATGGCAAAAGAAATATTGGAGAGAGAGGGATTAGATGTGTAAATGCAAAAGGGGAAATAAACTTATTTTACCAGCCTGAAAGTAGTCCAAATAAGTGAGATCATTGACAAAAATAGAGGAACTATACTTGAAAAGGAAGAAAGTTTTTTTCTCTAAGTAAGAAAAAAAGATTATTGCACAGACATTAATTGATTAAAAGATTAATATACACATGTACAAAGTCAAAGTGTATCCTTTCACAAGATTAGGGACTTAATTTTTATTTTAAGATATATTTATGTAGTTCCCTTATATTTCTTCAAAAGCTCTCAGTATAATTTTAACATTAGATCAGATAACTGGTAGCTCTTGGGAATTTTGTAGGGCATCAGATTCTTTTTCAAGTCAGGAAAGCACCTGAGTATTTCCAGCTGCTTTATTTAAAAAAAGAAAAATACCAGTTTGTTTCCAACCAATTCAAGTTCTGCTAACAACCCATAAAAAATCTCTTTTAGGCCAGGTCAAACCCAGAGTTCCCATACCTTGATCTCTAGGCCATAAGACCGCAGCCATATTTCCTTAAATATATTTTTCACAAGCAAAACACACAAAAGTTTACCAAAATATCCCATTCCTACTAAAGTCAATGGTGATGAGATAATAACAAAAACACCTACAATTAAAGGAATATTGAGAAACCTTTACATGGTCATCTGCCTCAAAGAACAACGATGAAAGGATAATCACTGACACTGCACTCGCCAGCCCACTTTTAGAGGAAAAAAAAAAAAGCCTCCGATAAGGATAGATTTCAATAACAACCTCACCAAAGGATGTGCTCCAGTGGGCAGCTCACTCCCCAGTGGAAACAGCTTGAGAAGAAGCCCTCCCTGATTCCACATTTCAGAGAGCGGCTCTCCTGCCCTGCAGCCCATCAGAGCAGTGCTGCCTTTAGCTGAAACTGCTGCTCTTCAGCAGCTGTCAGTTTGTTTGTTTAGTTTTTATCCCCAGTCGCTTTCTCCAATAATACTCACAAAAGTTTGTTTTAACCAATGGGTCAGAGTAGTTAACAACAACAACAACAACAAACCTCAGGCTTCAGGTGATCAGATCTTCCTTTTCCAATTCATCATGGCTCCAGGAAAGCCATCTTGTCCCATTAAGCTAAAATGTGAAATGTGTCACATCTCACTTTTTTACCTAGTTTCCAGTGCCCTATACAACTGGCTGCCACCACACTTGACATGCTCATCTACAAAGCTCATTCCATTTCAGGCAAGTTGGATGCCATTTCTATGATTTTCTTTAAGAAATTATCTCACTTAATTCCATAAACAAACAAACAAACAAAAAAGACCAATCACTTCCCATTCATTATCTTATTCATTTATTCAATTAATTTATTTTAAGCTCCTTCTACATACAAGCATTGGGACTCTCCAGAAAGAAAGCTTCCATAGACTGAATGTTTGTGTCCCCCCTAAAATTTATATGTTGAAATCTAATCTCCAATGTGATGGTATTTGAAGGTGGGGCCCTTAGGAAGAAATTAGGAAGTGATGGAATTAGTGCCCTTATAAAAGAGACCCCAGCAAGCTCCCGCCCTCCTTCTACCATGTGAGGACACAGTGAAAAGATGAATTTGAACCTGGAAGCAGGTTGTCACTAGGCATGAACTCTGCTGACACACTCATCTTGGACTTCCCAGTCTCCAGAACTGTGAGCAATAAACTGTGGTTGTTGTAAGCCACCCAGTCTATAGTATCTTTGTCATCAGTCTATAGTATTTTTGTTGTAGCAGCTAAGCGAAGATAAAAGCCAGTGGTATAAGGAACTTAATACCTCTGCTCACACTGGGCTACAGGATCAACTGGTTCTGGGAATGTTACTCACAATTAATAAAGATAATTTCCTGAGTATCTACTCTGTTCCCAGGATCACAGAGTTCCAGAGGATTTATAAAACATGGTTCTTACTCCCACAGAGTTCACACAACAGTTATAAAATCAAAACACACAAACATGAAAGAACAAGAGGGGGTAAGAACAGTGAAGAGCCCCTTTCAAGGCAGATAAGAGTTAAGGAAAGGGAAGGGTGATTTCAGGATAGGCTCAACCAGACACAATGTGGGAGGTTCAGAAGACCCGCCACTTGAGCTGAGTGTGCTGTTTAGAACAGTTAAGTTTTGGGTTTCATGAAAAGGAAACACATGAGCTGATGCTGAGTGGAGAATTTTCACAGCATTTTGAAGGCTGCCTAGAACATTTCCCACTTTAATCAAAGTATCTACTAAAAACATTTCCTTAAACTAAGAAAATACAGAAACTATTCTGAGGGCCTGGATAGAGGTTATAATATGAAAAACTACTCATGGGCAACTTTTGGAAAGGAAATATTACTTTCCTTAAAGGAGAGAAATATTAACTTCTCATCTCATTCTCTTATTTTAAAAAACAAGTGTTTTGGAGTTTGGCTCACCTATCCTTCTACAAGCTATCATAGAAAGACAACATCCCCCCACCCTCCCAAATAAAAATGCTCTTTTTCCTGTTATTTACAAAGTATATTATGTGAAAATAGCAATACAGATAAAACACCTGGATTTTATTGAGGTGGGCCAATAAGAGACACTGGAGACCAACAAAGGCACAAAGCTCCATGCTTCAGGTTGTACAAGGCTCATTTTCCTGATTTATAAAACTTATCATTTCCAGGAATATTACATAATCTTCATAATTCACAGAATAAAAGCAGCCCCGTCAGATTCTAGTGGATGTAAAAGTAGTAGCACTATCATTGCTATATTTTCAGTAATGTTTGTAGAATTTATATTTCCAACATTGAGAAATAGTTCAGAAAAAAAAACAAATCAAGCACAAACATCACAACAAAGAAAAGGAGAAAAGCAGGATTCATAATATTAAAATGGTGTCACATTACTAGCTGAAAAATAAATCCTGTCTCAAGGAGAATCAAAGGGGAGAGAAAACATTGAAAATAAAGTTAATGGTTCTAACATTGAAACTGAAACAAGAACCACTTTTCTCCTTAACAATGTTTTTCTCCCCTTTCAGATCATTTTGGTGACCTTTTATTAATCTCAAGGAAGATATTATATAACAGCCAAAACAAACTGCATTTTGAAAGTGGTCTTTGAAAAAGAAAAATTATCTTATTCAAGGGTGGAATTCAAAATACTGACAAGTTTCTACACTGGAGCAAAGAGAGCTTGGATATTTTTTTGTTATTATTATTGAACTAGAGGCCCGGTGCACAAAAATTTGTGCACTCGGGGGGAGAGGGGGTCCCTCAACCCGGTCTGTGCCCTCTCGCAGTTTGGGACCCCTCGGGAGATAACGACCTACTGGCTTAAGCCTGCTCCCGGGTGGCAGAGGGCAGGCCCAATCCCTAGGTGCAGCCCCTGGTCGGGCTCAGAGCAGGGCTGATTGGGGAGTTGGGGCACCACACCCTGTCATGCACAGAGCAGGGCGGATCGGGAGGTTGCGATGCCACCCTCAGTCATGCTCAGGGTAGGACCGATTGGGGGGTTGGGGCACCGCCCCGTCACACTCAAGCAGGGTTGATGAGAAGGTTGTGGCGCCACCCCCTGTCACTTACAGAGCAGGGTCAATCAGGGGGTTGGGACGCTGCACCCTGTCACTCACAGAGCAGGGCTCATCAGGGGGTTGGGGCTCCGTACCCTGTCACGCACAGAGCAGGGTCGATCAGGGGGTTGGGGAGCTCCCCCCTGTCATGCACAGAGCAGGGACGATCAGGGGGTTGAGGAGCTTCCGCCTGTCACTCACAGAGTAGGGCCAATAGCGGAGTTGGGGCACCGCCCCCTGTCACACACAGAGCAGGCCGGATCAGGGGGTTGGGGCACCGCACCCTGTCACACTCAGGGTAGGGCCAATGGGGAGGTTATGGCTCTACCCCGTCACACACAGAGCCGCAGGGTGATCAGGGGGTTTGGGCGCTGCCCCCTGTCATGCTGATCCCAGTGCTGGGAGGCATATTACCCTTTTATTATATAGGATAGAGGCCTGGTGCATGGGTGGGGGCCAGCTGGTTTGCCCTGAAAGGTGTCCTGGATCAGGGTAGGGGTCCCCACTGGGGTGCCTGGCCAGCCTGGATGAGGGGCTGATGGCTGTTTGCAGCTGGTCGCACCCCCTTCAGGGTGGGGGTCCCCACTGGGGTGCCTGGCCAGTCTGGGTGAGGGGCTGAGGGCTGTTTTCAGGCTGGCGGGTGACTGAAGCTCCCAACCTTTCCTTTTTTATTTTTATTTTTTATTCTGGGCCAGCTTTAGCTCTGAGGCTTGGCTCCAGCTCTTAGGCCTCAGCTGCTGAAAGCAGGTATCTGGTTTGTTTGGGTTCTATAATCAAAACACTGTTTCAACTCCAGCTCTGAGATCCTGGCTGGCTGAAAGCAAGTTTCTGAGGTTTTGTTTAGCTTCTATATTTGTAACAATGTTTTAAACTGCAAGCTCAGAGGCCAGCAGTGGCAGGCGGGGAACGTTGGAGTCCTCCATCACTGAAGCAAGCAAGCCTCATGTTCTCTTCAAGCTGCCTGGCTGCTGGCCGCCATCTTGGCTGGCAGTTAATTTGCATATTGCCCTGATTAGCCAATGGGAAGGGTAGTGGAGGTACGGCCAATTACCATGTTTCTCTTTTATTAGATAGGATAAAGAGAGCACTTGACAAGACTTGGCTATATTTTTAAAAGAAAAGAATTGCATTGCTTAGTTAAAAATGTTTTGTATGTAGAAAGTGCTCAGAAAAAGAAAACTACTTAGTAAAAGAATTTATTAATTTGTTAATTGTGAAAGTTTTAAATTAAAAAACAACAACCCTGATTCATCAAGTCATCCCAGCTATACAATGAGAACAGTGCCTTTATCTTTATTGCTGAGAGTATTATGAATGTCCTCCTTTTGCCCCACTAACACCCTCCACACCTCACCCATCCCCTCCCCAGGCCTTAACCACACTATAGTCTGTGTCCATGTGTTATGCATATATGCATATAAATTCTTTGGTCAATCTCTCCCTAACCACCATCTACTCCTGCCTTCTCTCTGAGATTTGTCAGTCTGAGAACAACTCTTTTTTAGATGAAATTATTTTCTTCTATCATTTCCAACTCCCCACCCCTAATTTCAACCAGGTCTAGCAGGCAATCATTTCAATCACTAAACAGGAAGAATGCATTATTTACAATGACTTGTTATTCTCTTTCCTCTACAAAGAAACACTTTTTTTTAATGGTAGCAATGGGCCTAGATTATTTTGCATGTTCCACCACTTGGCAGGAACGTATAGAACAAACTTTCCAAAAATTCATATGGAATAAAAAAAGACCCTGAGAAGCCTCAGCAATCCTGTAAAAGAAGAACAAAGTTGGAGGGATCACAATACCAGATATCAAGCTGTATTACAAAGCCACTATTCTCAAAACTGCCTGGTACTGGCACAAGAACAGAAATATAGACCAATGGAACAGAACTGAGAACCCAGAAAGTGACCCAAGCCATTATGGTCAATTAATATTTCACAAAGGAGGTAAGCATACAATGGAGCCAAGACAGTCTCTTTAATAAATGGTGTTGGGAAAATTGGACAGATTCATGCAAAAAAAATGAAACTAGACCACAAACTTAAACCCTACACAAAAACAAACTCAAATGGATAAAGGACTTAAGTGTAAGATGAGAAACCATAAAAATCTTAGAAGAAGCCATAGGCTGCAAAATATCAGACATATGTTGTAGCAATATCTCTATAGACACAGCTCCTAGGACAATGGAAACTAAGGGGAAAATAAACAAATGGGACTACATCAAAATAAAAAGCTTCTGCACAGCAAAAGAAACCATCAACAAAACAATAAGAAAGCCCACTGCATAGAAGAACATATTTGCCAATGCTATTTCAGATAAAGGTTTAATTTCCAAAATGTACAGAGAACTCATACAACTTAATAAAGGAAGATAAACAATTGAATCAAAAAATGGGCAAAGGACCTAGACACTTTTCTTTTTTCTTTCTTTTTTTTTTTTTTTTAGTGAGTGAAAGTGATATTTTATTTTATTTTATTTTATTTTTTTAATTAAATCTTTATTGTTCAGATTATTACATTTGTTCCTCTTTTTTCCCCCCATAACTCCCCTCCTCCCAGTTCCCGCCCCACCCTCCGCCCTCACTCCCCACCCACTGTCCTCATCCATAGGTGCATGATTTTTGTCCAATCTCTTTCCGTATCTCCCACACCCCTTTCCCCCCCAAGAATAGTCAGTCCATTCCCTTTCTATGTCTCTGATTCTATTATGATCACCAGATTATTTATTCACTTGATTCTTAGATCCACTTGTTGATAGATGCATGTTTGTTGTTCATAATTTGTATCTTTACCTTTTTCTTCTTCTTCCTCTTCTTAAAGGATACCTTTCAGCATTTCATATAATACTGGTTTGGTGGTGATGAACTCCTTTAGCTTTTCCTTATCTGCGAAGCTCTTTATCTGACCTTCAGTTCTGAATGATAGCTTTGCTGGATAAAGTAATCTTGGTTGTAGGTTCTTGGTATTCATCACTTTGAATATTTCTTGCCACTCCCTTCTGGCCTGCAAAGTTTCTGTTGAGAAATCAGCTGACAGTCGTATGGGTACTCCCTTGTAGGTAACTGAGTTTATTTCTCTTGCTGCTTTTAAGAGTCTCTCTTTGTCTTTTGCTCTTGGCATTTTAATTATGATGTGTCTTGGTGTGGTCCTCTTTGGATTCCTTTTGTTTGGGGTTCTCTGCGCTTCCTGGACCTGTAAGTCTATTTCTTTCACCAGGTGGGGGAAGTTTTCTGTCATTATTTCTTCAAATATGTTTTCAATATCTTGCTCTCTGTCATCTTCTGGCACCCCTATAATTCTGATGTTGGTACGCTTGAAGCTGTCCCAGAGGCTCCTTACACTATCTTCGTATTTTCGGATTCTTTTTCATTTTGCTTTTCCAGTTGGGTGTTTTTGCCTCTTCGCATCTCGAATCTTTGACTTGATTCTTATGCTCCTCTGGTCTGCTGTTGGGTGTCTGTATAATATTCTTTATTTCAGTCAGTGTATGCTTAATTTCTAGTTGGTTCTTTATCACAACATCGAGGGTCTCATTAGATTTCTTGAGGATCTCACAACATTTATGGGCGGTCTCACCAGTCTTTTCGAAGGCCTTACTAAGTTTATCGGCAGCTTCTAGACAGTTCTTGAGAGACCTTAAAAGTGTGGTTTTGAGCTCTATATCTTCCATTTCTGACATTTCAGTCCTGTTTCTTTGTCTCCGCATTTTTTTATCTTTCCTTGGTGGACCCCCTAGTGGTATTTGTTCAAAGTCTTGTTGCAGTTGAGCCTTGACTGATGTCGGCAATACCAGGGGTGATTTGACTTCCAGGCTAACTGGCTATGAGAGTCAGCTGTGTCTGCAGTGGGAGAGCTTCTGTGCTGGATCTCTAGGGCGGTGCTAATCTAGCCTTTGCCTGCGGCTATCCGGCAAATGGCTCTGCGCTGGGCTTGGGCAGGGCGGGTCCCTGGGGATCTACAGGGCGGGCAGAGCGAGCAGTTATGGCTGCTCTCAGTTCCGTCCCTAGGTGCTCTGCCTCTCTGAGTCCCAGCAACTGCTGCAAACCTCAGAGAGAAAGCTGCCTTCGGGTTCCGACCGAAGCCAGACAGTCCCGCTTCTCCCGGTTGAGTCTGAGCTCCTAGAGACTCGCCTGGATCTGGAGCTCAGAGTCTGAAACTCCCTCCCGATTGTAAACAACAACCCCGCCCTCCGCTGCCAGCCCGCTCCGCGCGCACACGCACCTGAGTATTTCACGTCAGCACTGCGCCTCCTCTGAGTCTGGGTATGATACTCTCTTTACTGCAAGTTGTAGAATTTCTACTCAGCCAGCCTCCCTGTGGTTCTGGATGATGTCCGTTCTGTCTTTTAGGTATAATTTGAATTGGTTGTTCAAGGCAGCAATCTCTGGTGTTAACCTATGCCGCCCTCTTGGTTTCTCTCCCCTAGACACTTTTCGAAAGAAGACGTACAGAAGGCCGAGAGACATATGAAAACATGCTCAAAGTCACTAATCATCTGAGAGATACAAATCAAAATGACAATGAGGTACCATTTCACACCTGTCAGAATGACTATCATCAACAAATCAACAAATGACAAATGCTGGTGAGGATGTGGAGAAAAAGGAACCCTCATGCATTACTACTGCTGGGAATGCAGACTGGTTCAGCCACTGTGGAAACAGTATGGAGCTTCCTCAAAAAGTTAAAAATGGAACTCCCATTTGACCCAGTAATCCCACTTCTAGGAATATATCCCAAGAAACCAGAAACACCAACCAGAAAGGATACATGCACTCCTATGTTTATAGCAGCACAATTTACAATAGCTAATATTTGGAAACAGCCTATGTGCCCATTAGCAGACGACTGGATTAGGAAACTGTGGAACATCTACACAATGGAATACTATGCTGCTGTAAAAAAGAAAGAACTCTTACCATTCACAACAGCATGGTAGACAGGGAGAGCATTATGCTAAGTGAAATAATCCAGCCTGAGAAAGATAAATATCACATGATCTCACTCATTTGTAGAATATAATGAAAAACATAAAATGATGAACAAAAATAGATCCAGAAACATAGAAGCATCAAACAGACTATAAACCTCAGAGGGAAGGCAGGGGATGGTGGGATGAGGGTGTAAGAGATCAACCAGGCATATAAGCATAACCAATGGACACGGACACTAGGAGGGTGAGGGCATGTGCTGGGAAGTGGGAGTGGCCAGGGAGAGTTCAATGGGGGAAAAACAAGACATATGTAATGCTTTAAACAATAAAGAATTTTTTAAAAAATATATTTTATTGATTTTTACAGGATGAAGGGAGATGGATAGAGTTAGAAACATCGATGAGAGAGAAACATCGATCAGCTGCCTCCTGCACACCCCCTACTGGGGATGTGCCCGCAACCAAGGTACATGCCCTTAACTGGAATCAAACCTGGGACCCTTCAGTCTGCAGGCCGATGCTCTACCTACTGAGCCAAACCATTCAGGGCTAAAGAGTTTTTTAAAATGACTCATTTTAAGTCCCAAAATTTAGAATATATTAGTTAAGAAAACTTTTTAATCAAAAACCTAGTTCATATCATCACTACCGATATTTAAATGAAGCAAAAATATTTCCAACAAAGAAAAAAGACAATGGGAAGAATGTAAGAAAACAAAAAATTCCATATAATATAAAATAATACTTAGGAAAGATAGATGTTATTTAACAGTGCTCACCATGTTAATAAAATAAATAACAAAAGTTAAGCATAGCTGCCTATATCAGTAAAACTTCTGGATTTCTTGCTGATTGCGTGTAATATTTCTTTGATGGCAGGAGATTCAATGCAAATTAAGTGGCTTAAGAAGAAAGAACTAGCTGAAGCCGGTTTGGCTCAGTGGATAGAGCGTAGGCCTGCGGACTCAAGGGTCCCAGGTTCGATTCCGGTCAAGGGCATGTACCTTGGTTGCGGGCACATCCCCAGTAGGGAGTGTGCAGGAGGCAGCTAGTCGATGCTTCTCTCTCATCGATGTTTCTAACTCTCTGTCTCTCTCCCTTCCTCTCTGTAAAAATTAATAAAAATATATTTTTAAAAAAAAGAAGAAAGAACTAAGCTAAAAGTCTATTGAACTCATGGTATTGAGAAACTTCAGACTTCTCCATATTAGATAAATCTCCAATTTACTTAATTGTTGACAGATAAACAAAACATATGAAATAAACCTGCTCCTTCTCCAGAGGATGCCATCATTATATCCATCTTTCAAGACTGTTCACTCACAAACAACCTTAAAAATAATTGTCTGCATGAAAAGCCATTGGGGCTTTTGCTTGCAAGCATGCAGAAATACAAGAGACCCCTCAAAAATTGTATCCCAAAGTAAAAGATATTATTTGTAAATTAATTAATTAAATTAATTAAAATTAAATTAATAAATTAAATTAATTAAACCCTATAAGTCCCATTTTGCCAGCTTGGAAACCTTCTATATCTTTAAATATTTTATTTTAATATGACTCCAAGGCCCTACTTCTCTAGTGTGAGAGCATCTTTGGTTTCTCAGAGACCTACCTTCCTTAACAATTCTGAGAATCCTAGGGGTCTAGATAATGCAAAGGCCAATCATGATTGTTCTTGCTTCTTTCCTGAATCTCAGCTTTGATTCACCCCATTATTGCTGGATGATTTCATGCTCTCCCCTAGATGCTAAATACTCTAGATTACCTTGTGTATCAGTTTTCTACTGCTGCCATAACAAATTATCTCAAACTAGAGGCCTGGTGCACAAAAATTCATGCATTTGGGGGGATCCCTCAGGCTGACCTGCACCCTCTTGCATTCTGGGACCCCTCCGGGGATGTCTACCTGCTGGCTTAGGCCTGCTCCCTGGGGGGATCAGGCCTAAGCTGGCAGTCAGACATCTGTCTGGCAGCCCAAGAGCCCATGAGGAGTGGGCCAGCTGTCAGTCAGACATCCTCAGTGCTGTCAAGGAGGTGGGAGAGGCTCCCACCACCACCGCTGCACTCGCAGCTGTCAGCCCATCTTATGGCTGAGTGGAGCTCCCCCTGTGGGAGTGCACTGACCACCAGGGGGCAGCTCTTGAGTTGAGCACCTGCCTCCTGGTGGTCAGTGCATGTCATAGTGACTGGTCGTTCTTGGTCATTCCACTGTTAGGGTCAATTTGCATATTACCCTTTTATTATATAAGAATAAGCAGTTAAACCAATCATCTAGTACATCATAGTTTCTGTGGTTCATAATTCTGAGCACAGAATAGTTCAACTAGACTCTGCTTAGAGTCTCACAATACCAAAATCAAGGTGTTGCAGGACTACATTCCTTCCTGGAATGCTCTGGGAAAGAACACTTTCAAGCACATTCAGGAAGTTGGCAGAATTCTGTTCCTTCTTATGCTTTACACATGTTCTTCCATCTTCACAGCAGCAGTTATATGCCAAGTCTCGCACAGGAATCTCTGTGCCCTCCTCTTCTCCTCTGTTTTCTGCTGCTAAGGACTCATCCTATATAATGAAAGGCTAATATGCAAATATACCTAACAGTGGAACAACCGAAAACCTGTCACTATGACAAGCACTGCCCACCAGGGGGCGTGTGCGGAACATGGTGGGCATTGGCCACAGTGGGATGGTGGAGCAGGTGAGCAGGGGTGCCAGAACAAGGTGGGGCACTGGTCGCTGTCATCAGGGCAAGCTTCTGGTGGGTACTAAAAATTCTTTGCCCCCACATGCACCAGTCCCACCCAGCACTTGCACCCACAGCTGGTGCTGGAGCAGCTGCTCACACCCACTGCCAGTGCGCGGTGCCGGTCCTGATCACTTGGTGCCATCAGCAGGTGCAAGCGGCAGCTGCCAACCCCGATTGCCCCTGAGAGCTTATCCACCTCCTCCTGCTCCTGAGGGGCAATCAGGGCAGCAGCCACCACTCACACCCGCTGACAGTGCCAGCCCCACTTGCACTTGCTGCTGGTGAAGGCCCCAATCACTCCACACCATCAGCAGGTGCGAGTGGGGCTGGTGCCATCAGTGCGTGGGAGTGGTAGCAGCGGGAACAGGCCTGCCAGCAGACAGGGTGCCTGGGGCCATGGTGGGAGGGGCCAGGCAGGGGGCAGAGGATGGGCCGAGATCCACCTCTGTGCCTACCGCAGCCTTGCAGCCCACAGTTTCTTTCAAGGTGCACAAATTTGTGCACTGGGCCCCTAGTGTAATTATAATGGACCCACTCAGATAATCCAGGATAATCCCCCTATTTTAAAGTCAATGGATTAGTAAACTAATAACACCTGCAAAGTCTCTTTTGCCATGAAAAGTAATATACTTGTAGTTCCAGTGATTAGGGAGTAGGGTCTTCTTGGAAGCCATGACTGTCTACCACACTCTGCTACACCAAGTGTTGTCCTTGGACTAGCAGCATTAACATTTCCTGGGAAGGTTTTAGAATGTAGAATTTCAGGATTTACCCCATTTCCAGTAAAATTCAAAGTCTATAGTTTAACATATCCTCAGATGGTTCATATATACATTGAAGTCTGAGAAGCACTGGCCTTTTATAAGTTTAGAACATATTGCCGGAAGCTATTGCTACCACTCAAAAAGTTAAAGACAGTCAAAATTGGGGTAGTACACTTCTTCCTGTTAAGCCAATTGCTCTAGAGACCTCACTTGACAAACCTAGAAAGCTGAAGATTTATGAATTGAGCTAAGATTCTTGCCCTGCTTATTACTACTTGCTGCTCCTCAGACTCTGCTCAGGTGTCAAGTTTCCTCAGGTTGCAAAAGTGGGCATTTCTTAATGTTATAATCTTTCCTTGCAAATAAGCACTCAGTTTTCTTAGGGAACACAGTAGATTGGTAAGGGGAAATGTTGACATTCTTATTCTTATATCATACCTGACACCATTCCCCCTCCTTAATCCCCAAGGACCTAGTAGAGATCCCAGGTCACGAGTCCAGAGCTACCTTTACATTATGAGTTTTTCCTTAAGAGTTGGTACCTTTTTATGGCTGATCTTAGTTGGAGCTACTTTCATCCATCAAAGATATTTTAATAATTTTAAATTTCAAAAGGAATAGCCTTAGTCCCTATGCAATTTTGCAAAACTAAATTTGATTCCTACAAATCCAAGACTCTTTCATTTAATGTAATTTCATATCGCTCAGTATTAATGGGAACAAAAACTAAATTAGAATTTATAGTCAAGGCCCCATGTCACTTTCAATTGGAATAAAAATGGCTTTGTTAAATAATAACATTATAATGTTCCTCATTCTTTAATATACAGAGAGCTAGAAGTTGTATTTATATTAAAACTTAAAGGGATAATGTCATTATCATGGCAAAAAGTGTTTCTTACTGTTTTCCACCTTCCCTTCTACCCTCCCCACCCCCACAACCCCCCCCCCCCCCCCCGCACACACACTCACACACACAACATGAATTTAGAGAATCACCCATGGACAGGGGAGCTTTTGTGGAAGTCCAGGAGTCAGCAGAGACGTTCCAGCCCTCCAATGCAGAAACAAAATGTGAGATTGGAAACACTAAAGAAAATGAAAGGTACAGTTTCACTTTACCTTCATTACCCCTCCCTCAAGACAGCAGAGCTCATTGCCAATAAGGTTTTTCTTGGCCCAAAATTTCTCCCATGGGGGAAAGTGAGAGTGCATGAGTGAGCCCCTGGCTTCCCCAGCTGTATAAGACCCTGTCAAAGAGACCAACTGCTTTCTTGCTCCATCCAGAACACTGACTAATGAACTACAGGACTACAGGGCAGAGAGTTGCTTGGAGAACAGCAGCCAAGGGTCAGAACAGAACATAACAAAGGTGCATGGCCCCTCTGTGAAGTGTGGGGTGCTCCCTTCATCATGTGTCTCTGCTATTTCTGAAAGAGAGGGGGGCAGTTAAAATAGTTCTCTGTCACATACTAAGAGAAAGAATATCAAAAAAGAACATCAACAATTATAAATTTCTACAAAGAGTTCAAGGACAATAAGATAAGAACATTATTTTGGATTTGATGGTATTGGAAACCATTAAGAGAGCATTTTCAGTAAAACTGTGGGTGGATTTAGTTCACAGGCAGGAATAAGGTTAACCTAAATTCTAAATTTTCTGAAACATTGACAATTTCAATTTATTCTGTCTCATTATACACCATGTGTTTTGACTTTCCATTTAAAACTAGGGTAGCATCATGATAAAGAGAGAAATAATGCAGTTAAAACTTTCAAGATGCTTCTTAATGAAAGGAAAGTGAGCAGCAAGTACTTATAATTGGAAGGAGAATCAAGAGAAGGGGTTTTAGGAGTAGGGAGTTACCAACACATTTGTAAGCAGTAGGAAGCTTGATATTTGACAAAAGAAAGGGGAGTTATTGGCAGCACTAAGTTTCAGAGGAAGGTGGAAGAAGGTGGGATCGATAGCACAAATGGATGGTAAAAATAATTCTTTTAAATAGTAGAAAGTAAAAAACAGCTAAAGATGTGAGCGGATGGATATGTTAGTTAACTAGATGGAGTAATCCTTTCACAATATATACATATATGTTGTGCACTTTAAGTATCTTACAATTTTATTTGTCAATTATATCTCAAAATATCTGGAGAAATAAAGATGAAGACATTTTCAAAAAGAAAGGGAGTGGTTAATGTAATGCTAGAAAATAGGGTCACTAGAACATAAACTCCAGGAGATCAGGATTATTTGATCATTCTGTTTAGCTGGCTTTCAATAAATGTCAGCAGAACACGCTTTGTGCTCTCAGTCCTATCAGGTAAGGGAGGATGCATCTTGATCTCATAAAGGGCAAGGATATGGCAGGAGCTTAAAGAGAGAGATTTAGGAAATTGAAATGACATGACACCGAGATAAAATAATCATTGCTCATTGATGGGGGCCCAGCTGAGGTTATAGCAACAGTTAGCTCTTCACTTCCTCTAGCCCTGTTCAGAAGCCACTTTTGCAGTAAGGTTTTCTCTAAACATTCTAGCTAAAACAACAACTCCTTCTCCACCCATCTCTGCCTCCCTACTCCTGCTCCCTCCTTAGTACCTATATTCTCTGTTGTGCTACATATTTCACTTCATTGTCCTATTAATTACCAATCTCCCCTCACCAGAATGTAAGGAAGGGTATGTGCATGCTCATTCACCACTCCGTCTCCCAGGCCTAGAACAAAGCACGTTGAATAAATGACTGCCTCCATATGAGAGAGTCATCAAGGCTAAATGTGTTTCTTTTCAATAGCAGTGAGTTATTTGAGGGGGAAGAGCAGAAGAAAAAATAAGCAATGGAAATATTCCAGGGTGAATAGTAACAAAAACTCAAAGGAAGGAGGGGCTCTAGAATACTAACCACCAGTGGAAAGTGAAGTAGTTGGGATCGGAGAGGTGAAATGATTAAGCAGGGTAATTACCACCATGCCAACAGTAGCTACAAATATTACCTCCATCTTAAGACAGCCACAAAAAGGTGGGGGGAAGGTTGTCAGGCTACATGATCTACATGAAAAACAATGTTGCCTGGCACATAGTTATATGCTAATTGTCAGTTGGTGTTATTTTTCATATTTGTCACATTGTTCTGATCCCAAGACAATGAGGGTTTAAGCAACTTCATCACTCCTAAGTCTATATCACACTATCTGGTCAGAGGAATGAGCCTACAAAAAAATAGGAAAATCCTCACCTCTTCACTAATGAGGAAGTCTCAAGCACAGAATCTGGATTTGCCAGGTTTATCAAGATGTGATTAACTCACCCATCTAACCTTTGCTGAGTTATACCCTCCTGGTACACACACACACACACACACACACACACACACACACACACACCTTTACTGGATCACATACAGTATATCTATTCACAGCTTCGAAATTATATGACCTAAATTGGATTCATACTCTAATACAGGGGTCCTCAAACTACGGCCCGCGGGCCACATGCGACCTGCCGAAAACATTTATCCGGCCTGCCGGGTGTTTTTGCCGCCGCTGTCTGTCCTGCTTAGCAGCTGACTCGTCCTGCAGTGAGCATGTGTGGAATGTCTGAGGGACAGTGAACTGGCCCCCTGTTTAAAAAGTTTGAGGACCTCTGCTCTAAAACATGCCTGATACAGGCAAAGAGTGATGGAAAGAACATGGCTGTGCCCTTTTATATCATGATGTTGCTGACACAGTCAGATAACAGCCGATTTTAACCCCACGAGTATTCATCCCACTTAGCCTTTCTCTGTATCACATTTGTATTATTGAATTATTGGCCTGTAATTGAAACTACGCCCTATTGCCCCTATAGATTACCTCATTGGGGAAGGAGGGTACAATCCTTGTTCTAATTTGAAGGTCATTTTAAGTACCATCTCCATGTGAATTGGGAGTGCATAGATCACTATTGTCATCATCCACTGAATGTTACAGTGAATGAATGGGAGGGGTGCTGCTGATGGGAAAGCTGAGCATCAGTAAAGCTAAATTATTTGTCCAAGGTCATATAACTTTTAAATGGTGAGACTCAGATTACTCTTACCCCAAAGCCAATATCACCACCCAAGGTTTACGATAGATGACTTCATTAGCATTTTCCATTTCTGAATGCCGAGAAAGAGATTGTGGCACAATAAAATCTCAAAAAGGGACTATACAGTTTTCCTTCAAAAATCTAAGAGAGCCCTGGCCAGGCTGGCTTAGTGGATAGAGCATAGGCTTGTGGAATGAAGGGTCCCGGTTCCTTTCCAGTCAAGGGCATGTATCTTGGTTGCGGGCACATCCCCAATGGGGGGGTGTGCAAGAGGCAGCTGATCGATGTTTCTCTCTCATCAATATTTCTAGTTCTCTATCCCTCTCCATTCCTTTCTGTAAAAAGGTCAATAAAATATATTTTTAAAAGAACCTAAGAGAAATCCTTTCAATATTCTGCATTAACATCATTCAATATTCTGTATTAATATCATTCAATATTCTGCATTAACATTTTGCAACAAATCATCTCTTTTAGTTAAAAGAAAACATATTTCTGCACCAATTTTTTCTGGCCAGCCGTTAATTAAAACTTATTTAGCTAAAAACTGTATTTCAGCAAAATTTTAAGGAAAAGCACTAATTGATGATGAAGCAGTTTGAATCTTCTTTTGTACATATTTTCCAGCTGCATGTATGTGATGTGATTTGAAAAGCTATGCCACAGTTGTTAGAGATTGTTCTCTTTCACATATACACACACAGGGACATGTTTCTGCATTCCCCAGATAGGACTAATCCTGTCTTCCACAATGGAACTGAATAGAAAAAGGGAAAGACATCTGGGTATAGAAACTGCCTTGTCCTATCTGAGAACTTTATCATAAAAATGCAGAACTTGTTATCATCATTCATTAGTCATTGATAATGTGCAGGATAGTAGGCATCACAGGATGTTATAAAAATGTAAAAATCTGGTCTTCTCCAAAACAAAATGAGACCAAATGGAAAACAGAAATTAAAATAAGTGGGAATAGATGTGTGCATCTTCATCCATGCAATTTTTCTTTAATTGCTTCCCAGCTAATAGTTTTATGAAGCATTTCTGGGTGCCAGATTTCTCCCTATTATAGCTATCTGTTGCTGCATAACAAATTATCCCCAAACTTAGTGGCTTAAAATAATGATATGTGTTACCTCCGTTTTGTGGGTCAGAGTTCAGCAGTGCCTTAGCTGGGTGATCTGACTCAGGGTCTCCTATGAAGTTGCAGACACGATGATGACAGGGGCTGCAGGCAGCCAGTGGCTTGATTGGAGCTGGAGGATCCATTTCTAAGCTCACATGTGTGGTTGTTGGCAGGATCTCCAGTTCTTCTCTCGCTGTGGCCAGAACAACAGTTCTTGCCACCTGGGCCCCTCCACAGGGCTGCTGGAGTAGTCTCAGAATGCGACAGGTGGTTTCCCCCACTGTGAGTAAACAAATAGTGAGTGAACAAGGAAAAAGCCACAATGTCTTTCACAGCCTAGACTGAGAAGTTATACCCACCAGTTCTGCCACAGTCAGTTCATCAGAAGTGGGTCGTTAAGTACAGCACACACTCAACAGGAAGGAACTAGGGCTCCACATTTTGAAGGGAAGAATGTGTGGGCATCTTTTTAATTATTTTTTATTTGAATAAATTTGACTTGTAACATTGTGTAAGTTTAAGGTGTACAGCGTGTAAGTTTGATACATCTATATCTATAATAATAAAAGTATAATATGCTAATTAGACCAGACGACCTTCCAGACGAAGCCAGGGCTGTGGGGGAATCCCAGGGCCCAGGTCAGAGGGAAGCTAGTGCCTGCAGCCAGGGGAAGGAAGGCCTACTCTTGCACAAATTTCATGCATCAGGACTCTAGTTTTATAATACAATTGCCAATATAGGAATACTTATCACATTATATAACTGCTAGTATAGTGCAATATTATTGTTATTTCATTATACTGTGCATTTTTTAGTAGTTATTACAAGTTTTTACTCTTAAATACTATCACTCTTATCTCTTCCCCAATCCTGTGGTACCCACCATTTCACTCTGGGTTTTTTAATAAGTTATAGGCATGTTTCAAATCACCATACCCTAACACTCATGTTTTCTGCCCTTCCCCCAGTCCTTTCCCAGACTACTGTGAATATAACTACAGTTATGTATAATTATTTCAGTATCCACTCTGTGTCAGGTACCATTCTATACACAGAAATAAATGAAGCCAAAAAGTCCCTCCCTTTATAAAGCCAGTAGAAGAAAATTGACAATAAGCAGATATATCATATGATAGTGATAAATGCCACGTTTAAAAAAAGAATAAAACAACTGGGGAATTAGAAAGTTATGAGTATGTAAATAGCCAAAAATGCTACACATCCACATATCATACAGTAGATAGATACACTGCTTTGGGACCCTGAAAATTCCAGTGGCTGCAATCTGCAAAAATCATTATCTTTGTCCCTGACCACATGCTTTGTCCTTTTCCTTAACATTTATGTAAGACCCAGCAGTAAGGTTTGCTTCTGTGTCCTTTCGCCCAGCTCTGCCAGGACTCCACTCTAGACGCCAAGTCTTAAAACAGCCAGAAATTCTCTCTCAGCATCTCCTCAAGCAGCCATTTCTTCTTTGTTTTGTTGCTGGCACTCCTACATGAAAACCTGGCAGGTGATGCCTCCCCTTCTGGAAAATCACAGGCAGAGCTGGAACTAGTGTCTGCTCTCCCCCTGAGGCACCTCAACAACCAAACCCTCTCCACACCAGGAGTAGGGAAGCACTCTCTACTCTCTGTTGGTAGCAGCTCTCTTGGCCATCCTTTCTCACTATCCCTTCATTGTCCTCGCCCAGGACCCACCCCCTCATCACCTGGTCCTCAAAGTTTCCTCCCCCCCCACACCCCACCTGTCAGGATCCCAACACCTCTCTAAACAATGAGTAATAAAAACAATAGACAAAACACCCTAAGCACCAAATAGCACAAGGGATCTTTCTTTCATGTAACTTTGAGGTGTTTTGTTACCACTTATTTATAGTACTTATCACCATTTGCATTTCTAATAACTCTTATATTTGGTAAACTATGAGTTTAGGAAAGATTCAAATTGGGAGAAGATGAATTATTTGTAATGGCAGATTTTACATATTGAAATACAATTGAAATTTTTATTTTTTTAAAAAACACATTAATTTCCTAAAAATACCAAGACCTCTTGCCTATGCTTTATTTACTCAGTTATTTTCCCCATTTCATCTACACCTTAGATGTTTATTTCTATTTCTAGAACCCAAGTGGTAAAATGTTTTTTTTTTCTTTTTAATTAAAAGGATTTTTATTTTAAATATATATAGTGCCATAATTCATAAAAAAATTTACAGTAGTTAACCACCTCTGCATATGATCATCTAAACAATGCGTGGATTCAGTTTGCTTAAAGTTAACTGTATACTATGAAGTATTCTAAGAAAGGAAATCATGACACATTCCATCCCATTAAAGGGGATTAAAAAGAATTATAAGCTAATTTGAATAGTCCCAGCAAATTGCCTAGGTATTATCCTTCTGTATAAACTTGACTCTATATTAAAACTGTGTTCTGGTTTCCTACCATTAAGAAAGAAATTTCTTAACACTGGCCTAGAAATGGCCTTAATGTCACATACTTCTTCACCTCCTGATGGTCACTTGGTTCTCTGATGTAGACAATATAGAATGTCTGCTGTTTCACCTCTGCTAATCTTCCCAGGAAGACAAGCATACCATTCCAGGCGCTGCTTCCACCTTGACCTTCCAAATGCCACTGCTATTCGGAGGAGTCTTCACAGATTGCCATAGCAACATAGCCTTTGTGACTCAATAGATCAGCCACTTTCAGGCACTGTCCAACTGACACCTGGTACAGTCAATTATCTTCCCAAAGGTCCACTGCTGAGATCCTCCCAACCCATGGCACTTCATGAATTGGGGTGGGTCAGATGATTGAGTTTCTGACATATCCAGGCAACGGAGATTACTTAAAACCAATTCATGCTTTTCATTATAAATCTAGATCTGATTTGGGTCACTGTAGTCACATGCCTTAAGCACTACTAGGCCTCTCTTCTGACTTGGGCAGCTCTGAGCCACTAGACGTTTGCCAGTCTGGTGGTGATAAAGCCTTCCATGCTGAAGAATTTTGGGGTGTTTTGGCCCTCTGTTGATAAAAATGGGTTGCTGGGATTTGGCATTGGGCCCAGATATCTGCATCTCTGGGTAAATGCTATCCAAATGCCATTTAAATAATTTACAACCCAACTTCTTCCTCAATTCAACACACTCACTGACATTTCCACAGCTTCTTGTCCTCAAGTCAGGTCTTAAGGAAAAATACTGCTTCTTATATCCATCCAACCAAATGTGTGCCAGCCTCAAGGAGTTGTGTCCTGGAGTTGTGTCCAAGGAGTTGCGACCATAGGGTCGCCTTTTCTGGAAAATATGTCCAACTCTGGAGTAAGGGATGATGAAGAGCTTACCCCCACACATCCAAATCTGAAATGATCTTTCCAAGTTTTCTCCTCCCCCGATATCCATGCTGCTGTCATACTCCCCGAGTTCACTGAAGTAGCTTCTATTCATGACAAATAGTTCTCCCGCCATCGTAGGTGGTACGGTAGCTCCTTCTGGTCCTCTGAGCTCAGAAAGGAGAACAAGATCCCATTTGAAGTGCAGTCCTGTTGGGGTCCAGCCCCAGCAGGTCCAGGGGTTCCCAAAGGTGTAGACGGAGTCGGCAAAGAAGGAATGACACGGAGACAGCATTCAGTTGATCATCAGAGCCAGGTTCTCTAGCCAGGTTTCGTCCCAAGTGGTAAAATGTTGATATAGAAAACCAACTAAGTCTCTCTTTTATCTGCCATATTACCCCAGATGGAACTACACATTGGCGTATCAATTGGTTACCTTCTGTGCATAGTTGCTGTACCAGTGAAGTGCATGAAAATTAAAAATTTCTACCAGTTTGTAATACTTTAAGCAATAAAAAAAAATTTCTACCAGTGGCAGACAATATAATTGAATTACAGTGTTCCAAATTTTCTGAATGACACTGGTTGCACTTTGCTATTTTACTTTTTTTTTTTAACTCTTGTCTGAGTCTGCCATACTGTCTTTACATGAAAAAAGTACTCAGCACACATCTTGTGGTATAAAGAAAAGAGGTTGCACTTCCTAGTGTCTTTATCAGTTTTTCCTTTTGGCATTTCTTTCCCTCATTAAGTATATCCTAATCTTATAAGCTGTTGCACTAGCCTAGTTATAAAGGTTATTATTTTGCAGTATCCACATTTGCAGTAAATGACACAAACAAAATCATAACTATATGCTGACACCATATCCTCTGTTAGCCACTAACTAGAGGAAATGCAGTAATGGAATTGCCATGTGAGTCCCCAAACACCTCTACCCAGAGCTCTGTCACTTATTTTTTTTAAATTTTTTTTTTTTTTTCAGAGAGGAAGGGAGAGATAAAAACATCAATGATGAGAGAGAATCATTGATTGGCTGCTTCCTGCATGACCTCTACTGGGGATTGAGCCCAAAACCCAGGCATGTGCCCTTGCCTGGAATCAAACCTGGAACCCTTTTGTCTGCAGGTCTATGCTCGATCCACTGAGCCAAAGCAGCGAAGACTGCCATGTACTTGTATAATGGCACTTCACACACACACACACACACACACACACACACACACACACACCACGAAAATTTAAGGGTGGCTCAGTCCAGAACCAATCTTTTAGAAGTCAATATATCTTATCTCAGGTTGCTGTAACCAATTGCCATACATGGGAGCTTAAACAACAAAAATTTATCTCTCGTAGTCCTAGGTTAGGGGCTGGGAAATCTGTGATCCGTGTGCAGCAGGGTCAGGTTCTGATGAGAGCTCTCTTCCTGGATTGCAGAGGGCTGCCTTCCGACTGAGTCCTCACATAGCAGAGAGACACAGGAAGCAAGCTCTCTAATGTCTCTTCTTATAAGAACACTAACCCATGATGGGGGCTTCACACTCATCACCTAATTGCTCTCAAAAGTTCCATCTCCAAATACCATCACATTGTTGAGCAGGGTTTCAACATATGAATGGGGAAGGAAAGGGGACACAAACATTCAGTCCATGGCAGGCACTAAAATATCACTGGAACATACTGAAAATATTATACCAATTATATCAAGTTTCAACACATAACTCCTTCTATAACTAATAAAATTGAAAGTGGCCTCCTCTTGCCAAAATAATGACATTAAGTGAAATTTTTTCAGTAAAATTAATTTTTTAGAAAACACTTCTCATTGGTACCAACTGACCTCTATTGGCCATTTTGAAGAGAACATGTACAAGATTCACAGTACAACCACAGGCCACATCAGCACCTGAGGGATGCCGGCTGATAGTTACTTCAGGTCAATACTCTCATAGAGTAGAAAACATATTTGTGATAATGAAAGCATGTAGCTGGCTGTTCTATCAAAGAAAGAGAATGTGTGCTGGGAGGCAGGAAGGAGGCTTCACCATGGCCTCCCGAAGGAGATTGTGAAGAAGTGATGAGAGGCAGTGAGATAAGCAGAAGTGTGTCCTGATTTCTGTGCATCAGACAATAACACTGAAAAACCCATTTTCTGTTTAGGACCCTGAAGAAAGTTTCCTCGTGTGGCGCTCACACCAACCTGAGGAGCTGCCACATCAATTTGTCAGTACAGTTTGGTCAGGTAAAGAGAGGTGCTACAATTTAGCATTTCTGAGCAGCTCTACCTGAAACTGAGCAAGCAGCCCTCTGTGAGCCCTCACCTCCTCCTCCACCTCCAGCTCCTCAACAACAGAAGGGTGACTTGAGTCCAAAGGCAGGCAACAGTCTTGGCAGGTCCTAATTAAAAATTAGGGATGTGCCAAAACACAACAAGGACCCGATTAAGCAGTAAGTAGTGATAGCCCAGCCACTAATCTGAGACATGGCACAGGGTCACAGGACTCATGCTTCCTCCTTACTAGCTATGGGTAATGTCATAACACATGCCTGGAGTTGCTCTTCAGAAAAAAGAGGGGAGCTGTCAACAACAAAGCACAGAATATTTTTATCAACAGATTCAAATGTATCTTTTAGTTTTTCTGTAATAAGAAGTCAAAAGTAGATACACTTAGATGTATTTGACCTTGTTTGGTAATTACTTAGGAACTTGATTAATTTTCTTAAAAGACTAGGTATACTCGAAATTAGCTTTTAGTTAGACTTGTTAAATTAGCCCTCATAATGTTATCAGTGGGAGAGGTCCTAGTCTCCACTGGTTGCTAGTGGGAGTATCTTCTTGTGATATCCTGAGAAAAGGGATTTTCTGACACTCGCACGGGAGAATGAGATATTGTCAAAAGCTTTACTTCTGTGGAATCGAACCGCTGAGTCTCCAAGGTCCCGTTTCCCTTTGTTCTGCCAAGGAAGAAGTCCCATTTTGCCTTCAGCAGGGCTAAAGTCAAAGCCAGTGCCCAGAGCGTTCACTTCACTTTGGAGCAGTGACCAGTCCAGCATCAGACCAGCTTAGTTTCTGTTACCCGCTGTGGTCCATCAGTCCATTGTGTGTGGTCCACGTGGCCACATGGTCATGGGGGCAACACCGGCAGGTGCAGAGTCAAAGGAATCAGAGAGTTGAGAGAGAGAGAGAGAGAGAGAGAGAGAGAGAGAGAGAGAGAGAGAGAGAGAGAGAGAGAGAGAAAGAAAGAGAGAGAGAGAGAGAGGAGAGAGCAAGCGCCTCTTTTAGGGGATTATGTATCTCCAACATTTGGTGGGCTTGCAATGGCCCTGCCTACTATATCCAATCCAAGTTACCCAGGCTTGACTGTCTGGCACTTTCCCTGTGTCACCCCACTCACTGAGCAGGCACCCATCTCCCCCTTTGTTGGACCCTTTCCTCTAGTGATCTGTAGGGAATGGGCCAGTGGTTCCCTGGGGAGTGTGAAGTTGCAGCTTCCTGAGAAGCTGCCCAGATGGCAATGCTTATACTGCGAGGCCTCCTTTTTGCTCCTTTCCTGTTACTAAGGACTAGCTAACTACATCAGTTTCAGGAAGAGGCATGGCTCCTCTGTGAAGGGAAGCATAGTTTGCCACCCCAACATATGCCTTTTGGGATATTAATTTTAAGATGATTATTAAGAAACAAAAGATTCAGGGGAAAAACTTTTAACTGACTCAAAGGAATTTTTTGTGTTATTTTATTTATTTTTTATTTTTTGCTTAATCCCTTCACCTGTTTCATGGACCTGCTTTGGGTCATTTACATGGAGATAGCCCAGCAAACATTTATCTACCAAACATTTGCTTTTCCACATTATGTGATGCCTTTCCTATAAAAGCCTAAGGGGCTGAACAATGGAAAGACTAGTCGACTGGTCGCGATAATGCACACTGACCATCAGGGGGCAGATGCTCAATGCAGGAGCTTCCCTCTGGCGGTCAGTGTACTCCCACAGTGGGAGCACCACTCAGCTGACTGGCCTGTTCTGGCAGCCACTCACTCCCTCAGTAGTCCTGCAGGTCCAATCTCCAGAGAATTGGTCAGGCACTGACAGACCAGCACTGCCGGCATGATCCCGACAGTGCTGCCAGCCTCCTGGAAGTCAGCCTCGGGCACTGCAGCCACTTCCCCTCCCTAGGCACTCCACAAGAAAGAAACGATATAAAAGTGGCCGCCAGACGGCTCCCAACAACCAGCGCGAATGTCAGTGGGAAGGATCCAGATCCCAGGCCAGCAAGGGCGTCCCACTGCCACCCCACCCCACCCCCCTCGGGGCAGATGCCAGGCACAGGACTCACGCTGGTAAGCACCGCTATGGCAGTGCAAGCCTCTCCCAGTCAGGACTGACTGGGCGCAAGCTTGTGGCAGACGCAGTGGGACCAGGATGAGCGGGAGCAGCACACAGGAGAGGTAGGCAGTGCTGGACTGCCAGTTTCGGCCCGATCCACGCAAGCCACCCCGAGGGACCCCACCTGTGCACGAATTCATGCATCGGGGCTCTATCCTTTATAAAATTTCAGATCACAACCCTTTTATTCCTAGCTTCAGAATGGAACATAAACCTCAACAACTCAATATTTCTTTGGGTCTCTATTCTTATGGCCCCCAAGTATGAATTCATAAAATAGACTGTATACATTTTCTCCTATTAATCTGTCGCCTGTTCATTTGATGATTTTCCCAGCCAGAGGAACTAAAAAACAATACCTTTGGGCCCTGGTTGGCTGGCTGTCATGATTTCTAATTAAAGATTAGGAAAAAATGCAGCCATGTCCAGAAGTCTTGAAACCTGCCTGTGAAACAGGTTTCAGGCAGTATATTGCTTGAGATAAGAAAAGGATGTAGCCCACTAAGCACAAGATATATAGATCTGTTTTCCTTCTCTTAAGGTAACATCTCTGACACACAATCCCAAAGCGGGTTGCAGAACTTTGGGCTGCCTGTAAGCATACAGACCTCTTGATCCCAGTAATGAAGTCCTTAGACAGGATGACACCAAGGGAGAAATAAATCATATTAAGAAGATCATGGAAACTTACATCATAACTGACCAATACACACAGCCCATGATCCCGAACCCCTTACTCATAATTATTTTCCCTCTCCTCTTCTTTTTCTCTTAAAAGACTCAGAATATAAACCATTGGGAAGTTTAGGTCTTTGACCGTCAGCTTTCTGTTCTCCTTTCAGCAGTACCTTTGAAATATATGCTCTCTTTTCTTTCAGTATAACCCAGTGTCAGCTTATTTGGCTGTCTAGATACTGGGAAAACCAACCCCACTTTTGAGTCAACAACACACCTAGTTCTCCTGTGGCACAGATGAGACACAGAAGTAGCTGAAGAACAGCCAAGGAGACTGGCAGAAGGTGTGCTATCGTGGGGGCTAAGGGGGTCCTGAGGCAAGAGCACAGAGCAGGTCAGGTTCCAGCTGAATGAGAGACAGAGCTAACTTCAGAGACAGGAAACTGCTTGTGGGAAGGTAGATATTGCAGGTGTATTAGATTTCTGTTGCCATGTAATAAATTACCACAAATTTAGCAGCTTAAAGATAATACATGTTTTATCTCAGTTTCTGTGGTCAGGCTTTCAGGCATTGCTTACCTAGGTCCTCTGCTCAGGGTCTCACAAGGCTGCAAATCAATGTATTGGCAGGCTGCGTTTTTCTTTTAAGGCCTCAAAGGATCATCTTCCCCCTTCATTCACGTTGTTCGTAGCATTCATTTCATCATGGCTCTGGATTTTTGCTGGCTGCTAGCTTGAGGCCACCTTCAGATCCAGGGCCAGCCACGGTTCCTTGCCACATGGGTATCAACAACATGCTGCTTATGTCATCAGATCCACAAGGAGAGAGTCTCTGCTGCTTGGAGTCTCTGACCTCAGGGAGTGCCGGTCCTTCTTTTAAGGACTTTCACCTGGTTAAATCAGGCTCGCCTGATAACCTTCCTTGTATTTACTAAATCTAACTGATTCAAGATCTTGATTATATCTGTAATATCCCTTCACCTTTGCCATATAATGTAAGTGGTCGTGCAGGAATTTAAACTCAGACCCACAGACATAACATCCCATAACCTTTCCTACATTCTGTTGGTTAGAAGCAATTCACAGGTCTCACCCCAAATCAAGGGGAGAAGATTGCACTAACATATGAATACTGGAATTATTGGGGGTCAACCTTGGGTCATTTCTCTGCACTATGGGAACTAGCATGGAAGTCCCTCTCCCTCACAGAGTGGGAAAAGCCAACTCTGAGTCACATGAGGCAGACAACCTGCAGGCTGCTGATGGTGATCATCATCCCAGATAACACAGAAGCCACAGACACTGCCCACCACACGGTCTCACCTCACTTTCCTCTCCCCAAACATCAAAAACAATCTCTACAAGAGACAAGGGAAGAGAAAGGGACGAAAATCTGAAAATTAACCATTTTTACCTCTAGAAAGTGAACTTTACCTAAGCACACTCTAAATCTTGAGGGAAGCATAAAATCATATAGAGTTAACAGTACATTTTTTAACTGTTAAGGACCAGATTAATTAGAGACAAAACAAAGGGCATATATTTTCCTCCACACATCTCAGAGAGATATTAAATAAGAAATGATTTTTTTTTAAAATATAGTTTATTGATTTTTTACAGAGAGGAAGGAAGAGAGATAGAGAGTTAGAAACATCGATGAGAGAGAAAGATCTATCAGCTGCCTCCTACACATCTCCCACTAGGGATGTGCCCGCAACCAAGTACATGCCCTTGACCGGAATCAAACCTGGGACCTTTCAGTCCGCAGGCCGACACTCTATCCACTGAGCCAAACCGGTTTCGGCAAGAAATGATTTTTATTTGCTCTATACAGAGTAGGCAAAAAGTAGGTTTATAGCTGTTTAAATGGAAAATAATACAATAATTAATAAGTAATAATATGAGAATAACTGTTTCACATACTCACAACTGTAAACCTACTTTTGCCCCACCCTGTTCATTTTTATGAAGATTTTGTAACTAACCCCCAGTAAGGTATCTCTGTCCTTCATGAGTATGGCTAATGCTAGCCAATAATAAATGATGGAACACTGAGAGACTATTTTAAATACGTTTTAAGTGTATAATATTCAGTACATATAAAAAGCCTCATATTTTGAACATGAAAAACAAGGTATATTACTTTTGCTAAGAGAAAGCCAGTTTTTGCTAACAGAAAGTCAGTTTTTTCTTGTCCCTACTAAAGAATGCCCATTTAAATTGCTGCTAAGAATGAGCCAGTACAGCAAAGCATGTTATTCAAGTTGGGCTTTTCATGGCAGCATGTGGATGCAGCTATAAGGAAAGTCTCTTCCAGGTGCTTGTTAGAAATTAGAATACATTTACCATATTAACTACCAATGTAACCATTTATTATATGCTACACACGATGCTTAGTGCTTTGTATACTTAAAATGTCAGCAAATCATTAAAATGAATGAGGAAAATGT
Source organism: Myotis pilosus (assembly GCA_036010255.1). Lineage (NCBI taxonomy): Eukaryota > Metazoa > Chordata > Mammalia > Chiroptera > Vespertilionidae > Myotis > Myotis pilosus. The sequence continues at coordinate 288,308 of JASKON010000045.1, forward strand.
TAATTATACCCATTTTATAAAGGAGAGAACTGAGGCATTGAAAGGTTAATTAATTTGCCCAAAGTCACACAAGGAATAAGTATTCTTGCAGGAATTTAAACTCAGATCCACATGAGTTCCAGGGGCCATACTTGAAATCCTCGTATTGTACCTCTCAGACTGTTCTACAGAACCCTGTTAAACTCAGAAGGTAGCTGACTACAATATTGTAGTTTTCCCTACAGATTTCAGAAATGCTACAATGGGAAAATGTATCCCACTGCAAAAGCCCTCTTCTCCCCTCTACAGCCCTGCCTGGGTAGGGGGTGGAGCCTCTCCCAGCACATCATGGTTTCCTATCTCCGAGACAGAAAGGGGATGCCTCCAGCTCCTAGTTGGTGCTGGTTGTTCTGTAAGCTGAGACAGTCAGTCACGGATACTTGCAGGGCTCAGAGTGGGTGAGCCTGGGAGTCCACAGCCTCCTTCCACATTACAGCCTCAGTCACTCCTCAGTCTGGGATGCTCTCCTGTCACCCTCTTACTTTTTTCCTCCTCAGGCCCCAGAGATTAGCCCACCTCCCTTCTTCCCACTACCATTGTTTGTTGCTTCCAATCAAGGTTTTGTCCCTTCTCTAACTTTCTGCAAAATACATGCTGGTGTTGAGTCTTCTGAATTTTAACCTTCTTATCACAGAAAAAGCATATCAAAAGTCCCTCATTCATCCTACCCTTCCTATACCACGTGGAAGCTCACATTTGCATGTAATTTTCAGTGAGGGGACTGAGAGATTCAGGTGAAAAGGAAGTGGATATAACCAGTTGCTATGACAACAGCATGATATAAAATGGCACAGCAATGCATAGAACAAGCTTTCAAAATTACATAAATTTGAATTATTACAAGAAACTTAAAAACCACATATATAGGGTGGGGCAAAAGTAGGGTTTTTATTTTCTATACAAACAACTGTAAACCTCCTTTGCCCCACCCTAAATAAAAATGATTGGCCAATTGAAAGAATAAGGTATATTATACAAATAAACCACTTTGAATTAACCAGGCAATAAAAGATTTATATATACAATTTTAATCTTCAAGAGACTAGGAGAAAGAAGAAGAATTACTCAGAATTCTGGCACCTCTCTAAAGTTACTTGTCAATCTGACCATCCAGCTGCATTTATGTTAAATATTCCCATGTCTGCCATGACTCTAAGAATTAAGTAACAACTAAATTGCAAGGCCAATAGCATGAAACAGAAGTGTGTGCATTCATCATTTAAGACTTAAAGTTTTCTATACCTTGATTTCCTAACACTGCACTCATTTACAACCTTCTTTGTTCTCAGATTGTTCCTCCCTTTCTCTTTCTTGTTTCCCCAAAGTTTTATAGAAAGTTTTCATCCCTTTGGTATCTAGTCACATGTCCTGAATTGTTAACTCTTGTCTGATGACTCTCAAATCTATACCTCGGCTCCCAAACCCTTTCCAGGGATGCAGACCCCACATTCCAACTGCACGGAAAAATCTCCACTTGCATCTCAAAATTAGCACTGCTATATTCAAGCTTACAGATGTTTCTCCCACTCTTGGATTCTCCAATGAGGTTAACGGCACTTGCATCTTCCAGAAATCCAGGCCACACTCTTTTTAGTCATTGTGTTTCCCTTCTCTTTCATGTTCAGGCACGAAGCCTTATTAATTCGACCACTATCACAGCTAGTGAGTCTATCTGCTCCCGTGCCATCAGGAAGGGCACCGCCAAGTCTGGAACTGTCCACTACCTCTCATTCAAACTAGAGCAATGGGCTCCCAACTGCTCTCCTGCTTTCAGGCTTTCCTTATGCTAGGGCTGCCCATACAATCCTGATCATAAGGATCACCTGCGTTGTTTGTTTGTTTTTAACACAGGTGTCCAGGCCTCGCCCAAGACCTACTGGTTCAGAATAAATGGCAGAAGGACTTATGATCTTATATTTTTGTATTTTCAGATGATTCCTCCAGTCAGACAAAGTTTACTCAGTACTACCAGATTGAATTAATTCACAGCCCTTGATCACAATTTCCCATGACACCCACTGCTGGTAAAATCAAGTCCAAATTCCTGGCTTGGCATTTAAGGCCCTCCACATCTGGTCTACACACATCCTTCCAGCCATTGTCCCCATTATTGCTTCTTGCACATTCTACGTCGAAATCATGCTATGTGTCATCACAGAACTTTTCCTTCACTTTTCCACCATCGTGTTTTTATTCACAGAGTTCCCTTAGTGCAGACTGCCCTATACCTGTGTTTGTGTTCAAACCCCATTCATCCTTCAAATTTCATCTTAGCTTCATTCATGCCCCTTTTTTGTAGCATCACCATAGCAAGTGGATAATCCATTGCTGTGTTACTATATTGCTGTTTTGATGTGCATGCTTACCTCTCTATAAGATGACCTTTTTGAATTACAGATACTAAACAATACTATAGAAACATGTAACATAAACACATATAGATTAAGAGTTAAAAATGAGCCCCTAGAATCACATCCCAGCTCAGGCATTTACTAGCTACATGACCTTGGGATACTTAGTTAATCCCCATGCCTCCACTTTCCCATCTATTAAATGGAATCATGATGTATCGTAGGACTGTTGTAAAGATTATATTGAATAATTTGTAGAAAGTACAAGCTGAGTACCCCCAAGAAATTTCAGTCATTATTACATTTGTGTGGGTGTTCCTTAGAATTTTCTATATACAAGATTATGTCATCTGCAAATATATAGTTTTAATTCTTCCTTTCCAATCTGTATGTATTTTCTTTTACTTGCCTAATTGTCTTGGCTAGAACCTCCAATACAATGTGGAATAGAGTGATGAGAGTGGACATTTGTGAATTGTTCCTTATCTTAGGTAAGGGGAAATCTTTCAGTTTTTCACCATTGACTGGAGTGTTATCTGTGAGTTTTTTCATGTATTCCTTTATGAGGCTAAAGAAGTTCCCTTCTATTCTTGGTTTGCTGAATGTTTATATCATGACAGAATGTTGAATTCTGTCAATGTGTTTTCTGCGTTTCCTGAGAATATTGGTGGGTTTTTTTTTTCTTTTATTCTACTATTATATGACATTGACTGGATGTCTATTTACTGCTTTGCTGAGGTATAATTGATATGGAAAATACCGCACACATTTAATATATACAATTTGATGAATTAGACATATGCATACACTTGTGATACTGTCACCACAATCAAGATCATAAACTTATCCATCACCTCCAAAAGTCTTCTTCTGTCCCTTCGTGGTTTCTTTTTGGAGGGTTGGATTTTGGGGGAAAGTTTTTGTCTGTGGTAAGAACACAATGTGAAATGTACCCTCTTCACAAATATTTAAGTATAAAACACCATATGGTTAACTATAGGCACTATGCTGTACAGTGAATCTCTAGAACTTATTTTGTATAACTTTATTCTCATTGAACAATTTTCTATTTCTTTCTCCCCCACTGTTGGAAAACATTATTCTCCTTCCATAAGCTTGATTGTTTCAGATACTTTATAGAAGTGTATGTTTTTGCAGTATTTGTCCTCCTGTAACTAATTATTTCACTTAACATAGAGTGTCTCCACATCCATCCATGTTGTTGCAAGTGGTAATATTTCCTATTTTAAGGCTGAGTAATATTCCATTGTATGTATGTATCAAATTTTCTTTATCCATTCACCTGTCGATGGACATGGGGTTTCCATATTTTAGTTATTGTGAATAATGCTGCAATGAAGATGGGACTGCAGGTATCTCTTTGAAATCCCAATTTCAATTATTGTGGATATATAGTCCCAGAAGTGCGATTGCTAGATCATATAGCAGCTATATTTTAAATGTTTAATGAATGTTTATGCTGTTTTCCTTAAACGCTGTACCATTTTACATTCCCATCAACAGTGTACATGTGTTCCAACTTTTTCACAACCTTGCCAACACTTATCTTTTATTTAAAAAAAATTAACCATCCTAAAAAAATGCGATGTGATATTTCACTGTAATTTTGATTTGCATTTTCTTGATGATTAGTGATGTTGAGCAGCTCTTCACACACCTGTCAGCCATTTGCATGTCTTCTTTGGATATTCAGATTCTTTGCACATTTCTGGCCAGGTTATTGGGGATTTATGCTATTCAGTTTTAGGGCTTCCTTACATATGTTGGAAATATACTCCCTGCCAGATAAATGGTTTGCAAACATATTCTCCCATTCTATAGGTTGCCTTTCACTCTGCTGTTTCCTTTCATTTGCTAAATAATTTCACAAACCTGGAATAAATCCCACTTGGTCATGGTATTATCCTTTTTATATGTGATTGGATTTGGTTTGCTAATATTTGGTTGAAATTTTTACATCTATATTTATAAGGGCTATTGATCTATGGTTCTCATTACCTCTAATGTCTTTGTCTTATGATATCTGATGAACAGATACCCAAAACAGCCTCATAGAATGAGTTGGGAAGTGATTCTCTTCTACAATTTTGGAAGAAATTGTGATTTGCACGTATTGCTCTTTAACATTCATAGAATTCACCAGTGAAGCCTTCTGGGTCTTACTGAGACATGCTTTATGGCCTAACATATGGGCTTTCTGCAAATGTTCATTGTGCACCATTAACAAACTTAAACGCTGTAAAGGAATCACACTCACCCGTGTCCTCTGACCATGATGGACCGGAACTCCCGGCCCTGTCCCCATCCGGAAGCTGCAGGAACCCACACTTGGAGGATGGGTGGCTCGCCCAGGTGCCCAGAGCTGGTCAGTGAGGAGAAGGGACCTGGACCCAAATCCGTGAAAACTCCCAGGTCTGAGCCTGAAACTGCATGATGTGCCCTATGGAGGCAAACCCATCGTGCTGTGAAGAACTTGCTAATTGCCTTCTTTAAATCACACAAACAACACAAAGCCCAGAGCCCAGATCCAAGGGCCCAGAAGGAAAGCCGGCTTACCCTTCAGGCCCCGAGGTGAGCTGTCACTGGACGCATCACTAGGGCTCTCCAAGCTGCCAGGCCGGGACCCTGAGAGGAAAGGACAACCCTTAACCCAAAGGGCTGATGACCCAGTCTAGCCCAGACTAAGCTCTCCGGTCTGACAACAGGACATAACAGAGCGATTCTGCCACAGCTCAGGGGAGCGCCCCCAGGACCACAGACCCGGATTCTGGAGATGCCCCAGGAGGGGTCCCACCGCCCCTGAGTGCTTGGTCCCGTGCACAGTGGGCATGGGCTGTACGGGATGATAGCCTATGTTTCTGTGTCTGTGAGTTCTGGGGCTGGGGCTCAAACAATTTTGTTAACAAAGGAAATTTCACGCAGAACTCCGGTACAGACCAAACAGGGCGGCTCTGGGAAAGCGAAGGGTTGGAGCGTTGCGGAGCCCACCCTTACTACACATAGAGCTTTCTAGAACACGTGGAAACACTCTGCCTAGACCAGGACAGTGGCACCTGGTGAGGGCGGGAGCCAGGACAGGGAAGAGTGTGTGTGCCACGTGTGCACAATGTAGCCTGTGCCTGCTCCAGGGCTCGCTTCCCCTGGGTTGTCCGAAGGGGCGGGTGCTGGGGTCTCAGGAGGAAAGACCATGCTGGCTTTCCGTGGCTGTTTGCTGTCCTTCAGCTCCTTCTCTTTTTGTCTCAAATTGACATCTGCCCCGAAGGGAAAAGAATCGGACCTCCCCTGTGACAAGTGTGGGGCAGCCGCCCTCCTGGCTGCGGTGTGTGCCCGCCTGAGCGTGCCTAGGGCAGCCCTCCCTGCCTCCCTAGGATCACAGCGGGAGCACCTGCTGCAGGGAAGGCGGCACCACTGGGCCAGGGCAGGCGGTCCCTTCCAGGCCTGCAGACCTCCCCTCCTGGTCCACGCCTCCAGCACATGCAGTCCCACAACGCAGCCCCCGCCCCCAACCCCCGGTATCATCAGGGCTGGTCCTACTGCACGGTCACAGCTGGGGACAGGAACTGTATGCCCATTGTTCCTGCACACAGCTGGTGTTGAGCTGAACTGCACTGAGAACCGGGGACACACTAGGAGCGGATCTGCTTCCTGCCCCACCAAGCAGTCTGCTCTGGACTCAGTGGGGCACAGGGCACCCAGGTCCCCAGCCCTGGCACGCTCCCCAAATAGCAGGCATCAGAAAAAGCCTCTTAGCAGCGGGGTTTGGGGGTGAGTCAATAAGTACTTGGTTACCGTGAAGAGCACAGAAGCAGTACGAGTCCCCTCTTTGAGAAGGAAAATCTTACCTTCCTCTTGGAAAAGGACGTGTCATTGAAAGGCAACTGTGATACAGATCAGCAGCTCCCAAAGCCTCCATCCATTCCAGCCCTGCTCTGCCCACCCCTTTGCCTCTGTCTCTTGATAAGAGAAGCTCGAGTAATCAGAACACTGAGGAATATGATCCCTTTCCTCAGCGGATTCGGCATAAATCTGGCCCCTCGGTGACACTTCCAAGAACGGTGGCCGACTCCTCCTGTCGTGTTACCCTCCACCCAGTGTGAAGAGGGGAGGGCTCCGCGGTGTCACACTGTTCCCCACAGAGCCTGTCTCTGCCCATAAGTTGCAGGAGCCCATGCCAGCACCATGGAGCTTTCTAGGCAATGGGAGGGTGGGAGATAGTGCTCCTCCTGCACTTCCTGTTGATACTTCAGAAGCCGAAGCCAATGTAAACACTCTCAGTTTTTGTTTTAATTAAAAATTTAGCTTCCCACCCTCCTAGGATTTTGTTCTTCGGAAATTATAAAGACCCAAAGCTACTGTTAATGGTCGAGAAAGCTGGTCTCATTCACTGATTCCCTTCTGCCTACATGAGATGGCAAGAGTTTCCACCAATTTCTAAGATGAAATTTACCACAGGGAGCTGCTCTGGGCAACTCCAATCCAGGTGAGGAAGGTGAGACCTTCCTGCAATCAGTGCTCTCTGCCTGGGCCACTAGGCCTTCCTTCAGGCAAGGGCAGTCCGAGGAAGCAGGAGCTGCATGCTTAGGCCCCTCAGGGAGGCAGGGAAGGGGTGTTGAGGAACTGCGGGTTCCCATTTCCACTTCAGCAAAACACCTCCACTTTCACCTCCTTTGTGTGTGGGATTTGCACACAGGCCTTAGCTTGAAGGAAAAGCACTGCTGATGGAAACAGGTCTGAGAACACAGGCTGAAGGGCACCACACAACGCCCACTCCCCGTGCTGCCTGTGGTGGGGAACTGGAGCTCCAGGGACCGCTCACAGGGGCTGTCATCTGAATTCTAGCCCGCGGAGAACATAGGCTGGTGAGTCAACGGACCTGGAACATCCACGGGGATCCTGGGCCTTTTGCCACACGGCCACCTCTGACTCTGGCCCAGCCCTAAGTCGTGGTCGTGTCCAGCTCCTGGAAGAGGGAGGGATGGGTGGACCCTGCCCTTAGGGAGTACGTGCCCTGCATGTCCTATCTCTCCCCATTTTTCCTGCTGGGACAGCCTCACACTCAGGATTCTTTCTGACTTAACTTTAAATCACTCTTCCGCCTGTACAATGACTGGGACTCCAAAGGACAGCAGTGTCCTGGCCTAAGGGCCATGTAGCAAAGGAAGCTGATACTTAGTATCCCGGGAGCCCCTCCCACCTCCAGGGCCAGCTGCACCAAAAGCAGGGCCCTGAGAGCACTCCCCTCCCAGGGCCCTGGGCTCTTTGGCGGGGGGCAAGGGGGGTGGGTTGGAGGAAGGTAAAGGAAAGAACCACCACCTGAGGGAGGAGGTGGGTTCCCTAGAGAATGAGCCTGCACCAGCAGCTCCTCACCAGCAACTTCGGGAATCCATGGGCCACCAGTCACTGCTCTTCCCTGAGAAGGACTAGGATGCCCTGTGCCTCAGGCCTGCCAGCTGCTCTCTGACAGCAGCCCTGGGTCCCCTCCAAACGGACACCAGGGTCTCCATTTTGCAGACAGTTCTAGGTCCCCCTGAGCATGAACACTGGGCTGCCAGGAACCGCCGTGGGCAGTGCTGGGCGTGCAGTATGGGGGGTACTGGGGCAGGTTCCGCAGGCATCTGAACAGGCCTGGGCTCTGGCTCAGGGGGGATCCAGGTTGAGGCAGCCGGAGGGTTAGCCTGAAGGGCTGGGCCTAGAGCCACACAGCCTGCTGGCAGGCCCAGGAGAGGTGGTGCTCCCGGCTCCTGCTGGAGCCCAGGCAGGGCTTCTGCTCTGCAGAGCCTGGGAGACTGGGCCGACTGCTGAGTGCCCACAAGGAACACAGAGTGAGCCCGTCCCAGCTGCATAGGGCACAGCGCCCCTGACACCCAACAGTCACTGGCTGCCGTTTCAGTGTCTGGCCAGGAGCACAGAGGGACTGCCTCCTGCCCTGTGCTCACTCACCTCACCTTCTCCCAGGGGTGCTCCTGATTTGTAAACAAAGGACCAGGTCCTGAGGCTGAGCCAGGCAGCCTTGAGGGCAGGGACCCTGTCTGTCTTTGCTGGGCTTGTCAAATCACAGTTATGCTTGTCATAGCTTCCAGGGTCCAGTGGGAGGTAAGATGATGAAAAATCATAACCCCTTCTCTTCTTGTCAGTTTCTAACACCTCCGGGGCGGTCATTTCCAGCTCTTCTGCTGTCCTCAGATGCTGTCATCTCTAGGTCATAAGCAGAATGTCTTTTTAAGTTTTAAGCTGTATTTCTCCCGTCTGTTGCACATTTTAAATTTCCCAGTGCTCACCCCCAGATGCTCCTTTTCATAGCATCCTGCCCTGGTTGCACTGTGCAAAGTGGCTTACTCTGCTGTCATGATGAACATTTTAAAGCTTTTGTCTCTGTGCCCAATGCCTGCTGACCCTGTTGCTCTCACATTGGTTTGTCCCTGGTGTTGCAGGCGCTCCTCAGGTGTCCAGGGACCATGACCTCTCATGGGCTTCCCCTTGGAAGATATGACCCGACTGCCCTGCTGGGAGTGTCTCCTGCTAATCAGATGCCTTGAAGAGGACCATAATTTCCCATCTAAGGTGCGAGCACGCAGGGCTACTGGCATCTGGGAGGCATCCAACCTGTCAATCTTCCCCGAATCCCCCTGTTTTTCAGTCTAGGACACCTGCCCTCCTCGCCGTGAACCGGCCTCCAGGGCAGGGACTCTGTCAAGTCTCCTCCCTGGAGAATAAACCTCCAATGTTGCCTGATTTTAGCCCAAACGCTGGTTCACCTCCATTCAGGAGCCTCTTGTTGCCACCAATTCCTGAGCAGTGATGTGTGTCCCAGGGCTCAGGCCCAGCCGTCCAGATGGCGTAGTTATCCTCCCAAAGTTGCACAGCTGTAGGCGGAGCTGAGCTCTGAACCTGTGTGTGCGGGACGCCAACCTGTCCACAGCATCACTCACCTGCTGACCACCTCTCAGTCTGAGAGGTGCCTCCTGCCCCTGTGAGTCAGGGTCTTTGGGAAGGACCTAGGCTGAGATGCTCATCCCTCTTGGTTCTGGAGGGACCCATGACTCACCGTGGGTGTGGCCTGGGTGCCGGGAGGGGGAGGTGGAGCTGGAAGGAGCTGTAGTGATGGCTGAGGATGAACAGGCCCCGGAGTCCAGCTCTGATGGCCGGGGCTTGGTGGCTGCGTCAGCGGAGGCACCTCCTGGAGTGCGGTCAAGGCTGCCTCTGGGTGGGGCCACTCCCTTTGGTATTGGGTCCCCAGGGCCTGGGACAGAGAAGGACAGTGAGAAATGGGGCTGCAAAATCCCATGCCAAGGTGGGGCGATCACACTGAGGCCTAAAAGCAGAGGCAGCAGGGCCAGGGAGCCCAGGGACAAAAGTGGGGCTGTGTGCCTCATGGGCTGTGGTCTAAGGGGGGGCCTGGCGGCAGCCTGAGTTGGAGGCCTCAGGACGCCGGCCCTGGCTCTAACCATGGCTCACAGTGCGAGCCCCCAGCAGTCGGGAGGAAATAAAGGGTGAGCTCAGGAAGCTCAACAAAATGTTGGTAAAAGTCCAACATGTTAACTACTGGGCCCCCTGCCGTGCCCCTCAATCCCTGATCACTAGTGAGTAGACCTGGCCTGTGGCTGCTCAGGACCCCTCCCGACCTGTGGGCCAGGTCCTCAAGGTCCAGGATGTGCACGCTGCCAATGGGCTTCCCTTATGATTTGAGAAAGAAGTTCATTGCCACCCTAACAGCCATCTGTTTAGGAAGTCTTCATCTCTCATGGTGACTGACTGCAAGAATGATTTTTACCTTGTATGTTTGGCAATCTCTGAATTTTCTACTGTGAACACATACTTTTGTGTAAGTAAATAAAACCCCAATAAAAACAGCAACATTGGGAGGAAAAACACACCTAAAATACCTTGGACTACCTCGTAGTAGGAAAGGGGACGGTTCTCCAAATACAAATGAAAAACGAATGCGGTTGGAGTTCCTCAGAGCATCAGGACAAGGCCATTTTGCACAGTGTCCTGCTCCAGGCAGCGGTAGGGCTATGGTCCCAGAGCCACGCCCACTGTGGGGATTCTGGGCCCTCTACACTCTCCCAGGACCTGCTGCCCTTGCCCCTCAGCCACCCAGTGTCTGGACTCACGGGGAAGTTTTAAGCACCCAAGCCTTGCAATTGAAATCAAGGGGATATTTGGATTCTGAAAGATAACCTTGATGAGAAGCAAGATTCACGTCTGGTGGGATGAAACTGACAGGCGTCCACTGCGTGAAGTCAGCGTGAGGAGGAGCAGGGAGGCAGAGGCGCCAGACAGCAGCCAGGGCAGAGAGAGCGTGTTTCCAACAGCATACTGGGCAGGCAGGCGGGGGACCAGCTCAAGGCAGCCCAGGAATCAGAGGGATGCATGCGACAAAGTCAGTGCCACATCAACTGACAGGAGCAGTGCGAGAGTCACCCCTTTACTTTTATGGTGACCTTGTGTTTATATGATGGTTTTCCATTTACAGTATGGATAACAATCTTTTAAAATAAAGTGGAAACTGCAAGTCAATTCAAGGGAAAGTATGCAAGTATCACTCAAATGAAATAGACTTTGCAAAATCATGGAGATGGTACGAGGATGGCTGAAGACAGAAAACAATGCAGTAGCTAAACGCTTCTGTGGACGAGTGCTCCTGGCTGACAGTGACTTTGAGCTGATGTCCTGTCTGTCCACTGCTGCCCTCACAGTAGCATCCAAGACGTCAGAGGACCTCAGCACGGTCCTAAAACGTCACTTTGGACTGAACCCTGGCTGGGCAACATTGATCCGATTATTTGAGATGCTGATTGGAGCAGTAAATTCTTCAAAACACAGAACACATCTAAAAAGGGACTGCTCCGCAAAAGCCAAGATTCTGTGCTCTGACTCAGAAGGTGGAGACAAGGGCAGCAGATTTAAAGTTAACTGCCCAAAAATGAGTCTTAAAAAACTCACTTGACAGGGGCCACACAGTTTCAGAAGCATAGCGACCGCTGATGATTTCTGTGCTGCACAGGGGCATGGTCTACAAGCCTGCAGGTGCGAGAGAGGGGGCGGCACTGGGCCCGGGGCCTCACTTAGCACAGACACCCTGGCCCAGGGACCTGGGCATGGATGCCCTAAGCCTCCCCTAACACTGTGCTGCGCTGGAGTCAGGTCCAGAGGCTGGGACAACTGGTCTCCTTTAAAGTCAGAATCCAGGTTGGCTACTTTAAGCTTGGCTTGGAATTTGGGTCAGGAGGAGGGGTCCACTATGGGTCATCTGGCCTTTAGCTACTGTTTTTCTGTTTGTTTTTTGAATTTCAGACATGAAGGCAGGTACATTGTGAAGACACTGATGGATTAGAAATCCCCACTGTCTGAGAAAGGGAAGGGCTAGTGAGAAGCAGGTTTGATGTCAGAGGAGGTCCAGAACCTCAGGCGTTTACAGAAAGCCGGCCGGGCTGATGAAGACTTGGCCTTGTCCTCACTTCCGCTTCAGCAAAAGCGACTCTTTATGGGCCGAGTTGCTAAATTGTGATCCCCCGGATAACCCAAGAGAGGAAGGAAAAACAAAACAAAACAGCAAATAAATGAAATGAATAACAAATGACTGCGTTAGCTGAATGTTCTTGGGAAATCAGAGTCCTGTCCTGCCCAGGAGAGTTGGAAAGAATACCCACGGCACAACCAGAATCAGGACTCGGTGAACCATTATGCTCTGGCCCCACTTAATTAATTTAGTGGCATCCTTGTGCCCAGGCTTTACTTAGCACGTGAGGAGGATTCTATATTGCTCTAGGAGCCGATGCCTTAGACTATTTTTCAATTTCAACCTGTTAAATTATTAAATAAGAATGTTTATTGGTTTAGGACCCAGTTTTTCTTAGTCCTCCACCCAAGCTCCCTGGCAACTTGGCTCTCACACAACTAACTCCTGCTCCTGTTCAAACATCTTGGGACACTTCCTGGTATGCTTCTGGCTGCTGCAATGGGACAGGCTACCTGAACTGTTCACTAATAGTCCTTGGGCATCTCAAACAGCCTCTTATGGAAGGATGAGTTTGAAATTCCTCTTTTTCAGACCAAAATACTGTCAACATCAAGAATTATTTCCATTTAGATCCCTACGCATCTTCTACTGCAAACTTACACTTCATGACCTTTAAATTATGGAGTCTCATCAGAGCAGACAATTGGCCTAACTTCCTGAACATGTCATGTACATGAGCGTAACTGACTTTCCGATTTATGACTTAGGATTCAAGTTCATAGCAGGTCCACTGTTATTTCTCTCTCCGCAGCACCACCTGGTGGCCACAGCTCACACCACAGGAGAAGGAACCCACTACCAGTGATGGTGAACCTTTTGAGCTCTGCCTGTCAGCATTTTGAAAAACCCAAACTTAACTCTGGTGCCGTGTCACATTTAGAAATTTTTTGATATTTGCAACCATAATAAAACAAAGACTTATATTTTGATATTTATTTTATATATTTAAATGCCATTTAACAAAGAAAAATCAACCAAAAAAATGAGTTCGCGTGTCATAAGTTAGCCATCACTGCACTATGCAATGCTGGTGCCCCAGGCTTGGTCAGCACCTTCAGGGACCAAAGCAGCCTCAACTGCAGGCAGTGCTCACAGTGGTTAAGAGTTCAGGCTCTGTAATCTGTCATTACCAGGTTCAGATCCCAGCCCCACCCCTTATTCTCTGGGCAAGTGCTTATCCTTGTCAAGCCTCACTTTCCCAGCCCTGAAAAGGGGATAGGAATCGTACCTGCCTCACATGGCAGTTGGAACTAAAGGAGAGATGTAAAGTGTGAAACTAGCTAAAGGGTGCTGAGCCCAGAAAGAGCCCCCATTACATGGCTGCCGTTACTAGTATCTACCACTGACCTGCTCATTTATGGATCCAAACAGTTGTTTCTTTATCTTTTTAAAAAACAGTTTTATTTTATTGCTTAAAGCTATGGTTGGCAAACCGCGGCTCGTGAGCCACACGAAGTTCCCTGCCCCCCCTCTCCCCCCCCCCGCCCCGCATGCTGAGTGTGGCTCCTTTACAAAACACCACGTGCAGGTATGCACATACAGTGCGATTGAGACTTTGTAGCCCATGCACAGAAGTTGGTATTTTGTGAAAGAGCCGGTATTTTTGGAAGAGCCACACCCAAGGGGCCAAAGAGCAGCATGTGGCTCATGAGCTGCGGCCCGCGGAGCCGCAGTTTGCCGACCACTGGCTTAAAGTATTACAAAGAGTAGTACATGTTTCTTTTTTTCCCCATTGACCTTCCCCTGGCCTCCCCTACACCCCAGTATCTTGAGTCCATTGTTTATGCTTATATGCATGCATACAAGTCCTTTGGTTGATCCCTTACCTCCTCCACCAACCCTCCCCAGCCTTCCCACTGTAGTTTGACAGTGTGTTCCATGCTGCTCTGCCTCTATATCTATTTTTGTTCACCAGTTTATAATGTTCTTTATTATCCATAAATGAGTGAGATCATGTGGTATTTTCTTTCATTGACTGGCTTATTTCACTTAACACAATGCTCTCCAGGTCCATCCATACTGTTGCAAATGGTAAGAACTCCTTTTTTACAGCAGCATAGTATTCCATTGTGCAGATTTACCACAGTTTTCTAATCCATTCATTTGCTGATGGGAATTTAGGCTGTTTCTAAATTTTAGCTATGGTAAATTGTGCTGCTATGAACATAGGGGTACATATGTCCTTTCTGGTTGGTGTTTTTGGTTTCTTGGGATATATTCCTAGAAGTGGGATCACTGGGTCAAATGGGAGTTCCATTTTTAACGTTTTGAGGAAACTCCATACTGTCTTCCACAGTGGCTGCACCAGTCTGCATTCCCACCAGCAGTGCAGGAGGGTTCCTTTTTCTCCACATCCTCGCCAGCATTTGTTGTTTGTTGAATTGTTCATGATAGCCATTCTGGCGTTGGTGGTATAGTGGTGAGCATAGCTGCCTTCCATGATAGCCATTCTGACAGGTGTGAGATGCTACCTCATTGTCGTTTCGATTTGCATCTCTCTGATGATTAGTGACTTGGAGCATGTTTTCATATGTCTCTTTGCTTTCTGAATGTCCCCTACTGAAAAGTGTCTATTCAGGTACTTTGTCCACTTTTTATTGGATTATTTATCTTCCTTTTGTTAAGTTGTATGAGTTCCCTGTAGATGTTGAAGATTAAACCATTATCGGTGATAACATTGGCAAATATGTTCTCCCATGCAGTGGGCTTTCTTGTTGTTCTATTGATAGTTTTGGGGTTTTTTTGCTGTGCAGAAGCTTTTTGTTTTGATATAGTCCCATTTGTTTATTCTCTTTAGTTTCCGTTGCCCTAGGTGCTGTATCGGTAAATATATTGCTACCACAAATGTCTGCTATTTTGCTGCCTATTGCTTCTTCTAAGATTTTTATGGTTTCCTATCTTAAAATCCTTTATCCATTTTGAGTTTACTTTTGTGTATGGTGTAAGTTGGTGGTCTAGTTTCTGTTTTTTGCAAGTATCTGTCCAGTTTTCCCAACACCATTTATTGAAGAGACTCTCTTGTCTCCATTGTATGCTCTTGCCTCCTTTGTCAAACATTAATTGAGCATACTGGCTTGTGTTGATTTCTGGATTCTCTGTTCTGTTCCACTGGTCTATATGTTTTTTCTGGTGCCAGGACCAGGCAATTTTGAGAACAGTGGCTTTGTAGTATATCTTGCTATCTGGTATTATGATCCCTCCTACATTGTTCTCTCTCAAGATTTCTGCAGCTATTTGGGGTCTTTTTTTATTCTAGATGAATTTTTGGAGAGTTTGTTCTAGATCTTTGAAGTATGCCATTGGTATTTTAATGGGGATTGCATTGAATTTATAGATTGCTTTGGGTAGTATGGGCATTTTAATGATGTTGATTCTACCAATCAATGAACATGGCATATTCTTCCATTTGTACATGTCTTCCTCTCTCTTTTTCAATGTTGTGTAGTTTTCTGAGTACAGGTCTTTTATGTCCTCAGTTAAGTTTATTCCTAAGTATCTTATTTTTTTTTGATGCAATGGTAAATGGGATTGTTTTTTTTTCGCTGCTCTTTCTGTGAGTTCATTATTAGTGTGTAAAAAGGCCATAGATTTCTGGGTGTTAACTTTATATCCTGCTACTTTGCCAAATTCACTTATTAGGTACAGTAGTTTTTTAATGGAGTCTTTGGGTTTTTTTATGTATTGTAACAGGACAGTTTTACTTCTTCTTTTCCAATTAGATGCCTTTTATTTCTTGTCTGATCACTATGGCTAACACTTCCAGTACTATTTCAAACAGGAGTGGGGAGAGTGGGCATCCCTGTCTTCTTCCCGTTTATAGGGGAAACGAGTTTAGTTTTTGCCCATTGAGTTTGATGTTGGCTGCAGGTTTGTCATTTAAGGCTTTTATTATGTTGAGGTATGGTCCCTCTATTCCCACTTTGCTGAGAGCTTGTATCAAGAAAGGGTGTTGGATTTTGTCAAATGCTTTTTCTGCATCAATTAATATGATTATGTAATTTTTGTCTCTCAGTTTGTTTATGTGATGTGTCACATTTATTGATTTGCGGATATTGTATCATCCTTGCATCCTCGGAATAAATCCGACTTCGTCATGGTGTATGATCTTTATAATGCAATGCTCAATTCGATTTGCTAGAATTTTGTTGAAGATTTTAGCATCTATGTTCATCAAGGATATTGGCCTGTATTTCTCTTTTTTTGTGGTGTCTCTGCCAGGTTTTGGAATTAGGGTAATGCTAGCTTCATAGGAAGAGCTTGGAAGTGTGCCTTCCTCTTGAATTTTTTGAAATAGTCTGTGGAAGATAGGTTTAAGTTCTTCTTTGAATGCTTGGTAGAACTCCCCTGTAAAACTATCTTGACCAGGGCTTTTGTTTGCTGGAAGATTTTTGCTCACTGCTTCAATTTCTTCGGTAGTCATCGGCCTATTCAGGTTTTTTTGATTCTTCTTGATTGAGTTTTGGGAGCTTGTATTTTTTGAAGAATATGTCTATTTCATCTAGGTAGTCCACTTTGTTGGAATAGAGTTGTTCATAGTACTTTTTCATAATCATTTGTATTTCTGTGGGATTGGTTGTTACTTTGTCTCTTTCATTTCTAATTTTATTTGGGCCCTGTCTCTTTGTTTCTTGATGAGCCTGGCTAGAGGTTCATCAATCTTGTTTATCCTTTCAAAGAACTAGCATTTGGTTTTGTTGAACTTTATTATTTTTTTATTATTACTATTTTTTTATTTTTTATTTTTTTTGGTCTCTATGTCATTTATCTCCATGCTGATCTTTATTATTTCCTTTCTTCTGCTTACACTGGGATTTTCTTGTTGCTCTCTAATTCTTTGAGTTGTAGGGTTAGATAATTTATTACCATTTTTTCTTGTTTTTTGAGATAGGCCTGCAAAGCTATGAACTTCCCTCTCAACACTGCCTTCACTGTGTTCTATAGATTTTGGATGTTGTGTTTACATTGTCATTTGTTGCCATGATGCTTTTTATTTCTTCTTTGATCTCTTTGGTAACCCAATCATTATTTAAAAGCATGCTATTTAGCCTCCAGGTGTTTGATTTTAATTGTTTTTATTGTAGTTGATTTCTAGTTTTTTGCCATTGTGATCTGAGAAGATGCTTGATATTTCTATCTTCTTGAATTTGAAAAAACTTTACCTGTGCCCCAATACGTGGTCTATCTTTGAAAATGACCCATGTGCACTTGAGAAGAATGTATATTCTGTGGCTTTGGGGTGTAATGTTCTGAAGATGTCAATTCCATCTGATCTAGTGAGTCATTTAGGATTGCTGTTTCTTTGCTGACTTTTTGTTTAGGGGATTTGTCCAGTGGTGTGGGTGGGGTAATAAAGTCCCCTTACTATGACTGTATTGCTGTCAATCTCTCCCTTGATATCCTCCAGAAGTTTTGTTATGTATTTGGGTGCTCCACTATTGGGAGCCTATATGTTTACCAGAGTTATATCTTCTTGCTGAATTGTTCCCTTTAGTATTATGAAGTGGCCTTCCTTATCTCTTGTTATGGCCTTCACTTTGAGGTCTAATATGTCAGATATAAGTATTGCTACCCCAGCTTTTTTTTTCATTTCCATTCGCCTGAAAAAACCTTTTTCCAACCTTTCACCATCAGTCTGTGTGAGTTCTTTGTTCTAAGATGAGTTTCCTGTAGACAGGAGATATATGGGTCATGTTTTCTTATCCACTCAGCTACCTTATGTTTTTTGATTGGGGCATTTGATCCATTTACATTTAAAGTGATTATTGATTGGTACTTGTTTGTCACCATTTTTATTCTTTATGCCTGTGTTCCTTCTTCCCTTCCTATTTCTTCGTTTTATAGCAGACCCTTTAGCATTTCTTGCATTGTTGGTTTGGGGGTAATAAACTCCCTGAGTCCTTTTTTGTCTGTGAAGATCCTGATTTCACCCTCAATTTTAATTGATAGCCTTGCTGGATACAGTATTCTTGGATTCAGACCCTTCTTTGCATGACTTTGTATATTTCATTCCATTCCCTTCTGGCCAGATGTGTTTCTGTTGAGAAATCAGTCAATAGTCTGATGGCAGATCCTTTGTAGGGAACTTTCTGTCTCTCTCTGGCAGCCTTTAAGATTCTTACTTTGTAGTTGGTGTTTGCCAATTTAATTATAATGTGTCTTGTTATCAATCTTTTGGGGTTCATCTTGTTTGGGACTGTGTGAGCTTTTTGGACCATGTGAGCTTTTTCTTCCGATATCAGGGAAGTTTTCTGTCATTATTTCTTCAAACAGATTCTCTATTCCTTGTTCAGTTTCCTCTTCTTCTGGCACCCCTATTACGCAGATGTTGTTTCGTTTCGTGTTGTCCCAAAGTTCCCTTAGGCTCTCGTCCTGTTTTTTAAGTTTCTTGTCTAGATGCTGCTTTGCTTGGGTATTTTTCCTACCTTGTCTTCTAGCTCACTGATGTGGTCCTCCGCTTCTTCTAATGTACTGGTGATGCTTTCTATTGAGTTCTTTATTGCAGCAATGTCATTTTTTCATTTCTTCTTGCTTCTTCTTCATTTCTTCTTGGTTCCTACACATATTGTTGAATGCATCTTCCATCCTTTTCAGTGACCTTATAACCACTTCTCTGAATTCTTTCTCTGTCATATTGCTTGCCTCCATTTCATTTCCTTCCTTTTCTGGTTAGTCCTCCTTTCTTTTGTATGCGGGCTGTTTCTTTGTCTCCCCATGATCTCCCCTCTCAGGGTTTCTGGTTATGTAGCTCTCTGTCTCCTGCACTGAGTTTCTTTAGGCAATGCCAGCTATGTTTACTTTGCCAGTTCTGGGTGAGTGCTCTTTGATTCAGCGGTTCCTTTTGCTCTGTGAGAAGGCACAGGGCTTGTCCGTGAGTTTGCACATTTGTCTCCCCCTGAGAAGACCTTCCAGGTGCCCGTGGTCAAGAAGGTTGGAGATTTGGAATTCCTAGATTCACAGCTAAGATAACTGGTCCCTGGACGTCTTGGTTTTAAGGTCCTGGGAGGCATCCTAGATCTCCCCAGTTGAAGGTAAGGCTGGGGTTCCAATCACAGTCAGTCTCCGATCACAGCCATATCCCCTTCAAGATAGCATGGCCTCTGCGGCAGAGGTGGCCACTACCAGAAGAGATTTCAGCTGCAGTAGAGTCTGCCCAATCATGGGCGGCCAGTCCGCCAGTCCCCAACAGTCCCTTGGAGTATAGCTGTCTCTCACTCACAAATACTGACACTCCCTACACACCCAGGCACTCTCCTTTCATTCTCTCACTCTCACACTATCTAGCAGCCTGCACTCCTGTCGGCAGCTATTTTACTTCTCCGATTTTTTTGTTTTGTTAATCCTCATATGAGGATACGTTTTTCAGAGAGTGGAAGGGAGGCGCAGAGTCAGAGAGAAAAACATCTTCGTGAGAGAGACACATTGATTGGGTGCCACCCACACACCTCGATCGGGCCAGGCATTGAGTTTGAAACTCAGGTACTTGCCCTTGACCAGAATCGAACCCTGGACTCTCTGATATGAGAGATGATACTCTAACCACTGAGAAAAACCAGCCTAGGCAGTCAAGCATCTTTTCTCTGAAAGTTTTGCTAAGTCAATTAGGCTGATTATCGTTAATTAAGTCAACTTAGACAATAACACAAGGGGAGGTGTGAGTGTGAAAAAAATTATGTATCCTGTATGAAAACCAGAGGCAATAGATACCTCTAGATAAATGTTAATAAGTTTGTTATCATTTCCCTGCATGTGAGGATATTACCTAATTCACCTCCTGTAAAGACTTGGAATGCAAGCATTAGTCCCCAAACACTAGTATGGATGCATGTACACATTGTGTTTTTTGAGTGTCGAGGGACACACCAGGTTCTGAAGTGGTGAATGTCACCCAGAAAGGCGTGTGCACAGGTCACACTCAAGAGGTGGCTTGTCATGGGCCCTGGTGCTGTCACGGCTGCCCCTGAGAGGGCATGAGTCTCAGGCCAGGCTGGTCTTCAGGGAGTCCTGGTGTCCTTCATAAAATTTAAATTCTCAGGGTGCACATTTGGCAGATTTATAGGTAAGTCTTGTAGAACATGATATTTAAAAGTAAATTGAAAACCAAGCCATGTTTAAGGCAAGTAAGATGCACTTTCCCCCTCTCCCAAACCTTAACATCTCTGAAATCAGGATGCAGCTTTGAGCCTGTCTCACAGTCACTGTCGGCCAGGTGGCAACTGTGACAAAATCGTCACTGCCACAACCCATTTATCTTCTTCTTATGTGAGCACCCTTGTCTGACAGCCTCTTAGATTCGATGAAATACATACAGCACATGCAAGTAGGAATCCACTTCAAAAGCTCTGGCAATTCCACATGACAACCCTGAATGATGAGGTGCAGTGCACCCCGTGGTGGCAGGACTCAAGGCCAGATCAAGTCAGAGAAGAAAACTGGACCCGCTTGTCACAGTGACAGGAAGATCAGAGCCACAGGAGGCCTCGCTGAAGACCTTGCACCTGTCCATCACGTATTAAATGCACTGTGGATCTCCCTACAGAAATGGCCTATTGTAGGCCTGGAGGAAACATCCGCTGTGGCGCTATCTCTGCGGGAACTGTGTGGAGATCAGCTCTGGATATTCAAGTCCCTACCACAGTGTCCATGATTTGTGAGGCTTCTCATGATAAAGGACCTGAATTGTTCTGGGAAAAAGTGCAGCTACACTGACGGGGGTTTATATTTCTTTTTTGGGTGTTCACATACCAAAGGAGACAGATGTGGTGTGTGTAGCATGACCCCTTCAGGCTCCTACACACACACACACACACACACACACACACACTCGCACACTCGCACACACGCATACACGTGTACACACCTAGCACGCAGTTTCCTTGGTTCTCCCATCTATGAGGGAGACCTGAGATCCTCCCCCCTTCACTTCCTGCCTGCAGCCAGGTAAGCCCTTCCTACCTTTTCCCCTGGGCCCCCTGCAGGTGTCTTGCTCTTCTGTCACCTTTGAGCAGCATGGGGTGGCCTCGAGGGGTTCCAGCTGTGATTGAAGGGGCTGAGAAGTACTGGGCGAGGCCTGGTCTGAGGACCCCAGGGGCCAGGGAGGCCTCTGTGGGGTTGACTTTGGTCATTCTCTGGATCCCCCTTTCTTTAGTTTGATGAGTTTGACTAAGACTTTGGCTCCAATCCAGTGCTTTTTCCTGTAAGAAGTAGGTTTTTAGGACACAACCAACCCTCACTGCCCCTCCAGCAGGTGTCTGGGTGCCCTACTTGAGCTGGGATTTCCATCACCAGCCTGAGAAGGTGGTGCTTAATCTGGTTCAGAATGAGGGTGCTCTTTGCCATCACCATGCTCATCCCACCTGGGGCTCAGGAGGTGGCACACAATGTGCAGTTAATTTGCACAGACCCAGGGGTGGTAGAAGCCTTCAAATGGCAGGAACCCACTCTAGCCCCTTGGGAAAACAGAACTTCAAACCCAGCTCTCAGCTCTTGATTACTGTGCCAAGTGCAGGAAGTGGTGCTGTGCTGACCTAATCATGCTGGTTGGCAAAATTCCACCAAAACGCCATTTTCAGAAAGAGTCAGGGACCTCCTCATTTTCTGATAGGTGTAATAATACATGAAATTGGCTGGCATACTCTGCCCATTCTCGTCATTGAGGAATCTGGGTGAGGGGAAGAGGGCAGGAGAGTGGGCAATTTGAATTACAAAGAGTGAGCCCTGGGTGGTGTTGCCTGGTGGTTGAGCGTCGGCCTGAGCACTGATGGGTGGTGGGTTTGATCCCCCAAGGGCACATAGCTGGGTTGCAGGTTTGATCTCCGGCCCCGGTCAAGGTGTATGAAGATGGACACCAATTGATGTGTCTCTCTCACATAGATGTCTCTCTCTCTCCTTCTCTCTATCTCTCCCTCTCTCTCTCTCTCTCTCCCTCTCTCCCTCCTTCCCTGCCTCCCTCTCTCGTTTCCCCTTTCCCTTCCTCCAACCCCACTACTCTCTCTAAATGACAATGGGAAAAATATCCTCGGGTGAGGATTGGAAAAATAAGTAAATAAATGAAAATAGTGAATGTAAAAGGTAATTCATTGCAGCTAACAGGAAATGAAGCATTCTAACGTACAGCTGGGTTCTTGTCCTGGCTCTGCCACGAAACAGCACTGTGCTTACTCAAGCCACTCAATTTCCTCATTGGTGCCTCAATTTCCCTGTCAACAGAAGGGTCAGGCAGAGGTTCTGAAATTCTGTGATTTCTACAGAGAGGCCATGCGGGACTCATGGTGATTTGACCTCAAGGCTGGGCTGGGACAGGACAATGGGAAGGCTCAGGCCCAGGCCCAGGGGGAGCCCTGCTGGATGGAGGCCGGCAGTCTTGGGGGTCAAATCGGTCTACCACCGGGCTGCTGCTCTCTGGGGAAGGGAACATGTTTGTGAACCTGCCCTAGGGGATCCAGTGAACCCAGAGGAATGGAGGGCAGAACAAAAGGTTCCTGTGCTTGAAGACAGGGGTGCTGGTCCAGGCATCTGCCCCAAGCTTCCTTCCCAAAACAGAAGCATGATTTTCTAGGTCCGGCAATCTTGAGACAAAAGCTGATGTGCCTGCTTTAGTGGCTCTAAAAGCACAGACTCTGCCCTTAAACAGGCTCCTGGCCAGCGGCATTCACCATCCCTCATAGGATAACCCTGAGTACCGAGGGTGGGACTGAAAAACTCTAAATTCTGGGAGGGACCTGCACACAGGGACCTGCCATACAGCGGAAGGTACGGGCCCAACAAACTGGCCACTGCTCTAGATGCTACAGCTTCCCCCACTCGCAAATAAGCAAGCATTCTGTCCTGTGTGTAAGCTACTGACGCTTAAATCAACTCACTTCTTTGACGCTGGATCATGGAACTTGTGCTGAGCCATGCTTTTTTCTCCCAGTTTTTCATTTTGTCTCTGTAAGGCATTTAATTTGTCTCTAACAGAGGAGAGAGAAAAACAGTCTGGTTTTCTTTTTTTTTTTTTTTAAATAAAACACATAAATTGACTCATCATCTCCGCCTGGGACATGGCCCAGAAGGAGCCAGTGTGTTTCTGGGACTCAGACATCACAGTGCTCATGACCACCATGACCCCTGAGTTGGGAATATGGGGCTGGAAGCATGTGACATGGGTCCAGGAGCCTAACACGTCGAGGAGACGGCTGAACACCTAGGGTCAGGCTGTACGTCACCTCAGGAGAGAGACCCCGAACCATCTGACACTCAAGCTGGGAAACCCCGAGGTTCCAGCCATGTTAGCTCAGGACGTTGGGCACTTGGGTCAGACCCAGGGCTAGGCTAGCTCCTGCGGAGCAGACCAACGATACCTTTAGTGGTGGGAGGGGTCTGCCCTCAGTGACTTAAACGGGCATCAGGTTAAAAAGGTCAGTTTAGCAAAGTCAGACCTCCGACCTGGACCCACTCCAATGTTGGGCTTCTGCTAACACTTCTAGTGAAGCAAACTCAAAGCCCTTTGGGGGCCAGACAGAGAAGATCAGGAGCAAAGCGGCCTGGGAGGACCTGAGGGAGGAGTGGGGGCTGCGTTGAGGCTGAGCACTTGGTGTCATCTGGGACCTAACGCGGGGCCTGCAAACGAAGCGCCGTTCTCCATGTGGTGGAGCTTCTGACTGCTTTTCCCGAAGGATCCAGAAGCCCCGGCTCTGAAGCAAAATCTCTTAATTTCTAAATGTGGGAAGTCAGTTCACATTTTTAAAAACACAGAGAGGACCAGAGAGACACCTCTTAAACCTTGGGCTTCCAGAGGGAGAGGGAGCCTGGCCTTTCTGAAGAAGAGGGCATGGCATGCTTTCCTGTTGTCTGTCTAGGACAGTGATGGCAAACCTATGACATCTCATTTTTTTGGTTGATTTTTCTTTGTTAAATGGCATTCAAATATATGAAATGAATATCAACAATATAAGTCTTTGTTTTACTATGGTTGTAAATATAAAAAAAAATTTCTATATGTGACACAGCACCAGAATTATGTTAGGGTTTTTCAAAATGCTGACACGCTGAGCTCTAAAGGTTCGCCATCACTGGTCCAGGAGCCATGCACGCAGTGCTCACTATACAGCGCCCCCCACTGGGCTGCCGGCGCCTGTCCAGTTCCTGCCTCTCCTCACCCATGTGGCCTTGACAGCTCAGACCCCTGCTTGAAAATGAGTCCTCGGCATCCAGGCAGCTGCTCGGGCTCCTTCAGTCAAGAAGGTGCGCAAGCCCCCTAATCCAAGAGCTTTTCCGCGAGTTCACCGCAAAGTGAGCACCAGTGAGAAGTGATCACTTGCAATCCACTGGGTCCCTGGCTACGAACCTGCTCTGCTCCCAACGCCCTCGTTTTGGACTCTGTTCTTCTAGTCTGTGTTATTCTGTTCCCCTAGCCCCACAAATTCATGGCCCAGCTAGCCCAGGGCTGGGGAAGACTCCGCTTGGAGCAGGCTCGGGAAGCCTGCCCACTCTCTGACCTCCTACAGACACTTTCTAATGCAAAATCATCATCAGGTCATCCCCCAGGGTACCAGGTCCCTACTCTTCTAGTTTGCACCTGCCCAAGCTCTGCTGGTAATTTTTAGCAGCTGCGTTATAGAAAGCCCACTTTAGGGTACAAACTCTCACTTCTACCCCAAAAGTACAGTGCGGTTTTCCATGTCAACCATCCTTGGTAGGTGTTGAGCCCCCTGTAGATGAGCAGAGGAATCCGGGAGAACAGTGAGCAGAATCGTCACCCTGGGGAGCTGGGACAGTGCCCCAGTGGTCACTGTGGCCATGTCCCTCTGTCCCACACTGGCCAGCCATTCCTGATCACAAGGAAGGACAGTCCCAGCAGCACAGCACCGAGGGGTGAAGACCACCCTGGACCCACAAGATGCATCTCAGATGACTTGACTTCCAAACCACAAGGTTTCCAGCACCAAGGCTCTTCCTCATTTCTGGCAGCTTCCTAGGCCCTGTACACCAGCATCCCTTAATCACCCACTTCCCAGTGAATCCGACTCATTAGCCAGGCATGGAAGCCTTCCACAGCTGAGCGCTGCCTCCTCCAGCCTTCCTTCTTGCCACTCCCTGCACCTTCCCTGCACCCAGACCATGCCAAGCCCCACCTTCACGTTCAGCCCCTATCCCCCTCCACACACACACACTGGCTGGCCTTCTCCCCATCTATGTCAGCAGCAGAACCCCAACTCCTACCACTACGCTTCCTTCTACCTCCATGGAGCTCCTCAACGTCTGCATGCACATAGCTCTTCTCACATCCCATCATTCCTACTGGTTCCTGGAGACCAGGTAACTGGTTCTGTGCACTTTGCAGGGCCAGGCCTGTCGGCAAACGCAATGTCCGCAGAGGGAGGACAGCCACTGTGCACCAACCCACTCTTCAGCCCATTAAGGGAAAAACCAACACAGAAAGCGCTCAGCCTGCAATCTGAAGTCCTTCCCCTAGGAGCCTCTCTTTATCACTGTTGTATTTTTCAAAGTGAACTTGATCCCAAAAGAAGATTAAGAAGCGTCTGGCAGGAGGCAGTGTCTCTGAAAAGCCAACAAAGCCAACCACCCCTATTTGCAGAAATCTAGAACCATTCCCGGGAAAATGAGAGAAGGATGTGCTGGTAAGATGGTCCATCTCCTTGCCTGGGACACAAATTCACCCAGGGATTCTCTGCTGCCCAGAGTGGCATGGTCTAGTCATGGAGCTGGAAGCCACGACCCCTCTGTTGACGGGCATCCGTCAGCCCACACCTCTCACACATACTGTTGCTGCTCCTCCTGGTGCTGGTCCTTGTCCTCCACGTACTCCTGGAGAAGCCTCTGGTTCTGCTCTTTCAACGTTTGGATTTGGATCTGCAGGTGATGGTTTTCTCCCTCCAAGTTGCCCTTGAGGCGGGAGAGCAGCTAAAACACAGATGGACAATGTCTCAAACACCACACACTCCCGTGATTCCACTGCTGGGAATCTACTTCCAAAAGGAGAAAAAGGTCACGTGCACAAAGATGGTCATTTTGGTATTATCTACGTCAGCTGGCATGACCAATACGGCCAATGCCATGGGGATGGCCGAACCTTCTGGCATTGCACCATCCAATCAGGCAGCCACTGGCCACGTGTGGCTGCTGAGCACTGAAAATGCAGCCAGTCTGAGCTGAACCATAAGTGCAAAATATATAATAGGTTCTGAGGACTTAATAACAATTAAAAATAATGTAAAGTATCTCATTAATAAGCTGCCCGGTGTGTGTGTGGCTCAGTAGGTTGAGTGTCCCATTCACTAAGAAACCACCAGTGTAATTTCTGATCTGTGGTGAGCCAGCAGGGCCATCACACACTCAGCCCCAGCGTGCCTTATGTGCCAGGCCAGCTCAGCCTGGTTCAGTGACCCTGAGAGGGGTCAGTGAAGGATTAAGAAAAGACAGCAAGAGAATGAAAGCTGGGTCTCAGTGGGATGCTGCTCCTCTGACATAGAGACAGTGCCAGCACCCACAAGCTGTGTCTTTATTTTATAGCAGATGCCACAAGGCAAAGTAAGGGCATGATCAAGATGTTTACAACATTCTTGTGGGTTTCAGTCCTACTCAACTTCATGCACCTGAACTCTATCACTCAGGCATGTGGGGCCATGTGTTCGGACCATAGGTTCAAGCTTACCACTATAGATGTTGGCTATAATTGTGCTGGGAAGGCTCTGCCCTCCAAGTTGGGCCTTGTACGTCGCAATGAGAGGACTGTGCCCTTTCATCAGTCCAAGGCTTGAACCTGTCCAAACACTGTAGCTGCGCCCCACACTGATCAAGGCACATGCCTGGGTTGCTGGCTCCATTCCCCAGTAGAGGGCATGCAGGAGGCAGCTGATGGATGTTTCTCTCAAAAAATCAATAAAAAATCATATTATTTCAAAAAATCTTATTAATAAGCTCTTGGGGTTACATGTGATATTTTAGATATAAGGGTTAAATAAAACAGACCCCTACATTAATCCCACCTGATTCCTTTTACTTTTTGAATATGGCTACTAGAAAGTTGTCTGTACACAAACGGGTGTGAAGCTGGACCTGAATTTTGGGCTGAGGCTGGCCAGCTCCTGCTCTAGAATATCATAGTGGTTGGTGTAGCAGGAAAGTCCCAAGCTTTGGCTTCAGATAAACAGGGTTCCAACCCACTACTTCAGAGGGACAACGATGGGAACCCCAGCTCACAAGATCATTGTGAGAATTAAATGAGATGACACAGAGAGCAGAGTGCTCAGTCGAGAGGATGGAGCTGAAACGGTGCTTGGATGCTTCCATGCACCACCCCGACAAAAAGCAAAGATCAGGTGAAACGTGTTCTGTAGCACATCCCTGCCAGTCATGGTGTTCGTCCCAGTCAACTGCCTCTGGCTTCCTCTCTGCCTCTGAGTGACATTCACACACACCCTTTGAGCAGAGATGCCAATGAGGACCCATTCCCACCTGGCTGAGCCCACGGCGTCAGCCCAGGGAACAGGCCCACCCAGGATCCTGAGGCCCTCCAGCCCCAAGCCTCACCTGGCAGCGGTTGTTCAGCTCTGTCAGCGAGATGTCCGTGCTCTGGAGTTCCTCCCTCAGCCAGTTGCACTGGTTCTGCCAGCAGTTCACCTGCAGCTGGATGTCGTTCAGGGAGGTTCCCAGCTTCTTGTTGTCTGTGAGCAGCTCGTCCTGCTCCCCCTTCAGCTCCTCGTACCGGCCCTGCCAGCGGTTCGCCTCCCGCTGCGTGTCCTTCAGGGAGGTTCGCAGCTTCTTCTTGTCTGTGAGCAGCTCCTTGCTGAGGGCGTACAGCTCCTTGGTGAGGGCCTGCAGCTCCTTGGTGAGGGCGTACAGCTCCTCTTGCTCTGCCTTCAGCCCCTCGTACCAGGCCTGCCAGTGGTTCACCTCCAGCTGCGTGTTGTTCAGGGAGGTTTGCAGCTCCTCCTGCTGCCCCTTCAGCTCCTCGTACCGGGCCTGCCAGCTGTTCACTTCCCGCTGCGTGTCATTCAGGGACAGTTGCAGCTCCTTGTTGTCTGTGAGCAGTTCCTTGTATTCTGTGAGCAGCTCATTGGCGTCGGCCTGCAGCTCCTTGGTGAGGGCATACAGCTCCTCTTGCTCTGCCTTTAGCCCCTCACACTGGGCCTGCCAGTGGTTCACCTCCAGCTGGGTGTCATTCAGGGAGGTGTGCAGCTTCTTGCTGTGAGTCTGAAGCTCCTCCTGCTGCCCCTTCAGCTCCTCGTACCGGGCCTGCCAGCAGCTCACCTCCAGGGGCCTGTTGTTCAGGGAGGTTTTCAGCTCCTTGTTGTCTGTGAGCAGCTCAATGGTGTGGGTCTGCAGCTCCTTGGTGAGTGTGTGCAGCTCCTCTTGCTCCCCTTTCAGCCCCTCGTACTGGGCCTGCCAGTGGTTCACCTCCAGCTGCCTTTCATGAAGGGAGGTTTGCAGCTCCTTGGTGTAGATCTGCAGCTCTTCCTGCTCCTTCCTCAGGCAGTTGCACTGGGCCTGCCAGCAGTTCACCTGCAGCTGGGTGTCGTTCAGGGAGGTCTGCAGCTTCTTAGTGTGGGTCTGCAGCTCCTCCTTCAGCTGCTGGTGCAGGGAATTGGCCCTAGGGGTAGAGAGACACAAGTCCAAGGGCTGAGGCGCACTCCCAGGCTCTGTCCCAGTTGTGCAACCTTAATCAAAACTGCAACCTCTCTGGGCCTCAGTTTTTTTCATGTGTTAATGAAGGGTTGAACAAAATCAGCAGTTTTCAAACTGTGTTCATTGGGGTTCTAGGAGGCTACCCCAGGTACCCCACTGCCAGCTGGGGGAGAACGACAGGCAGGCTCGGACACCACCGCAACAGAGCATCCCTGTAAAAGTCCTTTCTATGTGAGGCTTTGGCACATCTGCCTCTTTGGAAAAAGGGTTCTTTGATTCAAACATTTAAACACTGAATCAGAACATTACTGTTCTAAGACTCTATGTCTATATCCAGCTCTTCTCCCCAATTCCAAGCCCCTTTCTAATTTCAACTACTGAGATAAATGAAATAGAAGATTCTGGAGTGTTACCTAAATCCACTTAAATCATCATCATCATCATCATCGTCATCATTACCTGGGATTCCCTGGGGTAGATTATACCAAAAAAGCTCATATGACCAGAGGCTCATGGACTCAATGTGAACACAGGTGTGTGAAGTTTGGCCCACACAGCTTTTTAAAATTTTTTTAACATTTACTTATTTTATTCTATTTTATTTCATTTTAAAGTGTGTATGATTTTATTAATTGATGTCTCTCCAATAAAGACAACTAAAAAAAATAACATAAAGAAGAAACAGAACAAGATAAAAAGATTCGCCATTGTGGTCCTGTGAATACTCGCGGGTTAGGTTTAAGGGTCCCCGGCCCCAAATATGTCTCCAGGTCCTCCCATTCCTCTGTCCTGCCCAAAAAAGCAGATTTAATAAAAAACACAAACAAAACAAAAAAACAATTACTGTTTCAGCATTCCAAAATTTTAA
The DNA here is from genome assembly GCA_036010255.1 of Myotis pilosus. Lineage (NCBI taxonomy): Eukaryota > Metazoa > Chordata > Mammalia > Chiroptera > Vespertilionidae > Myotis > Myotis pilosus. The sequence continues at coordinate 317,736 of JASKON010000045.1, forward strand.
GGTACCCATCAACATTCAGATATCTTCTTCTCAGGGAAAAAAAAAAAGCATAAAGAAGGAAGACCTGGCAGCCCCGCCTGCCTCCCAGCTGACAGCCTCTATAGCTGGGTGTATTCTCCACCAGGACCTGGTCTATTGTTGACTCTCCTTCCCCACCTGCTGGACCTGCCCAGACTCTGCAGGCAGCTGAGTTTACAGCCCCACAACATGTTAAATCAGGCTGTGGGAAGGAAGGGTTCATATGGTCACGCCTCTGGGTTGAGGCAAGACTTGGATTCGAATCCTGCCTGTGTCACTAACTAGGAGCATTGACCTTGAACAAGTTGTTTAATCTCCCTGAGGCTGTTTCCTCCTCTGTTGCTGTGGATTTTTTAAAGGATAACAATAGCTCAGTCAATTTTTGTGATTCACAGTATAATGTTCTACCCAACCACGTGAACCCTGAATTAGTGAGTACTGAAACTGTTCCCACCGGTTCCTGGGAGTCTCTGGTCACATTTTGTCAGCTCATCAAGACATAAAGACGCCTTGTGTAATACACTCAGAGCCAACAGCACCATACCTGGGCCTGAATGAGCCTTGTGTGCCACTTGAATATTCCCCGTGAGGCCCAGCGCAGCCTTGCACTTGGGAACACTAGACAGCACTTCAGCACTCCATTTGGGGGCCATTTCAAACAGCGAAATCGCCACCAAAGCGCACAAATTAGAACACCATGGCACTCAGTGGCCCATGAAGAGGACGCTGGTAGGTGAGAGCTGAAACAAGTCTGGGGTCAAAGGCCTTGTTCAACCTCAGCTGCAAATGTGCACATCAGGCGGCTCCAGTAACTGCCACTCTGGGCACGTCCATGACAGGCCACGGGCACTGATTTGGGGGTCACCAGTACATTTCAGCCAGGAGGTGAATTCACAAATGGGAATGCGTGAATGCTGAGGACCAAGCCCCCTCCCTCACGGGATCGCTGGTGTGACAGGATGCAGGTGCCCCTGCCCAACAGTCATCAGCATCATAACTGTGGGAGGGGAGGTTGTCCAAACCGAGACAACGCCCCATCCCAGCTGCCGAGTCCTTCCTTCCAGCCACCAGCTGGAGGCCCCTTTACCTTGTTACCACCAGCAGCTTCCAGGGCAGGGTTGGTAAAAATGCACCATCACCAGGGGTCTCACTTGAGCTCAGCTCAGCGGGTGCTGAGTGAGTGGGTCTGACTGACATCCTGGCAGAGGCGCTGCAGGGAGTCTGGTGGTTACCTGTCCAGCTCTCGCTGCAGCCTCTGGTTCTCCTCGGCGGCCATGGCGCTTGTCCTCTGCTCCTGCTGCAGAGCCTCCCGCGCGGTTGTCAAGAGCGTCCCCAGCTGCTCCAGCGCCGCCTTATGTTGGAGCTGGTCCTTGTATCTGTTGAAGGGAAACATACCCGCTAGGAATGGAAACCCAGGGAGACCTCAAAGCCTGGGTGAGCGGCTCTCTCTGCAGAGCTGAGGGAGAGGGGGATCCGCATGGGACAGGGCTGGACAGAGAGAGGGGACAGTCACTGGGCCAGCTCTGGGGGTCTCCTCCGGCACAGGAGGCAAGTCCCCTCCTCCCACCCAAAGTGTCTCCATGGTCCGTTCCAGTCCCTGTCAAAGCAGCCTCCCTCCTTCATCCCACTGGGAACAAAACCACTATTTTCTGAACTCCATGCCCTTCTTGAAGAAACCACTGCACATACAGCAGAATTCCACCGCCCATAACAGCTGAGCCCCCTCACTGGGCCCTGGGTGAGCCTCCGCCCCAGCTCAGGAACACGACTCTTCCTGCTCTGATCCAGGCAGCTTGGGGGCCAGAGGCTTGCCTGGTGGGGCCCAAGCAGCCATCATGGGCAGCTGCACACCCTGCTCCTCAAGGCACCCCCAGTCCAGCCCTTGCCCTCGCTCTCCCACAGCCTCCCCCTCAGCTCGGGCTTTTATTTCCTTCTTGTCTCAGTCTGCAGAGGGTCCCGCACAGCCTCTCCGGAGGGCAGCAGAGCACAAGAGGGAGGCCCTGACCAGCCCCAGGCTGTTCCTCCTCCTGCAGGAACCTTCCCTGTTCAGGTGACTCAGGGGCCTCCCCAGGTCCAAGGTGGAGACTGAGTCATCACCTTTCAATCTTCCCCAGGCAGGCAAAACCCTTTCCAGACCCCCTTCCTGAGGTGTCCACACCCAGAGACAGGCTGACAGAGACCACCCAGGTTCCAGGGTTTCAGCCCGTGCCTGCAGCCCTCCATCCCCGCCCGCCCACCCCATATCAGCTGTACCTGTACCATCTGCCTGGAGCCAAGACTTGTGGGGACTCAGACACAGACACCTGCTCGGTCGGCCATTGGAAGACAAACATTCCTTCCTGTGGCCTTTAGCCACAAGTGGAGGCTGCCCAGACATGGGAAATGGAAGGTGGGGGTGACGGCTCGGCTGGGCTTTCAGGGCGGCGATCTTTCTCATCCAGGTTTGACAAACAGGGCTATGGACCATTAGGGCCCCCACCTCCTGCTTCCCTGTTGTGTCCTGGAAAAGCACAGGATCAAGCATATTGCAACCATTAGTAACCACCCTCCTGCAGGGCAGAAACTGCGAGTGCTTCTCCCCACTGAATCCCGGGTACGAGGCTTGACACCCAGTGCATGTGCACCAGGGGAACGAAGGAGCGAGTGTCCCAGACAAGTGTCAGGTGAAATGAATACAGAGCCCCTGGCCAGTGTTCCAGGCACCTCCACCTCCAACCTGCAGCCCTGCTGCAGACACACCAAGGGCCTCCAGCTATCTGTCCAACCAGCAAAAACCACTGAATCACACAGTAGGTCCACCAAGCAAGGAGTCATAGGCAGAGCAATGAACTCCTCCCTCAGACCAGTCAAATGCCACCTGCACAAACCTTCCCATGTTAACAGCCATAAGAATATATCCACACGGCTATCATAGGGCATTGAGGGTAGGGCCCGCAACACCTGGTGAGGGGTGGGCACCACAGGAGGCTCCCATCAGTAGTCAGCTGGGTGCATTCAAACCATGTTAGACAGCACCAGGCGCCCAGTGGGTGCTCACTAAGCATCTCGTGAACACAGGATGGGTGTGGAGGAGGCAGAGATGGACATTCCAAGAGGCAGAAGATGCTCATTCTGGCTGGAAGAAACGAGAGTCTGATAGGAGCAGACATCTCGGCACCCCCAAAGGATGGGAATCTGGGTGGAGAAAGGGGTGGAAGGCTCTGGAGAGAGTCCACAGGAAGCACGGGGTGAGTGTTTACCCTTTGTAATACTTTAAGCAATAAAATAAATAAATAAATAAATAAATAAATGAATGTCATCTCCCCCAAGTTCATGCAGCTGCCGGAGCCCTCTGCAGGCTCTGCAGGCTCAGCACACTCCCTGGTCCCTGTGATGCCAAATCCCTGCACCTCAGCTGCTCCCAGGGAAGCCCCAGCCTTTGCCTAGCATCTTGCTGAGGCAGAGGCATGGGAAGAACTCAGCAGGGATAACTCACAAGCACAGGAAGTGGACAGCTCCCTCCTGTGCTGCTCCAAGTGTGGGAGAGCCTCTCTTTAGCGCATCTCTCCCTCTCTCTCCCCACCACATTGGAGTCCTCTGTACATCTCACTTCCCCCAGGCTCTGGGTCCCGGTGCACCTGCCGGGTCATTGCAATTGGGGACCTGCCTGGCAGGAGCTCAGCCGAAGTTGGCTGACTACATACATACAGAGCCCTGATTTGAAAAAGTGCAAAGTTAAGATTTATGCATTTAAGGTACATCAATTTTACTTTTAAAAAGGTATATGGAGAGTCAGAGGTAAAGGTGACATGAGAATGGCAGAGTATTGGTAATGCTGCTGCAGGTGAGGGGAACACGGGGTTTTCGCTATACTATTCTTTACATGTCCATATATTCAAAACTTCCAAAATTAAAAGTAAAAAAGAAAATCAGAAGCCCAGACTGTGAGACTTGGACAGGGAAAAGGCCTGGGGAGCTCAGTAAGGCACGCCCCTGAAAATCGGCAGCTGTGGTGACTTCCCCTCCTGGTCCTTGGTTTGGAGAGAAAAGGAAGAGGGGGTAGGAATGCCCAGGGGAGCTGGGACCCCAATGCTGACACCTGGTTTCCCTGAGCTGCGATTAGTGGGCACATCATTCTCCCCTGGGGTACCCTCCTGCCCCTCAGCCTCCAGCCGCACCAACTCCACATCGCTGAGGGTGAAGATGGATTTACTTCTCTTCACTGTGAAGCAGCGGGACCAGAGGAAACATGAGGGGCCAGAGTGAAGGAGGGACAGGAGCCCGGGGAGCCTGTCAGTCACCCCCAGCGCAGGCACCCACCTGTCACTGAGAGCCTTGCTCTCCAGCTTCAGGGTCTGACCCAGCAGTGTCCTCTGGCGGCAGGACTTGTCCAGAAGGGCCTCGTGCTCCCTAGTCAGGTGCTCATGGAGTGCACCCAGGCACGTGTGTTCCTGCTGCAGGGCCTTGTGGGCTGCCGCCAGCTGCTGGTGCTGGAGCTGAGTGTCCTGCTCTGTGAGCGCAGTGAGCGAGGCGCTCTGGGAGCTCAGAGTGGAATTTTCCACCTGCTGGGAGGGAGAAGGAGATGATGCCTCACCAGGTGCAGGCTCAGGGGGACCACAGACTCCGGATCCCCACGTCCCCACACGGAGTGAGGGGCCAAGAACAGGTCAAGTGCCGACACCAAAATAGCAGGACCCTCAGGAGAGGCAACACCCAGCCGTGCTGAGGATAGTTCTACCTGCACTCAAGGAGCTACTCTGGGAAGGCCTATGGCAGAAACGGACTGTCACATGGGCCTAAGCTTAGTCCTGGGCCCCTCTCTGCACATGTGACCTTTCTTGGCAATTTATGCCCTTTCTCTGGATAAGCTCCTTGGGTACTCTCTCAGACCATTTTGAAAAGTGCATGGAAAATCAGTAAGGATATAGAGAACCTGAACAGCACTACCAACCCATTTCTCCGATATTTACACAACACCCATCCACCCGCATTCAAGCTACCAGAAAGTTGACCGGGGAGGAATCCATCCTAACTCATTCTTTTTTTTATATATAATTTATTGATTTTTCACAGAGACGAAGGGAGAGAGATAGAGAGTCAGAAACATCGATGAGAGAGAAACAACGATCAGCCGCCTCCTGCACATCTCCCAGTGGGGATGTGCCCGCAACCCAGGTACATGCCCTTGACCGGAATCGAACCCGGGACCTTTCAGTCTGCAGGCCGACGTTCTATCCACTGAGCCAAACCAGTTTCGGCGTCCTAACTCATTCTGAGGCCAGAATTACCCTGATGTCCAGCTGCTTGTCCTGCTCCAGGCCCTCGGGCTGCAGGGTGTCCAGAGACGTCTGCAGCCTCCGGTTCTCCAGTAACAGGTCAGGCTTTCCCGCTCGCGGGCGTGGACCCTCTCAGGGGCCGTCGTCAGGGCACTGACCTCCATGGCCAGCTTCTCGATCTCCTCCTGCAGCCAATGCAGCTCCTGCTACAGCTTCTGTGCCCGTGCCACCTGCTCCTTCACCCGCACCTTCATGTGCTCCAGCTCCTGTGCCTGAGCTGCTTGCGCCTTCACCTGCTCCAGGTCCCGGCACAGCTGCCACCGCTCCCACTCCATCATGGTCACTTTCCTTTTGGTGTCCGTTACCGTCTGGAGGAGCACTTTTTTCTCAGTCTTCTGGCCCTTCATGCGAGCCTTGCTGCTGGTCTGTGAACTATCCTGCAGTGAATGCACCAGTTGTTTAAGATCCTTGAACTGCAGGAAAAGACAATGGAAATGACACAGGCGTGATTTCAGTCCAAATTGGAGACCTAAAGTGTAGGCCTGGAATGCCCATTTCATCATGGACTCAAAGGACATCCTAATGTTTCCCAAAGGCCTGATATGGACAGAAGGTGAAGGGCACAGAGATCCCCACCCAGACAGTTCCAGTCTAAACACTTTCACAGAAGCCAGATGACTCAGAAACAGAAACCACATCTTCTCTTAAAACAATGAAAGTGATTTCCTTGGTGCTTTTTACCCTGGTCCACAGCGGCTCGAGAGCTGACTGCCTACCTCTGTGGTCGCTCCTCATGCCACTCTCCCCTGCAGACATTGCACATGATCTTCCCTCTTCTGTGAATGCTCACCTGCTTCCACCCATGGCCTCCAGCATCACTGGTACCTTCTCATCCTCCAGGGCTCAGTGTGATTGACAGCTCCTCAGGGAAGCCCTGCACCACGATTCTAAATGTCCTCCACCTAATAAGACTCTCCCTGGACCCACGTATATTCCCTCAATAGCACACGTCTCAAGTCACCTGGCTTGTCACCTGTCGTTCCACCTCCTAGACTGGAATCCATATTGAGGGAGGGTGGATGAATGCCTCTTAAGTCTACACAGCACCACCCCAAGCCCCCTTTTCTGCAATACTAGAGAGGCTGGAGAACTCAAGTACCTGATACCCAGCCTCCCTTTCAGCTAGGGTTAGTCATGTGTCAGGTGTGGCCAATGAGATGTCCACAGAGGATCCCAGGAGGCCTTGCCTCTGTCTCTTCACACTCCATATTCTTCCTGCCCACTTCTTGGCGAGGTACAACAGCCACTGCCAAGACTGGGAGAGCAGGAAGGGAGAAGCCTGGTTTCTGGGTGGCGTCCCCGAGCCGCTGCCCCAGCACTGGGCTGCCTACCCTAGGACTTCCTGTAGTGTGAGGCGGGTCAACCTTGGAGGTTATCCAGGGCTCTGAGTGTGAAGCTGGACATTTGAAGGGGGATCTTTGTCCTGTGGGCTGTCCCATGAGCTGCAGGACATTTAGCAGCATTCTGGCCTCTCCCACCACAGCCAGGAGCACAGCCAGGAGCACCTCCCCTCTCCTCCCCCAAGTCATGACAATCATAAACAAGATGGCCAGTGATCTCCAGCCAGTGTGGGTCAATGCTTGAGCATCAACCTATGAACCAGGAGGTCATGGTTTGATTACCGGTCAGGGCACATGTTTAGGTTGCTGGTTCAATCCCAGTAGGTGGCATGCAGGAGGCAGCCGATCAATGATTCTCTCTCATCATTGATGTTTTTATCCCTCTCTCCTTCTCCCTCTCCCTCTGAAATAAATAAAAAATAGATTGAAAAAACAAAAAGATTGCCAGTGTCCCTGGGAAGCAATATCTGTCCCCGCGCCCCTGCTGTGGCTGGAATTGCTGGTGTGAGCTGCAGCTGAGGGAAGAGACTGGTAACCCGGGAATCACTGCTGGATTCCCAAGACAACCTATGGTCCTGGACTCTCCCTCTTGCAGGCAGGGGCGCCAGGGGAGGCATGGCGCTGGAGGGCCTACCTCCTGGGCTTCCTCAGCCTTCAGGGTCTCGATGTCACGGAGCAGCTGTTCTATCTCCTCCACCAGCTCCTCACAGAGAGTCGCCAGATCCTGGCTGGTCTGCTTTTCTCTTTCCATCTGGACTTGCCAGTCTTCAATCTGCGGAGCCAAAGACCCAGCCCGTGCAAAGTCCATTTCAGGGAGTGAACTGTGTTTTAAAGCAAACCCGAAACCTGTCAGCCCCACGGAACACTTTATCAGACCTTTTCTCAAAGGGAAACCTTCCTGCCCACTTCCTGGGGAGGTACATCAGCCACTGCCAAGGCTGCAGAGCAGGAAGGGAGAAACCTGACTCCTGGGTGGCGTCCCTGAGCCGCTGCCCAGGTCAGGCCTAGTTGTGCAGTGAGCTCCCCATACCCTTGACCATCACCTCTCAGCCCATGGTGTGTACTTCCAGCTCATGGTAGAGAAAAAGGCCATGGACACCAATTGGTCAGCTTCCCTCCCAGCTTTCCACTGCTCACTCTCAATGCTTCCATCTTAGGCCGTGTCCACTACTGTCCTCAGGGTCAGGCCACATTCCTGGGGCCAGCAGCCACCACTGGATGTCCTACAGGGACTTCACCCAGTTGGTGACATTCCTATTCGTCCAGCTGCTCTGAGGGGTCCTCTGCCATCTCTCTCCCTCCTCTCCCTCCAAGTAAATGGACAACCAAGGCCTGTCCTCATTCCCCATGTGGCTCCCCCTCCACACCCCACTGCTGCCCAGGCCAGAGCAGCTCCGTCCTGCCTGGACGACTGCCCAGTCAGCGGCCTGACACGGAGCTCTTCTGCGGGAACCACCAGTGCCCACTCCCTGAACATGAACTGCCTGGACCCGCACGTCTCACTCTCTGTGCCTGACACCTGAACACCGTGATGGATGCAGATTCAGACTCAGGGTGGGCCCTGAGGTGCGACTCCCAGACAAGGCCCATGCTGCTGTCCCTTCCCACTGACACCAAACTCATGACCACAGGGGATGGGGAGAGGGTGGTTCTCTGCTAACGATGTGACCGTGAGTAGGTGTCCTTAACTGACAGTGCCAGCAAGCAGCAGGCATGGGCGCCAACTTCTGTCAGGGTGACATGCTCAGCTCACACCTGGCAGGGGGCAGGTGCAACAAGAGCTGACCCCTCCTGAGAGCGCCAGGCCCCTCCCACCCTCAGAGCTTCTGACATGGTCATTCTGGGCTGGGGCCCAAGAGCCTGCATTTGACTTGTGACCCTGATGCTGGTTTGGGATGATGGCTCTAAAGCTAAAACAGAGGAGCCCCACAATCCAGAGCAGGTGGCTCTCAGAGCTTTTAAACACCCGAGACCTCAGGCCACCCGACTAGAACCTCTGGGGGCAGGGCCTTCAGACACCCGGCAACCCAGTGAGCAGCAGGACCGAGAGCTGGCTCCATTCACCTGGCTGGGGGCAGCCTGGTACAGGCAGGTTGACAAACTCCCGGAAGGATCGCTGCTCTAATGCCAGCTCTGCCTACTTCTCCTGGGCCGAGGCCTCCCTGCCTTTATCTCACAGGTCTGGGCACTGTCTCCAGACTCCTAGGAAGTAGCAGGCAGGCAGCTTCTTCCCCATGAGGGGTAGGGTGAGGCACAGTGGGGCTCATATCTGTGCCCTCACAGCACCCTGTGGACACACCCAGCCCCTGCCCCAACCTGGGGACCCGAGGACGGGGCAGCCCCACCCAGCCAGGGTCAACAGCAAAAGGCACTGCAAGATGCTACGTGTCTGAGTCTTTCTCACAAGTGAGAACATCTTTCTTCTTCCTTATCACTGCTTCACTTCCTAGCACCAGGTCTGGGCTCAGCAGGAAGCAGGCATCTGCCCTGATGGCAGTGCCTGCTCTGGAGCCGGCCCTGAGGAGGAAGGCCCTGCACAGCTATTACCCTCATTCAGTGAAGGGCACCGGCCCAGGGAGTCCAGTGATCTGCCCAGAGCCCCACAGTGAGGATGTGGCATAGCAGAACGCACCGCAGTGGGCTGACCCCAAGCCTGCTCTCTCAGATGGGGCCTGGGGTGTGTGCCCCCCCACCCTCCTGCCTTGTTCACCCCTCCCCGTCTCACTGTTAATCCTTCTCCCCTGCTGCCCCCCGTCTGTCCCAGTGAAAGGAATGTTATGTCCAGCCTTTGCATATCTGGCATGGCTGCTTCTTGTCTGAAGCTGTGACTGCCCCATGCCCCCCCGCACCCTCCATCACTGGACACCCCCATCTTTCTCTGCTTCTTTTTGTCATGGAACTGGAACTCTCACTCCTGTCCTTCCCTGAAGGCCTTCCCTTCCCCTAGGGCAGCGGTTCTCAACCTGTGGGTCGTACACAATGAAAATACATCCTGCATATCAGATATTTACATTACAATTCATAACAGTAGAAGAATTACAGTTATGAATAGCAACGGAAATAATTTTATGGTTGGGCTCACCACAACATGAGGAGCTGTATTAAAGGGTCGCGGCATGAGGAAGGTTGAGAACCACTCTGAGAGCTCACTGGGCTGAGATGGGTTTCCTGTCTTCCTCAAAGCACCAGGCTTGGGCCGCGGGCTCCTGTGTGGAGGCTCCAGGTGCCCAGAGCACGCAGGTGCCAGGGGCCTGCCATCAGCCCCTGTGCTGCACTTGTGTTCCCACGATAGGCCCCTAAGGGCTGCCCCTCTTCCTAAGGGGAATGAACTCTGAGGATGTCAGTGCCAAGTGAGGGTGGGGGGCGCACCCTATCTAAGGTCCACAGAAAGGTCATGAGTAACAGGGAAAGATGTGAACTTCGGGAACTAAGGTTTACACAGACTGAAGGGAGCCTACAACCTGGGCGACACTGAGTGGTGGGAGAGCCGAGCTGGCACCGGGGGGCCTGGGACTCCAGGCCACCTGTCCTGGCTGACCTTTGTCCCTTCTCAGACACCTCCCAGAGGGCCATGTTGTCTGGACGTGTCCAAGATGGGCCTGTCCTGGCTCCAGGAAGGTCAATGTCAGGCCATGTCCCCTGTGGTTTTTAGCTGATGGCCCAGATGCACCATTGATCCAACATTAGGGAGAACCCATGATGCAGCCAGGCCCCGAGTGGGCTGAGCAAGACAGGGAGGAGAGCAGAAGGGCCACCTTCGCAGGGCTCCTGGCAGCAAACAAGGGACAGCACTGGTCTGGGAACTGTGGCCCCTCCCTCCCACCAGGGGCTCAGAGCCAAGACAGGTCTCTGAGGGCTGTGGCAGGACTGCCTTGGGGTCCTACAGGGAACTGATCAGGAGAGGAAGTGGGGATGGGACCCGAGAGACAGGGCTAGGAGTCATGTGGGGAGGCGGCAGCCACCACATGTCCTGTGTGTGCGGAGGAGGGACCGGAGTGGACGCTGAAGGCAGGAGAAGCATCAGAGATCATTTCTCAGCCCTGCTGGGAGCTGGGCCAGAGGCTACAGCGCAGGCCTCTGCAGCTCACCCCTGAGGACCTGCACCGTTGGAGGTCCTCATCTTTCTAAAGGTCAAGCCTTTCTATCTCGGCAGAGGTTGAGCTGCCATTTACAGAGACATTCACTGTGCCAGGCCCACATGAATCTAAAACCCAGACTGTCTGGTGGCTTTCCCTGAGCTGCGCTGCACAGAGAGACGCGGTATGAGGAGGGCCTTTCTCCTGGCCCCCAGGGAGGGGACACACTGCTTGGCAGCTGCTCTGCTGTGAGGTGCACGGAGCCTCGAAAGACGAGAAGCATGAGTCACGGAACCTCAGACTTCCCACGAGAGGCCTGGAGAAACCACTGCACAGGAGGAGGGGCGGTCCCAAGCCTCACCCAGAGATGAAGTTCCAGCAGAGCTGTGACCATCGGGACCCAGGTCTCCGGTCTGCAGCCCACGTCCCTTCCATTGCCGGGGTAGCCTCAGCAAATGACACTGGCAGGACCCCTGGGCCGGTCAGGACAGACACCCAGACACCTGAAAGCACCAGTCCTGCCAGGTGGTCAGCAAGCAAGAGTGCCCTTGCGCCTTCCTCACCCGGAATCCGGACACCCGTCAAGGTGTGCTCAGACGTGACGCAGCTGTGTCACCCGTGGTGGCTACATGGACTGAGGCCCTCTGACCCAGAATGACCTGCACAGGGAGGCCGTCGCTAGCCTCTCAGGGCCCTTCTTGCCATGTGAACGGGGTCCTGGTAACTACAGGATGAACCTGGCTTTTAAGCCTGTCTGTCCTCCCAGATGTCTGTTCTACTGCGCTACTGGGAAGACCTGGTTTGTCCAGAAAGGCAATGGAGTCCAGCCATCTCCTCTTCCTCATCCCCTCGACCGAAAGGAGAGAATGAGCACTGCACTCCTGTCACCAGCAGCCAAGCCCTGAAACAGCCCATCCATGGTCTCCACACAGGAGCAAGTCTTCCATCGCTGCTTCTCTCCCGTTCCACCCTGATGGTTTCTAACAGGGTGCTGCTCTCCTTCCATGAGGCACTTACCACGGGCTGGACCCTTTGCCTGCACTAACTCACTCCATCCTCACTGCACCTACTAGGTGGGTGCATCATTAACCCCATTTCACAGATGAAGGCAACGAGGCACACACAGGTCCATCGTGTGCAGTCTCACTGCTGCAGGGACCGCTCATGCTGCCTAGTGATGCCTCTCCAGGAGGCCTCCTGTCCCCCTACCGTAACAGTGGCTGCACTGGACTCTGCCTGTCCCCCAGCTGTGCATGCTCACCGACACCTGGGTGCTCCCCCTGGCCACTTACATGCCTGTATGTTCCAGACACCACCCAAGGGTACCTGCTTTCTGAGCTGCTGGTTCTCCTTCTCCAGCTCCTGGCGCTGGAGGCTGCTCTCCTGCAGGGCTAGGGAGGCGTCCTGCAGCCCCTGGATGGTGTCCTGGAGGCTCTGCTTCTCCTTGTCCAGCTTCAGGAAGCAGCTGGAGGCTGAAGAGCAAAGTGGAGTCAGAGCCCATATTCCAGGGGCCTCAGCTTCTGCTCTCTGGTAACGCGGAAGTGAGGGTGGGGGGTGCACCCTCTCTAAGGTCCACAGAAAGGTCATGAGTTACAGGGAAGGACGTGAACTTCAGGAACTATGGTTTACACAGACCGAAGGGAGCCTACAACCTGGGCGACCATCACCATGAGCCCTAGGCTTGAGGGTCTGGGATGGTCAGCTGGGTGCCCTTGCTTTTTCCCAGGGGGCTGTTGCTGTCTGCACCTGAGGGTTCCTCGGGCGGTTATGGCCTCTCTGCTGGCTCAGCTGGTTTGTTAGGGGAGCAAGCAGAGCTTAAGAAGGAAGCAGGTGATGGTAGAGAGAAGCCAATGCAAACGTTCAAAACAGTGGAATTGCTGGCACCACTTTCTGCCAAGTTTTAACCTGACAGTCAAGCCAAGGATTGCAGAGACTAATGGAGATGGCAAAGAGAGTGCGCTCTCTGTGCCAGCCTCAGAGTGGTGGGAATCCAGGTGGCTCAGCTGAGGGTGTAGGGGGGACACGATCATTGACCGCATGTCTGTGGGTGGAAGAGGCTATGGGGTGCATATGCCCAGTACTCGCCATCTCTGGGTAAGGTCCTTCAGTCAGATATTTTATTTTGTACTTTCACAGTTGCATTGAAAGAGAATGAGGCAGTGTATCCAAATTGCTTTTAAAATTCTAAGTGAGATGAAAACATAAGGTAGAAAAAGGCAATGTCCTCCTTTGCTTTGAAACAGCTTCAATGCGGAACAGAAAGGGCACACAGACCTGAGAAGAATGGGAGTTCGCGGCCCCTCCCTGCCGCCAGCAGGTGTGTGACTTTGGGAACCTCCCGGGGCTTGTTCAGGAGGAAACCATGACTGTCTGAGGGGTCAGGGTTGTTCTCTTGCCTGTCCTTCCAGGCCACACACTCAGCTCTGGGAGCCTTATCACACTGTACTGCTAGTAGGGCTGCTCACGAGCACCCCAAGAAGCAGAGCAATGGGGATCTTTGGATAAGACAAGGGCAAGAACAGCCATCCTTTGTGGGTGCCCCGTGGGCCAGGCACAGCCTAACGCTTCACTGTCTCCTCTCACACGATACCCATGGCAATCCTGTGAGGCAGCTTCATTACCCTCATTTTTCAGATAAGAAAACTGAGGTGCAGAAGAGGTTACCTGGCTAACACGTAGAGGAGCCAGGACTTTAAACCAGGCCTTTCTGACTCAAGAAGCCACCACCCCAACCACACAAAGTACGTTCACGCTTTGTTCATGAGCTGTGAGCTGAGCAGTAGGAGTTGGGAACATGAAGAAGAAGTCAGTCAGTGAATAGCCTCACAAGCTGCACGTGAGCATCTGAATCAGGGAGGCTTTCCAACCCCATCAGCCACCTTGGTCTCTAACAAGCACATCTGGTCTGAGCCAGTCCCTGCCAGCTGCACCACTTCTGTGTCCCACCAGGGGGCAGTGTGCTCCCCAGGAACCTGAACTCCCAGAGCCTGGGTTCCCAGGACTGGGAGACACCAAACCACAGAAAGAACTAACTTCTCACACAGACTCGTAGTCCAATGAACTGATTTTAGGTTTGGAGCAGATGGGACGCCTTGAAGAGGGGAATACCCAGCTGCTTTCAACAGCCTTTCCATGACGCTGAGGAATGTTGCTCAGAATTGAAATAGCAGCCCCTCCCCAAACCAGCCTAAGGCCCTCCTGGCTCTGCAGAGCTCTAAGCAAACCCTAACCTGCACTCTCAAGTGCGCACTTGCAATTGTTGGACACAGGAACTGGCTTGTTGTTTGCTGGGTGCTGAAGCTCCTGCTGCACTGCTGGCCACCGCACCCACCTTCCCTGGCCAACCCCTCACCTCCTCTGGGGGCTGGGAGGGGGCAAACACCAGAGGGAGAGGAAGAGGCCTGGATCCCCTGAACAGCAGCCACTGAGCAACCCCTGCCCAGGAAGACAGAGAGCAGACTATACCCATCTGTCTGATTATGAATTCAATGGAGGAAACCATGCCCCGGGTACAACTATAATGGAGGTGAGTGACCACTGGGGATGTCTCCTGCATCCAGAGCTTCCACTCCTCCACCAATAGATCTAAGATACCCCCTGGGCATCAGCGTGCTGTCATCTGGAAGCTCCTGGCACTGGCTGAATGGAAGCTGAGAAATCTGGCAATACTTCCTTTGCATTTTGCATCCTGAATCAAGGTGGCCAGGCCCTTCATGCTCTTGGGGAGAATTGCAATGACACAGTTCCAAATGGCCCTTGAATAAACCCTATTTACTTGGGTAGAGGAAGGGCTGACACATGAGTTTCAGAGCCAAGGGCTCAGCTCCCCGGGTAAGAGAGAATCCACAGCCAGGCTGGCTCCCAGGCACCAGGGGCTGCTGCTTACCCTCTGACAGCTGCTCCAGCTCCCAGTAGAGGTGGGCGGACTCCTCCACACTCTGCCCCTGTGCAGTCTTGAGGGCCATGATCTCTTCCCGCAGCTCCTCAAGGCATTTCTGGTCTGTGTCCCGGGCCTAGTGCAGGAAGGCGGTAGCAGGGGGGTGTGTGAGGATGCGGACTGGGGCACACTCTGGACAGGCCCCAGCCCCTATGCATCTGTCCTCATTCCCCCAGGATGAAGGGCCTTCATGCCCCTGCTCACTTCCAGAAACACAGCTGCACAGAAATGACTCCCACACGCGGCTCACCTGTGAGTTACAACCACTAGAAGCCATGTTGACCCAGTGACCTAGGGCAGTGGCTGGCAAACTGCGCCTCAGCAAACCACGGCTTGCGAGCCAAATGCAGCTCTTTGGCCCCTTGAGTGTGGCTCTTCCACAAAATACGGACTTCTGCACATGGGCCACGAAGCTTCAATTGCACTGTATGTGCATGCCCACACGTGGTATTTTGTGGAAGAGCCACACTCAAGGGGCCAAAGAGCGCATGTGGCTCTCGAGCCATATTTTGCCGACCACAGACCTAGGTGATGAAGACACCTGAGGTCTCTGAGCGGTGTCTGAACAAAGTGACGTACAGCGCAGGGCTTTAGAGCAAGTGCTATGGTGACGGCAGCTCTGTGGCCCCTTAGCAGGCCTAACGCCTTGGAAAGGCCGTAGGGACTCACACATCACAGCTCAACCCACATCATAAACGCCCGAGGAGACCTTTTTTGCAACAGAGGCCCAATCCCTCCATCCTCACAGGAAAGCAACACAGCATCAGGCCCTCTCCGTGTTGGAGGCTTCAATGGTGCCCACTCAAGCCATTGAGCTTAGCAAGCAACTCTCCGCCCTCAGAGGGTCACTGTGTTGGCTGCAGCACCGATCCAGTAGCTGAACATCAGATAAGGGCACAACATGAACCTAAAACTGCCCCCATCTGTGTTACACATGGTGACCACAGCTTGTCCTACCAATTGTAGGTGGTGCAGCTTCGATTTCGGCTGCACATTCTCCTTCTCCCGCTCGAATAGCTTATCAATCCAATACCAAATCCAATGCTCCTGGAGATGGCCCTTGTTGTCCATGGAAAAATAATCATCTCCAGTCAGCACCTGGTCAGCAAGAACACACATGAGAGCCATCAGGTTAAGGCCCCTGGTTATGACAACATCTCTTCCAGTCACTGGACCCAAAACAACAACCTAGGGATGACCCTGCTGCTGTGGGAAGTTCTGACTCCACTTTCGAACCCCTGTCCTTCTCCATTAGGCCAGGCCAGATGGAAAAATCCCCGCAGGAAGACACTATTTAAATTCGGGAAGGGAACACTGTGAGAGCGTCTGACATGTACAGCCTCGGTGGTTGGACGAGTGCACCTGCTGACATGTGTGGGATGTGGCTGAGCCACTTTCTTAAACAAGGAAGGGGTGGGGCTGAGAGTCTGTCCTGGCTTTGAGGGCTGAGTCTAGGCCTCTCACAGTCACTCCACTGATCTGGGTCCTGGAACAAAATTCAGACGAGCTTTTGTTCAATAGCAGGTCCTATTTGAACATGTCACACACCTACTCTTAGAAAAACAGCAGCTCTGGGCAGTTTCCCGGAAATGAGGGTTCTGTAAGACACAACAAGCAAACAAGTACTATGGCCTCTGTGTGCCAGGCACATGCTGGGGTGGAACACAATGGTGGGGCCCCTACAGGCAACCTCACGGGCGGCGTCCACTGCACTTACTCCTGTCCCAGTGCCCAGCACACACCAGGGAGCTGTTCAGCTCATTCCCCTCATCCTTGGTCCTGCCCTGCAAAAGCCCTCCCAGTGCCACTCAGTCTCAGGGGGACTGAGTCTCCCCTGAATGCCCTCAGAGTCTGCCAGCATGCATACACGGGGACATGCCCATTTCTCTTGGCGGGCTGTTCTCCAAGGCTTGCCCCACTCACGGGTTCTAACACCTGGGAGTGGGCCAGTAGCTCCTGCTTATCCATCATGTGTTCATTTCCCCGCACGGGCCAGAACCCCGGATTCTGGGTAGAGGGGAAACCGTGCACCTACCGCCAGTGGACACGGTTCTGGTCATAGCCTGGCAGCCGGAAGTGTTTGGTCACTGACTCTGGCTTCACCTGGCAGCCCCCTCTCTGCCTGTTCCTGGACCTGCACTAGGTGTTCTCTGTCTCTGCCACATTCACTCTTCACAACAGCCCCCAGAGGGAGGCAGGGACAGTCCCTTCCTACACACAAAGAGGCTGACTTGGGTCAAGTAAGGAATGAGCCCCAGGTCACAAAGCCAGCCGGGGTGAAGCTGGGCTTGAACTCAGGCTGGACAGCTCCAGACCTGTCTCTTCACTGCCCTCAGCTGCCTGCACCTTATCCTTAAGGAGCCCGCGTGGGTAAGGAGCCCCGACCACAATCAGTGATGTGAGCCGGAGCACATGGAGGGGCTTCAACAGGAAGGAGGCCCAGCTCTCCCCCCTTGGCCACTGCCCCCAGCATTCTCATCTTGTGTCTACCCACCAGTACTCACCAGTCTCACCATACTCTCAGGCCCTAAAGGATCCCATAGCACAGCCTCTCGGTCATCCTTAGAACCAACTCCTACTCAGCCTTCAAAACCCAGCCGGAATTGCCCACTCTGAGTACTTCAACTCCACTCTATCCCACCCACTGAGTCAGATGCTGGGCACACAGAGTGCCCACTATGAGGCAACACTGAACTGGCCTGTCCGCCCCCCCCCCAGGCTATTCCTGCAGGGCAGGACTATGCCACCCCTCTTCTCATGGGGCCCCCAGAAGTGGTCAAAGACACCTGTCAGCTGAATCACACCATGAGGGGGAGTCAGAGGTGCCATGTGAGTTGGGCCCTGAAGGACCTGGGGAAAGGGAGGGATGGACAAGTGTCCAGAAGCAGAGTACAGCATGGAATGAAATGATTTATAGCTACTCTTCCCATGGGCCTCAGTTTTCTGGGGGTGTCAACCTTCCCCATGTATCAGGCAGCAGAAACATCTAAACGTGCTCTGCACACCCCACCACCGCAGACGTGAGAGACCAGACCCCGAGAAGCTGTGCCTGAGTCCTAAAGTGGCAAAGGCTGGGCCTGGAGGAGGCAGAGAGTGTGAGACCACCTGACCCGGGGCCCAATCTTAAACCCAGCTCCTACCTGCCTTTCCACCACCCGGCCTTCCCCTCCCTGCACGATCGGACCCAGGGGCCCCATCTGTGGACAGAGCGTCACGTTATAAGCTCACTAGAAACGTGTTCCTATCGATGCCACCCAGTGCCAGGGCACGAGGGGCTCAGAGGTGCCTCGACCACCTCTTCTGTGATGGACGGGGACAAGGCTTGCTCCACACCCAGCAAGTGGAGTGAGAGCTGGGACTTGCCTGCGGAGCCTCCGCCGCCTCTGGGAGCAAGCCCTGCCCAGGAAGCTCAGTGCCCATCCCTCTCTGAGGGGCAGAGACAGGCCCAGCTGGCCTCAGCTGCTCAGGACCCTCAGGGCACCTGCACGTCTGCGCTCTGGAGGCGGGAATATCAGCCAAGGACAAAGCATGGGACCAGAGGGACCTTCAGGCACTAGGCACTCTCTCTCTGCCTCTGTCCTCCACCCAGGGCCCTGGCAGCAGAGGTGGGATGAGTGTTTGCAGACGGAAGTCAAGGATCCCCTGGTGCACCCCCCACTTCCCAGCTGTGCCTAGGAGCGCCCAAGCCTGTCTCCTCAGGTTGTGGCACTGACATCCTCTCCTTTTATGTTTCTCAGTGGCGACACTGGACGGACCCGGGCCGTCTGTGGCTCCCCCTATACTCATAGGAGGGCCCCGAATGGTGGGTGTCCACGTGACAGTCGTGTTTGGCTCTCTGCTCTGCTGCCCATCACACCCAACACTGTCACTGTCCGAAGGAGACAACACCTCTGATTCCCCCGTCCTTCTCCCCAGGTTACAAGTCTTTTCATGCTGAGATGGGTTTTTACTTGACCTGTGAGGTCACTACCAATTGCCTTGTGTGTGCCAGCCCCAGGCATGCTGTCAGAGAGGCCCCTACCGCTGCCCTCAGGGGCTCGAGCTGCACACAGGAAACCTGGCCCAGCAGGGCTGATGGGAGGCTGCGCACAGCCTGCAGGGCTGTTGGCAGCACTGTGATGTAAGCACATGGGCGCAAGCTCTGTCTTTGCTGCCCCTGGGCCTTGGCACACGGGTCTTAGAGAACAGTGTGACTCATCCTCTATGTGGCCTGGTCTCCATGGACCTCTCTATTTCTCTTGTAATTCATTTACTAATGCAAAGTGTAAGGCATTACTAGTTTATAGCAAAATTATTAATCGACTAGAGGCCCGGTGCATGAAATTACTGCAGGGTGTGCTCCCTAGGCCTGGCCGGAGATCGAAGTGTGAGTGTCTGGTGTGGAAGGGCAGGTCACAGCTGACCTCTGGGCCCAGGGCAGCATCTGGGCCCCTGGCCCCCAGGCACCCCCCCTCACCCCCACACCTGAGTCATGGTGCCCAAGTCTTCACACGGAAATGTGGTGAGCATGGCCAGGCACTGCAGGCCGGAGAGCAATGTAGGCCTCTGGTCCACCCAATGGTGTCCCCCAGATGCAGAGGGCAGCACGCTCTCTCCTGGCCGGCCTTGCAGACCAGCTCCTGCTCGAACCCACCAGGAGCCACACAGGCCCCTGTGGTCCTGGCTGCTGTGGCCTGGCTCACCTTAAAGAGGTTGTTCAGTTGTGGGGCAGGCTCCTCCTGGGCACCCAGCACCTGAGCTCAGGGGCTTCATTGGCGGGTGAGCCCTGGTGTCCCGGGGGAGGGTTACAGGGGGAGTGAGAATGAGCTCGCATTCTTACAGCACCTCCATCCCTGTCACCCCTGCTTTCAGGTAGCCAGTGAGAGGTCTCAGTGCATTGCCAATGCCAGCAATGTTCCACGCTGTCCCCTGGTGGTCAGCGCATGTCATAGCAAGCAGTGGAACACCTGGCCTCCCATCCAAGGGGACAATTTGCATATTAGGCTCTTATTAAATAGGATATTAAAAATGTTGCTACCGTTATCCAGAGGCACACACCTTGAGAACACGGAAGAGGGTTCCCACGGGAAACCGTGCAAAAGTCCAGAAGCTCCCCAGTGCCAGGAGCGAGTCTTGCTTTGTGTTAGATCACCTGCTCCTGGTGCAGGGCTTGGTGCCACACAGGCCTTCAGTCACTGCGTCTGCATCACTGAGTGAGGCTGCTTGGACAGGCCCGGAAAAGACACGGAGACAGAGGCTGAGCCCTGAAACCCACCCCCATCCACGGGGCAGAGTGTTGGCTGAGATGTGGGGCCTGCCTTAGGTTCCCAGTGTGCAGGAGGCTGTGGAGGCGGCAGCCTGGGGAAGCTTGCACATGACCTTCCGCAACCCTCCTACCTGTGAGTGAGGGTGCCCGTGCCCCACACCTGTCTGTGCTGCAGATTGGTGCCTTTCATCACCAGCAGGGCCAGGGGACCATTTCCAGAACAAAGCCGAGAGCTGGCCTCCTACCCCCACCACTCCTGGGCCAGGCTGCTTGGGCACAGCACCCAGGGTGCCTTCTCCCCAGGGGGCAGAGCAGTAAGCCACCAACATTCCTGTGGGAACAGCCACTCCCTGAGTAGGTGGGAGGAGCAAACAAGCCTGGAAGAGAGGGTCCCGAACCCACTGCTCACGTGAGGCAGTTGGGTGCATGGTCAGAGCATCAGGAACCCTGCCTGGGTCTTGTCTCCATCTCCCCTCAGCCCTGACACCCTCCTCTGAACAGACCCTAACCTCGGGATCCGAGTAGGCTACACCACGGAGAGCTTCATATGGAACTTGCCCAAATACCAGGTATTGTACCTCTTTCATTGTATAAACCTCACGGACTAGTACAGTTATCTCTGTTTTATAGATGAGGAAACAGTCCTGGTGAGATTTAGCCATAGAAATTATAAGGAGTCTTAAAGGAAAACATAAGGAAAACATTAGTGAATATAAGGTCATCACTATAGCATGAAGGAGGAGAAGGAAAAGTCCTAGAAGAATCAGGGCCTTTTAACCACAATCCCAATCCTATTCCTTCCACTACCAGAGGGAGCCCAGGGGTCACACAGACAGTCTGGGGTACAGGGAGAGGGCCAACTGGGTAGGCATCACAGCCCCCCTGCCCTCTTCCAGGACACAAGTGCCTGCGGACCACCTCCCCTTCTGGGCTCACTTCCATGCAGCTGCATAGAAGTCTATGTCTTTCTCCTTCTGCCTGAGGCCCATCGCCTCCATCTCCAGCCTCTCCATGCGCCTCGCCTTCTCCCTCAGGGAGTCCAGCTCAGGGAGGGGGCAGGAGCAGCCTGGGTGCTGGCTGTCAGCTCCATGTTCTGGGAGGTGGGCAAAGGCAGGGGACCTGGATCAGGGCACCCACGGGGCTGGGGAAAGGCCCAAGTCCCTGCAGCCCCAGGAGAAGCCAGGGGCGGCCAAGCTGGCCCATGTGCAGGCCCCTGTGTGGGGGCCCCACATGCTGTCACTGCAGCATGTCACACCCCAGCAGCTCCCAAGACAACTGGCTCTCAGGTGCACTGATTTGAGCGGGAAGGGGAGGTGTCCCAGGTCAAGTTCCTGGGCCTGGGGCCCCGGTGACTAGGGCATCCTCGCCCCCCACCCCCGGCCCACACGATAGGCCCCCTGCTCACATTGCGCCGGGCCTCCTGCAGCTCCAGCACCAGCTGGTACAATTGATGCCTGGCGTCTGCCAGCTGCTTCGTCTTCTCCTCACTGCGGGCGATGAGAACACGTGGTGAGTGCTCCTCAGAAGCACCCGGAAAGCCCACCACCTGGGAGACCACGGCAGGGAAGGAGGGGGTCCTAGCTTCTAGGCGTAAGGAGGGCATCTGCACGTGGGGCTGCAAAAACGCTCTGGAGTCCAAGGTGAGCTTTAAATTGTCACTGCAGCTCTCAGACTTCACCACAGACCTGAGCTTTCCTCTGAGGGTGCTGACAGGGAAGGAGCCCCCAGAGCCTCTGCTCCCTCCACAGCCAGGCAGGCAGGGAGGCCCCCTGGCAGGGAGGTGAAGGGGGCAGCTTCCCAGAAAGCAGGCATGGTGCCATCACCAGTTGCAGGAAAGGGGGAGCAGGGCAACCGGACGGAACGGGAGAGACACATCCTCCCTCCAGCCAAGAGCACCCACACTGGGCCCGAGGCCGAGAGGCAGGCTGCTGCTCTGAGTCTGCCAGGTCTGCACTGGCAGGAGCCCTACAGGCCCAGCAGAACCCTGCTGTGCAGGCCTGGGGAGCGGGGGGGGGGGGGGGGAGCGCGCTAGCCCAGGGCCCAACAGGAACCCAGCTCACAGCAGAGCCCCGTCACCCCAGGGCACTGTGAGAGCTGCCCCGTTTGCTGCACTGCATGGCAGTGAACCACATGTGCAAGCAATGGGTGGTGACCTAGGGCACAAGAGCAGAAAGACCGGGGTCACTGGGGGACTCACAGCTCCTGCCTGACGCCGCGCAGCGTGGCCTTGGTGTCCGCCAGCTCCACGGCCAGGTGTTGCGTGTCCTCCCTGGGGCAGCTGCTGGTGATCCACTCCTGGGTCAGGGTCACGACCAGCTACAGCAGGGCAGACAGAGGGGTCTCATTGGCGTGTTCCTGTGCCCGGCACAGTGCCCGCACTGGAACGTGGTGAAGAATGACCAAAAGACGGAAGAAAGTAAAAGAGAAGATGGCAGCCGAGACTGCAAAGCCAGGAGGGAGGCAGGAGAAAGTGGGGAGTTGTTAAGAAGCGAGGATATATTTAGTGAGACAGAAGGGCCGAGGAAATGGAGCAGGCTCCCCAAGCTCAACCTCTGTCCTCACACAGGTGTCTCAGGGGACTATGCCCTGCAGGGAAAGTGCCCATGCCCTGCCCCCTCAGAAATGGGCCAGGAGGACAGACAGTGTGCACGCTTGAGAGGAAGTCAGGATGAGGAGCGGGGCTGAAACTAGGGCCCCAGACCCAGGCCCCTCCCCACCGTCCCCCAGGCTGTTGGGCCACCCGCAAACACACCTCCCTGTAACTGTCTTGCTCAATTAAGAGCCTCCTGAGGCGAAAGGTCATGTTGCTGGAGAGAAACTCCAGCTCCTCCAGGGCCATGTCTGGAGCCTCCAACCACTGCAGGTCAAACAGGCTCTCCTGGTGGCGGGTCACCTGAGGGCACACAAGGGTAAGGTGCTGTGGATGCTGGGCAGGGAGCAGCGCTGGGGTCCCCGAGAGCACCCACCTCCCAAGGCCACGCCCCCTGGGACCTAGGCCCACTCTCCCACAGCTGACCCACCTCACTGACATTATTAACCCTCAGCCACCAAGTTCCTATGGGGGGCGGGCAGGCTCCTCAGCAAGTGCAGCCACACTCTGCAGCCCAGCTCTTTCCTCACACACCACTGCTGCTGTCACACTAGCTCGAGGAGGACACTGACTTCCCACCAGACAGCACTCCTCCCAGTGTGGGAGCTCCCTCAACTGTCCCAGGGGTTTCAGTCGCACACCATTCATGTGTCACACAAAGAGGGTAAGCCTGGGAAGGGAGGGTCAGGAGGGATAGCATCTTATTCTTCAAATAAAATCTAACGCGAAGATGGCAAAACATTAGAGCGCTTATGTCAGAAGGTTGGGTCCATGACAATCTTATTTTTTGAGGAAACCTGTCATAACCTGAAATACTTCTCAGGAGAGCCTATATCTCATCCCCACAGGCCACACAGGACCACCTAGTTCCCCCTTTCTGCCAGGTGTGAGCGCAGGCCCACGGCCTCATCCTCACTGGGCAGCCTCTCCTCCAACTGCCGACATCACCTCCTTCAACCCAGGGACATGCCCTTGACAGGTAATCAAACCTGTGACCCTTTGGTCAGCAGTCCAACACTCTAACCACTGAGTGAAACCGTCTAGAGCCTGGACCCGCAGCCTAGCCCCCTGGCAGGAGCAGGTGAATTCATCTCAGTCTAGGGCTGGAAGCCAGGGGGTCCTGCACCTGGTGCATGGGCTCCAGAGTAGGAAACCCCTCAGGTTCCCAGTCCAGGACCCCTGCCCCCAGTTTGGAAACCTGTGAAGACCCCTGAGTCCCAGGACTGCTAGGGCTCAGGCAGGTGGGGTCTGTGGAGACCCTAGGGGGGCGGGAGAGGAGCCAGGGCACCCGCAATGGGACAGGGAGACAGGTGCACTCACCCCCGCCACCAGCGGGCTCTGCAGAAAGAGCTCCATGAGCTCACGGACAGTAATGTCCATCCTGAGGCTGTGTCCACCGTCCATTGCTATGCACCCAGGCTCTGGGACCACCGTCTCTGTGCCCACCAGCTCTGCACCAAGCAGTGCCAACGGCTACTCGCCCCCCATTCCAAATGGCTCGTCACCCCACATTCTAAACTGCTGTTTGCACCACATTCTAAACTGCTATTTGCTCCACATTTGAAAAAGGTTCTTTGCCCAAATTCTAAACGGCTTTTGAGCTTGTATTCCTAACTGCTCTAGGCCCCATATTCCAAAGGGCTCTAGCAGGGAACACAGCTGGGTCAGGGGCTGTGGCAGCTCCCGGCCAATGGTAAGTGCTTTGGAATACACAAAAATTATGACACACTCCCTATGAAATTTAAAATCTTTCTGGGCACATAAAATATGAGGAAATATAAAAGGTCTATGTCTACATCCTATGTATTTATAAATGTAAATTAACCACTTCAACATAATTTTGCCAATCTCCATTTTTAATTATTTTTATCATCAGCCAAATTGCAGAAATTTGATCAGTTCCTTCAAAGTAACCATTCATTTTATTTTGTTAAGTCTGACCTAGTAGCTCAGCTTGGGAGTTCTCTTTCCCATCACAGTGAAAGGAGACCCTCCAGTTAGTAGTTCATACATTACAACACCTAAACCCACCAGTCAGCTGCCTACAAAACGATTTGATAGAATATTAACTAGTAAGTAATTTAGAGGAAAGAAAAATGAACAAAATAAAGCTGCATATTTGGGAAATATTTTAACAAAAAGAGCCTGTGCATATAGCTTTCTGAGCAAGGAGCATTAAACTAGCACATGCAAGAAAGACATTTAGAGAACAGATATACAGGTATGTCAGAACAAATTTAAACATCTAGGCTGTTAATCAATGAACTAAAAGTGTTTTAATTATTTCCTAAACTAGTAATGATTTTATTTTGGTTAACTAAAAAATTTATTTCAATTTAAAATAAATTTATTTTTTTTAAGTAAATGAAATCTTTGGACTTATGATAGAGGGGGGACAAAGTACCAATTAGCATTTTTAGTAACTATCCAGCTCCAATAAATATTACAAATTCCTTAAAGTCAAAGAACAAAAATGAAAAAAAGCCCACCTACAGGTGTTATTTTTTCCTACTCACCTAAATCAATTCCTCTTATAGAACCTACCAAAAATCTAATAGCCTTAATTTGTGGGAAGCATGATGAGATTTAAAATAATGCAAAACAAAATGTGACCGAAATGGGAAACAAATTTATAAATGTAGTTACCTGAACTGAGAACACAGCAAATTACATATAACTTAGAGATTCTTGATAAATTTCTTTAATGATTATGCAAATCAGGATTTGAATAAGGGTTGATTATATGAGCTTATGCCAATGAGATATTAACTGGATACTAAAATTTTAAACTCTCTGCTTCCAAATTTCAGGGCCAAGGTTTCAGAGAAATGCAGCAAAATTTATGGGACTAGAACTGTTTTAAAGAAAACACATAACAGTGACATAGAAAACAGGGTCAGGCAGACTGAAGCCACAAGAGTGAGTGCAAGCCAGGCACAGTGATGAGCACGTTGCACACATTATAGCTCATTCAATCAACTCAAAGGCCTCCAGGTGTTCCATCAACTTCACTGACTTAGCTGAACTTTGGACCTAAGGTATGCAGAAATTCTAGGAGTAATATAAGGTTTTCTTTCCTGAAAACCGGTTCCATGCCCTGGCTGCTATGGCTCAGTTGGCTGGAGCATCATTCCATACACTGAAAGGTTGTGGGTTTGATTCCAGTCAGGCCATATACCTAAGTTGTGAGTTCAATCCCCAGTCAGGGTGTATATGGGAGGCAACCAATCAATGTTTCTCTCTTACGTAAATGATTCTCTCTCTCTTGGTCTCCATCTCTATCTCTCTATCTCTTCCCCCTCCCCTCTAAAGCCAATAAGCATATCCTCGGGTTAGGATGAAAAGAAAATGGTTCTATTAAATCTTAGAAAACTTAGAAAGTAATTTTCAAATTTTAATAGTTATAAATTCCTATCAAAATTCCCAATAGTTTCAGAGAATACCTTGACTCGAACTAAACCAACAATACAATTATTTTATTTATACAAGCAGTTTTACTGCCATCTGAGTCAGAGTCTCAGAATGTTCTGCCATTGGATTGGAAATCAATAGATACAGCTCTACAATCAGATTCCTGGGATTTTGCAAGGGAATGAGGAAGAGGGGAGGTGAGAAACAAAAAATAGTCAGAATCCCTTACTTGGAGAAAGTTATTAATAAAGCAAAAGTGTTAACAACTGGACAGCCCTAACTGGTTTGGCTCAGTGGATAAAAAGTCAGCCTGCGGACTGAAGGATCCCTCCCAGGTTCGATTCCAGTCAAGGGCATGTACCTTGGACGCAGGCTCGATCCCCAGTAGGGGATGTGCAGGAGGCAGCTGGTTAATGTTTTTCTCTCATCGATGTTTCTAACTCTCTGTCCCTTCCCTTTCCTCTCCTCTTTGTAATATCCATAAAATATATACTTTTTTAAAAAGATAAAGAACTGGGCAGGTGTGTACCCTTTCATTCATGAAATAAAAATATGTGACCTATATTTTATAACATAATTACTTAGAAGGCCTCTTCCCAGCCTTCATTTTGCAAATACAAAGAAAGTGGGAAGGAAAAAAATTGAGCTCTTTAGAGCAGCGGTTGCCAACCTTTTGGATCTCATGGACCACCAGTGGTCTGTGGGCCACTGGTTGGCAACTGCTGCTTTAGAGGGCTTAGGAAGATAGAGACTATCTTGGATTTTCCTTCTCCAAGGAGTGTTACAATGATTATTTCTGTGGGAGAGATAATCAACAAAGTCTCCAGTATGTCTACAAAGTTAAAAGCACAATTGGAAATAAAAAATAGGAAAGATTCCTTTTTCAATGCCTTCTTACAAAGCAAATATCAGCCTAAGGTGACACAGCCAACTCTATGTCCCGTGTATTTTTCTAACAAAAATCAATAATGCCAAAAAGCGCTGACCAAAATCATCAAGCACGACTCAGACAGGAGCAGTGGACAGTCTGCGCATTCAGTGACACCTCTGCACTGTGCTGTGGCTCAGCTGAGTCCTAAAAGAGCAGGCCCCATGCAACAGAAAATGAATGATTTTGGTTTTATATAGAGTTGCCAGTGGTGCTTTGCTCAAGATACATATCCTTTTCATGGAGATAACATAAAAATATGAAGAATTAGTTGCTTTTGAAGTTTCCTTTAACAAAGTGTTACTCTGTAAAACAAAAGATGATCCTCAGCAGTAAACCTTGAAAAAGGGGAAATCCAGAATGTTCTAACCTTTCTATTATCTTTTCCCTCACAACCCTAGATACCATAATGCGTTCATGTCTACAAAGCAAAGGAGAGAAAAAGTAAAGATAAGGCAACACCAGAAAGAGGACTCTGTTAAAAACTCTACCTAAGTTATTAGCTAGGATTCTTATTATACAGTTTATAGCGATATATAAAGATGTGTCAAAAACAAAACATACCTTGTCATGTCCTGAATCCCCCCCCTCTGACAGTATCTGGTGCCATGTGTTCAATAGTGCCACAGAACAAACACAACAAATCGAAGAGGTATGACAGGCAACAGTTTCTGGTGGGAGACAGGAAATTTTGTAGGTCATATTTTATGAACTACTAGAGGCCTGAGCCAGGCCTGCACCCTCTCAGTCTGGGGCTCCCTGTGGGCAGCTGGACATCCTTAGCTTTGCTGCAAAGGCAGGCTCCTGCCACTGCCACTGCCCCTGCACTCTCCAGCTGTGAGCCAGGCTTCTGGCTGAGCTGCTTCCCTTGTGGGAGCCCACTGACCACCAGAGGGCAGCTCCTGTGTTGAGCATTTGCCCTCTGGTGGTCAGTGCGTGTCACAGCGTCAGAGCTTGGTCTTTCTGCCATTAGGTTGATTTGCATATTAGCCTTTTATTAGATAGGATGATATAAAAAGGCTAGGATAACAAAGCTAAATTCTATTGTGATTACTGTTTATTGTAGCACCTAAAAAAATAAATGAAACACAGACCATATTTTATTTTTATTTATATATGTATATATCATAATTAAGTAGTTTTAATATATTTATTAGCATCTACCTATGACACCAGGAGGTCTCAGTTTGATTACAGTCAGGGCACATCTAAATATCCTTTTCTTCTTTTTTTTTTAGGAAAATCTTTATTGCTGAGAGCATTACAGATGCCCCCCTTTGCCCTCCAGGGCCCCCATCCACCCAGATCCCACCTCACTCCAGACCTTCACCACCCTATTGTCTGTGTCCTTAGGTAATGCATATATGCATATAAGATTTTTCCTTAATATCTTCCCATACCCCTCTCACTCCTTTCCTCTGAGATTTGTCAGTCTGTTCTGTTTCCATGCCTCTGATTCTATTTTATTCATCAGTTTATTTTGTTCATTAGATTTCTTGTTCATTTATTTTGATTTTTAAATTCAGTTGCTGATAGATATGTATTTGTTGCCATTTTGTTCATATTTTTTTCTTTTTTTCTTCTGCCTCTTCTTCTTCTTTAAGAATACCCTTCAACATTTCATGTAATATTGGCTTGGTGGGGATGAATACCTTTAGCTTCTTCTTGTCTGTGAAGCTCTTTATCTGATGTTCAATTCTAAATGATAGTTTTGCTGGGTAGAGTAATCTTGGTTATAGGTTCTTGCTATTCATCACTTTCGTTATATCATGCCACTCCCTTCTGGCCTGCAAAGTTTCTCTTGAGAAATCAGCTGACAGTCATATGAGTGCTCCCTTGTAGGTAACTAATTGCTTTTCTCTTGCTGCTTTTAAAATCCTCTGTTTTTCTTTAACGCTTGGCACTTTAATTATGATGTGGACCTCTTTGGATTCATCTTGTTTGGGACTTACTGTGTTTCCTGAACTTGTAAGACTATTTTTTTCGCCATGTGGGGGAAATTTCCTGTCATTATTTATTCAAAT
This sequence comes from Myotis pilosus, assembly GCA_036010255.1. Lineage (NCBI taxonomy): Eukaryota > Metazoa > Chordata > Mammalia > Chiroptera > Vespertilionidae > Myotis > Myotis pilosus. The sequence continues at coordinate 346,620 of JASKON010000045.1, forward strand.
AGGTTTTCAAGATCTTGCTCTCTCTTTCTTCTCCTTCTAGAACCCCCATAATGGGAATGTTGGTACACTGGAAGTTGTCCCAGAGGCTCCTTACATTATCTTCATACCTTTTTATTCTTTTCCCTTTTGTTCTTCTTATTAGGTGCCTTTTGCTTCCTCATGTTCCAAATCATTTATTTGATTCTCATAATCCTCTACTCTACTGTTGAATTCCTGTAAATTATTCTTTATTTCAGTTAGTATATGCTTAATTTCTGACTGGTCCTATTTTTAGGTCTTTGGCATTCTCACCAAGGTCCTTGAACGTCTTAATAAGTCCCTTGAATCTCTCATTAATTCCCTTGAAGCTCTCATTAAGTCCCTTGAAACTCTCATTAAGATCCTTGGGTGACCTTAGAACCATTGTTTTGAACACTGTCTCCAGTAGTTTGCTTACTTCCATTTCTTTCATTTGTGACATGTTTCATTGTCTCTGTAATTTGGCAGCTTCTCTGTATCTGGATTTGTTTCTATGTATTAGGTAGAACTACTATGTCTCCTGGAATTGGTAGAGAGAACTTGTAAATTAGGTTTCCTGTAGGGCCTAGTGACTCAGACTCCCCAGTCACTGAGAGGGCACTCTAGGTGTGCTCCTGTGTGGGCTGTGTGCACAGTCTTGTTGTAGTTGAGAATTGACTGCTGTTAGCATCACTGGGAGGAATTGATTTCCAGGCTGATGGGCTGTGAGGACCAGCTGCATCCCAAATGGAAGAGCTTCTGTGCAGGAGACACCCATATAGAACAGGACTTGTCTCAGTGGGGCTTTGGTGCTCACTGAGTCAGCTCCTTGAGTGTGTTGCTTGTGGATGTGCAGAGCTGTAATCTGTTATGATATGAAGCTGTCCACCAGATTCATTGGCTTTGGGGCCTCCAGGAGGTGTAAAGTCGGCCACTGCCTGGGGCCACCTAGCAGGAGCTACAGAGAGATCTGCAGATGGCTGCTATTTGTTTTGGGCTAGGAAGTGCCCAGGCAAGACCCAGCTGTAAAGCAAAACAGGCTGGTGCTAGTGCAATGTCTTCAGCCTTTTTTTGATAGGTTCGATGCCAGCTGTTGCTTGTATGAGATTCTAGCAAAGTCTGAAGCCTGAGCCAGGATAAGCCACTCATATGGAAAATTGGCTACAAACAGCTTGGGTAGGGCTGCAAATTGGAGAAAACAGTGAGAGCCACGCTGATGGAAACTCAGATGTGGCTGCCAGTCAGCTTTGTGACTGGGGAGGTCCCAGCACAGGAACAATGAACCTTGCAAGCACACACTTGACAATCATGCTGGCAAGTGACTCTCAGGGATCCTTCTTTTCAACAAAATTAGATGTTTATGTTGAAAGAGTCAGTACTTTAAAAATTAATGCAAAGTCGGGCCAGTGCCGTTCAGTGGTTGGACATTCAACTATAAACCAGGAGGTCACAGTTCAATTCCAGTCATGGCACATGCCCAGTGTTTCTGGCTCAATTGCCAATAGGGGGCATGCAGGAGGCAACCCATCAGGTATTCTTTCTCATCATTGAAGTTTCTCTCTCTCTCTCTCTCTCTCTCTCTCTCTCTCTCTCTCTCTCTCTCTTCTCTCTCTCTCCCTTTCTCTCTGAAGTCAACAAAAATATATTAAAATTAACACATAGATATACATATGATAGGGTATACACTACGACAGGGCATGATCTTTGCAAACCAGTCTGAGTGTACAGTATTGATGCACAACAGCATGGACTGGTGAATGAAGCACAGAGCAATCTGCCACAGCTCTCAAATCTCCCCTGTAAGTACACCCCCTCGTCTCCTACAAGGTGGTGTGCTTTGGCCAGCAGCCATCTGGTCTCCTGGCAAAATAGCACTGTTAGAAGTGTTCAAACACATCTCTGTCTGTAACACTGCACAACAATGCATATCAAACAGCACTCATTCTGAAATGCAGGCTGAGACTGGAGGAGGAAGAAGTAGAAGTAGGATGACTTGGATGGATGTCCATGGTCCAGTCAGGAAGTGAGACCTAGACCTGGAGGAACACAGCTGTGCCGGACAACTAGCAGGTGTGACCAGCCACTCAGACATTTGATGGGAAAGGTTTAAACATTGGGGAACAAAAGCCGGAAAAAGAAAATGGGGGGAGAGCAGATTAGTGGGGCTAAAGTGTGGGTGCAGGTGAGCTCAACAGAATATACACCTGTCACTGACAAAATGCAAACACTAAATGCTAGAAGACCCCAGAGAAAGGCAGCGATGGGCAGGATGGTATGATGACTTCACAGAGGCCAGCTCCTATAGACTTGGAATATTCTTTAGTTAATAAATAAATGTAACCTGTATGCCCTGACTGGTTTGGCTCAGTGGATAGAGCATCGGCCTGTGGACTGAAAGGTCCCAGGTTCGATTCCGGTCAAGGGCATGTACCTTGATTGAGGGCACACTTCCCAGTGGGAGGTGTGCAGGGGGCAGCTGATCGTTGTTTCTCTCTCATCGATGTTTCTAACTCTCTATCCCTTCCTCTCTGTGAAAAATCAATAAAATATATATTAAAAAATAAATAAATAAATAAATAAATGTAACCTGTAAACTCCCCATTCGAGCCCCTTCATTAAAGATAAACCTTAAGTGCCACTATATTATGTTCAAATATAACTTAAAAAAGAGAAATTAGAATTTTTTAGATATCAAGAAAAAATCATGCATAAAAGCCACTCAGGTTGGATGTTTTGAACACACGAATGGGATTATTTTATCATATCAAATTTTCTCAAATTTTAAATTCATTTGATGTCTTCAAAATAAAATTTAACTTAATATAGCATTTAAAAATAGTGATGCCGTTCATGTTACTGAAGTTATTTAAGCACATACATTCATTCGATGGGATTTTAACACAAATCAGCAGAGACCTGGTTTTATTTTTAAGTGACTCAAGAGCCACTCAGTGCCTGGCGCCAAGGGCTTCGTGCCCCTCTCATCCCGGGAGGCCCTTCCTGGCCCCACAGAACTGGGGTTCCATGGGCGCAGCGTCAGGAGAGCTCCTCGCTGGGCACAGGCTTCAGGGCTGCCCTGGGTGGAGGCGCCGCAATGGCTTCCCTGGAACCGCCATTGCTGGTGCCCTTCACGCCACGAGTGAGGGTGAAGTGAGGAGTGGCCATAACCTCCCGTGTTCCCGTCAGTGAACTGACCTGCTAGGTGGTCAGGCCCATGGCTGTCCCCGCATCTCCCTGCAATCCTGTCCCGGCCAGAACCGTGTGGCAGTGCGGGGGTCCCAGTCTGACATGGGGGGGGGGCGCTGGGAAACTCTGGATCCACAGGGGCTCGAGGAAGGCCGGCTCCGTCACTCTCTGCGGGGAGCAGCGGGCCTGGAGGTGAGGATGGAGGAACCCCGCCCTCAGAAGGCGGCTCCCTGCGCAGCTGGTGCCCGCAGAGCGGGGCCGCCGGGAGGACCGAACCCGGCCTGCCCTGCCCGGCCCGGCCCTGGCCACCTTCTGGGGAGGGAACGGACCACCTGCCATGGGCGCTGCTCCCCCGCGGGGCTGGCCTCGGAGGCTCCAGCACGGACTCCTCACCGCCAGGGCCGCGCCCGCCGCCCTCTGTGCTCCAGCCCGTGCCTGCCTCGCGCTTCCTGAGGCCATGAGCACTGGAAAGCCACCATCTTCCAGAGGCAGGAACTCCAACTTCCGGCAGGGGCGGGACTTCCTGAGGAGAGCAGGCAGCAGGGAGGGGCGGGACTTCCTGGGGCAAGGAGGGAGCAGGGAGGGGCGGGGTGACGCCCCCTGCTGGCCGGAAGGCCACAGCCCCGGAAACACAGCCACAGTGTGTCCACTCTCAGAAGCCTGGTCCCCTGATGGCAGTGAATGCAGCGCTAGGCTCTCACTTCAAGTCAGGCGGGTCTGGCTTCTCCTGTGGTAACTGGCACTTAGGGAATGTCTACTTCACATCTTAATAAGGTATGACTTTCAAAATACTGTCTTGTTAATTCTGTATTAGCAGGCAAAAGCTGACTTCCAAATGTGTTTTCTTCTCTTCTGCTCTCAGAGTCCTAACCACACACATTCCTCTTGCCCAGGTAAGAAAACCACCCCCTTCCTTGCCATGAGATGGGTGCCTGTGGATGGTGAGGGTCCGTCACATGCACAGCAATGAAAAGATAAAGGCACCTGAGCATCAAAAAACACCACTGCCATTCTGGTAATGTCTCCAGGAAAAGGGTTACATTTCACTTTGTGTACTTTCTCATGGTGCCTAGCACATAGTAGGTGCACTTGGGGGTGACCAACTTGTCCCACCATCGGGCTCTTTGGTCTTTGTCCAGAACAACTACTGGATTTCAGAAGGCTAGAGAAATGGCTGACTGTGGTACAAAGGTGAAAGAAAGATCTGCTCTTTAATAAAATCTTGTATTTATAGTTTCAAACTGTAAGTCATTGCTCCGTGTGAGAAACGCCAGGACAGAGGACTGAGGGAGGGTTTATTTTCTAATAATTTGCAATGAAGGACATCTGTGCCATGGTGCTGGGCTCAAAGTGGTGGCGGGCACGCGATGGAGATGTCCCTCAGGAGACAAGGGGTTGTGCCCTCAACCTCTGTCAGCACCACACCACAGTGACTTGCTCAGATGTACCCACCACTTGGCTGGGGCCCTCAGAGTTGGGGGCTGTGTCACTGGCACCTGCCTCATAACATGACTTCTGTCCTGGCAGTCTTCTGTGAGTGACACCCTTTTCTGCGTCCTTCACAGCCAGAGCAAAACTCCTCCCTGGCACACATAGCTCTGCAGGATCCCGCCCTCTCTCTGACCTCATCTCACTCCGCCTGCCCTTGCTCAGGGGGCTCCAGACATGCTGGACTTCTTCTGATCCCTTGTGCACCTCAAACAGATGCTCCTTACAGCCAGCCTCCCCCTGAGGAGTGGCTCATGCGCCTCTCAGCTCTTGGCCAACTCTTGGTTACATCTCAACATTTGGGTCCCAGTTTATGCGTGTTCTTCTCAGAGTGACTTTCCTGGTCGCACGGTCCAAGCAGCTTCATAGGCACCCTAGGATTTTCTCACAGGATCCCCTGTTTTTATTCTGTGGCCTCGTCACAATCGGTTCATATGCTTTACTAGTTAAATACCTGTTCTACCTTGTAGACCTTGAAGGTGCCATTTGCTCTGTTTTGTTCCCCGCTGTGCCCTACAATGTAGCATATGTCAGGCATCACTGAATATGGGTCACCTGGATGCAGAGCCCATGGGGTGAATTAGTGAATGAATAAATTGATGATTTAATTATTATGGTATTTTCCACAAGAAAAAAATTATAACTGTGTGGTAATGGCTATTAAAAAGACTTATTGTAGTGATCGTTTGCAAAACATGTAATATCAAATCATTAAGTTGTATATCCAAAACTAATACAATGTTACATGTCAATTATATCTCAATTTTTTAAAAAGAAAAAAATATCGTGTTGATAATATTATTTAACTTATTGATAGTACAGGGTCAGAATATTTTATGTTCAGTTAAAATATTTTTATTATATTTTTTACATTATAAAAATAATGCAGAATCACTGGAAAAAGCCAAACTAAACAAGAAGATATACAAACAGTTAATTTTCCCTGTCCTCTCTATAATCCCTCTCCTTCATACTCACCAATGTTAATAGTTTTTGTGTGTGGGTATTATTCCAGATTTTTACATAAATATATAGGTGTTTCTTCTTTCATACATGTGTGCATGTGTAGATTTATATATTTGTATAGCAGTTCTACTTCTGTAAGTGAAATATGGGACAGTATTTTACACATACTCGGTAACTTGCTTTTTCCACTTACTACTTTGTTCTACTTAATAACACATCATGGCCATCCCTCCAGTTCAACACACACACACACACACACACACACACACACACACACACACACATCTCTTTATTTTTAAAAGGTACATGATATTTCATAGCATAGATGCCATAGTTCTTCAACTAATTTCCTATTGATGAAAATAGAAGTAGTTTCCAGGGTTTTGCCATTGCAAATAACTGTGCAATAAATCTCCTTATATAATTTGTACTTATTCACTAGATTCTCTCAAAACAATGCAAACAGTGGGAAAAGCATGTGTATGTTTAAATAGATTCTACCAGACTTTTCTAGAGAGGGAACTTACACCCCCTTCAGTCAGAGAGGACCCAAATAAACAAAATCCAAAATGAAAGAGGCAAAATAACAACAGACCCCACAGAAATGCAAAGGATTGTTTTTTCTTTAATTTTTTATTACAAAGGGTATTACATATGTGTCCATTTCCCCCCCTCCCCGCCCTAGACAGTCCCCTAGTCTCCCCTATCCCCCAGTGTCTTATGTCCATTGGTTATGCTTATATGCATGCATACAAGTCCTTTGGTTGATCTCTTACCCCCCTACCTCCCGCCCCCCAACCCTCCCTGGCCTTCCCCCTGCAGTTTGACAATCTGTTTGAGGCAGCTCTGCCTCTGTATCTATTATTGTTCAAAAGTTTATAAAGGTCTCAATTATCCATGAATGAGTGAGATCATGTGGTATTTCTCCCTCATTGACTGGCCCATCTCACTTAGCATAATGCTCTCCAGTTCCATCCATGCCGTTGCAAATGGTAAGAGTTCCTTCCTTTTTAGAGCAGCGTAGTATTCCATCGTGTAGATGTACCACAGTTTTCTAATCCATTCATCTACTGATGGGCACTTAGGCTGTTTCCAGATCTTAGCTATGGTGAATTGTGCTGCTATGAACATAGGGCAAAGATTGTTTAAAAATACTATGAACAACTCTATTCCAACAAGCTAGGCAACCTGGAAGAAATTGACATATTCCTAGGAAAACACAACCTTCCAAACCTCAATCAGGAAGAATCTAAAAATCTCAGTTGGCCTATAACTATTTAAGAAATTGAAGCAGTCATGAAAAAGCTTCCAGCAAACAAAAGCCCGGGGCCAAATGGCTTCACAGGGGAATTTTATCAAACATTCATGTAAGAATTAAAACCTGTATTTCTCAGACTATTCCAAAAAATTCAAGAGGAAGCAACACTTCCAATCTCATTCTATGAAGCCAGCATTACCCTAATACCAAAACCAAATAAAGACAACACAATGAAAGAGAATTACAGGCCAATATCCCTCATGAACATAGATGCCAAAATCCTCAACATAATTCTAGCAAATCAGATCCAGCATTACCTCAGAAAGATCATACAACATTACCAAGTAGGATTTCTCCCAGGGATACAAGGGTGGTACAATATCTGCAAATCAATAAACATGATACATCACATAAACAAATTGAGAGATAAAAATCACATAGTCATATCAATTGTTGCAGAAAAAGCATTTGAAAAAACCCAACACCATTCATGATAAAAAAAAAAAAAAACCTCAGCAAAATGCGAATAGAGGGATCATACCTCAACATAATAAAAGCCTTATATGACAAACCTACAGCCAACATCATACTGAATGGGAAAAATCTAAAACCATTTCGCCTAAGAACAGGATGCCTACTTTCACCACTCCTGTTTGACATAGTTCTGGAAGTGCTAGCCATAGCAATTAGACAAGAAGAAGAAATAAAAGGTATCCAAATTGGAAAAGAAGACATAAAACTGTCATTATTTGCAGATGACATGATACAGTACATACAAAACCCAGAAGACTCCATCAAAAAATTATTAGACTTAATAAATGAATTTTGCAATATAGCAGGATACAAAATTAATGCCAAGAAATCTATGGCATTTCTATGTACCAATAGTGAACTTACAGAAAGAGAGACCAAAAAAACAATCCCATTTACCATCGCACCAAAAAAATTAAGATACCTAGGACTAAACTCAATTAAGGATATAAAAGACCTATACTCAGAAAACTGCAGGACACTGAAAAGAGAGATAGAGAAAGACAGAAACAGATGGAAGAACATACCGGTGCTCATGGATTGGTAGAATCAACATTATTAAAATGTCCATACTACTCAAAGCAATCTATAGATTCAATGCAATACCCATTAAAATGCCAATGGAATATTTCACGGACCTAGAAAGAACTCTCCAAAAATTCATCTGGAATAAAAAAAGACCCCGATTAGTTGCAGCAATCCTGAGAAAGAAAAACAAAGTAGCAGGGATCTCAATACCAAATATCAAGCTGTATTACAAAGCCACTGTTCTCCAAACTGCTTGGTACTGGCACAAGAACAGACATATAGATCAATGGAATAGAATAGACAACCCAGAAATCAACCAAAACCACTATGCCCAATTAATATTTGACAAAGGAGGCAAGAACATACAATGGAGTCAAGACAGTCTCTTCAATAAATGGTGTTGGGAAAATTGGACAGGTACTTGCAAAAAAAAAAAAAGGAACTAGACCAGTAACTTACACCATACACAAAAATAATCTCAAAATAAATACAGGACTTAAACATAATACAGGAAACCATAAAAGTACTAGAGGAATCCACAGGCAGCAGAATCTCAGACATATGCTGAAGGAATTTCTTCACTGATACAGCTTCTAGGCCAGTGGTCGGCAAACCTTGGCTCCCGAGCCACATGCGGCTCTTTGGCCCCTTGAGTGTGGCTCTTCCATAAAATACCACGTGCGGGCGTGCATGTACAGTGTGCAGTTGACTTAAAACTTTAAGTAAAGTTTATTAAGTTAATTTTAGGGAATGCTGTGGGTGAAAGAAGATGTAGTGTTGAGGATTGAGAAAGGTATGTTGAGATGGTTTGGACATATAGAGAGGATGAACAAAGGAGATAGAGGAAACAAGTATACAAGACGAGTATGGATGTGAGAGTTGGAAGGGGTCGACCTCAGCGAACGTACCTCATTCAGATTGAGGACAGTTTTTGCAAAGGCCAGCTTAGGAGTACCCTAATTAAGTTAATAACAATGTACCTACCTATATAGTTTAAGTTTAAAAAAATTTGGCTCACAAAAGAAATTTCAATCATTGTACTGTTGATATTTGGCTCTGTTGACTAATGAGTTTGCTGACCACTGTCCTAGGCCAATGGAAACTAATCAGAAAATAAACAAATGGGATTACATCAAAATAAAAGCTTTTGAAAGCACAGCTAAAGAAACCATCAATAAAACAACAAGAAAGCTCACTGCAGGGGAGAACATATTTGCCAATGTTATCACTGATAAGGGTTTAATCTCCAACATTTACAGGGAACTCATACAACTTAACAAAATGAAGATAAACAGTCAAAAAATGGGCAACAGACCTAAACAGATACTTTTCTAAAGAAGACATATGGAAGGCCAAGAGACATATGAAAACATGCTCAAGGTCACTAATCATCTGAGAGATGCAAATCAAAATGATAATGTGGTATGATCTCACACCTGTCAGAATGGCTATCATCAACAAATTAACGAACGACAGGTGCTGGTGAGGATGCACAGAAAAAGGAACCCTAGTGTACTGCAGGTGGGAATGCACACTGGTGCAGCCACTGTGGAGAACAGTATGGAATTTCCATTAAAAACTAAAAATGGAACTCCCATTTGATCCAGTGATTCCACTTCTAGGATTATATCCCAAGAAACCAGAAATACCAATCAGAAAGGATATATGCACCTCTATGTTCATAGCAGCACACTTTACCATAGCTAAGATTTGGAAACAGCCTAGGTGCCCATGGGCAGGTGAGTAGATTAAAAAACAGTGGTGCATCTATGCAATGGAATACTACGCTGTGGTAAAAAAGAAGGAATTCTTACCATTTGCAACAGCATGGATGGAACCAGAGAGCATTATGCTAAGTGGAATAAGCCAGTCAGAGAAAGAGAAATATCACATGATCTCACTCATTTATGGAATATAGGCAACAACATAGACTGATGAACAAAAACAGATCCTGAGACAGAGAAGTATTGATCAGATCATCAAAACTCAGAGAGTTGAGTAAGGGGGAGAGATCAACCAAAGGTCTTATATGCATGCATATGAGCATAACCAATGGACACAGACAACAGGGGGGGTGAGGGCATGAGTGGGAGGGTGCAGGGGGAAATGGAGCGATAAGGACACATATGTAATACCTTAATCAATAAAGAAAAAATAGAAAAAATAAATCCTTATTACCTATCTTGTAATGTCAAAAAAAGAAAAAAAAAGTGGCCTGGTGCTGGAGATCTGAGATGGTTCGCATGTCTTTACCAGCCTCCGTACTGGTTGGAGGCATCCAAGGGAAGTAGAAGCTGTACCAGATCTCAAAAAAGGCCTGGTGCGTGTATTCTTCCCTGGGCTTCACTCTGCTGGCGTCCCTCTGCTGCTGCTGAGGGTTTGCACTGAAACAGAAGTCCCTCCTACAGGCGACACTAAAGAAGGCTTTCTGCTCAAAGCCTGCTATTGTACGTCAGTCAGGTGCAAAGTGTCTTTTAACACTGAGGAACACCGCTTACACAGATGGGTCTCCTGGGTTGTTGGAACTCTCTTAGAAGCCCTGTCCACGAGTCTCCTTGAAAAGACACACTATGCTCAGAACAGGCCTTCTCATCATCTGTTTTATGCCAACAACCTGAAAACAGAGAAATGATGAAGTCAGTGATGATTTTGGTGGCAGGGAGAGTCTCATTAAAAAGTGTGTTGTATATAACATGTAGGTTCAATGCAATTGTCAGAGGAAAAAGAAAAGATCTGCAGGGAGAATTAATAAGATGCTGTTGTGAAGTTCTGAGCTACTGAATATCACAAAACAAGGAAGACCTCTCCGGAAATATGATGCAGTGATGACAAGCACCACATGGAATAGTAGCAGGATCTCCAGGTCATTCTTCTGCTCACAACATGGCTTGTCTGCTGGTGACATGGGCACGCTGTGCAGAAGGCTGGTTATGTCTGTTCCAAGTAAAATTCAACTAATGAGTGGCTGGTGTTCAAGGACTAATTAAGCATGTAAGTGCACCTCATAAAAATATCCTGGTCAATATTAGAGAATACTGCAGAGAGAGGAGTGCAGAGGAACAGGTGATGGGAAGGTGCCACAAAGGTGAACATAGCCCAAATCCAGGAAGCCCCAGATGAAATGACAAGTCAGAAAGTGAAACGTATGGGAAAGAAAAGGTAGAAGTGAGGTGTAGCCAGTGGTGCCTGCACCTAAACACTGTTTGAAAAGGTGGTTCCTGGTATGATCTGAACACCGCTGTTGTCATATCCAGCACGCTGTTGTCAGCCATCAGGGCCAGACCTCTTCTGAGACCAGCTTGCATGTTCACCCTGTGAGAAAACCAGGGATCTTCATGCATCTTCTATTCTACCAATATGCAAAACCTAAATATTCCAAGTATTAGTGAAAGATAACAGGTGAGCAGTCAGCAGTGGCCTAGAGCAATTCAGCTCACAGTAGTATTCAGGAAAGAGAATATTACAAACAATTGAAGGAGGGTCTTACAAGGAGACACCATTGTTCATGTAAGTAAAGCACATAACCTGGCATAAGCAGTCACAAGAGGCCTCAGCCAGAGGAAGGGGGCTGAAGGGGAAGCCATGATCTGGACATAGTCACCCTCTCAGAGAGAAGAAAAGCAGGTGGGACCCAGGAAGCTGTCTGCAAAACTCCTGACTCCCAGACACTCCCTGCACTTTCTGAGGCAACTGGTGTTAGGGATGTTTGTGGAGCCATTGCTCAGGGCTCTCCACACAGCTCAGCACTGGCAGCCAGAGCACATTTGACAAAACAGTGGGGGAAATTATCAGAACACATGACCTGGCTGTGGTAGACAAAAGGCCATGTCTTGAGACTAAAGGAAGAGAGGACATCACTTCAGGACACTAGCAGAGATGTGAAGGTCTCACCTACAGATGATCTAGGAGCAAAACCTTCCAGCATCACTTTGCAGTACAGCAGTCTCTGAACCTCATCAAGGAGACCCACTCATCCTGAGAGAACGCAATGGCCATGTCCTCCAAGCCCATATCCTGGGGTCATTACAGTCTATGATTAGCTTCTCATCTGAAATTTTAGGTTCATCATACTCCCCACCCTTCACATCTATCTGTTCCCTCTACTCTCCACGTCAGAAAAGATAGATGGTCTTGGTCCCATCAAAATCATTCTCTCCTTATATTCCTACTGATACTGGGTCTTCCCACAACAATGAAGGCAGATGGGGAGATAGATTATACCTGTGCTCTGGGCCTCAAATGGGAGTCACACTGCCCCTTGTCAATAACGGTGGGTGTCAGGAACATAGGGTAGAAAAAAATATTGCCCATAAAGGGATTGTGAGGGATTTGAACTAGTCTTGTTAGGCAATACCCTTATTGTCCCCAAAATTGACTTCCAAGACATCAAAATCATGGCATCACACTTCTGACCACTATCCCGTGGTGCTGAGGTCATCACTTTGCACTAGGTGCTGCACATAATTCTTTGCACAACACTTTTCTCCCACAGCTTCTTTCCCAGATGCAAGACCTCAAAGGTAAAACAAATATGCCATGAGGAGAATGGGCTGTTTTCTAATTTGCTTCTTTTCCAAAATTCTAATTCACCATCTCTGTAATGTATTTCTATCTTACTCTCTCCCTCCCCCATTCCAGTGTAGCTAGTCAAGCCCAGGTGATACTGATATGTGCTATCTCATTCCTCTTGATCACTGTACCATCTCAACAATAGGCAGGTGTGCATATATATGGCTTATAAGCTCTGAACCTGGCATATAGTACAACATCCCCTCTGGTTCCCATGGCAATACTCTTCACTGCTTGCCAATATTTGCAGCCGGGGCACCAGGCTGTTCCTTCCAGGAAATGAGAACTGATATGCAACAAAGAGCAGTTTTCTGATGTTACTATTTGGTGAGCCTTGGCACACATATAAAGCTGTGAAACTGTCACATGCGAGGTAAACTTATCTGTCACTCATATAGATGCTAGTACAGAAGTAGTCTTATGGTTGTGAGTAAGAGTAAGCAAAACACGGAGTTTATTCTTTTTAAAAACTTTTTAAAAACTACTTTTATTCTATTCAGTTTTACGGGAGAGCAGAGGGATGGAGAGACAGAAACAGGATGAGTGAGATACATTGATCTTATAACTCTGCACGCCCCCTACCGGGGATGGAGATGGGCATGTGTCCTGACCTAGAATGGAGTCAGTGACCTTTCACTGCACAGAATGGTGCCCAAACAACTGAGCCATCCTGGCCAGGGCGGAGTATATTCTTGTATTATTATTTCTTATTTATTGTATTTCTTTTCATACCAGGGACTCTAAACGTACTTTTGGCACATCCTATATTTACCTCCTACCATTTTGTAATCTCTCTTTCTGCCTTCTCCAGCTCTCAATGCATTGATTTTCCTTCATATACAATAGATTACTTTATGTATTTCATAACTTTATGTGCATTGTAAGTTGTGTACTTTTTAATAAATACTGGTTTTCCTCATGCTACACAGTTATTTTGAGACTCAACCATAATACATATTTGAATACTTAATTTTTTTTATTGCTGAGTAGTATCATGTTCTGTGCCACGCCAGCACGGCCAAGGGTGATCCCGAATGGGGCGAGTGAAAGGATTAAGGAAAGACAGACAAGAGAATAATAGCTGGGTCTTGGTGGGACGCTGCCTCCCTGATGAGGAGACAACGACAGCGCCCACAAGCCGTGTCTTTATTTTATAGCAGATGTCACGAGGCAAAGCAAAGGCGTGATCATGTTGTTTACAGCACTCTCATGAGATCCAACCTCACTCAACTATATGCACTTGAACTCTACCACAAGGCATGTGGGGTTACGTGTTCAGACCATAGGTTCAAGCTTACAACCACAGCCGTTGGCTATAATTGTGCTGGGAGGGTCCTGCCCTCCAGCTGGGACTTGCACGTGGCAATGAGAGGACCCTGTCCTTTCATTAGTCCAAGGCTTGAACCTGGCCAAAACACCGCAACCGCGCCCCACATCTTCCCCTTTACTTTTGTTTTTAAACACGCCTATCTACATTATCCAAATACTCTAAATAAATTATTCAACATAATCAAAACATCAAAACAAACCCCTGGTTATTAAGAAAACCATAAAGAGCAATGTTAACAAGAGAACAAAACTCTGGCTAATAACAAAGCAATACCAACGCAAAACCAGTTACAAACATGTCAACATTTTCAGGATATATTACTCAAAGTTCTTAGATTTTAGCTCCGCAAGATTTTACAGAAAACTTACAGTTCACCAACGCTAGCATAGCTTCCTCTTGCTTTTCTAACATTTGTTTGGCCTTAGTCGCCATCTTCTTCAGCTGACTCCATGCTGATATCTCGCAGATGCAAAGATGTCCTTGATGCAAAACCAGTCCCCTGGGTCAGGCTGTTTGGGCAGTTGACCTCGGCACTGAGTCTGCACCAGTCCCAGTCAAATCAGCCTCGTCCACGCAGTTGGAAGTCTGGTTCCTTCTCAGCTTTTTTCTTTATCTGCTGCTGCATGGAAACGAGCAACCCTCGGTAGCTGGAGACTTCCAACTCTGAGTCTGGTGTCTCACATGGGCCCAAAGTCCCAGGGAGCTATCCCATGTTGGCACCTCGGCCCTTAGTGTAGCCTCTGTTTTCTTTTGCTTCTTCTTTGCTGTCATCGGGGCAACTCTCAGTCTCTTGAACGGAAGGACAAGGAGCTTCTCTGGGTCCATTGTGGTGTCGCACGTACCGTTCTGGCACCCAAATTGGCTGCACTGCTCCTTCTGGAAAGACACAAACACAGCCTCTTCCCCACATCATTACTGGATCTGGTCCGAACCAACGCCCAGTTTGTAAGTCTTTCCACCGGGCTAACCCAGTGGAGGCTATTGTGCTGGAGGCCTGATGCCTTTCAGCTGCTGTACGGCCCTCTGCATTGCAATTCAGAAAGTTTAAAACATATAGAGCATGATTGAGTTTATTTTGAGGTGACACGTAACATCCATCTCCCCCTTTTTGTTTTAGTAATTGCATTTTAAGAGTACGATTGGCTCTTTCCACTATTGCTTGCCCTTGAGGGTTATAAGGAATACCAGTTTTATGATAAATTTGATATTGTTGACAAAATTTCTGAAAAGCGAAACTAGTGTATGCGGGTCCATTGTCTGTTTTTAGCTCTAAGGGAGAACCCAGTACAGCAAAGGCGGCCAAGCAATGATTGATTACATGCTTGGCACTTTCCCCTGTTTGGGAAGTCACAAAAATAGAGCGAGAGCAGGTATCTATGGTAACATGTACCCAACTCTGCTTAGCAACTTCTGGAACATGGGTGACATCCATTTGCCAGATTTGATCAGTTTTAAGACACCTAGGATTAACCCCTAATGATTGTACAGGGCAATGAATTACACACTGATCACACTGCTTAACAATTTGACGAGCTTGTTCCCGAGAAATATGAAATTGTTTACGCAGGGCAGCAGCATTTTGATAATGCAAAGCATGGGAGGACTGTGCAAGAGAAAAATGGCATTTTCTCCTGTACCACAGCAAGGAGGCAATCAATAGTTTCATTGCCTTTAGCTAACGGACCAGGGATTAACTGCCCTCAGGTCTTGCAATAGTCTCCTTTCACCAGACTTCTACTTTATCACAAAAATGGGTGTGTTCCATGGACTGTGAGTGGGTTCAATATGCCCTGCCTCAAGTTGTACTTGAATCTATTCTTGTGAAGCTTTTAATTTTTCTCCTAATAGGGGCCATTGATCAACCCAGATAGGGGTATCTGTAAGCCAGGTAATTTTAGCTGCTGTATGCTGGATCGGAGAAACAATCAAGGCCCCTGTTGAAAGTCCTGGTAACCCAATCCATGCCTCTTCTTTTGAACGGACATTAGGATAGACAAACGCCTTTCTTGCTGCTTCTTTCCTTGCCTCTTTTGGGGTGATATTCTTGACCGGAAGTAGCAATAGAAATAGGACTTGTTATTAAAACTCCTATTTGTTCTAACATCTCTCGACCCCATAAATTGACAGGAAAATTTTGCAATACATTAGGTTTAAAATAACCTGTATTTCCATCTGGATCTTCCCATAGAAGGAGCTGAGCACTCTGCAGAGGTTGAGTTAACATGCCCTTACTCCGTGCAATTCAGAAGTTGCGGGATTTAAGGGCCAAGCCTGTGGCCAATGTCTAAAGGCAATGACTGATACATCAGCTCCTGTGTCTATAGCCCCTTTAAAAGGCTTCCCATTAATTTTTAGTTCTAATTCATGCTGATCTTGCTTAACTATTCTTGCCCAGTATACTGTGTCATTGGATCCAAACCCCACTGCACCACGGGGTCGACCAGTTAAAGTTCGCCCTTCTACATAATAAGGCAGAAGGAAAATTTGTGCTATTTTTGTCTCTGGTAATACCTGAATTATAGTATTAATTGTTTGTGCTATTGCTTTAATTTCTTCAGTATAGTCCTGGTCTATTACCCCAGGGAGAACTTGAAACCCTTTTAATGTTAAAGTGCTTCTCCCTAAAATTAGTCCCACCTTGCCTGCGGGAAGGGGACCATACACTCCCGTAGTAGTGGCCTGAGGCCCCATTTCAGGTGTTAGTATGCATCGGGAGGTAGGATAGAGGTCCATTCCTCCGCTTCCCGGGGTGGTACAGTAAAGGTCTTGGATGTTGGCTTTGGGACTGAGCCGGCTGGAAAGGCTAAAGTGGTGTCAAAGATACGGCCCCTACTGTTTGGTGGGGCTGGGGCTGGCCCCTCTTGAAGTTTCTCTGTCTATGGGGTATTGAATTACTATTAACATCAGTCCGTGAGTAGCTTTCATCTATCCAATGCTTTCCTCTCCTGCATTGTAGGCATAGTCCAGGCTGCCCATTTCCACTCTCCATAGCCTTCCGGCCTCCATTTCTGACATTGCAGTCCTTAGCGTAATGCCCAGTCTACCACAGATAAAACATTTTTCTTTCTTTCCTCGAAATGTCCCCTTTAACACAACAGCCAATACCACTTCTTGTACATAGGCTGGTCTAATGTCACTACGAACACGGATAAAATCATGTATAGTGCCGTTTTTCTTCTAGGGATGCAAAGCCTCTTGACATACTCTGCATTTTTGACAGCTAATTGCTTCACAAGTATCATTCCAGCCTCAGGGTCAGTCACAACCCTGCCCTATGACCTGAACAAACAAGCTACAAAATCCCGGTTTGGCTCCTCAGGGCCCTGCCTGATCTTACTTAAGTCTAAAGACTTTTCTCCTTTTGTTGGCAGCTGCTTCCAGGCTTTAGTGGCACAGATTTTAATCTGCTGATAAGCTTGCATGGGGTATACCAACTGAGCCTGCAAAGCCCCATGAGGTCCAGTGCCCATGAGCATATCAATTGTAATGGGTACCCCATGAGCTTGATTTCTATTAGCCTGTTCCACACTAAGCTCTACCCAATTAGATTTCCACAGTAAATCATTCCCAGGTGAGAGACAAGCCTTTGCAACAGTGTTCCAATCACTGGGAGCCATAGCTTCCTCTGATATTGTATCTAGCAACCCTAGCACAGAAGGAGAAGTTGGCCCATACATAGAAGAGGAAGTTTTTAACTCCTTTAACGTCTTAAAAGGCAAAGACTGATGACCACGGAGCATCTGATCTGGATTCTGAGGATCAGGCTGCTCAAATATAGGGGATAGACTGAATCCTGAAATATCTTCCCCAGCCTGCCCAGCCTCATGCAGAGACCACTGGAGTGGAGACAAAAATCCCATTCTTGTTCCTGCTTGTTTAGAAGGCGACTTGAGAGGCTTACAAGCAACAGTCAGCTTCCCAAAGGCTTGTGTTAGACCCCGTCATCCCAGCCCTGCCTGCGTTGTTCCCTCTCTGCCTCCTCCTCCAACTCTCCTTCTTTTTTGGGAGGAAACACCTTAACCAAAGGGCTTTCTCCCACAGGAACGGTAGCCCCAGGGACTGGAGGAGGTAATGGAGGTGCTGAAGGTGTAAGTGGAATCGGCAGCCTCTGGTCTCTTTCTCCTATTTGTCCTCCATCTCCTGCCACATTCCTCTACCCCCCCTCGGGAAGGGGCTCCAAGTGGTCCCGAATCCTGAACCACAAACTGAAGACAGAGCTAGGAATCTTCTCTGGGCCTCCGGCTACATAGCAATCTTTAAATTGCTTCCCTACCTTTTCCCATATTTCTATGTTTACCTCTCCATCCTCAGGAAACCAAGGACAAATCTTCTTTACAACATTTAACAACTCAAGAAGCTGTTGCTGTTTTATGGAACAGCCTCGTGCTCTGAGCATGGCTTTAAGCATAGATATATATACATATTTATCTTGTGATCCTGTATTTCCCATACTTTACACCGAGCTAATATTAGCACACTTCAGCTCCCTAGCTTTTGGTTTTTGGCCTTATCTCACTTTTGCTCTTTAAGCTTACTTTCTTTTCTTTCTTTTTTCTTTTGAACTTACCTTATGTGTGAGCCTTGGAGCCCCCTTTCACCTGACCACCTTTTTAAATTCCCCCGAACTCAGGCCTGCTCGGACGCCATTTGTTACACCCGAACTCAGTCCCTGTTTGTACGCCATTTGTACCATGCCAGCAAGGCCAAGGGTGACCCCGAGTGTGGGGGGCGGGGGTGACAGGATTAAGGAAATACAGACAAGAGAATAATAGCTGGGTCTCAGTGGGATGCTGCCTCCCTGATGAGGAGACAACGACAGCGCCCACAAGCCGTGTCTTTATTTTATAGCAGATGTCATGAGGCAAAGCAAAGGCGTGATCATGTTTACAGCATTCTCATGAGTTCCAAACTCACTCAACTATATGCACCTGAACTCTACCACAAGGCACGTGGGGTTACGTGTTCGGACCACAGGTTCAAGCTTACAACCACATCTGTTGGCTATGATTGTGCTGGGAGGGCCCTGCCCTCCAGCTGGGACTTGCACATGGCAATGAGAGGACCCTGTCCTTTCATTAGTCTGAGGCTTGAACCTGGCCAAAACACCGCAACCGTGCCCCACAATGTTCTATGGATAACCACTGGATCTATTGATCTTTCTATGATTTTAATTTTTTCAGGTTTGTGGTAATAGAAATAAATCTGCTGGGAATATTTGCGTTCATTTCTTTATATAGTTATAGGTTTTCCTTATCAAACTGTTGCAGTGTAGGTGAATGTTTTGCATTTTAAGAGATGTGAAACTGTGGTCTAAAATGGTAGTTCTTTTTGCCTTCCCACCACCCACAGTAATGAAAATCCCAGTGCTTCCATAGCCTGAGAGCAATTACAATGGTCAATTTTTTAAATACAAGCCCTGGAAATGAGTATAATGTTAGCCCACTTTCATTTAATTTCTTTTCCCTAAGAATTTGTGATGGTGATCATTTTTTCATGCACTTATTACAATGTGTTTATCTCCTATGTTTAAAGGTCTGTTCAGAATGGTTTACCTATTTTTAAATGGGTTTACTATTTTAACCAATAGGGGGGGGCAGCACAGTATCTAACACATATGTTTGACTTTCACTCATTCCTCAATGACTCCAGTGACTTTTTTGCTGTATTGAACCATGGGTTTTGAATACTGGAAGCAAAATTGTTTTTCTGAATTTTTATCATATGTACATTGAAATAAACTTGTACCATATAAATATATGTTTAATCTGCATTGCCTACATTCTCCATCACTCTTTTTTAAGTCTAAGCTTTCAATAATACATTAAGTGAAGTCTAGGTTTGTAGTATTTGTCATTTTCCTTGGTGTAAATATTCTCATCATCGTCAGTGTCAAACTGCCAAAATGTAGCACTGAACATGGACATGATAAGATTATTTCAGTAGAACATCATATATTTTATTTCCAACATACTGATACAGTAGCAACAAATATGCTGAAGACCTTTTATAATTACTCAGTAAAATAATAGGGCAGTGGCAGTTTTTATATATTATTAAAAGTTTTTCTAAAGTACAATTGATTTAAATGTACATTTTTTAAACATATGCTTTTGGTGGTTCCATACATGCCTGCATCCCTGAACACAAGTTCCTCCTCTCCTCCTCAGTGTTTCTTCATCGGCATATGGAATAACTGTTTCAAGGGCATATTCCGCCTTTGTAATCGGTTATCTGAAATATACCCATCTAAAGAAAACACTTATAAAACCCCATGAATCCTATTCTTGCCTTCCATCATACCTATTATCATGGTGGTTTTTGTATATCTCTATTCCCCAGAATGTTAGTGGGTTACTTTACTTAAAATCCCACATATATGTGGCCATGAATGGATAGAACAGTGGGACAGAGCCTCAGCTCTATAATGCCTAGGGTGCTGGTTCCATCCCCAGTGAGGACAATAATAAGAATCAACCAAAGAATGTATAGAATTGGTGGAACAGCAAATTGATCTTTCTCTCTCTCACTCTCCCCATTTATCTCGGTCTCTAAAACCGATGTTTGTTTTATTCACCAAGTCAGTCCACACACATGTGAACACCCGCACAGCCCAGGGACCCCGTGGTGACCAGAAGCCAGGGTTTCATGAGGGCAAAGCACGACATGGCTGAGATGACACAGGGGACGTGCTGTTCCTGTCAGTGTAGCAGGTGGGGAGCCAGGGTGAGATACACAATCACCCACAAGGAATGATGATGTCAGTGTGCTCCCCGAAACTAAAACCGAAGCAGCCAGGAGAAGCTCTGGGCCTGGACAAGCCCCTGTGGTCTCTGCAACCTCCAGCCAGGTGTTGAGCTGGGGCTCTTTCAGGTTCAGGTGGTTGCTGTGCCCAGAATGCTCTCAGGTGTCAAGGCTGGGAGCCATGGCGGCAGCTGGGCAGGTGGGTGTGGGCCGGCAAAAGCCCAGAGCAGTTGCCAGGTGGAGTTGGTGCTGGTTCCTTGTGCATGACTCTGAGGCCCTCTCTAGTCCAAATCCAGGCTGGTGGGCACTCTGTCCAATGGTTAGTGCAAAATGGACTAAGCTCTGCTTTGTCGGTGATTGTGGGATCTGACCTAGGAGTTGGCATTTGCTCCAAGAAAATTAGTGATCAAGGAAGGTGCACACTATGCCCTGTAATAAGTACTTCCACCATTGAGCTGCCCAGGGAGGGAGTGGGGCGACCTCTGCGCAGACTGATTATCTGACCTGCTGGCTGATGAGCCAAGTGAGCCTCTGGTGGGTTGGAGTGTCTTAAAGATTTTAGAGTAAAGGAGGTGGTAGATATTTATCAAACTACTAAGAGAAAATGGCCCTGATTTTTCCTTAATAGGCAAACATCCACCCAGAGTTGGCCAGTGTTCACAATGGTAAGGGAATCAACTCATACACCTGAAGGGGGTGCATTAGATTCCTAGTCCTTTGAAAGACAATGGACTTGGCAAGAGTGTGCACAGAGGACCAAGGCCCTGAGGCAATGCAGACCATCTTCAGGTCACCTGGCTCTTGGCTGGGCAATGGTACTGAGCAGCATGAGCCCATGCATTCTAGCCATGGTTGCCAGGCTCTCAACAGACCTTTCTCTTTTCACAGACTCCTGCAAGTGTAAAGTCTTTAAGGGATACTGATCTGTGGAGCTTATTTCAGGACCTCACACTCTCATGGCCTCTGAGGTCGTGGTGAACTGGGTCTGTCCTGCCATTTGGGTAGCCCTTGGACCTGGGGACCTAAAGTAGACACCAAGCCCAGAATTCCAAGTCCATGTCTAGGGGTGTATGAATTGGACCCTGATTTTGCTAACCAGTGAAATAAGATATAGGTGGTCCTTCCAGGCATAGGTTGCACAATGTGCAAAGGCTTGGAGTGAAGCCTGAGCTGGTTCAGGGACCTGCAGGTATGCTTTTCTTTTGAATGGGAACAGGTAATAATGGGACAGGAGTCGGTCTAGAGGAGCTTTGTGACAACATGGTTGTCTGATATGCAGGTGATGGGAGCAATGGGAGATTGGGGCAGTGAGGCATGAGAGTCAGGTCATATTTGACTCCCTGTAGTTGCAGCATGATGATCAATATGGGTGTGCAGGAGTTGGTAGAAAGACCAGGAAGTAAGCATCTGTGATAGTCATAAAGCGTATGATGGTGACAGTTTGATGTCCATGCAGGTGGAAGGAACAGTTAGATTCTGGATCTGTGTTTTAGGCATGTCCACTTGGACTTTCTATTTTTGAGTATGAGGAGTGGAAAAAGTCAGAGATGACATGAAGGTTTGGTTTTAGCAGCTGGAGGTATGGAAGTGCCACAAACTAAGATGGAGAAATTCATAATAGGAAGAGTAATGTTCTTTTGTTCATCACCAGGGATGACCCCAAGTTTCCTGGGAATGAAAGTAAAACTGCTCATGTAAAACTGCCTCATCTTCTTTGTATTTACACACGAAATAGGCCCAGGTTTCTTGAATCCTCCCTGATAAGTTATACCATCATGTCTATTCATGGTGGTTTTTAGCCTGTTACCTTCTTCTACCCCATCCCACTGTGTGTCACCCACCAGTGACTCACTGTTCTGGATGCTGGGACTTCAGCTGCAGGCCTGGACAGATGCCCTCACCCAAAGCTGGGTGTTTAAATTGAGTGAGGCTGAGTTGAACTCTGTAATAGAGAGGAGTCTGGAAGACACAAGGCACCAATTCCAGCCTATTTTCACTCAACAAGCCTCAGACCACTGCTTAGGCCTCCTCCTACTTATGACTCCTACTGCTGGAGCCTCTGACTCCCTGGCCAGACCAAAGATGTCAAAATGACCACTGGCTAAGAGACACCAGAAGTCATGCCCAAACCAAGGAGCACCCATATAATTTGCCTGTCTTAGGCTTTCATTGGCAAAACCAACCAGTGTTAGGCAATTTTGGGTTTTGGTGGCAGGTCACAGCTTTCTGGGGCATGTTCTCTGCAACTGATCTCATATTTCACATACTGTGAAGCTTATAATCCTCCCTCGGGTGACAAGTATTATTTCAATTATTTCTGAAGACTACAATTCTAAGAGGACATAAATAAATAGACTTTTAGGGATAGAAGAAGGGTGAGGGAGAGAGAGAAACACCAATCAGCTGCCTCCTGCATGTCCCCTACCAAGCGTGGAGCTCCCAACCCCTGCAAGCTCTCACTGGGAATAAAATTGGTGATCTTTCCATGCAGGAGACCACACTCAACCAAATGAACCACGATAGCCAGGAATTTATTATACTTTTAACTTTAAAATATCACATAATTAAGAGATAAAGCAGACTATGAGGGAATATTCACATTGTGAGGATAGGAGGTGGCAGAAGTAACATTAGAAGCCAAAACTCTTTTATTGGAGACACATGAGTTTGATTAACAGCCCTGCCTTGTATTAACTCTAAAGCAGGCAGTTGACCTTGAGTCTCTGAACCTTGATTAACTCTGTATAAACTAGATGGACAAACCATCTCAGGTTATGGAGAGAATTAAATGAAATAATAATGCAGGTAAAACATTGAATCCAGGGCCTATCACATGTAGTAAATGTTCAGTAACTGTTAGCTCCATGGCATCACAATGTGTACTGACTATAGACAGTCTAAGAATGTATGAAATGTCAACTTGTTGGACTATATATATCCTTTCAAATTTTGTTTTTATTTTTTAAATATATTTTATTGATTTTTTACAGAGAGGAAGGGAGAAAGATAGAGAGCTAGAAACATCAATGAGAGAGAAACACCGATCAGCTGCCTCCTGCACATCCCCCATTGGGGATGTGCCCACAACCCAGGTACATGCCCTTGACCAGAATCGAACCTGGGACCCCTCAGTCCGCAGGCCAATGCTCTATCCACTGAGCCAAACTGGTTTTGGCCAAATTTTGTTTTTAAATGAACAGGATGCTATACGGATATTCTCTCATAACCTGGTTTTTCTCTTAATAATAGGATGCTTTTATGTTAAAGATAAAAAAAAATATAACAGCTAGGATGGCTCAGTTGGTTGAGCATCATCCCATGCATGGGCAGGTTGCCAGTTCCATTCCTGGTGAGGGCACAAGCCAAGTTTCCTGACTGGATGCCCAGTAATGATACTGAGCTTCACTAAATCTAAAATAATATCTCAAAACAAGAGATCAGTTGCAGACAACACTTCCCAGAAACCTGTGACCATCTCCCAAAACCTAAAATTGTCATTTCCCAACACCGTTCAGGCACCTCAAAACCAGTATTAGCAATGGTCTGTGAGTGACTGGGATCCTGATGCCACCTGTGTGGCCTGGAACAGTACATTACCCAAAGGGCAATGCGCCTAATGATGGCCAGGTTTAGCCAATGAAAGCACAGGACCAGCACGTTATTAAGGTGCTATTGGTTTGGGTGTGACTTTCTGCTTCTTTCTCCTCATGGTCATTTGAGCTCTCTGTTCTGTTAACAAAGACTGAGGCTCCAGCACTCAGAGTCCGGTTAGGATGAGGCATCAGGTATAGTGTCCCCGCTGTGCAGTGGTGTGTCTGAGCCTTGATGAGCTGCAACAGCTGGAATTGAGGCCTGTGTGTCTGTGAGACTTCGTTTTGTTTACAGAGTTCAACTCAGCCTCACCCATTTACCCTCCAGCCTCGGGTGTGGTCGCAGTCCGGTCCTGCAGGCCAGGTTGCAGAATCCAGAACAGTAAGTCTCTGGTGGGTGACGCACAGTGTGGCGGGTGAAAGAGGGGGACAGGCTGCAATGCCGCCATGTAAGGTTTTGGTTGGTGTGGCTGAGCTGAGAGGATTCCGAATCCTGGGCCTGTTTTGTTCCTAAAGGCAACAGAGAAGGTGAGGCGAAGGTTTGCAAGAGAAGTTTTCGTTTCATTTTCAGGAAGCTTTGGGGCTGTTTGTTACTACAATAATATCGAGCCCATCCTAATGGGTACGCATCCCCCATTCTAAGCTCTAGAAGACAGCAGAGCCTAACATTCAAAGACAGAACTTGTTTGGCAGTGGTTCTCAACCTTCTGACCCTTTAAATACAGTTTCACATGTTGTGACCCAACCATAAAGTTATTTTCATTGCTACTTCATAAATGTAATGTTGTTACTGTTATGAATTGTAGTGTAAATATCTAATGTGCAGGATGGTCTTAGGTGACCCCTGTGAAAGGGTCATTCGACCTCTAAAGGGGTTGCGACCCACAGGTTGAGAACCTCTGTATTAGAGACAGTTGGGATTAACTTCCAGCCCTGATTTGTATTAACTCTACAACCAGGCAGTTGACCTTGAGTCTCTGTGCCTGGATTTCCTCTCTATAAAATATGGCTCTCACTGGCACCAGTCGCATGTATTTCCATCTGTCATTGATGACCTTGAATTTGATTGACACTTCTATTATAGAGAAAGGGTGAATAGCGATATTAAAATATTTCTTCTAATTAATTTCCTTTCAATGTGAATGAATTCATGCAGCGGCATCTAGTAATTAAATAATACTATCAAGACTCATAAGAGGAGCATATGTATACATAAAATATTTTTCAAGAATTAAAATCTCCTAAGTCACAGCTCTATGCTTTCTAACCTCAATTGGGTCTACAGAGGCTGATAGGCAAAGTAGAAGGAGCACTGGCCCTGGGTTCTCATTTGATCTCTGCTATTAATTAGCTTGTGGTCTTGGGGATTTCACTTACCCTTTCTGGGTCTCCTAGCTACATCTATAGGCTGAGGGTAAAATTAGACCTCTTAAGGTTTCTACAAAGTCTTAAAAAAGTAATTGTAGGTTCAGATTTCTAAAATCTTCCTAAATATCACAGCAACAATAAGATTTTCCTTGGATTAACCTTCATGGTACAAAACTTCATAAAATGTAAACACATTTTTATAATACTCCTCATTTCAAAAACATACAATCTGCATAAAACTTATCCTATAACAGTTTGGTAGATACTATTAAACTTTTCTTAGTAACTGTCCTATAACCCAAAATAGTAAACTTAGCATTATTTTTTTAAAACATCAATTGCAGCTGAAGCCAATTAATTTTCTTTGGATAAAAATCAACTCTTGTAAACATCAAATTAAATTGTGGCTGTATCTTCTGCCTTAGAAGTTAAAAACAAACAAACATAATAGGTGTTATTTAACTCACTCAAATGGTTTGTGAAGCTGAAATACTTCCATGTAGGGTATGCCCCATCCTGACATTAGCTTAGTGCAAGGACTGAGAGCCACATGTCACCTATTCTGTCCAGTGAAAAAGGGAGCTGTGTGTGAATCATCCCTGCCACTAAGCCCGTTGGACAGCAAGCCTGCTAGGCAGCAAGGATGCCAGCCTCAGCTCACAGGTGGGAGAAGTGCTGCCATCTCTGTCAGAACACTTCCAAACTCAGCCTGAGGAGGACAGGCCCTACCAGCCAAGACACATCAGGCCACTGCTGGGCAACCTCCCCACCAATCAACCAACCACAATTTATTATCATCCTTGCACTCAAGTCACTGCTGAATAAACACCAAGTTGTTAATGGGCTCACGTGGTGACTTCCCTCCTAGACTCACAATCCTAGGGGCTGGAATAAGCTCTGCCCCTGCCCATTCCCTTCTCTCAGCTCTCCTCTCCACAGTCTCCCACAACCCTCAGCCCCCCACCCCCCCAACACACACACACACCCTATTTGACCAGGTAGTTAACTTTCTGGGGACTACAGATCCGTCTTGTCCCCTGGCTTGAGACACAAGCCCTAGAGAAGCACGACCCCTCACTACCTGGCTTAATAGATAGGGGGCCCTGCTGGGGTCTGGCTGGAACTCTGTCCCCAGCTGCCTCCTGTCAGCTCAGCAGCCACCACTCCTCCAGTTCCAGGGAGCACATGCAACCTTCCCCAGAATGACAGGGGACCAGCCCCGCACAGGGAAGGCGCCCACACTGGGGCTATTGGTCTCTCACTGGGGCTCTTGGTCCCAGGTGGCGACTTGATGGAGCCTCTCCACTCTCCTGCTTTCTCCCAGGACCCAGGGGCTCTCCAAGTCCCATTCTTCAGGAAAGCGACTCCTTGGCTGCCCCCACAGAGCAAGGCCCAGGGAAACCCCAATCCTCCAAACGTTTTAAATACCTGATAAGCCCAAGTTCACCCTTGGAATGAGCCCTTCCCGCCCACAACAGCCACTACCACGTGGGGCACTCCAAGTCCCAGCACCTGGGAGGTGCCAGATAGGCTGGAACCCTCACTCAGTTGCCTGGAGGGGCGGGTGGGGGGTCAACTAGGCTTTTAGGCCAGAGTCGCTGGGCAGGTGAGCAGGAGGGCACTCACCTTGGTGACATTGAGGAAGGTGGTCTGGTCCAGCGCTGCCCCTCACCAGCTTCTGCTCCAGCTCCTCCCTCAGATGAGCAAGTGGATCTTGCCCACATGCGGGAGAGGAGTGCCTGCAGGATGGTGGCCTGGACTCCAGGCAGATGCACTTGGTCTGGTGGCAGGGGCGGCATCCACACCAGCTGGGCTCGGCCTCCAATGGCTCCTCCGCCCTCGGGACCCTGGCGGACCCGGACGAGGCAGTAGTGCAAGCCAGGAAGCCCAGCGGGTCCTGTGACTCGCGGTCCCCAGGCTTGTCCCCTTCACCCACCTGGGAGCCTGTGGCCAGATCTGCCAGGCTGGCCTGCCAGGCGCGTTTGCTGCTGCTGCGCCACCTGGTGGCGCCTCTGAGAAGTACCAGGAGGCCACCCTGGGCTCCTTGCTGCCATCCTGCTGTGCTCAGTAGTGTGGGTTAGTTCATCCACCCAGCATTGCTTCCTGACAGTCTGTCCCTGCAGAATAACTTCAACACAGGACACTTTTGCATTCTGACCAAGTCACTGTTGAGAGCCAGAATTTTTCATTAGGTCACTGGTTTGCTCATCATCATGTAGAATGTCTGAGCTTTTAATTTTTGAGTTATTTAATTAATTGTTTTATATTAAAGAAGGAAATAATTTTTATAGATGTTATAAAGGAGGGTATGTCATTATATTATCTACATACCAAGTGTCAGGATGTTATACTCAGTGGGTGAAATCTGGACTATTGCCTGTTTATGTATGTCACATGAGATAAGAATCATTTTTATTCACTTTTTAAAGAATAGGAAACAATGAAAAGAATATTTTTGATACATAAAAATAATATGAAATTAACATTTTGGTGTACATAATTAATGTTTGGTGTCCATAATTACTATTTCACTGTAAGGTAGACATGTACATTCATTTACACATTGTTTTTGGCTACTTGCATGTTACAATGGCAGAGTTGAGTAGTTATGACCAAGATGGTATTGTCTACAGAGCCCAAACCATTTGCTATCAAACCCTTTACACAGGAAGTTTGCGGACCCTTGTCCTACACAGAGTAGATGAAGGCCATGTGCGTTATTATTAGCACTGTATTTGGATTTCAAATGATTTTAAATGTGGCCTATTGCACATTTGCAAATCAACAACATATGCCTAGCTAGTGTTGCTCAGTGTTGAGCATCAACCAATGAACTAGAAAGCCACGGTCTGCTCTGAAACCTAGTCATATGCCTGGGTTGTAGGCTCAATCCCCAGTGTGTGGTGTGCAGGAGGCAGTCAATCAATGATTCACTCTCATTATTGATGTTTCTCTCTCTCTATCTCCCTTCCTCTCTGAAGTAATATATATATATATACTAGAGGCCCAGTGCACAAAAATTTGTGCACTTGGGGGGGGGAGGGGGAGGGTCCCTCATCCCGGCCTGTGCCCTCTAGCAGTCTGGGATCCCTTGGGAGATAACGACCTGCTGGCTTAGGCCTGCTCCTGGGTGACAGAGGGCAGGCCCAATACCTAGGTGCAGCCCCTGGTCGGGCTCAGAGCAGGGCCAATTGGGGAGTTGGGACGCTGCCCCCTGTCATGCACAGAGCAGGGCAGATTGGGAGGTTGTGATGCCACCCAGTCACGCTCAGGGTAGGGCCAAATGGAGGGTTGGGGCACCGCCCCCTGTCACACTCAAGTCAGGGTCGATGGGGAGGTTGCGGCACCACCCCCTGTCACGCACAGAGCAGGGCAAATCACGGGGTTGGGGCGCTACCCCCTGTCACGCACACAACAGGGCCCATCAGGGGGATTGGGGCTCTGTACCCTGTCATGCACAGTACCAGGGTCCATCAGGGGGTTGGGGAGCTCCCCCCTGTCACACACAGAGCAGGGCCCATCACGGGGTTAAGGAGCTCCCCCATCACTCACAGAGTAGGGCCAATAGGAGAGTTAGGGCACCGTCCCCTGTCACACACAGAGCAGGGTGGATCAGCGGGTTGGGGCACCACCCTCTATCACCCACAGAGCAGGGCCAATCAAGGGGGTGGGGCACCGCCACTGTCATACTCAGGGTAGGGCTGATGGGGAGGTTATGGCTCTACCCTGTCACACACAGAGAAGGGCCCTGGGGGAGGGATGGGGGGGTTGGGGCACCACCCTCTATCACCCACAGAACAGGGCCGATCAGGGGGTTGGGGCACCGCCACTCTCACACTCAGGGCAGGGCTGATGGGGAGGTTATGGCTCTACCCTGTCACACACCGAGCAGGGCCCGTGGGGGGGGTTTGGGGTGCTGCACCCTGTCACACACAGAGCCGCAGGGCGATCAAGGGGTTTGGGCGCTGCCCTCTGTCACGCTGATCCCGGTGCTGGGAGGCATATTACCCTTTTACTATATAGGGTAGAGGCCTGGTGCATGGGTGGGGGCCGGCTGGTTTGCCCTGAAGGGTGTCCTGGATCAGGGTGGGGGTCCCCAATGGGGTGCCTGGACAGCCTGGGTGAGGGGATGATGGCTGTTTGCAGCTGGTCACACACCCTTCAGGGTGGGGGTCCCCACTGGGGTGCCTGGCCAGTCTGGGTGAGGGGCTGAGGGCTGTTTTCAGGTTGGGGGGGTGACCAAAGCTCCCACCTGCTCCTTTTTTCTTTCTTTTTTTTAATTCTGGGCCAGCTTTAGCTTGAGGCTTGGCTCCAGCTCGTAGGCCTCCGCTGCTGAAAGTAGGTTTTTGGCCTTTGTATACAATGTTGCGATCCTGCTGGCTGAAGTCTGGTGGTATTTGTTACATAGTTTCTTAACCGTTTGACTGCTAAGGAGCGCTATCGCGCTCTTCTTATGTCACTCCAAAAATGCGAAGAGCGCGATAGCGCTCCTGTTTTTTTTATGCCAAGACTGCGGAGAGCGTAACAATGCTGCTCCAGAACACTCGAATTTGTGCGTCCAGTGAAGCACGTTGTGTTTTCGGAGCATACAATTTTTAATTGTTCTAATAATATTACATATTTCAAATCTACTTTTTTTTTCTGTTAAACGCCTACATCATATACTCCGAAAATTATAAGGGTAAAAAGCTAACCAGGTTACAATTTGTTTCAAATATTATTGATGAAATTGAAAAGGAATGGTTCGCAAACAAAAACAATGCATATAAACAACCTACATCCTCTGCTCCAAGTGAAATATTTAGTCTTAAAAAGCTACCTGGACGAAATTTGTGGCGGTGCGTGGAATGCAGCAGTAAACATGGTGGAGAAGTTAAACGTTCAAACCTAATTTGCTCTATTTGTAAAAAGGGAATTCACGTGCTTTGTATAGCAAACCACCCGTGTAAAAGATTATAAGAAATTATTTGTGTTAATTTGACTGAATTATAAGTGCTTATTACCAATTTTATTCACAAAATTAATTAAAACAAATTTATGTAAACAATTGGTATTTTTTAATTTTTGTTGTTGCAAAGCAATACAAGTGAGTTTATTGTATAAAAAGTGTTTTACATTTTTTCCCATACACGCGCAATTAGTGCTGCAGTTTTGGCATATGTCCGAAAAAATACGTCAGCAGCCAAAAGGTTAAACTGCAGGCTCAGAGGCCTGCAGCTGCAGGCGGGGAATGTTGGTTTCCTCCTTCACTGAGGCAAGCAGGCCTTATGTTAGTTTCAAGCTGCCTGGCTGCCGCCGCCATCTTGGCTGTCAGTTAATTTGCATATCTCGCTGATTAGCCAATGGGAAGGTTAGTGGTTGTACGCCAATTACCATGTTTCTCTTTTATTAGTGTATATATATATATATATATATATATTTAAAATAATAATAAATAAAATCAACAAAATATGGTAAATGTTCACTAGAAAAGGAATACATACATAGTTCTGAAATACTCATATGAATAAATATTACAGGGCAGTTAAAATCAATAAAGAACTATTTGTCTCAAAGTAGATAGATTTTAAAATTTATGATAATATAAACAAAAGTTCCAGAATGTTACATAAAATATATCTGCATATAAATCCAGAAAGATGAACTAATACTATATATGGTTGATTGATTATATTTATAATAAGAGCTAATTAGAGCAAACATCCTTCCGGAAGACCTTCCAGACAAAGCCAAGGCTGCAAGGGATGCCTGGGTCCAGGGCTCCTGATGGTGGCTGGAGGGGTGGTGGGGAGGGTAGGGTGGTGGGGGAGCCTGGTCCCGGGTCTCAGAGGGAAGCTGGTGCTGGCAGCTGGGGGAAGGAAGGTCTACTCATGCATGAATTTCGTGTATTGGGCCTCTAGTATATGTAACAAATGCCACTTGTGCATGAATTTCATGTATCGGGCCTCTAGTATATGTAACAAATGATTAAATACCTAAATTAGAAAAATGATTAGAAAATTTATAATGTAAATATAAAGAGAGAAATTGGACTGAAAATGGTATAGACTATTACTGTTTTGTATTATTTCTTTATTATTGTACTAGAGGCCCGGTGCACAAAAATTTGTGCACTCAGGGGAGAGGGGGAGGGTCCCTCAGCCTGGCCTGTGCCCTCTCGCAGTCTGGGACCCCTTGGGAGATAATGACCTGCTGGCTTAGGCCTGCTCCCTGGTGGCAGAGGGAAGGCCTAATCCCCAGGTGCAGCCCCTTGTTGGGCTCAGAGCAGGGCCCATTGGGGAGTTGGGGCGCTGCCCCCTGTCATGCACAGAGCAGGGTGGATTGGGAGGTTGCGATGCCACCCTCAGTCATGCTCAGGGTAGGGCTGATTGGGGGGTTGGGGCACCACCCCCTGTCACACTCAAGGCAGGGTCGATGGCGAGGTTGCGGCACCACCCCCTGTCATGCACAGAGCAGGGCCAATCGGGGTTGGGGCACTGCCTCCTGTCATGCACAGAGCAGGCCCCATCAGGGGGTTGGGGAGCTCCCCCCTGTCATGCACAGAGCAGGGCCCATCAGGGGTTTGGGGAGCTCCCCCACTCACTCACAGAGTAGGGCCGATAGGGGAGTTGGGGCACCACTCCCTGTCACACACAGAGCAGGGCGGATCAGGGGGTTGGGATGCCGCCACTCTCACACTCAGGGCAGGGCCAATGGGGAGGTTATGGCTCTACCCTGTCACACACAGAGCAGGGCTCATGGGGTGGGGGGGGTTGGGGTGCCACACCCTGTCACACACAAAGCCGCAGGGCAATCAGGGGTTTGGGGAGATCCCCCCTATCAGGCACAGAGCAGGGCCGATCAGGGGGTTGGGGCACCTTCCCCTGTCAGGAACAGAGCAGGGTGGATAGGGAGGTTGTGGCCCCGCCCCCTGTCACACACAGAGCCACTGGGCGATCAGGGGGTTTGGGCGCTGCCCCCTGTCACGCTGATCCCAGTGCCGGGAGGCCTCACGGCTCTGCTGATCCCGGTGCTGGGAGGCATATTACCCTTTTACTATATAGAATAGAGGCCTGGTGCATGGGTGGGGGCTGGCTGGTTTGCCCTGAAGGGTGTCCTGGATCAGGGCGGGGGTCCCCACTGGGGTGCCTGGCCAGCCTGGGTGAGGGGATGATGGCTGTTTGCAGCTGGTCACACACCCTTCAGGGTGGGGGTCCCCACTGGGGTGCCTGGCCAGCCTGGGTGAGGGGATGATGGCTGTTTGCAGCTGGTCACACACCCTTCAGGGTGGGGGTCCTCACTGGGGTGCCTGGCCAGTCTGGGTGAGGGGCTGAGGGCCGTTTTCAGGCTGTTACTGAAGCTCCCAACTACTCCTTTTTTATTTTTATTTTTATTATTATTATTATGGGCCAGCTTTAGCCTGGCTCCAGCTCTGAGGTTTCAGCTTCTGAAAGTAGGTATCTGTTTAGTTTCGGTTATACAATCGAAACTCTGTATCAACTTCAGCTCTGAGATCCCAGCTCCCTGAAAGCTGGTTTCTGGGTTTTTTTTTTTAGCTTCTATTTGTTACTATGTTTCTTAAACTGCAGGCTGAGAAGCCGGCAAGGCAGGCGGGGAACGTTGCAGTCTTCCGTCACTGAAGCAAGCAAGCCTCATGTTCAGTTTAAGCTTCCTGGCTGCTGACCGCAATCTTGGCTGACAGTTAATTTGCATATCGCCCCTGATTAGCCAATTGGAAGGGTAGTGGTCATACACCAATTACCATGTTTCTCTTTTATTAGATAAGGATTATATTTTTTCTTTTTCTTTTAATCCTCACGTGATAATTTTATTGATTTAAGAGTGAGAGAAAGAGGGTCAGAGGGAGAGAGAGAAACATCTATGTGAGAGAGAATCATTGAATGCTGCCTTCTGTATGTACCATGACTGGGGATTGAACCAGCAACCTAGGTATGTGCCCTGACTGGGAATCAAACCTGAAACTTTTTGGTGTATGGGACAATGCTCCAACCAACTGAGCTACCCAGCCCTAGTGTTTCCTTATTTCTTAAAAAATGAAAATATAAAGAGGGCAAGATATGATCACTGTTTATTGTACACTGTTTATTCTACCTCTATTAAATGTTTTCTGTACCATAAATATAACTTTTCATAAAAAAGGAAGGCAACATGGCTATGGAAGTATTCATTTATTTGTTGACAAGAGAAATGTGAATGGTGTAAATGCAGATCAAATCTGCACATACCACCAAAAAATAAATAAAATTGATGTTAATCATTGGGTTCTGATGACTTATCAGAGAATCACTAATTTGTTAAGGGCCCTTAGAATACACTTGGCTTAATAGACATCAGCTGGGACTGAGGGCAAGGTCAGAGCCATGCCCTGAGGGCGGGACCAGTCAAAAGATTGGATGTCACTCAGCCTGACTCTCCTTCCCAGTGTTAAGGGGATGGATCTCATGATGTCTCAGGCCCACCCAGATGTGATGTAACTTCCTGTAATTGGAGTATATAATAAACAGCTTTCAGAGCTGGCTCTCTCTGTGCCTGTCCCTCCAGAGGACAGACTCTCTCTGTCTGTCCCTGGAGTCAGAGGTCAGACATCACACCCAGCCCAAGCTTTTAATCTATTTTATGTCTGTCTTTCATTATTCTTTAAACCCAAAAGAGCCTCCTAACTTGCTCGAACCGGTTCAAGTCTCCCGCTCCCTGCGGGATGTGGAGAAGAGACCACAGCCCCAGTGCGCCCACCATAGTCATTTATGACTAACTTATCCTAAAAGAAAAATAAATAACAGCCAATAGCTTTAATGAAACACAATAGATGTATTAGTTCTTCTAATACAACAGGGAACTGTTCCCAGACCAATGTGAGACATTGAAACCAAACAATTACTGAGCTTCCTTATAAAAACTTGATTGTTCCCAATAATTTCGGATCACAAAATAGTTGCTGCTCATTACTTACATATGACTAAATAAATTCCAGGAACTAGCTATGGGATTAGCTTTCCAATGCTTGATAATTTACCTCATTTGTTGCAGGGAATTTGAGGTTTGGCCATTCTGCCGTGTTTCACAAAATACATTGGACCTCATTTTATTGCCCTTTTCCCATTTCTTCTGCTAAGCTTAGAATGAGCCCTAAAGACTAAAGTAGACAGAACCTAGAGACAGAACCTAGTGAGAGAACATGGCAAAAGATCCTGGACAGAACCCAGCTACAGGAATTGGCTGGAGATCCTAGACAGAACTTGGCTGGAGATGCTGGCTACAGAACCTGGCTGAAGAACCTAGCAAGAGAACATGGCTAGAGAACCTAGCTACAGATCCTGGCTATGATGATCACCTGAACACTGCCTATGTGTCATTCCTTCTTCGCCAACTCCGTCCACACCTTTGGGGACCCCTGGACCTGCTGGGGTTGGACCCCAGCATTAAATCTGATCTTTAAAAATCCCCCCCCCCCAAAAAAAAAAGACTAAAGTAGCATCCTGGATATTTGGTTAACATACCCCAAAGGGGTGTGCTTTAGGGATAAATCTCCAATACAATATGTTTCAAGTCTATTTCAAGGATGAACCAACTTCCAGGAAATCTTCACATTTGCCATTCTTGGAAAAAGATATACTTGATGCCTAACAGTGATCATTTCCCAATTGTACTAATTCTAGGAATAACCATATGAAGCCTAATCTGCACATAGTAATATTGTTGGACTTGGGAGATAACAAGGTCCCTCTGTTTAAAATCCTTCCTGTGTGCCAATCAAAAGAGTGACTCTATTCTTAGTTTTTCTAAATATTTACTGTCCCCTGCAATTCATTTGCCCTATGTGCTGACTGTCTTTTAGCCATGCCAGTCTTAAAACTTCCAGATAAAATTTATATAATCTACCAGATGACTCTTATGGTTTATGAACATTCTGAAGTTATAAGAAAAAATACTTGCTCATACTTGCTAATACACCTTAGTTCTCAATATTTCAGAAGCAATATTCTAAAAGACCACAAGATGGGGGCATTCCTGCATACAAGCAAATTCTTAAAGCAGTGCACGGAGCTCCCAAGTTTCAAGTTCTGCTTTGTTGCTTGTTTGTTTGTTTTTCTAAAATTTCTTTATTGATTAAGTTATTGCATATGTGTCCTTATCCCCACATTACCCTCCCCACTCATGCCCTCACCCCCTGTTGTCTGTGTCCAGTGGTTAGGCCTATATGCATGCAAATAAGTCCTTTGGTTGATCTCTCCCTCTTACCCCCACCCTCCCCTACCTTCCCTTTGGGGTTTGATGGCCTGATAGATGTTTCTCTGTCTCTGGATCTGTTTTTGTTCATCAGTTTATGTTGTTCATTATATGTACCACAGTCCCTGGAGGTCTAGTGGTTACGATTCGGCGCTCTCAAGTTCTGCTTTGACCAATAAGGTAGTCATTACCCACATGTGGCTAATTTAAAATGAAGTAAAGGGTGAAATCACGCTCCTAAGTTGCACTGACCACCTCTCAGAGCTCAATAGCCATATGCGGCTACTGGCTACTCTACTGAAAAGTGCAAAATAAAACATTTCTAGTCTCAAAGGATTTCCTAGTGATTTTAAAATTAGTTTTCTTTAACTCAAAAAACAGAAAAAGTTTTAGAAAGTGCTGATTCTTTTTATTATTCATAACACTGAACAAGTGGGAAAAACTTAAATGACCAGTGCTAGAATTTTGGTTATCTGAATTGTGATTTAAACATATGCTGGAATATTACAAAGCCATTAAGATAGGACTCTCTTAGAATATGCGGGAAGGTTTATGGTATAATTTGAAGAACAAGAGGAAGCAAAAAGTATGTGTACATATATTTTTATAAATATATGTGCATACACATTTGAATATATAATTCCAAATTTGGCAACTTTATACTGTGCATACATATACATACCTATATAAAAAGAAAAAAAACACAAAGAAACAAAGGGAAAAGATCATACTATTATCTAACTGTGGGATGTGAAATTACAGACAATATTTTATGTTCTTCTTTCAACATGCCTTTATTTTTTATCTTTTTCCAGTATCGGAGAAAAAAAATCAACAAAGGAAGAAACTATAAAAAGAATGTGGAATTTTTTGAACTTTTGCAAAAGCCAAAATAAGTTTCAGAAGATTCAGTAATTCACTTTAAAAAAACAACAACTAAAGATTTTTTTCTAAAGAATTTTTTTAAATAAGTTTTATTGATTGTCTACAGAGAGAGAGGGAGAGGGATAGAGAGTTGGAAACATCCATGAGAGAGAAACATTGATCAGCCGCCTCCTGCACGCCCCCCGCCCCGGGGATGTGCCCACAACCAAGGTACATGCCCTTGACCGGAATCGAACCTGGGACCCTTGAGTCTGCAGGCAGACGCTCTATCTACTGAGCCATACTGGTACTGGCTAAAGATTTTCTTGATTTATATAAATTTTTGTATATCCGCTGAAGCCGTCTGCATAATTCTTGTCAACAAGACAGGTGTCATGGCAAGTGTCATTCATAGGGTGCTCCCATGTCTACAGAGCAGCTGAATGGTCTCTGGATTCTCTCTGTAGCTGCACCTGTCTAAACATTGAGCCCAGTGTGACATTCATTCATTTATTCGGAAGCAGATCTGTAAACATTTTCTATGCTCGAATTGTTCTGAATGAGAGTCTCTTCTGTGTCTCTATTACTGTCCTTAACCATAAAAATTCTTTTCCCACTACTGCTTTTGGAAATTGGTTGAAATTCATGAAGACACCAGCATGTGTCTTAGGAACGGAAGGTCAGACTTTCCATCAGGGAGGACAAGGAAACCCTGGACACAGGAGGCAGCTTGCTCTGGGGGAGCCGACTTGGCTGGATTTGGAGTCCCACCAATTCTGGCCTCCTGCCTTCAGTTCTCTGACTTCAGTTCTCTGCTTTCTAAAATGGGAGGCACATGGGGACCATTGTGGGATTAGAACAATACATGTAAAGTGTCTGAATTATGGAAGACAACTAGGTTTTTTTTTTTTAGTTCTTATTATGCAGATGTTTATTTAGCAAAAAATTATCCATTTTTCCCTTTTATCAACCATTGTGAGCACTGTGAGATTTTACACTGTCTGGCCAGGTATCAGGCTGTGTTTAACATTTGTGTAGCTGGAGGTGACAAAGGCTCCAACTCCCTCTGAAGTGTCTGCTTTTGTTTTTCCTGCTGCCTTCAGATTACCCTAAGAATTCCTTCTCCGATAGAGTTTGCTTCATGCAGTGCGATTAGTTGGCATGCACTCATAGTTCAGAGGGCTGGAGAGTGTCAGACCCAGGGACAATGGTAAGATTTCTGAGAGGAGGTGGGGAAGGCATAGTTTTCTTTACTAAAATGAGAGGAGAAACTGTGAAAGGTGAGATGGAAAAAAAAAATCACAGATGACTCCTCAGGCAGATCAAATTTGAAAAGAGCACCTAGAAGAAACAGAATTTAGAAATTAATTTTCTCAAATACTTTGTAAACACTTACATACTCTTGAAAAGTCTTCATGTGCTCTGTTTTCCAATGTTCTCAAATTTTCCATCGGAAGGTCTGTATGGAGAGGAAGGAGAAGCAAAGCCTTTTGAGCTCTGGTAACTGTGCGAACAAATGAAGAGATTGAGGACAGGGAACTGCAGATGCCTCCTGTCGCCCCCTCTGCAGCAGGACTCTCAGAGGGGAGAGGGGGACACACAGACACTGGGGTTAGAATTGGAGGGCTGCGGACTGTTCCCCTGGGATTATCTGGTCAGACTAGGAGCTCCCAGGAGGGATGCTGCATGTCCTCACTCTCTGGGTGAGTAGAACTCCAGAGGGAAACTTGGAGTAGGACCCCACACATGGACCCAGACTAGCTACTCCCTGAGCGACAATAGGAGGTACAAAGACTCTGCCACTGTTGCCAGGAAAACAAAATAGCTCCGCCTCCCATCCCATATAACACCA
This sequence comes from Myotis pilosus, assembly GCA_036010255.1. Classification (NCBI taxonomy): domain Eukaryota; kingdom Metazoa; phylum Chordata; class Mammalia; order Chiroptera; family Vespertilionidae; genus Myotis; species Myotis pilosus. Next base: position 385,115 of record JASKON010000045.1, read on the forward strand.
ATGGGAAAGGCACTGGGTTCATTTAAAGACAGGATTCAGTTCATGAGGATGAACTCAGATATTAATTTGAGCTAAATATTTTCTTTTGCTCTTGTCCCCTCTATCCCCTGGTGGGGGATTCAAGAGAAAATCCATTTAAAAATAAATAAATAAGCCATATTTTTTTTCTGCACATTAAACATACTGAATATATTTGCAACTTTGATCCGTAATTATCTTTATTCATACAAAAATGTAACTCTACCTGACATTGCTTCTTAAAGGTTTTTCTTCCTCGCTACATTGTGCAAAGGAAATTTCTTATTATAAAAAAACATGCTGTGGTTTCAGCTATTGTGTTTCTGTGAAATAAGCTGAGCTTCTTTCACCAGATACTGAGCAGGGGTCTTGAGAAAATATATTTACGTGTATTTGAAGGGTTTCTTACACGTTCTTAATAATTTCTGGAAACTATCATTGTGTATTTTAAGAGTTTAATCACAAACAGTTTTCTTAGAAGTATATACTTGAATCGTCAGCATTTTAACTGATTCACACAAAAAACACCAAAGCAAATCAGCCTCATTTGTAAACATAAACAGGATTCTCACATGCCAAGGATTTATAGAAAAATTCTGAGTTCTGTAAACATGAATTCCTAATGTTTGAAAGCACATTCTTTTGAAAACACCACCTGAAGTAGCCAGAGTTATAAATATTATCAGTATTTTGGTCATTTCACAGCTTTCTACTGGAAACATCGGTGATTGAACACTGCAGTAAATGTAGTAAGAATCTATTTCGGTGTTTTGAGTGTTTCTTACACGTTCTTCATCATTTCTGGAAACTATCATTGTGTATTTCAAGAGTTTTACCACAATTAAACAGTTTTCTTCGAAGTATATACTTGAATCATCTGCATTTTAACTGATTCACACAAAAAACGCCAAAGCAAATCAGCCTGAATTGTAAACATAAACAGTATTCTCTTCATTCCCAGGCCTTATACACAAATTCTGAGTTCTGTAAACATGAATTCCTAATATTTGAAAGCACATTCTTGTGAAAATGCCCCCTGAAGTAGCCGGAGTTGTAAATATTATCAGTATTTTCGTCATTTCACAGCTTTCCCCTGGTAACCTCGTTGATTGAACACAGCAATAAATGTAGTAAGAATCTATTTACGTGTATTTGAAGTGTTTCTAACATGTTCTTTATAATTTCTGAAAACTATCGTTGTGTATTTTTAGAGTTTAACCACAATTAGACAGTTTTCTTCGAAGTATATACTTGAATCATCTGCATTTTAACTGATTGACACAAAAAACCCCAAAGCAAATCAGCCTTAAGTGTAAACATAAATAGTATTCTCATTTAAAGGCTTCATACACAAATTCATTGCTCTATAAACATGAATTCCTTAGGTTTGAAAGCATATTCTTGTGAAAATGCCCCCTGAAGTAGCCAGAGTTGTAAATATTATCAGTATTTACGTCATTTCACAGGTTTCCACTCCTAACCTCGGTGATTGAACACGGCAATAAATGTAGTCAGAATCTATTTACTTGTATTTCAAGTCTTTCTAACACGTTCTTAATCATTTCTGGAAACTATCATTGTGTGTATTTTTAGAATTTTAGCACAATTATACAGTGTCTTAGAAGTATATTCTTGAATCAACTGCATTTTAACTGATTGAAAGAAAAAATGCCAAAGCAATTCCGCCTCTATTGTAAACATAAACAGTATTCTCCTCATTTAAAGGCTTCATACACAATTCAGAACTCTATAAACATGAATTCCTAATGTTTGAAATACATTCTTCTGAAAACTCCAACTGAAGTAGCCGGAGTTGTAAATATTATCAGTATTTTCGTAATTTCACAGCTTTCCACCTGGAACCTCGGTGATTGAACATGGCAGTAAATGTAATCAGAACCTATTTACTTGTATTTGAAGTGTTTCTTACACGTTCTTAATCGTTTCTGGAAACTATCATTGTGTATTTTTAGAGTGTTACCACAATTCGACAGTCTTCTTGGAAGTATATACTTGAATCATCAGCATTTTAACTGATTCAAACAAAAAACACCAATTTAAAGGCTTCATACAGAAATTCTGAGCTCTATAAACATGAATTCCTAATGTTTGAAAGCACATTCTTCTGAAAACTCCAACTGAAGTAGCCGGAGATGTAAATATTATTGGTATTTTCGTCATTTCACAGCTTTCCACTGGGAACCCTGGTGATTGAACAAGGCAGTAAATGTACTCAGAACCTATTTACTTGTATTTCAAGTGTTTCTCACACGTTCTTATCATTTCTGGAAACTATCATTGTGTATTTTTAGAGTTTTACCACAATTAGACAGTTTTTTAGAAGTATATACTTGAATCATCTGCATTTTATCTGATTCACACAAAAAACGCCAAAGCAATTCCACCTCAATTGTAAACATAAACAGTATTGTCCTCATTTAAGGCTTCATACAGAAATTATGAGCTCTATAAACATGAATTCCTATTGTTTGAAAGCACATTTTTGTGAAAACGCCACCTGAAGTAGCCGGAGATGTAAATATTATCAGTATTTTCATCATTTCACAGCTTTCCACTGGGAACCTCGGTGATTGAACACAGCAGTAAATGTAGTAAGAATCTATTTACTTGTATTTGAATGGTTTCTTACACGTTCTTATCATTTCTGGAAACTATCATTGTGTATTTTTAGAGTTTTACCACAATTAGACAGTTTTCTTTAAGTATATACTTGAATCGTCACCATTTAACTGATTCATACAGAAAACGTCAAAGCAATTCCGCCTCAATTGTAAACATAAACAGTGTTCTCATCATTTAAAAGCTTCATTCTCAAATTCTGAGCTCTATAAACATGAATTCCTATTGTTTGAAAGCACATTCTTGTGAAAATGCCACCCGAAGTAGCCGGAGATTGTGGGAAACAGTTTATTGCCTTTACTATCTGATAAGCATAGACAGAGAACCCCCCCGAAGGCTGCGTGCCTTTGAAGCCCTAGCAAAGGTCGGAGCTAGGCGCCATTCTGTTTGTCCAGACAGTGGTAGCTGAAACTGCTCCCCCATTTATTATTATGTAAATCCTTGCTGATGGGCTAGTCTGCCTGTTGCAGGGGGTCACCTGCCTAAGGGCTATGCTATGGGTGCATCCCAGATCAATAAAAGCTTGGTAAGGCCTGAGCAAGGGAGGAAGTCCTTTGGGACTTGCTGCCTGGTCCCCAAATATTGCAAAATTATCTCATGTGTTTTTCTCTCATTTGTTGTGTGGGTTCTCTTTCAGATACCGAACCCTACTCCACGCAGAACGTGGAGGGAGTCTTACTCGACATCTGGCGCCCGATGGGTAATCTGGAAGTGCAGGTCTCGCTGGAGCGAGAAAAGGAAGTTTTCACCGAAAGCGTGTGGAAAACTCACCGAAAAAATGTGAGGGGAATTCTACCGCATGCAATGTCCATGATCAACTACAGAAGCCCGGGTCTGTAAGTAAACTGGGAACGTTTTCTTAACCAGGCTAACAAACGGGACAGGATTTGGCTTTAAAAAAGTAGATTTGGCTTTAAAAAGGTATATTTGGCTTTTCAAAACTAAGAAACTTTATTATAGGCTTTTGATTTGCATGTTTAAAGTATTAAAAATTTAGAAAGTAATCTTTTATAGTTTTTGCCTGTTATTATAGAATATAACCTTTGTTTTTCTTGAAAATGGTACTCTTTTAGATCAGGCTGAAAAAAAATAGTGCCATGGTCATCTTAATGTGTTTTCTTATCTTAATTTGTATATGGAATCTAAAATCTGTAATAAGAAATGAAACCCCGCTGCCGAATCCACCTCTGGTGTGGAGAGATTCAAAGGTGTCAGGAAAGGGCAGAGCTATAAGCTCTCCCACAATGAGATTACTTAATGTTTTGTTTAAAAATTACCGGAGAACATCTTATGACAACCAAACTTTGGCTAAGATAACCTTGGTTGCTAGCCATGACTTTAGAAAGCGAAATAGGAAAAAATTTAAAATGTCTTCTATTAAGCATGACTTTGGGAAAAATATGCCATCTGAGTCATTTGCTGAAACTTCCCCCAAAGCAGGATGTGGGGAAAGGAAAGAGGGAACACGTGGCAATCCAGTGTGGATGCCCCCACCCCAAGTATTCTAAAATTAAAGTCCTTTTTGTAATGGAAAAGTTTTACAAATTTATAAATGCATCTGGGATTTCTGTGCACATGTAAAGGGAAAAGGCCAGTTTAAAAACGAGTGCACATAGTTTTGAGCTAAACTTGACCTTTTGCTGTGTACAGAATAAAAACCCGAGACTGTTTGGCCTTAAATATGGCGAACATGAACCTGACAAAGAAATGCAGGCTGGTTTCTCAAGGTGATTTAAAGTAGCTCTTTTGAAATTCCCCACCCTGAGGCAAGTACCACCAGAAAGTTGATAGTCAAGTTTACATGTGGATAGCTATGGGTTTGCTTCTTGACTTCCCCTGCAGGAAAATTGTGACTATTTTGAAATTTAGCAGCTATGCCAGGCTTATTGGCTGGAAACTTAAAACCTTTAAGTTCAAATCATCTAAAAGTATTGAGATTTATAATACTGAAATGTTGATCTGAGTATGCCTAGTATGAAGCCTAGTTGATAGAAGTTAATCTATTAATTGAAAATGCCTTATATTTTATTTGAAATGTATCCTTAAATGTAAAAGTATTGATTTCAAAAATGCTAAGTATTTAATTTGCTACCTAAAATTTAAAGCTCTGAAAGTTTAAAGTACAAATTGAATCAGGAGAAATTAATTAAATATCTAAAGTATAACTTGTTTTTGAAAAAATAAAATGTGTTTTCTCTTAAATGATTAGCAATTCAAAATATATTACTTCTTGGTCTGATTTAAAAAAGAGGATTAATTTTATGATCTCAACTGAAAATTTTTAATACAAAAACAAGTTTAAATTTAATTGATATTCTTTAAAATAATTATAAAAGGTATAAACAGCTAATGAGATTTCTGTTTGTCTGCAATATAATGTTGGCCATCTATCTTTTAGGGATTTTGGTTTGCTCTTCCCTTGTTTATTGTGAGAATAAGGAAATCATCTTTTCTGTCAGAGAACAATTTAGACAGCCACAATGTTGGGCTGCCTGACTTGGCAGCCGCCATGTTGGCCGCATGGCCTGCTGCTCCCCTGGGGGCCACCATCTTGGAACAGCAAAGACCCCTCCCTCTGACTTAGCCAATCAATAAAGGAGTGTCTGCTTACTGAGGCAGGATGGGATTTCAGGGGTGGAGTTTTAAGGCGGAGTTTTACTACGGAAATGCAGATGGGGCAGAAAGTGTGCTTGCCTCATGGATTTATTTAATACTATTTTAAAGATATTTTTAATGCTTAATAAAGTAGCAATCACGGTCTTAATATAATTTCAGTGGTATGATAGACCAATCTTTTAAGCAGTTGGCTTTATAAGGGCTGACAATAGAGCTCGTATTTCTTAAAAGGTTTGTAGGTAGAGACATTTTTAAAAGATACCTTAAATTCTCAGTAGAACCACAGTTATGCATATATCATAAACAAATTAAGAGTAATTGATTCCATGGTCAAGACTAGATCCTATTATGTTGAGAACTGTTTTTAAGTGTTGAAAATGTTTTAATTAGATATGTATTTGAGAATTTTTCCCAAGTGCAATATTTCAAAATATCATATGCTTGGTTGCATAAGGAATTTCTGCCAAATAAAAGAAAAAATTGATTTATTAGTAGCAATGTCTTTATTTAAACTAACAAAAGCACCACACCACTGTATTTTAAATTAGGCTGGAGGTGGGGTAGCATTTGCACCTCCTGTATCAGACATAAAACTACTAAATTTACTAATCTTTGTAAGCAATTGAATCCTAGTAAAGTAAAATTCTTCTAAAAAGTTACTGAAGGCTTCCCATGATCCCTCTGTATATGCAAATAAGCCAAAAGGGAATGCTGTTTAAAAATATTATTTTAAATTTAATAAAAAGGAGAAATTTCAATATTTTGAAATATCTTGCACTAATATTTACAGGATAATCTAATGATTTGCTGTTAAAATACAAAATCTGAAAATAAGTACAGTCACCATAAATGTTTAATGACTGTGACTTGGAATACATGGCCTTGCAGCACTATCAGTCAACATCCAAGAAGTAACCCTGTAGGTTACTTGGTGTAAAAGAGAAAGATTTTTCTTTTTTAAGTTGAAGTTCTCCAAGTGTAATCCAGCAGGAAGAAGACAAACCAGACAACCAACAGCCCAGAGACCACCTGGGGCATGGTAAAGTGAAGTGTGGTAACAATTAATTCAGGTAAAAACTATAAGTTTCATATGCCTTAGAAGGCACATCTTTCCTTTACCTGGGAAGGACAGCACAGCTATCCCAAGGTCAGGGGCTCCAGTTAGCGTGTCAACTCAGTGTTCTCGAGACCCCAAACTGTAATTTAAATAACATGCCTAAGTTTTACCTAGTTTACCCAAGGACTCTAGATAACGTGTTTACCCAAAACTGTAATTTGGATAGCATGCTATCTCTGCTTCTGTAAATTGCTTTTTTTTGCTAACTAGGTTCCTTTTTCCAAACCTTGAGACAGCCAGTTTAAAATTAGGTTGTCATGACCTAGAGCAAAGAATATTCTTACATGGTATTATTCTACAAGTTTCATTAATAATTTTTGATGCTTTACAACAGTATATTGTGTATTTATCCCAAACAAACTTACAAATTAATTCTTTGACATGAAGGGATTTATTCCCTCCTGGGAAGGCACTTAAGCATTCTGTATTGACCTCTCGACTTTTTTTTGCCAAGAGAAATCCAATTGCCTACAGCTGTTACCTAAGCTCTCTGTTCAAGCTGGGATCATGAAAAGCTGGTACCATGGATCTTGCCTAATGGCGTAAGCTGGGCCCTCTCTGGAGAAAGAAACCTGGGTTCCCTATGATCAATGCCAGGGCCCTGCCAGCAGGTGATGGGATCCAAAGGCAGTTGCTGGGCATGGAGGCCAGAGGGACATAGGTTAACAAGGAGACAGAAATGAACCTCTCATCACCCTACTTGGCCCAGAGATGGTTGGTAGTCAAAGATGGGTAAGACCCCACAGGGTGGGGCAACCTAAGACAGGCACAGCCGGGGGCCAGTAGGAGAAAACTTGGGGTTCAACAGAGGTGGGGCACAGATCCTCACCTGCCCAATTGTGCAGGGGCTTGAACACTCGCCCCTTCTGAGGAAGGTCTCCTGTCCCCATGGCTGCTTCTTGCTTCCCATGCCCAGCCCAGATCGGGAACCAAATAACAAAAGAGACTTGGTCCAGCTGAAAATGGTACCCAGAAAAACGAAGGCTTAGTATAACAAACCCTATGTCTAAATCTAGCCTAACAACAGGAATGCTTGGGCCTCCTCAAGGACAGAAAGTGAGCCTTTCAATTAATATTTACAGTGTAAATTTAGATTATTGTTAGAATATTAAATCTGACAGTAAAATAGTTGTCAAGTATTCAAATTAATTAAATTTGGCTAACTTGAAATAAGTAATTATTCAAATAGTATTAACCAAAATTTTCATTTCATGGTAAAAATTGCTTAACATGCAATGAACCTAAAGCAGTCATATTTTTGTGCAGAAAAAATAAAAATTTAAAATTATCTAGACTGCTTTATAAATTTTCCCCAAATCCTCCTAATTAAATAAAAAAAGGAGGGGGGGATAGTGGAAGAATACCATGTAAGGAAAAATATCCTGTAACTAAATTACATCTAGAAAAAATTTTTTTCTTCATTTGTAATGCTAACAGCAAGACACCCATTAAAAACATATGTGTTGTCAAAATAAGCCAAAGGAAAATCATTTGGGCAAATATAAAAAGGATTCCCCAAGGAAAAAATTCTTTATTAACCTTTGGTCGAGAATATGTTTGTATACTTTCAGAAAACAACTCCAAGACCATGTGGATTCCTGCAACAAGGGATCCAGGAGAGAAACTGAACAGATTGTTCCAGCCATGAAGACAAGAGGAAAAACAATTCAGAGATGGAGGATGCTGACGACGCTTTTCCATGCTAGCAGTCAGCAGCTGTGTGTCGCTGCAGGGTGCCCAGGACCAAACCAGAGAGGACCGGACCTGCATTTGTCCACCATCCAGAACCAGCATTTCATTGCTGGCATGTACACATGAACTGTCGGACATTGAAACTTGGACTCAGAATTGTTGGACATTGATTTGGGGACTTAAACAGTTTTTGTTTTTATATGCTTATTTCTGTTTTTTTAAGGAAAAAATAAGGGGGAGATATGGGAAACAGTTTATTGTCTTCACTATCTGATAAGTATAGACAGAGAACCCCCCGAAGGCTGGGTACCTTTGAAACTCTAGCAAAGGTTGGAGCTTGGCGCCACCTCTGTTTATCCAGACAGTGGTAGCTGGAACTACTCCCCCATTTATTATTATGTAAATCCTTGCTGATGGACTAGTCTGCCTGTTGCAGGGGGTGACCTGCCTAAGGGCTATGCTATGGGTGCATCCCAGATCAATAAAAGCTTGGTGAGGCCTGAGCACAGGAGGAAGTCCTTCCCCTTGAGTTGGACTTACTCGCCTGGTCCCCCAATATTGCAAAATTATCTCTTGTCTTTTCATATTCATTTGTGTGCGGCTCTGCTTCTAGTTCCTGAACCCTGACCCACACAGGACGTGGGAAGGAAACACACAACAAACATCACTGATAACACTAGACTGAGAAAACAGGTCAATCTCCTTCCATCATCATTCCCACATATGAATGATTCAAAGTTGTGCACATACATGATCACTGTTTTCATGTCTTGACTTTTCTCCATTTAAAACCATGACTATTTCTGATGTAACTAGTTAGGGGTTGTGTACATGTGCTTTCATAAAGGAAAAGTTTGCACAGGAAGCTTTAGACACAATCACAAAATTTCCAACATCAAGAATCAAGAATGTCCCTCCTGCCTGTACTTGGGATGTAGTTTAGTGGACACAAGTAACAACATATATTAGGATATAAGATATTGACAAAGGTTGTTCTTTATTTTCTATTTTTTGCAAGAAGGTAGAAATTATTTTAAATAAATTATGATATAAAAATTTAGAAAATGTGGCCTGGCAGCATGGCTCACTTGTTTAATGTTGACCTATGAACCAGGAGGTCACAGTTCCATTCCTGGTCAGGGCACAAGCCCAGGTTGCAGTCTAAATCTCCAGTGTGGGTCATGCAAGTGGCAACCGATCAATGATTCACTCTCATAATTGATGTTTTTATCTCTCCTCCGTCTTCCTTTCTCTCTGAAATCAGTAAAAATATATCTTAAAAATTACAGAAATTGTGGATATACTAGAGTGTTGAGATTCAGAAACTATCTGAACAAATGCTAATCACTTTTAAATATATTGTAAATATGCATGAAAAGTTAAAGTGTAACCTACTCATCTAGTCCACCATATCTTCTTATGCTCAGAAAGTGAAGGCCATTCTTTGACCTAATTCCAGTGTGCTTCATGACCCAGGTGATCCCTTGTCCCTGACTTAGATGCTGAGTTTGTTCAAGAGAAGAGGTGCCCTGAAACAGGTCCCAGAATGACCTCCCTGCATGAGAGGATGAGACCACCAGGGGGCGCTCAAAGTCCCTAAACACAAGCACCATCCCAGCAGGAGGTGCCCTTGGAGGTTTGGGCTGGTTTCCTGTGTGGTGTCCTCTTCAGGTCAGTTTCCCTCAGGTAACCTCTGGATTCCTGATTCTTAGTCTCTGAGTTAGAAAAGTCTGTTGTAAACAGAGACAACTTTACTGTGTAAACAAATGGTAGAGAGTGTCATTCAGACACACTTGTGCTAAAATGACTATTAATCATCAAATTTTTTGACCCACATAACCTTAATCTAACCTCTCTGAATTCCTCATTCTGCACTTGCCTCTGAAATCTCTGAGTTACAAACTGTTGTAAAGAGACACAACCTTCTCACATGGACAAAAGGCAGAGATTCTCTATCAGACACACTTGTATCAAGTACCAATCAATGATCAAATCTTCAGCCCAAGTCACCTAAACTCAACCAGAGGCTCTGCAGACTGAACAGTTCAGATCAGCTCCACAAAGCTCAGGGCCTCAGCCAGCCAGCAGCAGGGCAGAAATGTGCTGGAGGGTGGGCACTAGAGTCGTGTGACCCCAAAGCTAGAGAAGAAGGACCATGCATGTTACAGTAATCCAGTTATCATCATGCTAATAGCCCCAAGATTAGGGTGACAGCAGGCAGAGGCATAGGGACCCACAGAAGCTTGGTACAGATGACCAGGCTGACGACAAACACTCACCCAAAGGGACATGGAATGTTTATTATGCACAGAGTTGAAATCTCTGGGAAGCACAGGATAGGCCCTTAAGGAAGTGAGACCTTATTTGATGGAGTGAGGAATGGAGACGGGCTTGGTCTTTTGTTTTTTTTTGTTGTGGTAGGGGTGGGAAGGAATTATTTTTCCAGAAGCTTGTGTGGTGTAAACCTCACAATGACATCCGAGGACAAATCCATGATTCCTTATCAGATTTCTCATGTGTGGCAGATGGAGAAGAAGCAAAAATAAGCCCTCAGTTCTCAGCAGTCAAACAAATAATAAAATGGAGTATGGAAACCTCTTTTACTTAACAACCATACAAAAGGAGCAATAATTGAGATTACGTATCATTGTGTTCAAAAACCAGGTGTTCAGAAAATGAGAAGAATAATTAATTATAAGTAATTAAATGAGGATGAGGATGATGAAGGTGATGATAAAAGTGATGATGATGGTGGTGGTGGTGGTGGTGGTGGCGATGATAGAAAGGACACTGGTTTTGGTCTGATGTCTTGGTGGGAATATGTACTTTATTCAAGGTCATTGGTTTTTAGAAGGCCTTGTGTCAACTTACAGTTGGGCCATTGGGGTTTATATTTCTGAATAACATCCAAAGAGAAGATGCCTATTTACTTTTCCTATAAAAAGTTATTTTTTGGACAAACCCCATGTCTATGGAAAATGAGAAGAATGATTATAACTAAGGAAATGGTAATGATTGTGATGATGGTGATGATGATGATGATGATGATGATGATGATCACTATGATTGGCTGAGACACGGATCATGGTCTAATGCAGTGATGGTGAACCTTTTGAGCTTGGCGTGTCAGCATTTTGAAAAACCCTAACTTAACTCTGGTGCCATGTCACACATAGAAATTTTTTGATATTTGCAACCATAGTAAAACAAAGATTTATATTTTTGATATTTATTTTATATATTTAAATGCCACTTAACAAAGAAAAATCAACCAAAAAAATGAGTTTGCGTGTCACCTCTGACACGCGTGTCATAGGTTCGCCATCACTGGTCTAATAAAATGATGGCTCCTCATACAGACACACCATCACCATGGATCCTCCAGTGAGCAGGGTCCAGTCTTCCCTGTCACTGTTGAGAGAGTTTATAAATAGGATCCCAATGAATTATGCAGCTTCGTTAATCCTTGTTGAGACTAGATCAGCAATGACCTCAAAGGTGTCCAAGTGCAAATCTCCTGGACTTAGGAAGAGTTACCTTCTAGAACAGAGACACTGTGAGAATGTGCATGTAGGGAACAGGGATCCCCTTTTGCCACCAGTTTGCAATGCCTGTTCCTCATTTCTCTAGATACCTGCCTGGATTAATTTTAACATTTTTATTTCTAACAAACTCCTATTCATAATTATTCAGGTATTTTCTATGATGATACAAGCTCTACCTATCATTCCCTATATTTCCTTCTGGGCCTTCACTGGAGAAGGCTTTGAACCCAAAGGCCCAGTAACTCTCTGTCCATGAACATCAGGTGTATTTCTGTCATGTGACTCAACACAAGTCCAGCTTCCTCCCCTCACTGAGTTCCACAGTCACATCCAGATTTATGGGTAATTTCCCAGCAGAGCTCCCCTCTGGTACCAGAACCTGCTCCAGTCCCTGTGGCTGCTGTAGCCAATCCACATGGACAGGGGAGGCTCAGCATTTTGGGAGAGTTCTTTATAAAATCACACAAAACAGGACCCATCAAAAATATTAAATTAGCCTTGGTTAAAATTAAGGACATTCATCCCATCAAATATTCCATTACGCAAATGAAAATACAAACATAAACATAAAGAATCTATTTCCATTATGACAGGTGTGAGATGGTACCTCTTTGATGTTTTGAATTGCATCTCTCTGATGATTAGTGACTTTGAGCATTTTTCATATGTCTCTTAGCCTTCAGTATGTCCACTTTCGAGAAAGTGTTTATTTAGGTCAGTGGTTCCCAAACTTATTTGGCCTACTGCCCCCTTTCCAGAAAAAAATATTACTCAGCACCCCCTGGAAATTAATTTTTTTAAAAATTTTAATAGCAATTAAACAGAAAGATATATGTATTCATGTTTCTACCTTTTTCGTAAAATATAGTAAAGAAGGGTGTAAATTAGAAACATTGAAGTTTGAAATTATGAAACTATTTATTGAACTCAGAATAGAAAGGTAATACAAAAAAAGTTAAAACAAATGCACCTGCGGCCATCACCGCCCCCCTGGATCGCTGCAGCGCCCACCAGGGGGCGGTAGCGCCCACTTTGGGAATCACTGATTTAAGTCCTTTGTTCTTTTTTTTAAAACTGGATTGTTTATCGCCGAAACCGGTTTGGCTCAGTGGATAGAGCATCGGCTTGCGGACCGAGAGGTCCCAGGTTCGATCCCGGTCAAGGGCATGTACCTTGGTGTGCAGGAGGCAGCTGGTCGATGTTTCTAACTCTCTATCCCTCTCCCTTCCTCTCTGTAAAAAATCAATAAAATATATTTTAAAAAAATAAACTGGATTGTTTATCTGCCTTTTGTTAAGTTGTATGAGTTCCCTATACATTTTGGAGATTAAACCCTTATCAGATGTCACATTGGCAAATCATACATCTGATGGAAGAATTTATAAATTACATATTAAGGTCATATTACATTATGTAGGAGAGCCCAGCACACTCTGACCATAAGAGCCTCCCAGGGGAAGGGTATATAGGGAGTCTGGGAATGAGTGATTCCTCTCAGGGTTGAAGTGTCCTTTCCTGTGAGAAATTCTATGGTAAGAATTCTCTTCGCTCACCTCCCTCTGAACCCAGACATCACTGCTAACACTAGACTGAGAAAATAGGTCAATCTGCTTCCATCATCATTTCAACATATGAATGATTCTGAGTTGTACACCTGCATGATCACTGCTTTAATTTCTTGTATTTTCTTCCTTTAAAACTATGATTATTTCTTAAAGCCGGGACCGGTTTGGCTCAGTGGATAGAGCGTTGGCCTGCGGACTGAAAGGTCCCAGGTTCAATTCCTGTCAGGGGCATGTACCTGGGTTGCGGGCACATCCCCAGTGGGAGGTGTGCAGGAGGCAGCTGATCGATGTTTCTCTCTCATCGATGTTTCTAACTCTCTCCCTTCCGCTCTGTAAAAAATCAATAAAATATATTAAAAAAAAGAGAAAGAAAAAAAAAAACTATGATTATTTCTGATGTAAATAGTTTGGGGTCTCTGCAAAAGGCCACACCTTTCATACATAAAGGAAGAGTTTGGACAGGAAGCTGTATACAAAGTCACAAAATTTCCAATATCAAGAATCAAGAATGTCCCACTTGCCTGTGTTTGGGAGGTAGTTTCACAGATCAAAATAACATATAAATTAATATAAAATATATTGATAGTAGCTGTTCAACACTTTTAATATTTTTCCAGGGTGGTAGAAATTAGATTGAAATTATGATACAAAAATTTGGAAATTATGGATATGTTTAGAGTGTTGAGATTCAGACATTTTTGGAACAAATTCTAATTCCATTTAATTCAATTTTAAATATGCATGAAAAGTTAAAAGTGAAACCTACTCCTCTATTCCACTATTTCCTCTTATGCTCACAAAGTTTAGAAAATTTGTTGACCTAATTCCAATGTGTGTCATGACCAAGTGGTCCCCTGTCTATGACTTACATGCTGAGTGAGGTCAAGGAAGAAGATGCCCACAGAGGGGCTTCAGAATGACAAGGGCAGCCTAACCTCAGGCCCCACACTTACAGGAAAAGTTGTCCCACATGCAACTTTCTCTTCAAGCTCCAGGGTAAATACTCTCCTGGGCTGTGCAGGCTCAAGCTGTCCCCTCACACAGGGCTTGGTTCTCTGGGAAGAGAGCTGTGGTCTAGAAGAAGATGAGACTGCTGGGTCTTCTCCTGTGCCTGGTGACAACCTCCCTGTCTCAAGAGTCAGGCAGAGGTCATGGGATGGCTGTGACTGCATATGACTGACAGGGACTGATGCTCCTTGTCCCCAGGTGTCCTTTTCAGGTGCACATGAAGAGATCAAACCCAGGACTGGTGAAGCCCTCGCAGACACTCTCCCTCACCTGCACTGTCTCTGGTTACTCCATCACCAGTTGTTCCTGCTGGAGCTGGATCTGCTAGTCCCAAGGTAAGGGGCTGGAGTGAATGGGGTGCATATGTTATGATGGAGGCACTTACTACAGCCCCTCCATGAAAAGTCAAACCCCCACCTCGAGTGACATGTCCAAGAACCAGTTCTCCTTGCATCTGAGCTCCATGACCACTGAAGACACAGTCATGTATTACTGTGCTAGAGACACAGTGAAGGGAAGTCATTGTGAGCCCAGACACAAACCTCCCTATGATATTATGTGTGGCTATTTCAGAAAAAAAAGGAGGCAAGTTGAACTGGGTAAACAATGAGGAAATCACAACACTATAAATGGACAATCCTGGAGGTGTGTCTGTTCAGACTTGGTGAATTCCCATCCATGGTAACTCATCTCCTGAGCCGGGGGTAGCTTTTCCCATGTTGCACATTAGTCCATCTAGTGAATGGGGCTTCAGGTTCAAGGGGACACATATCATGTATGGACACAGTGATGACACTGCCAAGGGCCACAGGCAGACTTGAGTAGGAATTTGAGAGGGAACAGATGGTGCTTCTGAAATGAGCTTCTGATGAAGCAGGAAAGCCCAACATGCCCTTCTGCTCCCTGGTTAGAACCATGACACGTGTCCTCATGGGCACAGACCATGATGGTGAATACAAGGCAGAACCGCCAAGACTGAAAAGGTTTCTATAAAATTAGATCCATCAGCTCCAGGAATGGGAGGTTATCTGAATGATTTATTCATTCTGTAATCAATGGACAGAGAAAGATACTACTCTTCAGGCCAAAAATGATTTTATTTATATCTGTTATTTCAAATCATTGATTTGAAACACAATTTTCCATAATCAAATGTCCAAAACTTAAACATAATTCCTCCCTGATCTTTACCAAAAGTTCACCTAAACACACCTGATCATGATTATTTTCTTCTATATCCCAATGTATGAAACTGAATCTACAACAGAGTCTAGAGAATAAACACCCCAATGGAGGCAGTGCAGCTGCTATATGTCCAGCACCAGCTCCCCTGAAGGAATAGGACCCGGGAGCTCTGTCTGTGTCTCTATAGTTCATGTTTCTGGTTCCCAGGGACCCACACAGACACTCCTTTCTCCCCCAACCTTTGGTCCACTGGCTCTAGGCTCACATCTGGTCTTATTTTATCACCTGATCACTTTGTAGGGGAAATGATGAAGGAAGAAACTTCCCATCTCATGAACATGATCCTCCTGCACTTTTACTTCTTTCTTGGGTTGTGAGGTTTGATTTCTCTGGGTTGTCATAACTGGTTACTGTCAAAGGCATCTCTCATTACACAATTGTATCTTTCTTTTTTATGAAAATGTTCTTTCCTAAGTCCTTATACAGGTCTCCTGGATCATTTCGGTCCAGTGGGGAGGGCCCAGACCCAGATATTGGAAGTAATGGTTAACAGTATTGTTGAACATGTCACACTCTGGGATCATGTCCTATGTCAGCGTCCAAACTCAGAGCTCCCTATATAGCAAGGGGTTATGCAAATAGGGCCCCCTCTGCTCATAAAAAACCAGCCCAACCCTGACCCTGCAGCTCTGGGACAGGACTCCAGTCCCAGGATCCCCAGGTGTTCCCATTCCCTATTCAGGACTGAGCACAGACCACTCACCATGGGGTTTGGCCTCAGCTGTGTTTTCCTTGTGGCTCTTTTAAGAGGTAGTTTATGGAGAACAAGAAACACTGAGTATGTGAGTGAATATGAGTGAGAGAAGCAGTGGACGTGTCAGAGGTTCCTAACCAGGTCATCTCTGTATTTGCAGGTGTCCAGTGTGACGTGCAGCTGGTGGAGTCTGGGGGAGGCTTGGTGCAGCCTGGGGGGGTCTCTGAGACTCTCCTGTGCAGCCTCTGGATTCACATTTAGTGGCTACAGGATGAACTGGGTCCGCCAGGCTCCAGGGAAGGGGCTGGAGTGGGTTTCATACATTAATGAGGATGGAAGTAGCACATACTATGCCAACTCTGTGAAGGGCCGATTCACCATCTCCAGAGACAACGACAAGAACACGCTGTATCTGCAAATGAACAGCCTGAGATCCCAGGACACCGCTGCGTATTACTGTTTGAGAGACACACAGTGAGGGGAAGTCAGTGTGAGCCCAGACACAAACCTCTCTGCAGGAGAGGTTATGACCACCAGGGGGCGCTCAGGTCCCTGAACACAAGCACCATACCAGCAGCAGGTTGGGTTGGAAGTTAGGGCTGGTTTCCTGTGTGGTTTCCTCTTCATGTCACAGTTTCCCTCAGGGAACCTCTGGATTCCTGACTCTGCACTTACCTCTGACGTCTCTGAGTTAGAAAAGTCTGTTGTAAACAGATAACTCTCTCACATGAACATATGGCAGAGAATCTCTTTCAGACACACTTGTGCTAAAATGACTAGTAATCGCCAAATCTTGTGAACCTTGACACCTAAATCTAACAAGAGTCTCTGCTGACAAAACAGTGCAGCTCACCTGAATGCTGGACAGTGGACACAAGTATGTGAACCCAAAGCTAAAGAAGAAAGACCCCCGGTGGTGACACTCATTCTCTTGTCATCATGGTCATAGCACCAAGAATAGTTGACACCATGCAGAGTTAGAGCAAACCACAATAGTGTGGTGCAGATATCCAGGTTGATGACAAGTACACATATAAAGTTGACATGGGTGTTTATTCTGCACATAGTTGAAATCTTTGAGAAGCACAGAAAAGACCCTTCAGCAAGTCAGACATGCTTTGATGGAGCCAGGAAAGGAGACTGGCTCAGGGCTTTTATTTTGGCAGGATGGTTGGGAGAGGTAGAAATTCTGCTTATAGGGACTGGTTTGGTTTTAATCTCACGATGACATAAAAACTATGACTTATTATCCAATTTCCCATGTGAGGGACAGATGGAGAAGATGCAGCAATGAACCATCAGTTGTCAGAAGTTGAACAAGAAGGAAAATAGAGTATGGCTACCAATTTTCTTACAACCATAAAAAATACCCAAAAAATTGAGGTAAAGGATCCTTATGTGCATACAAATACCATGACTACAGAAAATGAGAAGAATAAGTAAGTAAATGATGATGGTGGTGATGGTAATGATAGAATTATAAATAGTCTTGGTCCAGTGTCTTGGTGGGAATAGGTCCTTTCACTTTTTGTGAAGGGCTAGTGTCAACATATAGTTGGGTCTATGGAAATTCAATCTCCCAATGGTATCTGAAGAGTAGAACTTTCTTTTGCAATAAAAAGTCATTGTGTGTGGATATCCACCATGTTTACAGGAAATAAAAAGAAAAATTAAAGTTAGCAAATGGAAATGATCATGACCAGGATGGACTGATACATGGGCCCTCGTCTAATGAAATGATGACTCCTCATACAGACACATCATCACCATAGCTCCTCCAGTGAGGAGTGCCCACCATTCCCTGTGAGTGTTGACAGATTTTATAATGGAAGCCCCAATGAATTATGAAGCTTCAAAAATCCATGCTGAGACTAGAGTTGTAATGACCCCAAAGGTGTCCAAGTTCTAATTCCCTGGACCTGGGAAGGTGTTACCTTCTAGAACAGAGACACTATGAGAATGTGCATGTAGATTATAAGGAATCCCCTTCTTAACAGTTTACAATGACATGTTCTTTATTTCTCTTGATCCCTACCTGCATGAATTTTAATGTTTTTTTCTTTCTAACAAACTCCTATTCATAGTTACTCAAGTATTTTCTATGATGACATAAATTCTCCCTATCATTCCCTATATTCCCTTCTGGGCCTTCACTGGAGGAGGCGTTAAGCCCATATGTATAATAAGAGTCTTTTTTATGAAAATCAACCATATTTCTATTCTGAGACTCAAAACCAGTCCAGCTAGCAGCCTCTACTTTAATTCATATAAAGTTAACAATATATGAGGAAATTTAACAGAACATTGTAAAGCTCATTTACCATGATGAAGTGGGATATCATTTTAGAATGCAAGGATGGTTCAAGGTATGTAAACCAATAACTGCGATATACCTCATCCTTAGAATGAAGACCAAAAAATATTTCATATAAATAGAAATAAAAAAGGAAAAATTTAAAATTCAAAAACCTTTCATGACTAAATTGTAAAAAAATTAGTTATACAAGGTATGTGTCTCAAAATAGCAAAGGCCACATTTGAGAAACCAACAAGTATCATAATACTCAACGGAGAAAATTGAACATTATTCTTCTAATATCAGGACCAACACAGGAATACTTTTATTCTAAAAAACCACAAATGCTTGTCTGAAAAATTAAGCAAGAAAAAAAATAGAAACTATCAATATGAGATAAAACAAGTTAAAATGCCCCTTCCTATCAGTATACAGATGACACAATCTTACTTATAGAAAACCTTAAAAATTGCACCAGAAAACTGAGAGAACTAGAAAGTGAACTCAGGAAAGACATAGTGAACAAAACCTACACACAAGTGTCTTGTGTCTCTGCAGAAGCTCAAGAAAGTGTCTTCATGGCTCTAGGAAATATGTGGGCTATTTCAGAGGAAAGTGAGGAAAGAAAACTTGAACTAGCTAAAAAACAAGGAGATCATAACCTAATGAAACAAGAACCCTAGACGTGTGTGTCCTTGGTCTTGGTTAATCCCCCATCATGTTCCCAGGTAGCTCCCCCCGCAATGTGGCACAGAGTCAGGTGCAGGTTACAGTTAACCCCCATCATGTGGGAACATGTGACAGTGGTCCTAAGATCACATGCAGACATGGATTTCCAATAACAAGACTTTCATAACCTCAACTTAATTTCTCCTAAATCATTACCCACATCTTCCACTAAACACACCTGGTCATGATAGAGATTCTTCTATATCCCAATGAAACTGAATCTGAAACTGAATCTATAACAGACACTAGAGCAGTGGTTCTCAACCTTCCTAATGCTGCGACCCTTTAATACAGTTCCACATGTTGTGGTGACCCCCAATCTTAAAATTATTTTCGTTGCTACTTCATAACTGTAATTTTGCTACTGTTATGAATTATAATGTAAATATCTGATATGCAGGATGTATTTTCATTGTTACAAATTGAACATAATTTCACAGGCAACCCCTGTGAAAGGGTCATTTGACCCCCAATGGGGTCGCAACCCTAGGTTGAGAACCTCTGCTGTAGGCAGAGGTGGTCTCTGGAGGCTTTGAGTTTGTGCCTGATCTAATTACTCAAAAACAGCCTTTGACACTGTTCTGCACTAGAGATTGAGAGGTGTAGAGATCTACCTAATACATAGTCACAAACTCAAACAGATAGCTAAACTGAGGAGACAAAGAAACAACTTCCAAATGAAAGGACCAGAGAATTCTCCAGGAGAGATAAATGAAGCAGAGGTAAGAAATTTATCTGAAACAGAGTTCAGAGGTAAAAATGCTCAATGGCATGAAAGAAGATATAGTAACTATGAAAAATGAATAGTCTGAAATAAAGAATGACATAACACAAATAAAGAACACATTGGAAGGAATACACAGCAGACTAGGGGAAGCTGAGGATCGAATCAGTGAATTAGAAGACAGAGTTGGAAATATCACTCAATCAGAGAATCAAAAAGAAAAAAGAAACAGGAGAACAGCTTAAGGGAGCTATGGGACAGTGTGAAACGTAACAATATTAGAATAGCAGTGTGCCAGACAGGCAGACAGGGAGAAGGTGTTTGAAGAAATAATGGCAGAAAACTTCCCTAACCTGGTAAAGGAAAAAGTCACACAAGTTCAGGAGGCACAGAGAACCCCAAACAGGGACCCAAATAGGCTCATGCCAAGACACATCATAATTACAATGCCAAAAAATTAAAGACTAAGAGAGAATCTTAAAGGCAGCAAGAGAAAAGAACAACCAGCAACAATCATAATGTCACATGGTCTGACGTGTAAATAATTGGTGTGAACAACAAGCTGACCAAAACCTTTGGAAGGAAAAGCTGGGAAATGACAAGTCCATAAGGGGTTTGGGAAAGCTCCAGCATATTCCTGGAAACTTAAAAGGCTACACACACTCCCAGAGTTGTGTGCATGCTCTGCAAAGAACAAGTTGACTGAGAATTTGTTGTCTCTAGCTGACCTGACGCTCTGTATAAGCAGGAGTGAAAGCTCAGGTAAAGTGGTAAACAGCCTGCCAGAGCATTGGAGGCATGTCTTAAAGCACGCATAGCCCCAGCAGAGGTTGGGAACTGTATTCGTTCAAAGTGTGGGTGGGAAAGGGAGTTCTATAGAAAGTAACTACACAGGGTGATCTAATCACAAATTCCCAACTGGGCAGGTCTAGGTGGGCAATCATGCCCCAGGCCTATATCTGTAAGGAAATATTTGTCTTTGCCTTAAGCAAGCCCTGTTCTTTGTTCTCGTGCATGTAGGTTAACACACCTTTGAAATGCCAGAGTAATCCTCTTTCTTTCAGACTCCTTGGAAGGAACCAATCTTAAGAAAGCACATAACCTTATAATCCAATCCCTGTCTTGTTTTCTCCCACCTTCATGTAATCTTTTTTATATTCCCTTCTTAATTTCAAATGTATAACAGAAACTGCAGAGTGTGTGTGCTGCATAGTCAGCAGTGGTGATGGTGGCAGCACCAGTGGCCCAGCTAGGAAGATGGCAGGCTCAGTCAGGGTCAGACATAGGCTAGGAGGCAAGGGCACTGTTGTGTGGTGGTGGTGGTGGTGGGGCTGGGGACTGGTAGTGGTGGTGGCGAGGAGGTAGAAGTTAGCAGATGTGCTCAGAGTCCTGTGATAGTACAGCATCCAAAAGGAGGAGATCTTGGTGAAGGGGGACAAAGTCATCTTGGAGGCAAGTTCTCCAGGCCCAAGAGGTGAAGACCAACTACATGGTGTGGGGGACTGGAAAGGAAGGCCAATCCAGGGAGTACCACACGTTGGATTGTATCTTATTTCTACTTAATAATGCGCACCTTTCTCATCCTGTTTATGCCCTACACACAGCCACTGAAAATATTCCTGTGATTAGAAGGCCTGACCAAAAAGAGGTACTTGGATATCTCAGTGGTGAAGCATCAACATCGGCAAGCATAGCCCAAAGCGCCCTGTAGAAATAGGGCTTCTGAGATCTACTCAAGTCAAATGAACTGCAGATGAAGTATAAGCAGAAGCAAAGGAACCACGAATTGAGGAGAAGTGTGTGCACCTTGATCATTGACTATTGGCTTTCTTTCTGCCAAGTGGTTTGGGGGGCTGCTGTGACAAGACTGGAGGAGGCCATTAACAGTGGCGGCTGCAGCTGTGGATACAGTTAATGCTGCCTCCCTAACAGGGTCCAAAAAAATGAGTTTGGAGGAAACAAAGAAGATGACCAGAAGAAAGAGCTGGAAGAATAGCAGAAACTGGGTAATGGTCCTGCAGAAGTTTATGAAGAAGGAAAAGACATCAACCCTCACATTCCCCAGTATGTTTCTTCAGTGCCATGGTATATTGCTCCATCAAAAAGATCTAAAGAGAATTCCATAGCTAATAAGTAGCACAAAGGAGCATGTGAAAACTGTGAGGCCATGACACAGAAAAAGAAAGACTGCTTTGAGAGACTTAGGCGAGTTGGAGCAAAATTTACAAGAACTGACATAGCTCCAGACGAATATGTCCAGCCTTGGCTGATGTTTGACTATGATGGGAAGAGGGATAGGTGGAATGGCTACAATACAGAAGAACACATGGAAATTGTAGAAGAATATGCCAAAGTTGATCTGGCAAAATGAACATGGAAAACCCAGAAACTCCAGGAAGAATTAACCTCAGGAAAATCAGTGGAACAGACTAATTCTCCAAAACACCAATGGGAAGAAGAGGAACCTAATTCTAAAATGGAAAAATACCATAATAGTGAGAATGAGGATGAAGGTAAATATGTAGATGACATTGACATGCCTGGACAGAACTTTGACTCTAACAGACCGATTACTATTCGGAATTTCAGGATTTGAGAAGATATTTCAAAATATTTGTAGAATTTAGATCTAAACTCTGTTTAGTATAATCCCAAAACTAGAGCGATGAGAGAAAATCCCTTTGCCCATGCAGGAAAGAATCCAGATGAAGTGAGCTATGTGGGAGACAACTTTGTTAGATACATAAGTGACACTATTTCAATGGCTCAGACACAGTTGTTTGCATGGGAAGCCTATGACAAGGGATCTGAAGTGCATCTGCATCCCAATCCTACTAAACTAGAGCTCTTATATAAGTCCTTCAAGGTAAAAAAAAAGAAGAAGAAGAAGAAGAAGAAGAAGAAGAAGAAGAAGAAGAAGAAGAAGAAGAAGAAGAAGAAGAAGGAGGAGGAGACTCCAAAGAACAGCAGAAAGAAAGCATCCTGGAAAAGTGTGGTGGCCAAGAACATTTGGATGCCCCTCCAGCTGAGTTGCTTCTAGCTCAGACGGAAGACTATGTGGAGTACTCAAGGCATGGGACAGCCATTAAAGGACAGGAGCGGGCTGTCCCTGCTCCAGATATGAGGAGTATGTGAAGATCCACAATGACACGCGCATCTGGGGATCTTACTGGAAAGAAGGCCGATGGGGTTACAAATGCTGTCACTCTTTTGTCAAACACTGCTATTGCACTAGAGAAGCTGGGGAGGAGATTGTGAATTCAGAGGGACGTATTGCAAATGATATAACTAGAGAAGAATCTGTGAAAAAACCTCAAACTCTCATGGAGATGCATCAGGAAAAACTAAAAGAGGAGAAAAAGAAGAAGCAGCATCGAAAGAGCAGCTCAGATAGTGATGATGAAGAAAAGAAACATGAAAAACTGAAAAAGGCACTGCATGCAGAGGAGGCCCTCTTCATGTAAGGAGTTCATGCAGATTGATAACAGGAAGGGGCCTTACAATATCCTACATGAAATTTGGGGACCCACCCAGGAGGAAATGAAGGTCTATAGAATGAAGCGTCAGAGGCCGGATGACCCCATGGTCTCTTTCCTTGGACAGTAGTAACTAGTTGTAGACAGTCACTCATGATAAACACAGCTGATGATATATTATTTTCAGCTTCTTGCCAATGACTGTAGATGGAAAAGTCAGTGTCTGCTCATCTTGCTACCTGACTTTAATAAAGCTTCCAGAAGTCTAATAGTACATTCATTGCTTTCCACGCTGAAGAAATAGAAGAAAAACAAAGAGGATGTACATTAAAAGCAGATTAAGACTTTTATTTCCATTTTATATTAGTGATATGGAAAGAGACTCTGGCTGGCTTCCTCAGTCTCTCTCTCTCTCTCTCTCTCTCTCTCTCTCTCTCTCTCATCTTTCACTCAATAGTTAAGTCTTAAACTGTATTTTTTTTTTCAATTTTATGGCCCTTTATCTTGTGTTTGACATTTTAAAGGTAGATTAATTAATTTTCTCAAAACTAGGGCTTCATATTTTTCTAATTAGTAGTAACTATAATTGTTATTGTATAGTCATTTGATTTTGCCTTCTAAGGCTTTCCTGTAGCTAAAAAAAAAAAAAAAAAAAAAAAAAAAAAAAAAAAAAAAAAAAAAAAAAAATCTATCTTAAAGGAATTTTGTAGAACATGTGAATAACTTTATCCTCTGTGGTAATAATTCCATTTTTTTTACTCATTTATAAAATTGTTATTTTTAAAATATTTCCTTGTGTCTTACACCCAGAACTAAATGTGTTAAGCCTGTGAATGGGAAAATAATAGCTGTTTTGTCATTCTTGAATCAGAGTTGACCAATCAGTGTCAATCTTTTACCATTTTGGACATGGGCGTTTAGACACAGACATCCTTTCCTTTATCATAGAGGATATTATTTGTGATGCTATATTTTTGTTTTAATGTGATTGCCTTTATTTAACAATCATAAACACTAAATTTGATTTTAAAAGCTTGTAGAATTCCCTTGTGCCTAATGTTTGTAGCCAGCAGGTGTAACTTTGCAAAATTTGCAAAAGCAAAACCTGAAGTTGAAAGTTTCTTCAAAAAATCATAAGGATAGCATGTAGGACTACTGGGAACTGTGATTGCCACGATCCTCATGCCTCTTCCAAGAACATTGTGTAAATAATAAAGACAGAGAGAACAGGGTCTGTGAAAAAAACTAGTTAAAAAGCTTTGACATGAGCATATTGATTTTTAATAGCTCACTGGGTTTTCTGAGCTACCAAAATCCGCTTGGATACTGCATTAAGTTGGCATCTTGGAGATAATTCTGGTGGGACAGTAACTGAATTGAGTTGTCAAGTACTATGGATATCTGCATGGTGTCTAGATCAGGCTGGCATGAACGTAAAACAACAATGCACATAGATCTAATTCTTACCCACTTCAAAAATGTCAAAAGTTTATGTTTTCATCTCCCTTCTTTAACATAGGATAGTTCAGCATAAATCTGAGATTGGAGTTAATTTTGTATTTATTTATCTACTGTTATTAAAGTTTTATAATTGAGAATCAAAAAAGAGTGTGTGATCTTTGATGAAGAGAGATGGGCTGCCTGCTTGGAGAGTCACAAAGAAGGGATTGTACAGACTGGACAGAGTAGCTATGAGAGTGGAAAAAAAAATGCTGCAATCAAAGCCAAAATTTTGGCTCAGAAAAGATCTACCATCAAGACTGACTTAGATGATCAAATAACTGCTCTCAAACAGAGGAGTTTTGTGGACGCTGAGGTAGATGTGACCTGGGATATTGTCAGCAGAGAGAGAGAGTGTGGAGGACATGGACAACTATCCTACAGAGCACGGGGAAGACCTTTTCCAAGGATATTTTTGCAATTCTTCAGTCTGTGAAAGCCAGGGAAGAAGGGCGTGCACCTGAACAGCGACCAGTCCCAAATGCAGCACCTGTGGCTCCCACATTGCCTACCAAATAGCCTATCCCAGCTGCTACAACAGGTATGACCAGGAAAGAAACTGCAAAACTGTTATTTGATGAAGCAGTTGGATCTTGTTTTGGCTCAAATAAACTCCTAAAAATTAAAAAAAAAAAAAAGTCACAAACATCTCACCAGCCCGTGCTTGGGAGGTAGTTTCTCAGATCAAAGTAACATTATAAATTAATATGTAAAATGCTGACAGTGGCTGTTCTTTACTTTGATATTTTGCATAAGGGTAAAATTTATATAACATTACATTCAATAAATTTGGAAATTGTGGCTACAGTAGAGTGTTGAGATTCAGAAACAGTGGGAAAAAAAGTTAATCTCATTAAATCTCTATGAAATATGCATGAGAAGTTAAAAGTGTAACCTGCTCATTTAGTTCACCATTTCTTCTTAAGCTCCGAAAGTCTAGGCCACGCTTTGTTATTAATCCAATGAGTCTCATGACCCATGTGGCTTCCTGTCCCTGACTTACTTAGTGAGTGAGGTCAACAGAAGACATTCCCCTACACAGGCCCCAGAATGATCAGGGAAGTCTGACCTTAGAACCTCTATTTATAGGAAAGGGCTGGCCCACATGCAAATTTCTCTTCAAGCTCCAGGGTAAATCCTCTCCTGGGCTGTGCAGGCTTACATCTGTCTCCTCACACAGGGCTGAGGCCTCTGGGAAGGCAGAGCTGTGGTCTAGAAGAAGATGAGACTGCTGGGTCTTCTTCTGTGCCTGGTGACAGCCCCCCAAGGTGAAGGTCTCAGGGGTCAGATGGGGTCATGGGATGGCTGTGATTGCAGGTGGCTGACAGGCCTGATGCTTCTTGTCCCCAGGTGTCCTGTCCCAGGTGCAGCTGCAGGAGTCTGGCCCAGGACTGGTGAAGCCCTCGCAGACCCTCTCCCTCACCTGCACTGTCTCTGGATTCTCCTTAACGAGCTATGGTGTACACTGGACCCGCCAGGCTCCTGGAAAGGGCCTGGAGTGGATCGGGGTTATAGGGAGTGCTGGAGATGCATACTATAACCCAACTTTGAAATCCCGATTAAGCATCAGCAGAGACACGTCCAAGAGCCAAGTTTATTTATCACTGACCAGCCTGACAGCCAAGGACACGGCTGTGTATTACTGTGCGAGACACACAGTGAGGGGAAATCAGTGTGAGCCCAAACACAAACCTCCCCGAGGGAGACAGCAAGGCTGGGCTGCATGGGGCGCTTGGGACACCAGGGGGCGCGCAAGTCACAGCAATCAACACAGGCAGCCCAGGCACTGGCTCAGAGAGAGGCTCAGCCTGGATCCTGTGGGAGGCTGGGTTTTCCTCTTCATCTGATATTGGTTCCTGGACCTTTTCCTGAGTCATGATCAGGGCACAGACAGTTCAGCAGCAAAGAGCCGGTCAGTTCTGATGGAGAAGAGAGGCCACAGGATGGCCATTACCCAGCCCCTTGCACACAGAGAAGTTGGAAGTGTGCCCTGTGCAAAGACAGCAGGGTCTTGCCCACAGCAGCTTCAGAGGCTGAGTCTGATGATGCCCACACACCAGGGGATGAAATGACCTTCAGCTCTGACATAACCTCGGTCTAGGGAGGCAGGGAGGCCTCTCCAGCAGTTGCAGTGGGCTCAGGAAGCTGGGAGAGGGACTGGCACAGGGTGAGCTGTGTCAGGGAGTGAGGACTGGTGGGGGTCTTGTGATGGGAAGGAGCTGTAGTAGATGGATCCCCTCAAAGGTCAGAGGAGAGACCACTAGGCTTCTTCACCTGGGTGTCCAGATGTGGGCAGAAGTGGAGGAGGGAGGGCGAGGCTTGAAAGCTGCCAGACGTCAGCACCAAACCTGGGCTCAGACTCCTGTGTCCACCTAACAATTGCAATACTAAGTCAAAGGGAGGAATTCATGCAACCAGCGATGATTAGCAAGTCAATAAGCACAAAACAGGAGTGAGAGTGGGGTCTGGTTCTGACATTGAGTGAAGTTTCCACTGCCTGATCCTCCCCTTGTACAGAAGGTCAGGGGTCAGATTCTACTTCCAGAATTGCAGCTTCTAGAGGGTTCTGAGCATCCTGAGTTAGATGTCCTGCACTGGAGTGGTTCTCCAAGGTGTGGATTCTGAATTGCTCTGTGAGCTGTAAGGTGTGAACTCAGGGAATAATTGCAGTTTCATTATGGCCTTTATTATTAAAACACATGATCAGGTCTCTTCAGGGGGGTTCACAAGCCATTTCTTCTGATATCTCATTATTAGGTGTCAGTTAAGTGATTTAGTACAAGACACAACTGCTCTGCATTTTGATCCTCCCTCTCTCTGTAGTCTTAGCCCATCATGAGCTCACAGGCCCCTTCCCAGAATATCAGCTACCAGATTCCTTTCCTTCCAGGGCCTCAGGTAGACGCTCGGAAGTCAGGTCCCACAATGGCTCTCTGTGACCAAGAGCAGGTACTCACTTGCCCATTGTGGTCCTGCCCACCAGGTGACCTGGGAGAGCAGCCTCACCTGACAGCTGACAAAGCTGCTGCCTCGTCCCTCCCAGTGCTAGATGTGCATCACCTTCCTGAGGGTGGTCTCCAGGGGACTTTAAGAAATGCACCCCCGAGGTTAAAGGGGTGACCCAGCCCCACCTCTGACTCTCCCTGGAGCAAGCCTGACCTGGTCTAACCTACTCTGGGTGTACAGGACCTATAAGAACACAGGCACACGAGGGCATGCAATTCAATTCTGTGTTTGTATGTGGATGCATTTGATTGGCTTCCAAAAAATTCACACCCAGGCCCAGAATCCATGTGTGGTTCCTGCCCAGGTGCTATGTACAGGGAAGAGGAGCAAATGTAGATTTTATAGCAAAGTAAATCGTCACAGTGTGTGTATTTATTAAATAGTAAATGTGTTGTGAGATTTGGTCACCAACGGGATGTGCAAATGGGGCCTTCAATGAAAAAAAAAAACTGAGGACATAAGAGGCCACAGAGCCCCCAGGATCTCTGGATGAGGGGAGGATTGGCTATGTTCATGCATCTGGCAACTCCAGGACAGGGCCTCTGCTGGCTTCCTAAAGCCCTGGTTTGGGGTCTCCTTGAAGAGCCATTGGAGGTCAGTAGGGCCAGCTCACTCTATCCAGAGATGTCAAAATCACACGGTATCCCTGAGGGAGCAATCTGACATTAGGGTACAGCCTTCACTACTGGACTAGAGATTCTGAAAGGTTAATGCCCTGTGAACCCAGGCAGGATCATGCCCAGAAGAGCCAGGACTGAGCAGCAGGGGTCTCTCAGGGTTCAGGAACAGGTGCAGAGGGAGTTGAGCAGGGATTTCCTAAGGCCTGGGGCTTCTTCTCTTCATACAAACAACCCAAACTGAAAGTTGGACATGACTGCTGAGGTGACTGTGAATATCTTGATCTATCAGAGCTTTTTCCAAACTCAATGAGATATGAGAACTACACACAAGGAGGGTGTTTCTATGGCTTCAGGATATTTGAATTGTAAGGGACTGGCACAGGGATGGATTTATTACATCATTAGCAGCAGAATTTTGGAAGAAGACATTTAGGTGTCAAAGGAAGAAAAGATTCAACTATCAAAGCTCAGATCTGGCCCAGGTGGCCCCATGTCATCCAATGCTGGGCTCACAATGAGGAGCATGTCCTGTGGGGCCTGATAACTCAGTAGTAGGAGCTCTGTCTTAACAGAGGTCAGAGACCTGACAGGGGCCACACATCTTACAACAAGGATTAGCACTTGGTGAAACCTAGCTCTTGTTCTTTGAAAAGATAAACAATATTGATGAACTGTTATCCAGGCTCATCAAGAAACAAAGGAAGAGACCCTAAATAAATGAAATCAGACGTGGATGTGGAGAAGGAACAACTTATACCACAGAAATACAAAGGATTGTAAAAACAAACAAAAAACTCATGAACAATGAAATGGAGAAGTTCCTAGAAAAACACAATCTCTCAATATTGAATCAGGATGAATCGGAAAACCTGAATAGGCCAATAACAACTGATGAAATAGAAGCAGTAATCCAAAATGTCCCAGTAAACAAAGCCCAGATCAAGTTATAGAAAACCCTAAAGACTTTAATAAGCATTCAAAGAAGAACTTACACTTATATTTCTCAAACTATTCAAAAAATTCCAAGAGGAAGGAACACATCCAAGCTCTTTTTATGAGGCCAGCATTATCCAAATTTCAAAACCAGAGAAAGACAATAGAAAGAAAGAGAATTACAGGCCAATATTCCTAATGAACATAGATGCTAAGATACCCAACTCAAATATTAGCAACTTGTCTCCAGCAATATATTAAAGTGATCATACACCATGACCAAATGGAGTTTTTTCCTGGGATACAATATCCCCACATCAATAAATGTGATATATCATATAAACAAATTGAAAGACAAAAATCATACAATGTATTAATAGATTCAGAAAAGCATTTGACAAAATCCAACACCCATTTTTCCAAAAATCTCTCAGCATAGTGGGAGATGAGGGAGCATATCTCAACATGATAAAGGTTATATATGACAAACCTACAGTGAACATCATACTCAAAGAGCAAAAACTAAAACCATTTCCTGTAAGAACAGGAGCAAGACAGGGATGTCTGCATTCACTATATATGTATTTATATATTTATATATTTATATATTTATATATAAAAGCCTAAGCGACCTTTAGGACTGGACAACTGGCCAGTAGGTATGACGCACACTGACCACCAGGGGGCAGATGCTCAATGTAGGATCTGTCCCCTGGTGGTCAGTGCGCTCTCAAGCCAACCTCCTACAGTCCCCCTCTCCACCCCCTGCCCTGAGCCAGCTGCACCAATCAGTCCAATTGGGACTGGATGATGACCCGGATCAGCCCTGATAGCCGGCCAGGCCATGGGACCACTTCCTTGTATGAATTCCTGCACCAGGTCTCTAGTTCAATATAAAACTGGATGCCCTAGCCACAGCGATCGGCCAAGAAGAAAAAAAAGGCATCCAAATTGTAAAGGAGAAAGTAAAACTCTCATTATTTGCATATATCATGATATTATATGTAGAAAACCCTAATAAAGACTCCACCAAAAACCTACTAAATTTAATAAACAAATTTGGCAATGTAGAAGAATACAAAATTAGCACCCAAAATTTGATGGTATTTTTATTCACCAATAATGAATCCTCAGAAGAAGACACTAAAGAAACAACTACATTTACTATTGCAACAAATAAATTAAAATACTTAGGAATAAACTTAGCCTAGGACGTAAAAGACTTGTACTCAGATAACTACAGGCTGTCGAAGAGAAAGAGGAAGAGACAGAAAAGTGGAAGAAAATACCATGTTCATGGATTGGTACAATTGACATCATTAAAATGTTCATACATAAAGCAATCTACAGATTCAATGCAACCCCTATTAAAATACCAATGGTATATTTCACAAATCTAGACTCTCAGAGGGAAAGTGGGGGAGGGTGGTTGGGCGTGAAGAGATCAACCAAACAACTTATATGCTTAGCCCATGGAAGCAGACAATACTATGATGAAGGCCTGGGGCTGGCTACAAGGGGTAAATGAGGAATAAAAGGGGACATATGTAATACATTAAAAAAATAAAGGTATAATTTTTAAAAAGGATTACAACTTGGACACTCAGATTCCCAATTGGCATAGTCCCTTTGTCATCCATCTTCTCTCATGTGTAGTTAAGACTCTCATGAATATGCAAAACAAATGAGGTGAACTAGCTTGAATATGGATAAGTCTGTGCCCTGAGTGCACCACACCCTCCCCTACAGCAGTGCTCACATCACAGCCCTTACCATGGACTGGAGGTGGAAAACCCTCTTCCTGGTGGCTGTGGTTACACATAAGGGGCTCCCCTGGCCCTGGGTCAAGGAGGGAACCAGGGAGAGTCAAGGGAGATTTCCACCCACTCATGTCTCCTCTCCACAGGTGTCCACTCCCAGGTGCAGCTGGTGAAGTCTGGGGCTGAGGTGAGGAACCTGGGGCCTCCATGAAGGTCTTCTGCAAACCTTCTGGTTACACCTTCACCAGCTATGGATGCACTGGGTGAGACAGACCCCAGGACAGGGGCATGAGTGGGTAGGGTGGTTTTACCCTAAAAATGGAAACACAAAATACACACAGAAGTTCCAAGGCAGAGTCTCCATGACCAGAGACACGTCCATGAGCACAGCCTACATGGAGCTCAGCAGCGTGAGAGCCCAGGACACAGCCATGTATTACTGTGCAAAAGCCACGCAGTGAGGGGAAGTCAGTGTGAGCCCAGACATAAACCTCCCTAAGGGAGAGGCTGTGACCACCAGGGGGCGCTCAGGGTTCGTGAACACAAGGACCATCCCAGCAGCAGGTGCAGTTGGAGGTTTGGGCTGATATCCAGTGTAGTTTCCTCTTCATGTCACAGTTTCCCTCAGGGAACCTCTGGATTCCTGACTCTGGGCTTACCTCTGACGTCTCTGAGTTAGAAAGTCTATTGTAAATAGAGACAACTTTCTCATGTGGACAAAACATAAAGTGTCTTTCAATCTTGTGACCAAATGGCAATTAACAATCAAATTTGCTGACCCCGGTTCCCTAAATCTAACCAGAGGCTCTGCTAACACAGCAGTGCAGCTCCACACAGGCCAGGGTCCCAGCCTGCCAGCAGCAGGACACGTGGATGCTGGACAGTGGCCACCACCAGCACATGAACGCAAAGCTAGAGAAGAAAGACCCTGGTCATTGACTTGTCGTCACTCTCAAAGCACCAATCACAGGTGACACCATGAGGAGGAGGTAGAGGGACCCACCGTGCCTTGGAATGGATGTCCAGGCTGATGTCCCACAGGCAGGGGCACTTGAAAAGGTTTATATCTTTATGGAAGTGTCTGTTGGTAGCAGGGCAGGCTTTTGAGAAAGTCAGACATGGTTTCCCGGATGACATGGCTCAGTAGTTGGGCATCTACCTATTAACTAGGAGGTTAAGGTTTGATTATTGATCAGGGCACATGCTTGGTTTGCCGTCTTGAAACCCAGTGTGAGATTTGCAGGGAGCACAGATCAATGCTTTTTCCTCTTTATTGATGTTTCTATTTCTCTCTCCCTCTCCTTTCCTCTCTGAAATCAATTAAAAATATATGTAAAAAAAGAAAAAAAATATTTGGATCCCCCAGGTAAGGACACTGGTCCAGGGTTTTATTGTGGATCAGTGCTGGGGGCAGGGAGGGTCCTGCTCACAGGAGGGGCTTGTGTGGGTTCAATGTCCCACCTGCAGGACACAAGGGTGTATCCCCACGTGCCAAGTAAGAGAGAGGGATGAACCTTAACATGTCATCTTCAAATATCACAAATAGAGCCTGGGAAAGAACCAAGATGGCAGGTAGGTAAATGCTTGTACTCCTTGAGGCCTCCCATTACCGCTTGAAAATTACAACTGAAATACAGAACAATCATCATTCAGAAAAGCCTGAACATTGGCTGAATGGAAGTCCTACAACTAGAGAAGAAAGAAGAACTCACATTGAGACTGGTTGGAGGAGTAGAGGCTGGGAATGGGCTGGTCTGCCACCCAACTGTGCCATTTTTTTTTATTTGGGAGGGAGATCGTCTTTGTAGAGGACACCCGTAAGGAGCACGGGGTCCCTGCCCCACATCAGACTCCCATCCCAGGGTTGCAGAGATGGGAGGAGAAGTCCCTGTCACTTTGGGTTGTAAATACCAGCAGGGATTGTGGTTGAATGACAGGGAGGCTGCTGGAATCACAGGTGTTCCTCTTAAAGGTCCAGCACAGGAACTCACAGGGTCCCATTTCATCTGATCCCCAGGGCCGGGAGACCCAGACTTGTATGGGGAGGAATTGGATGGTCTGGCATAGGAGCAGTGACTCCAGGGCAGCTTTCCCCCAGACTTGGGGGCTCACAGGGCTCATTGTTCCTATGCTGGGACCTCCTATGACTCTGGGCTGACTGGCAGCCATATCTGAGTTTCCATCAGCATAGAGCACACAGTTTGCTCTATGTGATTCTGTCCTGGTGATTCCTTGAGACCCCACCCCATCCAATTTGCAGCCCCATCCAAGCTGTTACCAGCAGCTTTTGCATATGAATGGCCTGTCCTGACTGCTAAAATCTCTCAAACAAGCTACAGCTGGGGACAGCATACCCCAAACCTATCCATAAAAGGCCCAAGACCTGGCACAAGCACCAACCTGCCTTGCTTCACAGGCAGGCCTCACCTGGGCACCTCCAGGCCCAATACAAATAGCAAATAGCAGCCTTCTGCAGATCCCCCTATAGCTCCTGCTGGGTGGCTTCAGGAAGTGGCTGACTTTGCACCTGCCTGGAGACCCCAGAGACAGTGAAGCCAACAGACAGTTTCAGAACATAGCAGATTACAACTCTACACAGTCACAAGCAACACTCAAGGGGCAGACTCAGTGAGCAACAGAGTCCCGCTGAAGCAAAGTCCTATTCCACAGGAGTGTCTCCTGCACAGCAGCTCTCCCACTGTAGTCACAGCTGGTCCCCACAACAAGTTGGTCTGGAGCTCAATTTCTCCAAGTGATGCCAGTGGCAAACAAAGCTCAAATGCAAGACTATGCACACAGCCCACACAGCTCAGGTGACTGGAGCGACTGAACCACTGGGCCCTACAGGACACCTACTACACAAGGCCGCTCTGCCAACTCCAGGAGACATAGCAACTCTACTCAATACATAGAAACATATGCAGGGAAACAGCCAAAATGCAGAGACAAAGAAACATGTCACAAATGAAAAAAATGGAAGCAGGCAAACTACTGGATACAGAGTTCAAAACCGTGGTTATAAGGTTACTCAAGAATCTTCATGAGACCTTTAAGGATCTTAGTAAGAATGTCAAAGACATGAAAAAGGAAGAGTCAGAAATGAAGCATACACTATCTGAAATAAAGAATAATTTACATGGATTCAACAATACAGTAGAGGATTCCAGGAATCAAATCAGAGGTAAAGACAAATAGAGACTCTTAAAAGCACAAGAGAAAAGCAGACTGTCAGCTGATTTCTCAACAGGAATTTTGCAGGCGAGAAGTGAGTGGCAAGAAATATTCAAACTGATGAATGATAAGGACCTACAACCTAGACTACTCTAATCAGCACAGCTCTCATTTAGATTTGAGGACCAGATAAAGAGCTTCACTAAAAAAGAAAAAAAAAAAAAAACTAAAGGAATTCATCACCAGCAAACCAGTATTATATGAAATGCTGACCAGTATTCTTTAAAGAAAAGAAGGAGGAGAAGCATGAGGAGGAGGAGGAGGAGGAGGAAAAAAGTAAAAAAAGATGAAGGAGAGATAAAAATATGATCAATATAGTGGCAACAAATATGTATCTATCAACAATTAAATCATAAAATCAAAATAAATAAATAAGAATCTAATGAACAAAATCAACTAATGAAGAGAATAGAATTAGAGGCATGGAAGCATGGAACAGCCTGAAGAATCTCAGAGGGAGGTGGGGAGAGAGGGTGGAAAGAGATTAACCAAAGATCTTACCTATGGACATACATAGTAGGGCAGTGAAGGCCTGGGGTGGGGCATGAACTGGGTAGAAAGGGGGAATGGAGGGAAAAAGGGAGGCATCTGTAATATTCTGAACAACAAATATTTTTAATAATAGACCCTGACTACTTATTCCACTAACACATATAAAATCTGAGTGAAAACAAGGAGCTACAAATGATTGTGGGTAGAAAACAGTTCTAACTCTTCAAAGATAAGAATAATGAGCACCTGTGAGCACTGATAAGAAACAATAACAGGATTAACCAGAGGCCTTAGGTCAAGGTCAAGGGTGGACACTGCTGACTCTGAATGATTTGGGTCAGCTTTCTGCTCCACAGACCAGGAGCTCCCTCAGGATGATGAGGATCCTCAGGTGGGGGAGCTCTATTGGAGCATCCTCCCAACGGGGTGGGGTTGTGATTGGATACTTTAGTTGCCTCCATGGATGATGCATGTGTCCCTCCAATACTCACACATTAAAACCTAATGCCCAAGAAGATGATGTTAGGAGGTGGGGCCTGGGGACCTGCTTAGGTCTTGAGGGTGGAGTTCTCATGAGTGGGATTAGTGCCCTTAAAAAAGAGGGCTGGGGAAGCTCCCTTGGTCCATCCACCTCTGAGATTCCAGTGAGAAATCAGCCACTAAGTTGATTCCTCAACAGAAACTCTATCTGCCAGGATCCAGTCTTCGATTTCCCAGCCTCCTCACTTGTGAACCTCCCACCCTGTGGACTGTGTCACAGCCCCCAGAAGGATGGCTAGTGTTGTGTCACATGACCACCAGGAAGGACCCCGGAGTTTACTCCTGCATTGGTTGTTCAAAGTACAGCCTGCGTTTCCCCCCAGTGATGGGCAAGGACAGCGTTTCTTTGATGTTTTCTTCAACTGACAGTCTTCTGTCTCTGAAGGTCATGGGAGGCTCTGACACAGCTGTGGTGGAAAACCAGCTTTAGAGCTGGGTGAAGGCATGAGCCTTTTCAGTATCTCACACATCAGCACACAGAAAGGTGGAGGGTCACTGGAGGAGAAATCTGTAAGTGCCTGATCCTCCCAGTCACCAAGTCACAATGAGGCGGCTGATGTCCTCCTGACGCCGTGGACACCAGGCCACTTGGGAGGACCCTTGGCCAAGGAGCTGTAAGGATACATTTAGGTTTGACCATTTTAACCTAAGAATGTCATTCTATCAAACTTTCCAGAGATTGTCTGTAATAAAGATGGTGGGTACTTGAATCCTAGTGGCTCCCTACAGAGCATTGAATAATGATTCCTGTCATGTGCGCCAGAGGATGAGTCACTTGCTGTAAAAGTTGGTCAGCCATTGGGGGGAAAGGGGAATAGTCTGAGCCCAGAGAGTGTCTGGGGCAGATAAAAGGCTCTAAGTGTGCAGGCTCCTTCTTCTGTCTGAAAAGCACAGAAGAGCAGCATTGCAGGACCTCAGCCCTGGGAGCTGGAGGTGTGGAGGAAGCTCTCTCTGGGTATCAACACATGACAAGAACACTGGAAGAATTTACACTGAACTGGAATATCCTGACCCTGTGGGTGGGACATCATTGTAAATTATCTAGGGTGTAACTGATGATGGTGGTATTAACCACAGCCACACTGCAGCACACAGACTAGCCACCCCTCATGAACATCTCCATGCTCACAGGACAGGACGTGCGTGTCCCTCTGAGTCCAGGGGACTGTCCCTCAGGGACTCCAATCCCCTTTTTCTAAAGGGAGGAGCCATGCAAATGGGGAACTTTTTTTGCTGATAAGCCCAGCCTAGCCGCTGCCCCTACACCTCTGGGAGAGCAGCCCCACCGCTGGGACCTGTAGTCTCCATTTGCTCCAGGAGTCAATCCAAAGGAAGCACCATGATGTGTGGGCTGAGCTGGGCTCTCGCTTTAATGCTCTTATATGGTAACATTATGGAGAAGCTGGGGCATTGTGAATGTGAGTGTGAGGGTGTGTGCCTGCTCCTAATGACAACTCTCTTGTTGCAGGTGTCCAGTGTGAGGTGCAGCTGGTGGATTCTGGGGGAGGACTGGTGCAGCCTGGGGGATCTCTGAGACTCTCCTGCAAAGGCTCAGGATTCACGTTCAGTGACTACTATATGCACTGGATCCGGCAGACCCCAGGAAAGGGATTGGAATGGATAGGTTTCATAAGAAACAAAGCCAACGGTCACACCACGGTATACGCTGCATCGGTGAAAGGCAGATTCACTATCTCCAGAGATGATTCCCAAAGCACTGCCTACCTGCAAATGAGCAGTCTGAGAGCCGAGGAATCGGCCTTGTATTACTGTGCAAGACACACAGTGAGGGGAAGTCAGTGTGAGCCCAAACACAAACCTCCCTGCAGGCTGTGACCACCAGGGGGCGATCAGGGTCCCTGAACACTAGGATCCTCCCAGCACCAGGTGTAGTTGGAGGATTGGGCTGGTTTCCTGTGTGGTTTCCTCTTCATGTCACATTTCCCCTCAGGGAACCTCTTTGGATTTCTGACTCTACACTTACTTCTGAAATCTCTGAGTTAGAAAGTCTGTTGTAAAGCGAGGCAACTTTATCACGTGGACAAAAGGCAGAGAGCCTCTTTCAGACACTCTTGTGCCAAATACCAGTTAATGATCACATGTTCTGACCCAGGTCACCTAAATACAACCAGAGAAGCTGATGATTCAACAGTCCAGCTCGGTTCCACACAGTTCAGGGTCCCACACAGCCAGGACCCGGACAGGATCATTTCCGACAGTGGGCACCAGAGGGTTGTGTCCCCAAAATTAGAGAAGACCGCAGGTGGTGAAGGTCATTGACTTTTCATCATGCTCATAGGTAGGTGACCAGGCAGAGGGCGAAGGACTCCCACTAGCCTGGTACAGGTGACCAGACTGATGACAAACACACACACCAAGGGGCATGGAATGCTTGCTAAGTACATAGTTGAAAGCTCTGGGAGGCCAGGAAAGTCAGACCTGATTTCCTGGAGACAGGAAATGAGACTGGATTGGGGCTTTTATGTTGTCGAGGTGTTGGGGGAGCGGGAGGAATTCTGCTTCCAGGGGCTTGTGTGGTGTCAATCTCCTAATGACAGTTGAATTCAAAACCATGTTTATTATCTGATTTTTCCTGTTAGGCAGATAGAGAAGAGGAAAGAATAAGCCATTAGTTGTCAGCAGTCAAACAAATAATAGAATAGAGTACGACTACCTATTTTACTGAAAAACTACATAAAATGTGCAAAAATTGAGATAAAATGTCATTATGTGTGTTCAAAACCAGGTCTACAAAAAATGGGAAGAAGAATTATAAGTAAGCAAATGATGATGATGATGATGATGGTGGTGGTAATGAAGGTGGTGATGGTGGTGGTGATGGTGATAGTAGAATTGGAAAGAAGTCGTGGTCCAATGTGTTTATGGGAATCTCTACTTTATCCAAAGTCACCAGTTTATAGAAGGCCTTGTGTCAACTTTCAGTTGGCCTTTGGGGTTTCATTTATCAATCACAT
This sequence comes from Myotis pilosus, assembly GCA_036010255.1. Classification (NCBI taxonomy): domain Eukaryota; kingdom Metazoa; phylum Chordata; class Mammalia; order Chiroptera; family Vespertilionidae; genus Myotis; species Myotis pilosus. The sequence goes on from JASKON010000045.1 coordinate 423,537, forward strand.
CTACAGAGAAGACACCTGCTTTCTTCTCCTATAAAAGTCATTGTGTGTGGACAACCACCTTGTCTATAGAAAATGAGAAGAACGATTATAAGTACACAAATGGTGATGATGGTGATGAGTAAGACAATGCACAATGTGGGAAGGGAAGACTTACGTAACACTTCAAATACAGAGTGTTTTGTTTTGTTTTAAATTACACACACATAAAAAAAGACAATGACTACACATTGAGATAAGGATTTCCTCTAATGAAATTTTGGGTCCTAATACAGACACACCATCTCCATGATCCCTTCAGTGAGGGGTGTTCACCCTTCCAGGTAAGAGTTGACAGATTTTATAAATGGGACCCCAATGAATTATGCAGCTTGGATAACTGACGGTGAGAATATTATCACCAATGATCCCAAAGGTGTCCATGTTCAGATGCCCTGGACCTGGGAAGGTGTTACCTTCTAGAACAGAGACAGTGAGAATGTGCATTTAGGAAAGAGGGATCCCCTTTCCCACCAGTTTGCAATGACACTTTCCTTATTTCTCTTGATCCCTGCCTGCATGGTTTTTAATGTTTCTACTTCTCACAAACTTCTGTTACTAATTATTCAGGTATTTCCTACAATGATACAAGCTGTCTCTCTCATGCCCTGCATTTTCTTGTGAGCCTTCACTGGAGGAGACTTTAAACTCATATATCCATTAACTCTCTGTCCATGAAAATCAGACATATCTCTGTAATGTGACTCAAACCAGTCCAGCTTCCTCCCCTCACCCATTTCCACAGTCACATCCAGATTTATGGGCAGTTTCCCAGCGTACACCATGTTCATGGATTGGAAGAATTAACATTATTAAATGTCTATGCTACCCAAAGTGATCTTCAGATAAAACTAAATCCATGCTAAAATACCAATGGCATACTTCACAGAACAAATACTTATATGGAACCATTCCAAATATTTATATGGAACCATTAAAGTTCTGAATAGCTGCAGTGATCTTGAGAAAAAAGGACGAAGGTGGAGGGATCACAATACCTTATATCAAACTATACCACAAAGCCATTATAACCAAAGCAGCCTGGTACTGGCAAAAGAACAGGCATATAGCCAATGGACTAGAACAGAAGCCCCAGAAATTGATACACAATTTTATGGTCAATTAATATTTCACAAAGGATGCAAGAACATACAATGGAGTAAAGACAGTCTCTTCAACCAATGGTGCTGGGAAAACTGGGCAGACACATGCAAAAGAGGACATGAACTTACATCATACACAAGAATAAACTCCAGATGGATAAAAGACTTAAATGTAAAGCATGAAACAATAAACGTCTTAGAGGACAACTACAACCTGCAGTGGGAGAGGCAATAAAGGAGGTATCTGTAATACCATCAACAATAAAAAATACATATTTTTAAAATTAAAACATTTGTCCCACCGAATATTCCATCAAGGGAATTAAATGACAATCTTAGCAAGATAATATATTTCTAAATCATGTGCCTAAAGGAAGAACATGTATGTTACACATTAAGGCTATTGTATGTTATGGGGAGAACCCAGTACCCTCTGACCACAGAGACCATCCCCAGGGACAGGGCAGAGGGAGGCTGGGAATAAGGGATTCCTGCCTGGGTTGAAGTTCTGTTTCTTGTGAGAAAATGTATGCTAGGAATTCTATTTCCCTTACTCTGAACCCCAACATCACTGACAACACTAGACTGAGAAAACAGGTCAATTTCCTTCCACCATCATTTCAACATATGAATGACTCTGAGTTGTACACCTGCATGATCACTGCTTTTATTTCTTGTCTTTTCTGCACTCAAAGCCATGACTATTTCTGATGGAACTATTTGGGGACTCTGCCATAGGCCATGGGCTTACATAAAGGAAGAGTTTGCACAGGAAGCTGTAGACACAGTCATGAAATTTCCAACTAGAATCACGAATGTCTCACCTTCCTTGTAACTGATGACGATGGTATTAACAACAACAACAGCCACACTGTCGCACACAGACGAGCCACCCCTCATGAACATCCCCACACTCACAGGAGGTGGGTGTCCCTCTGAGGATAGGAAGACTGTCCCCCAGGGACTTCATTCCTCTGTCCCTAAAAGGAGGAGGCCATGCAAATGGGGAGCTCCTTGTGCTGATAAACCTGGCCCAGGCCCTGTCCCTGCACCTCTGGGAGAGCAACCCCACCCCCAGGACCTGCAGTCTCCATTCGCTCCAGGAGTCAACCCAGAGGAAGCACCATGATGTGTGGGCTTAGCTGGGCTCTCGCTTTGATGCTCTTATATGGTAACAACATGGAGAAGCTGGGGCCTTGTGAGTGTGTGTGAGTGTGTGTGTGTGCCTGCTCCTAATGACAACTCTTGTTGCAGGTGTCCAGTGTGAGGTGCAGCTGGTGGATTCTGGGGGTGGATTAGTGCAGCCTGGGGGGTCTCTGAGACTCTCCTGCAAAGGCTCAGGATTTACGTTCAGTGACTATTTTATGCACTGGATCCGGCAGAGCCCAGGAAAGGGATTGGAATGGGTAGGTTTCATAAGAAACAAAGCCAACGGTCACACCACAGAATACGCTACATTGGTGAAAGGCAGATTCACTATCTCCAGAGATGATTCCAAAAGCACTGTCGACCTGCAAATGAGCAGTCTGAGAGCCAAGGACACAGCCTTGTATTACTGTGCAAGACACACATTGAGGGGAAGTCAGTGTGAGCCCAGACACAAACCTCCCTGCAGCAGAGGCTGCAACCAACAGGGGGCGCTCAGGACACACTGACTTTGTGTTGCAGCCCAGGAGCAGTTGGAGGTGTTGTTTATGGCTGTTTCTTCTGAGGGTTCTAAGTTTCCTCCCCATAAAACAGTTTATCCAAGAGTCTCTCTAAACGTATGCCTCTGTGACTACCACTGATAGTGCTGCAGAAAACCAAGTGACACTTTTAAAGAAGAGGAGTGACACTTTTTATTTACACTGGCGGACTCAGGGAATAACTTTTCAAATTTAAGTAAATTAAGATGTAGGGGCCTTTTCTTTTATATCTTCTGGGCTCGTTGTCCCGCAAACAAGGATTATACTTCCTGTCCTTTTTGTGGGTTTTGCAAGAAGGCCCCCAGGTGTTGGGGGTCTCTAGGCCATATCTGATGGTCTGGGCTGGTGCCAGTCGTTAATGACCCTCCCTCCTGGGCAGTGCACTGTTCACAGTTTTTTAGCCTCTGTGACAGGTTCTGCAAGGGCAGTTTCTAGGAAAGAAGTAATGACTTAATTATAGGTTCTCATGAATGTACACTGGGCTGGCTGGCATGGATTCCAATTGCTAGCCCCCCAAATATCAAGGTTACATTGCAATTAGCCATTTTTAGCCTTCTCAATGGCTCTGTATCTTAGCAGTTTTATTATATTAGCAGGAACACTCTCACATGCAGCACAGGTGAAGTTTCATGTTTACAGGAAGATAAATGCAGAGGGTTCAAGGTGGCTTAGGTGGATTTATTCTCATCTCTTCCCACAATGAACTGGAAATCACAACTGAATTGGGGATCATTCACTCTGAATTACCAAAAAAAGACTATCTGAAAAGGAGACATTTAACCAAGGAGCCCGGAGAAGGCACCTTGAGACTGGAAGGAAGGGGGAGCATTTGAAAGGAACTGGCCCCTCTCCCTTGGTTGGAGGCCATGTGATAGAGGGATAGCTCAGCTGCAGAGGTTCCCCTGACAGGTGTGAAGCCCAGACCCAGACCAGGCCCTGCCTGGAGTGCCACAGACCTGAATAGGGACCCACATAGCACCCAGCTGTGAAATGCAGGGAGGTTTCTGTCTGCCAAGGGGAGGCAGAGTCACTGGAGACAAAGCCACCCCTTTAAAGGGCCAATGAGAAAAATGTGTGTTAGCAACCGCTCATGCTGTGCTCCAAGGGAAGGAGGTGGAAAGATGGCAGTTGCCTGAGGAGAGTCAGGATGGGTGACTTTGGGGACGGACATGGGGAAGAGCCTCCAGGACCCTGTACTGAGCCCTCTTCCATTCCTCAGCAATCCGGATCCAATGGCATCAGCCTGCGGAAAGCAATCCCCCACCTCTGGAACCTTGTCACCTCACCCTGCATCTTAGGCCCTGCTGAGGAGTCAGTGGCATAGGGTTTGGCATAGGCATCTAGTCATCTCAGGGGGTGTTAGAGTCTGGGTTTGGTGAGGCCATTGACCTACTTTCCCTTGAAACTCATTGGTGCAGGCTCCTCATAGGAGATCTGATATAAACAGCATCCTGGCTTCTGGGATCCCAACTTCTGGTCTCCCACCTGTCTGACCACCATGGATTCCAAGGTACCAAGTTCAGGAAAAAAATCAGGACAGACTCAGATGTGTGGCTCTGGAGTAGGGGAACACACCCACCACCTTCCATGAAGTCTGTCCCGCTCCTCCTCCTTAGGGGAGATTCTAGAGCCATAATCTCTTGATTCCACCTGAGGCTCTTTAACACACTGGACCTTTCCCATGACTGATAGTAACAGCCAGCTGGAAGGTGGAGGCAGGAAGATGAGGATCCAGGGGTGCCTCGCCACATTTGCTGACCCACTTATGGGCCCTGTGGTGGTGAACACCACCCTTGGAGCTCAGCTTGGTCCTTCCTGAACACATCCAAGCACAGCAGAGGCAGCCACAAATGGTGGATCACCCGTATCTTCAAACTGGTTGCCAAGGGCTAAGCATAGATAGCATGTAAGATCAGCTTTCACCAGAGAACCTCCCAAGATGCCCACCAGCACACTCAGTGGCCATCATCCCACAACATTGGAGCAGCATCCAACAAGCTCCACACACAGTATATCCAAAGGGAGATCACAGCAGGCACTACACACTCTGCTGAGGTGAACCCCAATTTTTTTATTCTTTTCATTATATTTTCTTTTCTATTTTTCCCTTCACTCTCTTTTCTTTCTTATTTTTCTCTTTTCTTTCCTTATTCTACTTTTCTCTTTTCCCATTTTCATTCCTTATTCCTTATTTTTCCTTCTTTACTTTTATATTTTTTTATAATTCATTTCACTTCTTATACTGTGTTTCTTTTTTCTTATTCTTTTTTTGTTTATCTTTTCTTATTTTTTGTTGTTGCTTTTGGTGGTGGTGGTTTTTTGTTTTGTTTTTGTATTGTATTCTTTGGTATTTTCAGCACTTGTACATTAGTTTCCATAATGTGGTCTGGTTTGAGCTTCAGCCTGTCTGAAGGTCAATGCCAGCCATGAATGGTCCAACAGAAATAAAGACCCAATTACAACAGGAGGGTTCACATAACCCACATAGGGACATTCCAGAGCATCTGGCTGCAGATATTAAGGAGACAGCACCAATGGGGCTCATAGGACACCAAGTACCTAAGGCCTCCTCACAAAGAGTTGGAGTCATAGCAGTTCTATCTGATACATAGGAAGGAACATGAGATAGCCATATTGGAGAGAGAAGGAAACAGGCCCCAAAACAAACAAGAGGAGTCTCCAGGACACAAGCTAAATCAAATGGAGGCGAGCTATTTATCAGCTGTAGAGTTCTAAGCAATGGTTATAACGATGTTCAAGGAATTTGGTGAGAATTATAAGGAACTTAATGGGAACTACAATGGAGTGAAAAACTCCATAAAACTATGAATAAGAACCCATTAGAAATTAAGAATACCATATATGACATTAAAAATACACTGGAAGGAATAAAAAGTACATTTGATGAAGCAGAGCATCAAATCAGTGATTAAGAAGAAAAACTAGAACAAAACACACAGAAAAAAGACCAATAAAAGATCCCTCCACACTTTGAGCTCTATATCCAGAGGCCTGCTGACTCTCCCTAGCCATTCCCACAGTGTCAACTACAGAGCAGACCCTGTAATACCCACCTGCCCCACTTCATCCACCAGCACCCCTATCACATGTCTGTCTCTCTGTGGACACCCCCAGGTCAGGTCACAGACAGGAGACCTGATACTGAGCTGGGACATGGTGACAGTGGTCCAAGGGTCACATGCAGACATCAAGGTTTCCAATAACAACATTTTCCTGAACCAAATATGGTCATTCCTAAATCATTACCCACATCTTCCCCTAAACACAGTTTTCTCTCCTGATTCTTTGTACATGTCCCCTGGAACATTTAGGTCCACTGGGGAGGACACAATTCTGGATGAAAGGAGTAATTGTCAGCAGACATGCACTCTTGGACATGTCACACTCTGGGACCTTGTCCTTTATGCAGAGTCTAACCCCAAAGATAACTATATAGCAGGAGGACATGCAAATAGGGTTCCCTCTGCTCATAAGAACCATCTCAGCCCTGACCCTGCAGCTCTGGGATAGGAGTCCAGCCCCAGAATCACCAGGTGTTCCCATTCCCTGATCAGGACTGAACACAGACCACTCACCATGGGGTTTTGGCTCAGCTGGGTTTTTATTGTGGCTCTTTTAAGAGGTAATTTAAGGATAACAAGAGACACTGAGTATGTGAGTGGACATGAGTGAGAGAAACAGTGGACGTGTGAGAGTTTCCTGACCAGGATATCTTTGTGTTTGCAGGTGTCCAGTGTGACGTGCAGCTGGTGGAGTCTGGGGGAGGCTTGGTGCAGACTGGAGGGTCTCTGAGACTCTTCTGTGCAGCCTCTGGATTCACCTTCAATAGCTACTGGATGAACTGGGCCCGCCAGGCTCCAGGGAAGGGGCTGGAGTGGGTTTCTACTATTACTCATACTGATGGTAGCACATACTACCCAGACTCTGTGAAAGGCCGATTCACTATTTCCAGAGACAACGCCAAGAACATGCTGTATCTGCAAATGAACAGCCTGAGAGCCGAAGACACGGCTGTGTATTACTGTGCAAGACACAATGAGGGGAAGTCAGTGTGAGCCCATGTACAAACCTCCCTGCACGAGAGGCTGTGACCACCAGGGGACGCACAGCGTCCCTGATCACAAGGACCATCCCAGCAGCAGGTGCACTTGGAGGTTTGGGCTGGTTTCTTGTGTGGTTTCCTCTTCATGCCACAGTTTCCCTCAGGGAACCTCTGAATTCCTGGTTCTTTGTTTAAATCTGATGTCTCTATGTTAGAAATGTCTATTGCAATCAGCGACAGCTTTCTCACGTGGACAAACCACTCTTGTGCCAAGTACCAATTAATGATGAAGTCTTCTGTCCAACTGAGTTAAATGCAACCAGAAATGCTGCTGATTCAACACTGCAGCTCAGCCCTACACAGCTCAGGGTCCCAGCCAGGCAGCAGAAGGCACGAGCATCTTGGACAGTGGGCACCAGAGGAGTGTGACCCCAATGCCAGTGAAGAAAGTCCTTGGTGGTGAAGGTCATTGACTTGTGATCATGATCATAGCACTGAGAGCAGGTGACACCAGACAGAAGCACAGGAACCCACAGAAGCTTTGTACAGATGTCCAGGCTGATGACAAGCCCACACACCAAGGGGACATGGAATGTTTATTGTGCATAGAGTTGAAACCTCTGGGATGCTAGGGAAGTCAGCCTGCTTTGATGGAGCCAGGAAAGAAGACTGGCTTGGTGCTTTTATTTTGTTGAGGTGCTGGGGAAGGAGGAGGAATTCTGCTCCCAGGGGCTTCTGTGGTTTTAATCTCCCAATGACATCTAAAGACAAAACCAGGATTTCTTATCATATTTCTCCTGATGATGGATGTAGAAGAAGTAAGAATAAGCTATCAGTTGTCAGCAGTCAAACAAAAAGTAAAATAGAGTATGGCTACCGATTTAACTTAACAACTTTACAAAATAAACAAAAATTGAGATAAAGTGTCATGTGTTCAAAAAACAGGCCTACAGAAAATGAGAACAATAATTATAAGTAAACAAATGAGGATGATGAAGTGATCATGATGATGATGATGATTTCATTGGTGATGGTGGTTATGGTGGCATTGATGAAGATGATAGAATTGGACACTGGTTTTAGTCCAGTGTCTTGATGGGAATATGTACTTCATTTAAGGTCATCAGTTTTAAGAAGGCCTTGTGTCAACTTACAGTTGGGCCATTGGGGTTTCACTTTCCCAATAATAACCAAAGAGGAGATGTCTGCTTTTCTTTCCTATAAAAAGCCATTGTGTGTGGAAAACTCCAATGTCTATAGAAAATGAGAAGAATGATTATAGTAAACAAATGGTGATGATGGTGATGACGATGATGATCATGATGATCACTACGAATGCCTGAGACACAGGTCTTGGTCTAATCAAATGATGGCTCCTAATATAGACACACGATCACCATGGGTCCCAGTGAGGGGTGTCCACTCTCCTCTGAAAGTATTGAAAGAGTTCATAAATGGGGCCTCAATGAATTATGAAGCTTGGATAATCCATGGTGAGACCATGTGACTAATGACTCCAAAGGTGTCCAAGTGCAGATCCCCTGGACCTGGGAAGGTGTTACCTTCTAGAATAGAGACACTGTGACAATGTGCATGTGGGAAACAGGGATCCCCTTCCCACCAGTTTGTAATGACATGTTCCTTATTGCTCTTGATCCCTGCCTGCATGATCTTTAACATGTCCATTTCTAAAAAACTTCTGTTCATCATTATTCAGGTGTTTCCTATGATGATACAAGCTGCCTCTATCGTGCCCTGCACTTCCTTCTGGGCCTTCACTGGAGGAGGCTTTAAACCCATATGTCCAGTAACTCTGTCCATGAACATCAGGCACATTCCTGTCATGTGACTCAAACAAATCCAGCTTCCTCCCCTCACCCAGTTCCATGTTCACATCCAGATTTATGGGTAGTTCCCCAGCAGCGCTCCCCTCTGGTACCAGAACCTGCTCCAGTCCCTATGGCTGCTGTAGCCAATCCACACGGACAGTGGAGGCTCAGCATTTTTCAGCATTTTCTGGGGAGTTCTTTGTAAAATCACCCCAAACAGGTCCCAATAAAGAAAATATTGTTAAATTATCCTTGGTTAAAATTAAAGTATTTTTTTCTCCCAAAGATTCCATTGAGAAAATTAAAACACACACATAAATATGAGGGATATATTAATAAATCATATGTCTGATGGGAGAATGTAACATATATATATATATATATATATATATATATATATATATATATATATATATATATACACATTAAGGATGTTATAGGTTTGTGGGAGAGCCCAGCACCCTCTGACCAGATTGACCTACCAAGAGAAGGTCAGAAGGAGGCTGGGAGTGAGAGATTCCTCTCAGGTTTGAGGTTTCCTTTCCTGTAGGAAATTCTCTGGTGGGAATTCTCTTCACTCACCTCCCTCTGAGCCACAACATCACTGATAACACTAGACTGAGGAAATAGATCAATCTCCTTGCATCATCATTTCAACATAGGAATGATTCTGAGTTGTGCACATTCATGATCGCTGCTTTTATTTCTTATTTTTTATCCACTTAAAGCCATGACTCTTTCTGATGTAACTAGTTTGGGGTCTTTGCAATAGGCTATGGGCTTGCATAAAGGAAGAGTTTTCACAGGGAGCTGTAGACAAAAACACCAAATTTATAAAATCCAGAGTCAAGAATGTCTCACCTGCCTGTGCTTGGGAGGTAGTTTCTCAGATATATCATCATAAAATATCATCATAAATTAAGATATATGATATGAGAATAGCTGTCCTTTATATTTTTCACAACAGTAGGAAATTTTTTATAAAACTAAATTTAAAAATTTGGAAATGTGGATACAATATGATTTTGAAATTCAGAAATGGTTGGAACAAACGGTAATCCTTTTCACATCTGTTTAAAAGATGCATGAGAAGTTAAAACTGTAACCTACTCATCTAGTCCACAATTTCCTCTTATGCTCAGAAAGTTTAGGCCATTTTTTATTTAATTCCAATGTTCTTCATGACCCATGTGGTCCCCAGTCCCTGATTTACATGCTCAGTTAGGTCAAGGGAAGAGATGCCCCCATAGAGGCCCCAGAATGACCAGGGAGGTCAGACCTCAGTCCCTACACTTATAGGAAAGGTTGCCCCACATGCAAATTTCTGTTCAAGCTCCAGGGTACATCCTCTCCTGGACTGTGCAGGCTCACAGCTCTCTCCTCACACAGGGCTGAGGTCTCTGGGAAGGCAGAGCTGTGGTCTAGAAGAAGATGAGACTGCTGGGTCTTCTTCTGTGTCTGGTGACAGCCCCCCAAGGTGAGGGTCTCAATGGTCAGACAGGGGTCATGGTATGGCTGTGACTGCAGGTGACTGACAGGGACTGATGCTCCTTGTCCCCAGGTGTCCTGTCCCAGGTGCAGCTGCAGGAGTCGGGCCCAGGATTGGTGAAGCCCTCACAGACACTCTCCCTCATCTGCACTGTCTCTGGTTACTCCATCACCAGTGGTTATTGCTGGACCTGGATCCGTCAGCCGCAGGGGAAAGGGCTGGAGTGGATGGGGTGCATACGCTATGATGGAAACACTTACTACAGCCCCTCCCTCAAGAGCCGAACCTCCATCTCCAGAGACACTTCCAAGAACCAGTTCTCCCTGCAGCTGAGTTCCGTGACCACCGAGGACATGGCCGTGTATTACTGTGCAACAGACACTCAGTGAAGAGAAGTCAGTGTGATCCCAGACTCAAATCTCCCTGAGGAAGTCAGCAGGGCTGGGCTGCAGGGGGCTATTCGGACACCAGGCGGCGCTCAGGACACACAGCACCGAGAGCAGCCCCAGGAGCAGGGGCAGAGGGAGGTGGGAAGGAAGGGCCTTCCCATTGGGCGGAGGGATTTCCTCTCAAGCTCTCAGCTGCAATGAGGCTGATAATCGCTCTTTCTCTGTGTCTCTAATTTCTCATATTCTCACTGCAGACACCAGTGGAGGAGGTAACTTGGCCGTTTTCAGATGACATATCAGCAGTGACTGGGGACTCCCCTTCACCAAGTCCCTGTATGTCCCGTCATTCTTTTCTTTGCAAAGTGAATCAAGTTTTTTAAAAAATTAAATATATACTTTACATGTGTCTCACCGATCCTACTAGGAGTGTTTGCTCCAGAAGAATTAATCTTTTTTTGTATGTTTGTTTGTTTGTTTGTTTGTTTGAGAGAGTGGAAGAGAGGGAAAGATAGAGAGAAACATCAATGTGAAACGCATTGATTGGTTGCCTCCTCCACATGCCCTGACCAGGGCCAGGGCCAGGGCCAGGGCGGAGCCTGCAAACGAGATATGTGCCCTTGACCAAAATTGAACCCAGCTGACACTCTACCCACTGAGCCAAACCAGCAGAAGAATGAATCTTTATGTTCATACAAAAACACTTGCCTGTTTCCCTGGCCAGGTGGCTCCATTGGATGGAGATTTGTCCCGTACACAGAAGGGTTGTGGGTTCAATTTGCCACCAGGGTGCATACCTAGGTAAGTATATTCTCCCATCCTGTCTCTAATCCCCTCATGAGGATCCATATATTATCAGTTGTGAGTTTAGGTCCCCTGGGCCCTGCTGCAGGTCAAGCTGGTTCATGTGTGAGTCCCATGGGATGCTGACCCCAGGACCCCTCTTACAGTCACACACCTGGGGTCACAGTCAGCCGGGTGGCTCCACCAGCTGTGGAGCACCGTGATGGACAGGATCATGGGTGCTGGAGCAGACGACAGTCCCAGAATAGGCCGGGTGGCTGGTCATCCTAATGCCACACTGTTCACAGTGACCATGGCCTAGATATCCAGTCAGTATCTGCAAGGCCAATATTACAGGATATCCCTAAAGGAGGATGGAGAGGTGAGTCCACATTGGAAACACGTTTATGAAAACCACAATAAATAGCCAATGTCACTGGAGGAAGATGAAGACTGTGTTTCAAATGAGCAAACCTCTTTGTTCTCCCATTTGAAAGGATGACTCTGTCCTGGAATATCCACTGAGACTAGAACTGTCAGTCAGGCGCCTGGTCCCACTGAAGACCTTCCATAAGCAGGCAAATCTCAGTTCACTGGGAGACAGCCCCACTGTGGCTTAATGTCTTGTTCTGCACACCCTCCTCACAGCTTTCGCCCCCACTGACCACTTTCAGCTTCTGCAATTAATTTCTCCCATTCACTTTCTGAGGAATCTCCTCTTTCTATCTTTTTCATGTCCTTCACATGGTTCCTTTATAGTTGACTATATTTAATGCTAACTTTCCTAGGAGCTTAATCATATTAAACATACTGGGAATATTCTTAAGTAATTCCATTGTAAACTCCAATTTAATGCATTAGTATTTAGAGTCAGTCCCCAGCACCAAGCAAGGGAAGGCTGTTCTTCAGGGTAAGAGGTTGGGGAGGTCAGAGTTCAATGGTCTGACCTGCTCCATCCAATGCTGCTCCAGTGTTCCCAGTGCCGTCTTGGTTCATATCAGGGCCTCTCCAGCTTGGGCCATGGAGGCTGCCCCAGCCCCTCCCTCTGAGGACCTGAGCTGGTTCAGAACTGACACCACACACACCTGTCACCAGGGCCCCATCCCATGGGCTCCCCACCTACCATTGAAAGGGAATCAGCTGATTCAGGCGCAGGCTCCCAGGGAGAGGGAGGAATCTCTCCTGACCAGAACTCACCCTGTGCCATGGGTGTGCTATGGCTATTGGACGGCCTGTTATGAGAATTTCCAAGATGCTGATGTCTGATCCTGACAGATCCCACCTGAGTCTTCTAGGGCCAGTGGCCTGGTGGCTGTGAAGGGACTGGAGGTGCACCAAGGGAGCAAGGTCAAGGGACCCAGTCTTCCCATGTCACTCAGGTTTCCTGTCACTCAGATTTCTCATGTCACTCACATTTCCTGTCACTCAGATTCCCTCTGCCCCTCATATTTCCATAGTCACTCAGCCTTCCCATGTCACTCAGAATTCTCATGTCACTCAGATGTCCTGTCACTTATATTTCCAGTGTGACACAGATTTCTGGGGAGCAGGCAGGCTAGTATGGACAGTGGATGGGCTGATTCCAAGCTCTGGTCCTGGACATGCAGGTGCTTGAACCAGACGATTCATGGCATTACCTCCCTGAAGACACTGTCAGCCTCCCTGAGCCACGACACAGACACCCTGTCCCCCAGGACTCCCTCCAGGGCCCTGTCACATTGCGCATCACAGTGAAGCAGGAGGAGAGCACACAGGTGCACATGGGGTTAGAGAGGAAGAGACTCAACCACAGGCAGGACGACAGCCTGCAGAAGGTTTTTTCAGTCTCCACAGTCTTTCCCTGAAGTGGGTGAGAAGTCCCCGTTCCCAGAAAAGGGATGCATCCATAGTTGGCATATTTATGGATCCATGAGATCGAGGCTGGAACTGCTGCCCTGTCCTGGGTGGGCTCACAGCTCTGGCCCAGCTGCAGAAGACAGCGTTTCTGTGCAGGTGGGAACATGTGACTGCTGTTACTTTGGGGATATGGTGGCAGCTCCCAACAGGCACAGAGAGGGTCAGTCTGGCCTGAGCAAGGACTGCTCCAGTCTCTATTAAATTCAACATGAGCAGGAAAATTGTGTCATTCAAATGCCTGATGAAGGCCAGGTGATGCAGGGACACGGCCCTGGGGGTTCTGGGCCTGGGTCTTCCCAACAAACAGCCACACACACAGCAGCCCACTCCCTGGAGCATTGGACAGACTTAGCGGGTCCAGGTGAACATAGAGGGGCAATGACAGATGCCACGTCTGACCACAGGGCCAGCTGCAGCCTTGACAGGAACAGCAGACCTCCTGACACCCACATGGAGATGTCCATACACATCAGCGCTGGAGGGGGTCTCAGGCCACTGGTAACAGGTGGCACAGGACAGGGGCTGTGGGGATTATGATAGTGGTTCTGGGCGCAACACAGACCTCAGGTGCATGTGACAGACCTGGGGAAACCTGACTCCCTTCAGGTGATGAGGGAACACCTCCCAGGTGAGGCACGACCTTCTCCATAATAGTGAGGACTCTGAGACCACAGGGGAGTCAAGCCCTGAAGAGGGGGTAACACCAGACCATGGACACTCATCCATGCTCTCATCTCATACCAGGATTCTGCATCCTCACTGGGCAGGTTCTGCTCTGCCCTGGAGTTGGTTCAGGGGAACAGTGGGGGCCAGAAGGGAGGAATCAGTCCAGAATCAGGGGTCAATGTCACCAGATGTGGTCCCATGGACATGCCCCAAACCTCCTTATGTTTCTGTACTTAGTTATTGAAATGTTTTCATGACATGATTCTCCCTCAGGACACTTTCACCTGCAAATAGGCATTACTCTCCTTGTAGGTCTCCAACCCCAGAGCTCCCTATATAGTAGGAGGACATGAAAATAGGGCCTCCTCTGCTCATAAAAGCCAGCCCAGCCTTGGCCCTGCAGCTCTGGGATAGGAGCCCAGCCCCAGGATCCCCATGTAATTCTGTCTCCTGATCAGGACTCAACACAGACCACTCACCATGGGGATAGGGCTCAGATGGATTTTCCTTGTGGCTATTCTGAGAGGTAATTTATGGAGAAGAAGTAATACTGAGTTTCTGAGTGGGCATGCATGAGAGAAACAGTACACAGGTCAGCTTTTCCTGACCAGAATGTCTTTGTGTTTGCAGGTGTCCAGTGTGAGGTGCAGCTGGTGGAGTCTGGGGGAGGCTTGGTGCAGTCTGGGGGTCTCTGAGACTCTCCTGTGCAGCCTCTCGATTCACCTTCAGTAGCTATGGCATGAACTGGGTCCACCAGGTACCAGGGAAGGGGCTGGAGTGGGTCGCTGGTGTTAGTAGTATTGGTAGTACCACATACTATGCAGACTCTGTGAAGGGCCGATTCACTGTCTCCAGAGACAACACCAAGAACACGTTGTATCTGCAAATGAACAGCCTGAGAACTGAGGACGTGGCTGTGTATTTCTGTGCCAGCGACACAGTGAGGGGAAGTCAGTGTGAGCCCAGACACAAACCTCCCTGAGGGAGACAGCAGAGCTGGACTGCAGGGAGCACCCAGACACCAGGGGACGCTCAGGACCCATGGATCTGAGGAAGAGCAGGTTAAGCCCTGGACCCTGTTGGAGGCTGGGTTTTCCTCTTCATTTGACATTGGTTCCTGGGCCTTCTCCAGAGTCATGTTCAGGGCACAGACAGCTCAGCAGCAAAGAGCCAGTCAGTCCTGATGGAGAAGAGAGGGCGCGCGGTGGCCATTGCCTAGGTCCTGCACGTAGAGACGATGGCTATGGGCCCTGTGCAAGGACAGCAGGACTCTGGCCCACAACAGCTTCAGAAGCTGAGTCTGAGGATGAGATAACGTGCAGCTCTGACAGAACCTCTGTCTCAGGAGGTGGGGAGGCCACTCCAGCAAGTGCAATGGCCTCAGGGAGCCGGAAGAGGGCTGGGCACAGGGTGAGCTATGTCAGGGAGTGAGGACTGGTGGGACTCCTGTGCTGGTCAGGGGCTGGAGTGTATGGACCCCCTCCAGGGGCAGAGAAGATGTGGGCAGAAGTGGAGGAAGGAGGGCAAGGCTTGAAAACTGCCAGATGTCAGCACCAAACCTGGGGTCAGACTCCTGTGTCCACATAACAATTGCAATGATAAGGGAAAGGGAGGTATTCATGTATTCAGAGTGGACAGTAGCCAGCGATGAGAAGCAAGTCAATAAGCACAAAGCAGGAGTGAGAGTGGGGCTTTGTTCTCACATTGACTGAAGTTTCCACTGTCTGATCCTCAATTTGTACCGAATTTCATGGGTCAGCCTCTGCTTCCAGAATCGCAGCTTCTAGAGAGTTCTGAGCATCCTGAGTTAGATGTCTTGCACTGGAGCGGTTCTCAAAGTTGTGGATTCTGAATTTCTCTGTGAGCTGTAAGGTGTGAACTCAGGGGCTAATTGAAGTTTCATGATGGCCTTTATTGTTAAAACACATGATCAGGTCTCTTCAGAGAAGTTCAAAAGCCCTTTCTTCTGATATCTCATTATTAGGTAAATGTCAGTTAAGTGATTTAATAGAAGATACAACTGCTCTACAATTTGATCCTCCCTCCATCTGAAGTCTTAGCCCATCATGAGCTCCCTCCCAGGTAGTCAGCCTCCAGGTTCCCATCCTCCCAGGGTCTCAGGTGGATGCTTGGAGGGCCGGCCCAAGAATGACTCTCTGTGACCACAGAGCAGGTCCGTGTCCACACCCATGTCAGAGCTCCTGCTAGTCCAGAGTCAGTGCCCATGTCCCTCTGGGAGCAGGCAAGTCCAGTGTCTTAGAGCCTTTCTGTGGTCCAGGACCTGGGACACCTTCCTGAGCTGCTCCCTGTGGGAGGGGCTTCCTGCTGGAAGAAGTGAGGAGAGAGAAGGGACAGAGTGTGAGCCTGTCTCTGCTGCGTGGCCTGGGCTGTGCTCATGGGAGGCAGGTGCTCCCCAGCAAGGCCTATTTTCTGGAGCTGGACTGAGACAGATGCAGCCCCTGCACACTCACCTGCAGGCCCAGGGGCCTCAGTCAGGTCAAGGGAAGGAAAGTTCTTTACTTTTCAATTATTTCTAAGTTGAAGTTGACATGAAAATGTTATCTATACAGTATATATAAAGGGTTAAGTGACTGACCATCTGTCTGTCCATCCAACTGGCCGGTACATATGAAGTACACTGGCAATCCTAATAATAAAAGGCTAATATGCAAATCGACCAAATAGTGGAAAGACCAGCAGAACGACCAGTCGCTATGATGTGCACTGACCACCAGTGGGCAGACGCTCAATGCAGAAGCTGCCCTCTGGTGGTCAGTGCAATCCCACACAGGGAGCTCCAGTCAGCCAGAACCCAGGCTCATGGCTAGCGAGGGCAGTGGAGGTGCTCCTGCCTCCGTGGCAGTGCTAAGGACATCCCCTCGAGGGGCCCCAGACTGTTAGAGGGCGCAGGCCAGGCTGAAAGACTTCCCCTCCCCCCAATGCATGAATGTCATGCACTGGGCCTCTAGTTTTATATAAAATTATGATTATTCAATTTTGCAATGTCGAGTCTACTTGACTGGTGTCTTTGTACTTGGGAAGATGTTTGTATATAATGTTAATCCATTTTATTAATGAAATGAATGACCCATAAGATTAAAATAGTGTCACTCACACATCTACTCCAACATTTATTATATAACATATATAAAATATTTTATTGTTTTATCTTTATTGTAAACAGAATTAGAGATGTGTTCCCCTATTTTCTCCAATTTTCCCCCCTTCACCTTGTTCCCACAACAACCCCAGCCTTCACCACCTATTGTCTCACTTATGTGGATATAAACTCTTGTGTTAATCTCCTCCTGCCCCCTCCTGCTCCCTTTCCTCTGAGATTTGTCAGTCTGATTCATGTGTTCCTGTCTCTTGTTCTATTTTATTTATCAGTTTATTTAGTTTATTAGATTCCACCTATAATTTAGATCATGTGATATTTGTCTTTCTCTGACTGGCTTATTTCCCTTAGCACAGTACTCTCTAGTTCCTCCATGCTGTCTCAAAGGGTAAGAGTTCCTTTATTTAGGGCAGTGGTTCTCAACCTTCTGGCCCTTTAAATGCAGTTCCTCATGTTGTGACCCAACCATAAAATTATTTTCATTGCTACTTCATAACTGTAATGTTGCTACTGTTATGAATCATAATATAAATATCTGATATGCAGGATGGTCTTAGGCGACCCCTGCGAAAGGGTCGTCCGATTGCCAAAGGGGTCTTGACCCACAGGTTGAGAACCACTGATTTAGGGGGAGAGAATAGACTATATTTTAATTACTTATGTGTCTTTGGGATTTTAGAAAGGATTTTATTGTTATCTAAAGATTTTATGTAAAATGGAACTGCTTTAAGAATTGGAAACTCTGCACGTGTGTGTATGTGTGTGTGTGTGTGTGTGTGTATGCAATAAAGCAGGGTGGGCTGAAAAAAAAAAACACACACAAATATAAACTGTAATGGGGCAACCTGTGGAGAAAACCACCAGGGACTCAGATCAAGATTTAGGAGCCTTGCCCTGACCGGTTTGGCTCAGTGGATAGAGTGCCAGCCTGCAGACTCAGGGATCCCTGGTTCAATTCCGGCCAAGGGCATGTACCTTGGTTGCGGGCACATACCCAGTGGGGAGTGTGCAGGAGGCAGCTGATCGATGTTTCTCTCTCATCGATGTTTCTAACTCTCTATCCCTCTCCCTTCCTCTCTGTGAAAAATCAATAAAAATATATTAAAAAAAAAGATTTGGGAGCCTTTATTAAGCTGGCCAGCAGCTATAGTTACAGCACCCTGTCGAAGCAGAGGCTGAACTGCAATGCAGACTACAGGAGTTACAGCATTTTTATTTGCAAAAACCACAAAGTTAATTACAAAGCTTTGTTTACACAATTTGTTCCCTACACAGTACAGCATCAGTACAGTGACTACCTTCCTATCTGTGTTCTGGGAACAGAGAGTACAGCATGCCCCTCCTGGCTGAAGTGCCAGATATGCAGCCCAGCACATTCTCCACTGGTTTTATGTACATGAGTCAAATCATTGACTCTTTTGGGTCATTGTTGTGGAGGGAGTTATATTGACCCCTGAGGACTATAAGCTTGATAGAATTAATTCTTTGCCAAATAAAGTCAGTGGGCCTGTTTATAAGATAAGGGCCAGGAGTAATCTTTAGAGGGTCCAAAGAGTTCTGGGCTCTCTATTTTGCCTGGGCTTTCTTAACCCGGGTGTGATGAAGCCACATCAGGATCCTATCAACCTTGACTGCCATGGGGGTGGTCTTTTCCAGGTAGGAGTTAGTCCTTGGGTGGAAAATTTCTTTACCCAGACAGAGTTACCAGGTTGGAAGGGATGAACCGGATATAGGCAGAGCATTTCGGATGTGCTTCTGGTCTGCTTTCTGGGTAGACTGTAAAGCCTGAAAGAACTTGAGTAAAGATTGGTTATGGATTTTAGCTTTTCTAGATTAGGTATATTTCTGTGTAAGCTGGTGAGGTGGGTAGTTCAGGGTCTGGAAGAGTCACTAGAATCTGTGAAGGCCTTACTGGTTTTAGGGCAGCCTCCCAGGCTGCTTCATCTGCAGCCTAGTTCCCTCTTGCTTCTGGGGATTTCCGTTGTCTTACATACATAGAGGTGGAAAGACTTAATTACATTTGGCAGTGCTAATTGGCCCATCGTCCTTGCTCTGCTCATGTCTGTCTAACTTCCTACTATATTTCCTTAAGGATCCCGGCTCTGAATCCTTTCAGGGAAAATGGATGTTACAGATTTCTTCTGTAATTACTTCCTGCTGAGGGAGGTCAGAAGTTTCTCTCAGAGCCAAGAGATCCTTGCTGTCTGTCAGAGGGACGATGAGGCCTGGGCATAGAAGGAGGTGGGCTTGTGACCTGGTGGAGACAAACTGTAACAAATGGTCTGCTGGGAGGGAAAGGAAACATTTCAGTTTTAATAACCTCTATTGAAATAGAGTTTTTCTCCTTAAAATTATCCCTCTGTTTATTAAAAGAACCAAATCAACACCAGTTTATCTATTGTATTTAATTTGGCCTGATTGTCTGCATAAATACAACGAGAATGGTACTTGACTACCTTTGCTGGAATTTCATGATTGAATATTAATGTGCCCCATCAGGCCAGGAAGCTAAGCCATCCAGCTGCCATCAGGCCTGCCTGCAGTATCTGCTGAGTTAGGTGAATTCCTCACCTGCAGTGTCTCTGCCCGGGCCCATGTCCTAGGTTTCAAGGCCCATCTCAGTAGCCCTCCTACTCGTCGCGGCCCAGAGTATATGGGGGTTCTGCAGGCACACAGAGATGCCCCTATTCCTCCCCTTCTACTCTGACCAACTGCCAGTGATGGTAGGGCTTGGGCCTGATGCTCCAGTGCCAGCTATTTTTAGGGTTACCAAGCAAGATACCAGGCTTTCTCTGTAGTACTCTTATTGGCTTCAAGTTTTCAGAGCTCAGACAGGGCTCTTTAAAACATGATGCTCCAGTCAAAGTTCTCAGTCAATAAAACCACTATTGGAAACTGGTCTTATTGAATTTATGCAAAGAAATGTATTGCCATGATTTATTTATTAAGTATTGCCAAATTTCGGAGGAATTATATAAGGAGAAAAAGCTACTGAGCTGCCTTAAGATCTTCTGATTTTCCTTGTCAGTCCTTTTTATGGACTCTCCAGAGTTATAACAAAACAGTAACTGTTGGATTTATTTTATTAGTCCCCCCTAAGTACTTTGGCATAACTATTTACCCTCTGTTTAGGGAGGCAGAATGTAAATTATTTACTCTTCCTGGCTTATTGGCCTGTACCATTTAATTAATTTCCTTTAAACATTTTTCTTCTCATATATATATATATATATATATATATATATGTATATATATATATATATATATATATATATATATATATATATATATATATATAACCTTTATAAATTTCACACTTTCAAATTAGCCTTTAGGGGAGAAACCAAGATGACGGCATAGGTAAACATCAGAGATTGCTGCCTCGCACAACCACTTCAAAAATATCGCTAAAAGACATAACGGACATCATCCAGAGCCACAGGAAGGCTGGCTGAGTGGAATTTCTAAAACTAGAAGGAAAGAGAAAAGCATACTGAGACTCAGAGGAGGTGTGGTGCTGAAGTAAATACAAAGGTGCAGAGGTGCATGCAGAGAGGGCTGGAGGCTGAGGACATGATTGTCTTTTTCAATTGGGAGGGAGTCTCAGGCTCTGAGCTCCAGTTCCGGGCAAGTCTCTGCGGACCCAGACTCATATGGGAGAAACTGGACTGTCTGGCATCGGTCGGAACTCGAGGGCAGCTTTCTCTCGGAGGCACTCGCAGCGATTGCCAGGACCTCTGAAGGCAGGACTGAGAGCAGCCATACTGCTGGCTGGCTTGGCCCACCCTGTTGATCCCCTGGGACCCGGCCCCGCCCAAGCAGTGCATGGAGGCTTTTGCACATGAAAAGCCCGGCCCTTTGTAACCTGAAAATAACTTAAACTGCAGCTGCCCCAAGGCCCCAGGGCAACATGCATTGTTTTACAGCTGGCTTCTGCTGGGTAGCCTCAGGAAAAGGCTAGAATAGCACCTCCTTAGATCCAAGAGCCAGTGTGCCTGGTGGTCAGAGTGGGACCATCCAATTACAACTCCTCAAATCTATAAGGGACACACTCAGGGGGCAGATTCAGTGAGCACCAAAGCCCCACTGAAGCAAGTCTTGCCCCATAAGGGTGTCTTCAGCACAGAAGTTCTCCCAACATAGACACACCTGATTCTCACAGCCAATTGGCCTGGAGGTCAAATCCTCCTTACAACAATCAAGGCTTAACTACAACAAGACTGTGCACAAAGCCCACAAGGGGGTGCACCAAGAGTGTCTACCTCAGGTAATTGAGACACTTAGCACAGAAAGCCACTCTATCGACACAGCGAAGCATAAAAAATACCCAGACAAAGAAACAGGACACAAATGACAAATGGAGGAAAGCAAACTACTGGATATAGAGTTCAAAACCACACTTTTTAGGTTTTTCAAGAATTTTCTAGAAACTGCCAATAAATGTAGTGAGATCCTCAAGAAATCTAGTGAGACCCTCGATGTTGTGATAAAGGACCAACTAGAAATTAAGCATACACTGACTGAAATAAAGAATATTATACAGACTCCCAACAGCAGACCAAAGGGTCACAAGAATCAAGTCAAAGATTTGAAATATGAAGAAGCATAAAACACCTAACCGGAAAAGCAAAATGAAAAAAAGAATCCAAAAATACGAAGATAGTGTAAGGAGCCTCTGGGACAGCTTCAAGTGTACCAACATCTGAATTATAGGGGTGCCAGAAGAAGAGAGAGAGCAAGATATTGAAAACCTATTTGAAGAAATACTGACAGAAAACTTCCCCTACTTGGTGAAAGAAATAGACTTACAAGTCCAGGAAGTGCAGAGAACCCCAAACAAAGGAATCCAAAGAGGACCACACCAGGACACATCATAATTAAAATGCCAAGAGCAAAAGACAAAGAGAGTATCCTAAAAGCAGCAAGAGAAAGAAACTCAGTTACCTACAAGGGAATACCCATACGACTGTCAGCTGATTTCTCAACAGAAACTTTGCAGGCCAGAAGGGAGTGGCAAGAAATATTCAAAGTGATGACTACCAAGAACCTACAACCAAGATTACTTTATCCAGCAAAGCTATCATTCAGAAATGAAGGTCAGATAAAGAGCTTCACAGATAAGAAAAAGCTAAAGGAGTTCATCACCACCAAACCAGTATTATATGAAATGCTGAAGGTATCCTTTAAGAAGAGGAAGAAGAAGAAAAAGGTAAAGATACAAATTATGAACAACAAATACGCATCTATCAACAAGTGAATCTAAAAATCAAGTGAATAAATAATCTGATGAACAGTATGAACTGGTGATTGTAATAGAATCAGGGACATAGAAAGGGAATGGACTGACTATTCTTGGGGGGGAAAGGGGTGTGGGGGTGAGGGAAGAGATTGGACAATAATCGTGCACCTATGGATGAGGACAGTGGGTGGGGAGTGAGGGCGGAGGGGTGGGAACTGGGTGGAGGGGAGTTATGGTGGGGAAAAAGAGGAACCAATGTAATAATCTGAACAATAAAGATTTAATTAAAAAATAAAATAAAATAAAAATAAAAAAGAGACAAATTAGCCTTTAAACCTTCTTTCTATGTCCTTTAAAAATGTATAACTATGCCTCAGACCTTCTACTCAGTAATTCCTTATTCTTAGAAACCCCAATCCTTTAATGATTACTATAAAGTAAACATCCAGCATTTCTTAGGTTAACCTTTATGAAATTTTAAGTATATTGTATTAGTCTAATTTAGTATTGGAAGGGTTAAAGAGGACAAAACAGGGCAGAGAGAAACTTGTTGTGCTTAGTAGCAGCTTGTGGCCTTGAGTCCAGCATAGTTCAGGTAAGTAAAAATCAACAAAAAAAATCTCTCCCTGCCAACGCCCTCCACCCTTTTCTGCATTAACTGTTTACTCTATCCTTAGCTGCCCTCCCTCCTAGATTTTTCCTTCTTTACTCTAAGCCCCAGAGGTTCAAATCCTTCTCTTCTTTTACTGCTTTTGACCTCTCTGACTATTCCCCTGTCCCCCAGCCTAAGCCTCCTCCATCTCAGCAGGCTGAGAGCCTACTACCCTATCTAGCAAATCCTACTGCCACTACCCCATCTCACACCCGCTCTGGAGCAGTTTTCAGCTCTCTTCCTCCCCTAGTCAGAGTGGATGCTGTCCCCAACAGAGACCCACTGTAAATCTATCAGGAAGGGCAGGCAGGTTACAGGTCTCAGGACTACATGATAAAAATCCAGCAGTCTCTCTCCCTCACCCTACACAGGCCATGAGAAAATGTGCTAATCTTATCCTAACAAGCCTTTGTTTAAAGTTCTCTGGGTTGCACCCTTCACAAATTTTATACCTTTAAATTAACCTTAGACTTCTAAAATTTTAACCTAACACAGCAAAATTATACAACAGGGAAAAGCAATTAAAAGTTCTCTACTGTCTTCCCCCTATAGCAGGGTTTGCCCTATATTTAATAAAGAAATTAAACAACAGAGGAAATACTTTCATGTGTACAGCCAGATGGCACAAAGTAGCTTTCGTTTCACACAGACTATTACACTTACATTCATACACCAGACAGTCCGAGTTTTTGACTTCTACCAGATGTTTACTCAGAGTTTAAACAGTCCACCTGATTCCTGATTAATTTGCCTGAGGGAGTCATTGACTTCCGGGGAGGTGATCAAGCTCCCCTTTCACTCACTCGGAGTGGGCCTGAGGGAACAAAATGTCTGTAAATCAAAATAATTAACGGGGTGGCGTAGTCCTCTCCGCGTCTCTTGAAGTCCTGAAAATTCTCAAAAAAACATTGTAAGGGGGTCGACAAAGACACCTGACCCTGACCCATTTTGAAGAAGACAAAGACAACAAAGACCAAAGACAAAACAAACCAGACAAATGCAACCTAAGGTTTCCCAGACCAGGACCCCCAGACACCATCGAGTCCAGGTGGTCGGACTCCGAGGTTCTGCTGCGTCCAACCCTCTTTTGAGTCCTAAAGGAAACGTTCCACAGACAGATACCAGATTCTTACCTCCCTTCTGGAGGTCCAGGTGGCTCATCGTTTTTGGATTGCAGTTTTGGGAGGAAAACACTCCGCCTCGCTGGGACCTGGGACTGAGATTGGAGTGTCCTCGTCTGGGGCGTCCAGGGTGTCCACCGGTAACTCGGCTGGAGTGGATCTCACTGGGGCCTCCAAATATAATGCGGAGATGACCACCAGGGATTCAGATCAAGATGTAGGAGCCTTTATTAAGGTGGCCAGTGACTATACTTACAGCACCCTGCAGAAGCAGAGGCTGAACTGCAGCACTGACTACAGGAGTTACAGCGTTTTTATTTGCAAAAACCACAAAGTTAGTTACAAAGCCTTGTTTACACAATTTGTTCACTACACAGTACAGCATCAGTACAGTGACTACCTTCCTATCTATGTGTTCTGGGAACAGAGAGTACAGCATGCCCTGCCTGGCCGAAGTGTCAGATATGTAGCCAAGCACATAAACCAGTAACTATTATACACCTCATCCACAGAATGAAAGATAAAGTATACCATCACATAAATAGATTCAGAATAAAGCATTTAAAATGGAAAATTGATACAGAATTAAAATTCTTAGAATATCAGGTGTAGAAGGGATGGACCTTGATGTAATAAAGGTCACATTTGAGAAGCCACCAAGGGACATCATTTTACACAGAGAAAATGTCAAAGTTATACTTCTTACATCACGACTGAGACAAGGGCTCACCCGTGACTACTTCTATTCATCAAAACTAGAAGTCCATGTCAGAATAATTGGACAAGAATAAAATCTAAATGTTCAAATAAGAAAGAAAAAAGTTAAAGTGCTTCGCCTTACCTTTATACAGATGACATGATTTTGTACACAGAAAACCTTAAAAACTGTATGAGGGGCTAAAAGAACTAAAATTCAAGAAAGATGTAAGATACAAAATATACACAGAAATGGGTTGTGTTTCTACACCTTCTCAACAAAGTGTCTTTAAGACTCTAAAAATTCATGGGGCTCGAACCAATATGCTCAATTAATATTTGACAAAGGAGGCAAGAACACATAATGGAGCCAAGATAGTCTCTTCAATAAATGGTGCTGGGAAAATTGGACAGATATATGCAAGAAAATGAAACTAGACCACCAACTTACACCATACACAAAAATAAACTCAAAATGGATAAAGGACTTAAAAGTACGACAGGAAACCATAAAAATTCTAGAAGAATCCAAAGGCAACAAAATCTCAGACATATGCCGAAGCAATTTCTTCACTGATACAGCTCCTAGGACACTTGAAACTAAAGAGAAAATGAACAAATGGGACTACATCAAAATAAAAAGCTTCTGCACAGCAAAAGAAACCATCAACAAAACAACGAGAAAACCCACTGTGTGGGAAAACATATTTGCCAATGTCATATCTGATAAGGGCCTAATCTCCAAAATTTATAGGGAACTCATACAACTTAACAAAAGGAAGATAAACAATCCAATCAAAAAATGGGCAAAGGACCTAAATAGACACCTTTCAAAGAGGACATTCAGAAAGCCAAGAGACATATGAAAACATGCTCAAAGTCACTAATCATCTGAGAGACGCAAATCCAAACAACAATGAGGTACCATCTCACACCTGTCAGACTGGCTATCATCAACAAATCAACAAACGACAAGTGCTGGAGAGGATGTGGAGAAAAAGGAACACTTGTGCACTGCTGGTGGGAATGCAGACTGGTGCAGCCACTGTGGAAGACAGTATGGAGTTTCCTCAAAAAACTACAAATGGAACTCCCATTTGACCCCGTGATCCCACTTCTAGGAATATATCCCAAGAAACCAGAAACACCAATCAGAAAGGATATGTGCACCCCTATGTTCATAGCAGCACAATTCACCATAGCTAAGATCTGGAAACAGCCTAAGTGCCCATCAGTAGATGAATGGATTCGAAAACTGTGGTACATCTACAGGATGGAATACTGCGCTGCTCTAAAAAGGAAGGAACTCTTACCATTTGCAATGGCATGGATGGAACTGGAGAGCATTATGCTAAGTGAAATAAGCCAGTCAATGAAGGAAAAATACCACATGATCTCACTCATTCATGGATAATTGAGACCATTATAAACTTTTGAACAATAATAGATACAGAGGCAGAGCTGCCTCAAACAGATTGTCAAACTGAAGTGGGAAGGCGGGGGAGGGTGGGGGGGCAGGGGGTAGGGGGGTAAGAGATCAACCAAAGGACTTGTATTCATTCATATAAGCATAACCAATGGACATAAGACACTGGGGTATAGGGGAGGCTAGGGGACTGTCTAGGGCGGGGGGGGAAATGGACACTCATGTAATACCCTTTGTAATAAAAAATTAAAAAAAAATAAAAAAAAATTCATGGGGCTGTTTCAGAAGAAAATGAGGAAAGAAAACTTGAACTGGCTAAATGTCAAGGAGATCACAACCTAATGAAACAAGAACCCTGGATACATGTGTCCTCGGTCTTGGTTAATCCCCCATCATGTTCTCAGATAGCTTTCCCCTGAATGTGGCACTGAGTCAGGTGCAGGCTCCATTTGACCCCTGTCATGTGGGAACACAGTAACAGCAGTCCCAAGGGTCACATGCAGACATCAGGTTTTCAATAACAAGATTTCATAAATTCAACTTAATTATTCCCAAATCTATTCCAACATCTTCCGATAAACACACCTGGTCATGCTGGAGATTCTTCTATATACCAACATATGAAACTGGATCTAAAACAGACACTAAAGAATAAACAACACTAAAGATGCAGTGCAGCTGCTACAGGTTC
Source organism: Myotis pilosus (assembly GCA_036010255.1). NCBI lineage: Eukaryota > Metazoa > Chordata > Mammalia > Chiroptera > Vespertilionidae > Myotis > Myotis pilosus. The sequence goes on from JASKON010000045.1 coordinate 450,416, forward strand.
AGCACCAAAATCCCCTGAAGGAATAGGACGCGAGAGCTGTCTGTGTCTCTATCGTCCATGCTTCTGGTTCTCATGGACCCACACAGATGCTCCTCTCTCCCCAACACTTGGTCCACAGGCTCTAGGCTCACACTTTGGTCTCAGTTTATCCTCAGATCACTTTGTAGGGGAAAAAGTGTCAGGTGGAACTTTCTGTCTCCTGAACATGAACCTCCTGCACTTTTACTTCTTTCTTGGGTTGTGAGGGTTTATTTTTCTTGGTTGTTATTACTGGTGACTGTCAAAAAAAAATCTCCCATTATTAATTAATTAATTAATTTATTTATTTATTTTTGTTTTGTTTTATTGCTTAAAGTATTACAAAGGGTATTACATGAGTGTCCATTTTCCCCCCCGCCCTAGACAGTCCCCTAGCCTCCCCTATACCCCAGTATCTTATGTCCATTGGTTATGCTTATATGAATGAATACAAGTCCTTTGGTTGATCTCTTATCCCCCTACCCCCTGCCCCCCAACCCTCCCCGGCCTTCCCACTTCAGTTTGACAATCTGTTTGAGGCAGCTCTGCCTCTGTATCTATTATTGTTCAAAAGTTTATAATGGTCTCAATTATCCATGAATGAGTGAGATCATGTGGTATTTTTCCTTCATTGACTGGCTTATTTCACTTAGCATAATGCTCTCCAGTTCCATCCATGCCATTGCAAATGGTAAGAGTTCCTTCCTTTTTAGAGCAGCGCAGTATTCCATCCTGTAGATGTACCACAGTTTTCGAATCCATTCATCTACTGATGGGCACTTAGGCTGTTTCCAGATCTTAGCTATGGTGAATTGTGCTGCTATGAACATAGGGGTGCACATATCCTTTCTGATTGGTGTTTCTGGTTTCTTGGGATATATTCCTAGAAGTGGGATCACGGGGTCAAATGGGAGTTCCATTTGTAGTGTTTTGAGGAAACTCCATACTGTCTTCCACAGTGGCTGCACCAGTCTGCATTCCCACCAGCAGTGCACAAGTGTTCCTTTTTCTCCACATCCTCTCCAGCACTTGTCGTTTGTTGATTTGTTGATGATAGCCAGTCTGACAGGTGTGAGATGGTACCTCATTGTTGTTTGGATTTGCGTCTCTCAGATGATTAGTGACTTTGAGCATGTTTTCATATGTCTCTTGGCTTTCTGAATGTCCTCTTTTGAAAGGTGTCTATTTAGGTCCTTTGCCCATTTTTTGATTGGATTGTTTATCTTCCTTTTGTTAAGTTGTATGAGTTCCCTATAAATTTTGGAGATTAGGCCCTTATCAGATATGACATTGGCAAATATGTTTTCCCACACAGTGGGTTTTCTCGTTGTTTTGTTGATGGTTTCTTTTGCTGTGCAGAAGCTTTTTATTTTGATGTAGTCCCATTTGTTCATTTTCTCTTTAGTTTCAAGTGTCCTAGGAGCTGTATCAGTGAAGAAATTGCTTCGGCATATGTCTGAGATTTTGTTGCCTTTGGATTCTTCTAGAATTTTTATGGTTTCCTGTCGTACATTTAAGTCCTTTATCCATTTTGAGTTTATTTTTGTGTATGGTGTAAGTTGGTGGTCTAGTTTGATTTTCTTGCATGTATCTGTCCAATTTTCCCAACACCATTTATTGAAGAGACTCTCTTGTCTCCATTGTATGTTCTTGCCTCCTTTGTCAAATATTAATTGAGCATATTGGTTTGGGCCAATTCCTGGGCTCTCTATTCTATTCCATTGATCTATATGCCTATTCTTGTGCCAGTACCAGGCAGTTTTGAGAACAGTGACTTTGTAATACATCTTGATATCTGGTATTGAGATCCCACCTACTTTGTTCTTTTTCAGGATTGCTGAAGCTATTTGGGGTCTTTTTTTATTCCAGATGAACTTTTGGAGAGTTCGTTCTAGATCTATGAAGTATGCCGTTGGTATTTTAATGGGAAGTGCGTTGAATTTATAGATTGCTTTGGGTAGTATGGACATTTTAATGATGTTGATTCTACCAATCCATGAACACGGTATGTTCTTCCATCTGTTTATGTCTTTCTCTATATCTTTTTTCAACGTCCTGTAGTTTTCTGAGTAGAGGTCTTTTACCTCTTTAGTTAAGTTTATTCCTAGGTAGCTTAATTTTTTTGGTGTGATGGTAAACGGGATTGTTTTTATAATCTCTCTTTCTGAAAGTTCACTATTGGTGTATAGAAATGCCTCAGATTTCTTGGGGTTAAATTTGTATCGTGCTACATTGCCAAATTCATGTATTAAGTCTAGTAGGTTTTTGATGGAGTCTCTAAGGTTTTGTATGTATAATATCATGTCATCTGCAAATAAGGACAGTTTTACTTCCACTTTTCCAATTTGGATGCCTTTTATTTCTTCTTCTTGCCTAATTGCAATGGCTAACACTTCCAGTACTATGTTGAACAGGAGTGGTGAGAGGGGGCACCCCTGTCTTGTTCCTGTTCTTAGGGGAAATGGTGTTAGTTTTTGTCCATTGAGTATGATGCTGGCTGTGTGCCTGTCATATATGGCTTTTATTATGTTGAGGTATGATCCTTCTACTCCCGCCTTACTGAGAGTTTTTATCAAAAATGGGTGTTGAATTTTGTCAAATGCTTTTTCTGCATCAATTGATATGACCATGTGGTTTTTTTCTTTCAATTTGTTTATGTGATGTATCACGTTCATTGATTTGTGGATATTGTACCATCCTTGCATCCCTGGGATAAATCCTACTTGGTCATGGTGTATGATCTTTCTGATGTACTGCTGGATCCGATTTGCTAAGATTTTGTTGAGGATTTTGGCATCTATGTTCATGAGGGATATTGGTCTGTAATTCTCTTTCATTGTTTTGTCTTTACCTGGTTTTGGTATTAGGGTGATGCTGGCTTCATAGAATGAGCTTGGAAGTGTTCCTTCCTCTTGAAATTTTTGTAGTAGTCTGAGGAGGATAGGTTTTATTTCTTCCTTGAATGTTTGGTAAAACTCCCCTGTGAAGCCATCTGGTCCTGGGCTTTTGTTTGATGGAAGCTTTTTGATGACTGCTTCAATTTCTTCCATAATTATTGGCCTGTTCAGATTTTTAGATTCTTCCTGATTGAGTTCTGGAATGTTGTATTTTTCTAGGAATTTGTCCATTTCCTCCAGGTTGTCTAGTTTCTTAGAGTAGAGCTGTCCAAAGTATTTTTTAACAATCATTTGTATTTCTGTGGGGTCTGTTGTTATTTCGCCTCTATCGTTTCTGATTTTGTTTATTTGGGTCCTCTCTCTTTGCTTCTTGGTGAGTCTGGCTAGAGGTTTGTCAATCTTGTTTATCCTTTCAAAGAACCAGCTCTTGGTTTCATTGATTTTCTGTATTGTTTTTTTGGTCTCTATGTCATTTATTTCTGCTCTAATCTTTATTATCTCCTTCCTCCTGCTCACTCTGGGGTTTTCTTGTTGCTCTCTTTCTAATTCTTTGAGTTGTAGTGTTAGATGATTTACTACCATTTTTTCTTGTTTTTTGACATAGGCCTGTAGAGCTATAAACTTCCCTCTCAGGACTGCTTTCATTGTGTCCCATAGGTTTTGGATTGTTGTGTTTTCATTGTCATTAGTTTCCAGGATGTTTTTAATTTCTTCTTTGATCTCATTAGTAACCCAATCAATATTTAATAGCATGCTATTCAGCTTCCAGGTATTTGAGTATTTTGGGTTGTTTTTATTGTAGTTTATTTCTAGTATTATGCCATCGTGGTCTGCAAAGATGCTTTTTATGATTTTAACCTTCTAGAATTTGGGGATACTTTGCTTGTGACCCAATATGTGGTCTATTTTTGAAGATGTCCCATGAGCCCTTGAGAAGAACGTATATTCCCTGGCTTTGGGGTGAAGTGTTCTGAAGATGTCTATTAAGTCCATCTGATCTAGTGAGTCATTTAGGATTGCTGTATCTTTGCTGATTGTTTGTCCATAGGACTTATCCAGTGTTGTCAGTGGTGTATTAAAGTCCCCTACTATGATTGTATTGTTGTCGATCTCTCTTTTGATATCTTCCAGGAGTTTTTTTATGAATTTGGGTGCTCCTGCATTGGGTGCATATATGTTTACCAGGGTTATATCTTCTTGTTGTATTGATCCCTTTAGTATTATGAAGTGGCCTTCCTTATCTCTTGTTATGGCCTTCACTTTGAGGTCTATTTTGTCTGATATAAGTATTGCTACCCCAGCTTTCTTTTCCTTTCCATTTGCCTGAAAGATATTTTTCCATCCTTTCACTTTCAGTCTGTGTGAATCCCTTCTAATGAGGTGGGTTTCCTGTAGACAGCAGATGTATTGGTCATGTTTTTTTTTTATCCATTCAGCCACTTGATGTCTTTTGGTTGGAGCATTTATTCAGTTTACGTTTAAAGTTATTATTGAAAGGTAATTATTTGTAGCCATTTCTATTTTTTTTTTTTTGTGGCTGTTTTCTTTCTGGGCTTTTTAGTTCTTCTTTTTATACCAGTCCCTTTAGCATTTCTTGCATTGCTGGCTTGGTGGTGATAAACTCCCTTAGCCTTTTTTTGTCTGTGAAGCTTCTTATTTCCCCTTCAATTTTGAATGATAGCCTTGCTGGATAGAGTATTCTTGGATTCAGTCCTTTGCTTTGCATCACTTTGTAAATTTCTGTCCATTCTTTTCTGGCCTGATGTGTTCCTGTTGAGAAATCATTTGATAATCTAATGGGAGATCCCTTGTATGTGACTTTCCGTCTCTCTCTTGCGGCCTGAAAGATTTTCTCTTTGTCCTGAACATTTGCCATGGTAATTATGATGTGTCCTGGTGTGGGTCTTTTCGGGTTCACCTTTTTTTGGACTCTCTGGGCTTGTGTGACTTTTTTCTTCCCCACCTCAGGGAAGTTTTCTGATATTATTTCTTTGAATAGGTTTTCTAATCCTTGTTCATCTTTCTGTTGTTCTGGTACCCCTATTATTCGTACGTTGTTTCGTTTCATGTTGTCCCAAAGCTCCCTTAGGCTCACCTCCTGTCTTTTAATTTTTTTCTCCAATTGCAGTACATATTGGGTGTGTTTTGTTTCCTTGTCTTCTAATTCACTAATTTGGTCCTCTGCTTCTCCTAGTCTACTGTTGGTACTTCCAATGGTGTTTTTTATTGCAGCTATATCACTCTTCATTTCTTCTTGGGTCTTACTTAAGTTGTTGATTTTTTCATCTGTTTCTTCTAGCTTCTTCCATATGTTATTGATTTTTTCATCTGTTTCTTCTTGCTTCTTGCAGAGGTTGTCGATTTTTTTCCTCCATCCGGTTTATGCACTCTAGGGCCCTTATTCTGAATTCTTTTTCTGTCATGTTGCATGCCTCTGTATTACTTAGCTGCTTTTCTGGAGAGTCCTCCCTCTCTTTCCTTTGGGGGTTTCTTTGTCTACCCATGTTTGATCTCACTGACATATCTAGACGTTGAGTCGTTCAGTGGCTGCTCCCTGGGTGGCAGTGAGTCCTTGGTCTGTGGTTGCTCTTTGGGCGGTTGCGGTAGCAGCTGCTCTTCAGTTGGCAGCAGCTCCTCTGGTAGGTGCTGTTCACAGCTTTGGTGGCTCTTCTGGTTGTGGCGGGCAGTTTCATGTACAGCTGCTGTTCCTTAGCAGAGGGTGTGGTGCTCAGGAGGCTGCTGTTGCTTGGATCTGCTGCGTTGATTTAAGGGCACAAAATACAACACAACAAGGCACCACATACCAGGCACTAAACACAAATATATTCATGATATTAATAACCCCAAATAAAGGTAACCACCTGTATTAAGAGAATTAGGGGATAAGGAAGAAGGAAGAGAAAAAGATAAAAGAGAAAAAAGAAAAGAAAAGTAGGGACCAAAAAAAGGAATGCAAAAATGAAATTGGGAAAAAGAAGGGGGGAAAATAAAACTGAGAAAAGAAAAGAAAAAAGAGCAAAAAGAGAGAATCAAGTGGAAGAGGGGAAGAGACTTTTTATATGAGGAGAATACTCCTATAGAACCGCCACTAATCCCAGCAAATTCCAGCAACAGCTCCCTGGAGATGGATGCAAACTAGAAACAACCAATAATATAACGATGAAAATAGAATGGAGAACACTAATCCCAAAATAAAATAAAGAGAAAATAAAATGGCACTTTAAAAGATGGTCAAATGGTATCAGTAATAATACTGGTTAAAAATAAGAAGGTAGTAATTAAAAGGGTAAAATCAGGTGATGGAAAAAGAAGAAGAAAAAAGAAGAAAAAAAAAGGAAAAAAAGAAAAAAAAATTGGTTTCTTAGTTAAAAGGTGAAAAAAGAAAAAAAAATTCAGTAGTGAAGGTCCTTCGGTTCTTCTATTCTTCAGTCTGGCTCGCCTTTAGTCCTGCCAGGTATTCAGTAGAGTGTTGAATTTCCCTGTGATACACTGTTACTCTGTGTTGTAAACCACAGTCCTTATTTGAAAGCAGGCCGTATTTGTTTCCCCGACTGCCTTATTTTGTGTTTAGCAAAGAGTCACTTTGTGGCTCAGCCTCTGGGTGGCAGTGTTCTGGGGTTGGCCTCTGAGGCTATACAGCTTCTCTATTGCACCTAAAAGTGATTTGGAGAGGTCAACTATCCAGAGCTGGTTCTTTAATAGTTACCAGCTCTGTGTTGTTGCTGGGATTGAAAATCCCTCTATAGGCCAGACCCTGTTAACTCCCAGGGACTGATCAGATTATTTTAATCCTTGATCTCGTTCAGGGTGGAATCTGAGTGTGGCTGTGCTCCTTGCCTTGGGGCAGGGGGGAGGAGTCTCACTCTCTGGAGAGAATGGCTGCCCCAGTCATTTGCTCAGGGGTGTCTCAGCACTCAATTCGCTGCCACCTCTCCTGGCCCCCCTTCTCTCCTCAGTCTCTCCCCAGATTCCACTCCTCCGCACCCTCTCCTTCTCTTCAGCACAGGTGAGTGTCTGTATCCGAAATGTCCCATGAACAGGATTCGGTGAGAACAAACAAACAAACGCCAGCCGTGGAAACGGGGAAGGCTTGGTTTCTGTAAGCTCTTCTTTTACGGGCACTGCATGGTCAGGTCAGGTCTTCAGGCTGCCCCCTTTAGGCTCAGTCCTCCGTGATCACAGAACCCAGCTCTCAAATCCCCCGGCCGTGCCAGGAATCCCGCAGATCTCCTTTCCCCAGTCAGGGGCTGTGCCTGTCCCAAGGGACGTGGCTGTCTGCCACGAGGTCTCCTTCCGACCCTCTGGGCTCAGAGGTCTGGCAAACTTTCCTGGTGGGTGTTATTAGTTTCAACTGCTCACTTCATTTGCCAATCTTCCATTTTAAACCTCCTCTTTTTCTTTTTATGACAATTTTATCTCCTGGGTCTGTACAGGTCTCCTGGAGTTTTGGGTCTACTGGGGAGAGCACAGGCCCAGATGTGGGGAGTAATTCTTCACAGACATGCATGCTTGGACATGTCACACTCTGGGACCATGTCCTTTCTGTCATAATCCAACCCCAGATCTCCCTATATAGCAGGGGGACATGCAAATAGGTCCTCCTCTGCTCATAAAAACCAGCCCAGCCCTGACCTTGCAGCTCTGAGACAGGAGCCCAGCCCCAGGATCCCCAGGTGTTCCCATTCCCTGATCAAGTCTGAACACAGACCACTCACCATGGGTTTGGGGCTCAGCTGGGTTTTCCTTGTTGCTATTTTAAGAGGTAATTTATGGAGAATGAGAAACAGTGAGTATGTGAGTGGGTATGAGTGGGAGAAACAGTATACAGGTCAGTGTTTCCTGACCAGGATATCTTTGTGTTTGCAGCTGTCCAGTGTGAGGTGCAGCTGGTGGCGTCTGGGGGAAGCTTGGTGAAGCCTGGGGGGCCTCTGAGACTCTCCTGTGCAGCTCTGGATTCACCTTCAGTAGCTACTGCATGCACTGGGTCCACCAGGCTCCAGGGAAGGGGCTGCAGTGGGTCTCACATATTAATCCTGATGGAAGTGGCTCATACATTGCAGACTCTGTGAAGGACCGATTCACCATCTCCAGAGACAACGCCAAGAACATGCTGTATCTGCAAATGAACAGCCTGAGAGCGGAGGAAATGGCCATGTATTACTGTGTGAGAGAGTCACACACACAGTGAGGGGGAAGTCAGTGTGAGCCCAGACACAAACCTCCCTGAAGCAGAAGCTGTGACCACCAGGGGGCGCTCAGGGTCTGTGAACACAAGGACCATCCCATTAGCAAGTGCAGTTGGAGGTTTGGGTTGGTTTCCTGTGTGGATTCCTCTTCATGTCACAGTTTCCCTCAGGGAACTTCTGGATTCCTGACAGTGTACTTACCTCTGATGTCTCTGAGTTAGAAAGTCTGTAGTAAAGAGAGACAACTTTCTCATGTGCACAAACTGCAGAGATTTATTTTTTAGACATTCTGTATCAAGTACCAATTAATGATAAAAAATTCTTCCCAAGGCGCCCAAGTCCAACTAGAGGCTCTGCTGACTCAACAGGGCAGCTCAGCCCCACACAGCTCAGGGCCCCAGCCAGGCAGCAGCAGGACACATGTGCCCTGGACAGTGGGCACTAGAGGGGTGTGACCCCTAAGCCAGAGAAGAAAGACCCCAGGTGGTGATGGTCACTGACTAATAGTCATGATCATAGCACCAAGAGTAGGTGACACTGGGCAGAAGCAGGGGGCCCCATAGCAGCTTGTACAGATGTCCAGGCTGACGACAAACACACACACCAAGGGACATGGAATGATCATTGTGCTTATAGTTGAAATCTCTGGGAGGCACAGGAAGGGCCCTCCAGGAAGTCAAAGGTGCTTGGACAGAGGCAGGAAAGGAGGCTTTTATTTTCTGTGAGGTAGGAGCCAGTGGGCAGAATTCTGCTTCCTTGTGTGGTTCCAACTTCTTGGTGACACATGAAGAGGAGAACAAACCTTTGCTATCAGAGTCACCTTGGGGCTGATGGAGAAGAGGCAGTATGGAGCCATCAGTTGTCAGCAGTGAAACATAAAATAATATACAGTGTGGATACCAAATCTACGTAATAACCATAAAAATGAGCAAATATGAGACTGAGGGTCATTATTTGTGAACAACAACCATATCTATGTAAAATGAGTAGAAAACGATTGATTATAACAAGGAGGAGAAGGAGGGGGAAGAGGAGGAGTATAAAATGAGGATGATGATGATGACTATTGACTGAGACAGGGGCCCTGGTCCAATGAAATGAAGGATCCTTGTACAAACACACAATCACTACAGCTCTTCCAGTGAGGAGTGTCTACTCTTCCCAGTAAATGTTAAGAGATTTCATAAATGGGACCGAATGAATTATGCAGCTTCCGTAATCTATGTGGAGACCAGATCAGTAATGATCCCAAGGGTGTCCAAGTGCAGATCCCCTGGATCTGAGAAGGTGTTACCTTCTAGAACAGAGACACTGAGAATGTGCATGTAGGAAACAGGGATCCCCTTCCCACCAGTTTGCAATGACACATTCCTTATTTCTCTTGTTCCCTGCCTGCCTGATCTTTAACCTTTCTATTTCTCACATACTCCTGTTCACTAATATTCAGGTATTTCCTATGAGGATACAAGCTGTCTCTCTCATGCCATGCACTTCCTTCTGGGCCTTCACTGGAGGAGGTTTTAAACCCACATGTCCAGTAACTCTATGTCCTGAACATCAGGCATATTTCTGTCATGTGACTCAAAACAAGTCCAGCTTCCTCCCCTCACCCAGTTCCACAGTCATGTCCAGATTTATGGACATGAACTACCAGATTTATGGTAGTTTTCCAGCAGCACTCCCCTCTGGTACCAGAACCTGCTCTAGTCCCTGTGGCTGCTGTAGCCAATCCACATGGACAGTGGAGGCTCAGCATTTTCTGGGGAGTTCTTTGTAAAATCACCCATATCCAGAACCATCAAAGAAAATACTGATGAATTGAACTGTAATAAAATGAAAAACATTTGTCCCTCCAAATATTCCATCAATGAAATTAAATTATTAGCTTAGCAAGAGAATATATTTTTGAATTATGTGCCTGGTGCAGAATGTGTGCATTGCACATTAAGGATGTGGTATGTTATGGGGAGAGCCCAGCACCCTCTGACTACAGTGAGCATCCCCAGGGACAGGGCAGAGGGAGGCTGGGATGAGGGTTTCCTGAAAAGTTTGAAGTTCCCTTTCCTATGAGAAAATGTGTGCTAGGAATTCTCCAATTTCCTTTACTGTGATCCCCAACATCACTGACAACACTAGACTGAGAAATCAGGTCACTTAACAGGCCACATACATTGTTCATGATATGAAAGATTCTCAGTGGTACACATGCATTATCACTCCCTTTATCTCTTATCTTTTATCCAGGTTAAAACATGATTATTTCAGATGTGGTTATTTTAGGGTGTCTGCAATATGCCATGGTTTGCATAAGGGAAGAGTTTGCACAGTGTGTCACATTAAGAGTTCCAACATCAAGAATCAAGGGTCTCCCTTTTTCTTGTGGTTGGGAAGCAGGTACTCATATGAAAATAGAAATGAAGACAATGTGGCAAAAAATATGGCTGTGCTTTCTTTTTAAAATATTTTACACCAGGTGAACATAATTAGCATATAAAATGACAATGATAAACATTTATTACTTCCATTTGCAACGGCATGGATGGAACTGGAGAGCATTATGCTAAGTGAAATAAGCCAGTCAATGAAGGAAAAATACCACATGATCTCACTTATTCATGGATAATTGAGACCATTATAAACTTTTGAACAATAATAGATACAGAGGCAGAGCTGCCTCAAACAGATTGTCAAACTGCAGCGGGAAGGCCGGGGAGGGTTCGGGGGCGGGAGGTAGGGGGGTAAGAGATCAACCAAAGGACTTGTATGCATGCATATAAGCATAACCAATGGACATAAGACACTGGGGGATAGGGGAGGCTAGGGGACTGTCTTGGGCGGGGGGGAAAAATGGACACATATGTAATACCCTTTGTAATAAAAAAAGAAAAATAAAATAAAAAAAAGAAAAAAAAACATTTATTACTTGTAGATATATGTATTTGTTGGAGTCAAAAGCTAAACAAATGCTAAACCCTATTAAATTTGTGTGAAAGATGAATGAGAATTTACCAATGAAACCTACTTATCTAGTTCAACATTTCTTGTTCTGCTCAGGTGAGGTTGTCCTTGATCTAATTCCAATGTGCTTCATGACCCAGGTAATTCCCTGTCCCTGACTTACAAAGGTGAGTGAGGTCAAGGAAAGAGATGCCCCCACATGGACCCCAAAATGATCAGGGAATACAGACCTCAGTCCCTCTACTTAGAAGGAAAATGCTTCCTCATATGCAAATGTCTGTTCAAGCTCCAGAGTAAATCCTCTCCTGGGCTGTGCAGGCTCACAGCTCTCTCCTCACACAGGGCTGAGGTCTCTGGAAAGGCAGAGCTGTGGTCTAGAAGAAGATGAGAATGCTGGGTCTTGTCCTGTGCCTGGTGACAACTTATCAAGATGAGGATCTCAGGGGTCAGACAGGGGTGATGGGGTGGCTGTGACTGCAGGTGACTGACAGGGATTGATGCTCCTTGTCCACAGTTGTCCTGTCCCAGGTGCAGCTGCAAGAGTTGGGCCTAGGACTGGTGAACCCTTCACAGACCCTCTCCCTCAGCTGCACTGTCTCTGGATTCTCTCTAATGAGATATGATGTGAACAGGACCTGCCAGGCTCTGAGAAAGCGTCTGGAGTGGGTTGGGGTTATATGAGGTTATGGGGGTACAAACTATAACCCCACACAGATATCCAGACTCAGCACCACCAGGGACACATCCAAGAGCCTGGTTTATTTCCCATTGAACAGCCTGAGTGCCAAGGACACGGCCATGTATTACTGTGCTAGACAAAGTGAGGGGAAGTCAGTGTGGGCCCAGAAACAAACTGCCCTGAGGGAGACAGCAGGGCTGGTTATAGTGGGTGCTCAAGACACCAGGGGGCGCTCCTGATCCCTGAAGCCCAGGTGCAAGGGTAGAGGGAGGTGGGGAAGGAAGGGGCTTCCTGGCAAAAAAGCATGTACCAATCAATAATTGCTTTAAATGTATATGGCTTAAATGCTACAATCAAAAGACTTAGGGTAGCTGATCGGATAAGAAAGCAAGACTCACATCTATGCTGTCCACAACTGACATATCCAGAATGAAAGATACACACAGAGAAAAATAAAGGCTGAAAAAAGAAATTTCATGCAAATGGAAATGAAAAAAAGAAAAACAACAAAACAAAACTGGGGCAGCAATACTTATATCTGACAAAACAGACTTTGAAACAAACACTTGTAAAAAGAGACAAAGAAATACCCTACATAATAATAAAAGGAGCAATCCAAGAAGTGGGTATAATGCTGGTAAACATTTATAAACCCAACAAAGGAGGACCTAAATATGTAAAGAAAATCTTGAGTCTGGCATGTGTTGCTCAGTGGTTGAGTTCTGACCTATGAATCAGGATGTCACAGTTGGATTCTCAGTCAGGGCACATGCCCATATTTCAGCCTCTTTCCCCAGAGCAGGTCAAGGTTAGCCGATCAATGATTTTCTCTCATCGTTGATGTTTCTTTCTCTCTCTCCCTCTCCCTTCCTCTCTGAAATCAATACAAATACATTTTAAAAAATCAAATCTTGAAGGACATGAAGGGAGAGATTGACAGGAATACTTACATTGTATTGGACTTTAACACCCCATTGACATCAATGGATGGATGTTCCAGACAGGAAATCAACAAGAAAACACAGATCTTCAATCACATACTAAAGCAGATGGCTTTAATTGAAATCTTCAGAGCATTCCACCCCAAAGCAGCAGAATATACATTCTTTCCATGTGCACATGAAACATGAAACATTTTCTAGGATAGACCACATGTTAGTACACAAAGCAAAACTCAATAAGTTTAAGAAGATTGAAATCATATTGAGCATCTTCTCTGACTATAATGTTATGAAATTATAAGTCAACCACAAGAAGAAAAACAAAAACAAAAACAGAGCAACACACAAAGTCAGTGAGGCTAAGGAACATGTTACTGAACAATGAATGGGTTATCAGACAGACCAAGGAAGAAATCAAAGTTACCTTAAAACAAATGAAAATGAGAACACAACAACCCAAATCTATGGGACACAGAACAAGCAGTTATAAGAGGGAAATCCAAACCAGCACAAGCCCACCTCAGGAAATAGGAACAAGGATACCAATCTAACTATACACCTAAAGGAATGGGGTAAAAAACCTGGAGTGAGTACAAGGAAGGAAATAATAAAGACCATAGAGGAAATAAACAAAACACAGTCTAAGGAAATTAATGAAACCAAGAGTTAGTTCTTTAAAAACATAGACTAGATTGACAAACTTTTAAACAGACTCGTCAAAAAATAAAGAGAGATGACACAAATAAATAAAATGAAAAATAAAAGTGAAGTAACAACTAACACCATAGAAATAGAAAGGGTTATAATAAACTATTATGAACATCCATATATCAAAGTATTGGAAAACATGGGTGAAAATGCTAAATTTCTAGGAACATATATCCTTTCAAAACTGAATCAGAAACAATAAGAAAATCTAAATAGACCAAATTGACCTAATGAAATCAAAGCAAGAATTAAAAAACTCCCAGCAAACAAAAGTCCTGCACCAGATGACTTCGCAGGTGAATCTCACCAGACATTCAAAAAAGCACTAACACCGATGTTTCTCAAAATATTCCCAAAATTCAAGAAGAAAATCTCCCAAGCTTCCTCCCACTGTCCACATCCTCCCTAGATCTATCCGAGTCCCTGAACTCCATGGGCAGAGCCCTGCTGACTATCCCCAGCTGTTCCCACAGCGTCAAGGGCAGGTCAGGCCCTGTAAAAGCCACCTGCCCCTCTTCATCCACCAGCACCCCTCTCACAGGTGCATGCAGCTGTGGACACCCCAGGACAGGTCACAGACAGGAGACCTGAAGCTGAGCCAGGACATGGTGACAGCGGTCCCAAGGGTCACATGCAGACATCAGATTTCCAATAACAATTTTTTTTCATAACCTAATCTTCATTATTCCTCAACCATTACCCACGTCTAACCCTTAAGCACACCTGGTCATGAGGGAGATTCTTCTATATCCTAATGTATGAAACTGGATCTACAAGAGAGTCTAGAGAATAAACACCACAAAGGAAGCAGTGCAGGTGCTACACATCCAGCACCAAAATCCTCTGAAGGAATAGGACCTGGGAGCTATGTCTCTATACTTCATGCTTCTGGTTCCAAGGGACCCACACAGACACTCCACTCTCCCCCAACACTTGATCCACTGGCTCTAGGCTCACACTCTTGTCTTGGTTTATCCTCTGATCACTTTGTAGGGTAAATAGTATCGAATGGAACTTGCCATCTCCTGAACATGAACCTGCTGCACTTTTACTTATCGTATTTGAAGGTTAATTTCGCTTTCTTTTCATTACTGGTGACTGTCGAAGGAATCCATCATTTTTAATCCTTCTCTTTTTTTGGGCAGGTGAGCTGGAGTAACTGGTCCCCATGTGGAGAACATAGGCCAGATGCTGGGAATTATTTAACATACATGCATCCTTGGACATGTCACATTCTGATATGGTGTCATTTGTACCAGCATCCAACACCAGAGCTTCCTATATAGTAGGAGGACATGCAAATAGGAACCACTCTGCTCATAAAAGCCAACCAAGCCCTGACCCTGCAGCTCTGGGACAGGAGCCCAGCCCCGGTATCCCCAGGTGCTCCCATTCCCTGATCAGGACTGAACACAGACCACTCACCATGGGGTTTTGGCTCAGCTGGGTTTTTATTGTGGCTCTTTTAAGAGGTAATTTATGAAGAAAAAGAAAGACTGAGTATGTGAGTGGATGTGAATGAGAGAAACAGTGGACGTGTGAGAGTTTCCTGACCAAGATGTCTTTGTGTTTGCAGGTGTCCGGTGTGAGGTGCAGTTGGTGGAGTCTGGGGGAGGCTTAGTGCTGCCTGGGGGTTCTCAGAGGCTCTCCTGTGCAGCCTCTGGATTCACCTTCAGTAGCTACTGGATGCACTGGGTCCGACAGGCTCCAGGGAAGGGGCTGGAGTGGTTATGTCAAATAAATCCTGATGGAAGTACCACATACTATGCCAACTCTGTGAAGGGCCGATTCACCATTTCCAGAGACAACGCCAAGAACATGCTGCATCTGCAAATGAACAGCCTGAGAGCTGAGGAATCTGCCTTGTATTACTGTGCAAGACACACAGTAAGGGGAAGTCAGTGTGTGCCCAGACACAAACCTCCCTGCAGCAGAAGCTGTGACCACAAGGGGGAGCTCGGGGTTCCTGAACACAAGGACCATCCCAGCAGCAGGAGCAGTTGGAGGTTTGGGCTGGTTTCCTGTGTGGTTTCCCCTTCATGTCACAGTTCCCCTCAGGGAACCTCTGGATTCCTGACTCTGCACTAACCTCTGACATCTCGGAGTTAGAAAAGTCTGTTGTAAACAGAGACAACTTTCTCACGTGGAGAAACTGCAGAGTGTCTTTCAGAGACTCTTGAGCCCAAATGACAATTCATCATCAAATGTCTGACCTGCATCAGCTAAATCTAACCAGAGTCTCTCCTGACTCAACAGTGCATCTCAGCTCCACGCATCTCAGGGTACCACTAGCTAGAAACAGAACTCGTGCGTTCTGGACAGTGGGCACCTGAAGCCTATGAATGCAAAGCTAGAGAAGAAAGACCCCTGTGGTGACAGTCATTGACTTGGCATCATGCTCATAGCACCAAGAGTAGGTGATACCAAGCAGAAGCAGGGTAATCCACAGCAGCTTGGTATGGACGACCAGGATGATGATAAACACACACACCAAGAGACATGGAATGTTTATTATGCACAGAGTTGAAATCTCTGAGAAGCACAGGAAAGGCCCTTCAGGAAGTCAGACCTGCTTTGGTGGAGCCAGGAAAGGAGACTGACTGAGGAATTTTATTTTGTCAAGGTGGTGGGGCAGGAGGAGGAATCCTGCTTCCAGGGGCTTGTGTGAGCTCAACCTCTTATTGACATCTGGAGAGGAGACCCAACCTTTCTTTTCAGATTCCTATGTGGGGCAGGAAGGATCCATTAGTTTTCAACAATCGAATGAAAAAGAAAATAAAGTATGGCTACATATTTTATTCACAAAAATTGAGCAAACATTGAGACAAATGGTCATTATGTGTATACAACAACAGCGTCTATTGTAACTAAAAATATAATTATAAATAGCCATAAGGTGATAATGGTGGCGGTGATGATGGTGATGGTGCTGATGACCATAGAATTGGACAGTGTCCTGATCCATTGTCCTGGGAGGGATCTCTCCCTTGTTCAAAACCATAAGTTGTTTGGAAGGCCTTGTAACAACTCTTAGGTGTGGCAGTTGTGGTTTCAATGTCCAATGACATGTTTCTTATTTCTCTTATTCCCTTCCTGCTGAATTTTTAAGTTTTCAATTTCTTTTCTTTTTTTTTTATTGGTTAAAGTATTACAAAGAGTATTACATATGTCTCCTTTTTTTCCCCCTGCCCTTGATAATCCCCTGGCCTCCCCTACCCCCCAGTGTCTTATGTCCATTGGTTATGCTTATATGTATGCATACAAGTCCTTTGGTTGATCTCTTACCCATCCCCCTCCTGCCCTCCCACCCTCCCCAGCCTTCCTGCTGTAGTTTGACAATCTGTTCGAGGCAGCTCTGACTCTGTATGTATTATTGTTCAAAAGTTTATAATGGTCTAAATTATCCATGAATAAGTGAGATCATGTGGCATTTTTCCTTCATTGACTGGCTTATTTCACTTAGCATAATGCTCTCCAGTTCCATCCATGCTGTTGCAAATGGTAAGAGTTCCTTCTTTTTTACAGCAGCATAGTATTCCACTGTGTAGATGTACCACAGTTTTCTAATCCATTCATCTACAGATGGGTACTTAGGCTGTTTCCAGATCTTAGCTATGGTGAATTGTGCTGCTATGAACATAGGAGTGCATATATCCTTTCTGACTGGTGTTTCTGGTTTCATGGGATATATTCCTAGAAGTGGGATCACAGGGTCAAATGGGAGTTCCATTTGTAGTTTTTTGAGGAAACTCCATACTGCATTCCCACCAGCAGTGCACAAGTGTTCCTTTTTCTCCACATCCTCTCAAGCACTGGTCGTTTGTTGATTTGTTGATGATAGCCAGTCTGACAGGTGTGAGATGGTACCTCATTGTTGTTTTGATTTGCATCTCTCGGATAATTAGTGACTTTGAGCATGTTTTCATATGTCTCTTGGCTTTCTGAATGTCCTCTTTTGAAAGGTGTCTACTTAGGTCCTTTGCCAATTTTTTGATTGGATTGTTTATCTTCCTTTTGTTAAGTTGTATGAGTTCCCTATAAATTTTGGAGATTAAGACCTTATCATATATGACATTGGCAAATATGTTTTCCCACACAGTGGGTTTTCTTGTTGTTTTGTTGATGGTTTCTTTTGCTGTGCAGAAGCTTTTTATTTTGATGTAGTCCCATTTGTTCATTTTCTCTTTAGTTTCCAATGCCCTAGGAGCTGTATCAGTAAAGAAATTGCTTCGAAGTGAAATAAGCCAGTCAATGAAGGAAAAATACCACATGATCTCACTTATTCATGGATAATTGAGACCATTATAAACTTTTGAACAATAATAGATACAGAGGCAGAGCTGCCTCAGAGTGTCAAACTGCAACGGGAAGGCCGGGGAGGGTTCAGGGGCGGGAGGTAGGGGGGTAAGAGATCAACCAAAACACTTGTATGCATGCATATAAGCATAACCAATGGACGTAAGACACTGGGGGATAGGGGAGGCTAGGGGACTGTCTTGGGCGGGGTGGAAAAATGGACACATATGTAATACCCTTTGTAATAAAAAATAAAATTAAAAAAAAAATTGCTTCGGCATATGTCTGAGATTTTGTTGCCTTTGGATTCTTCTAGAATTTTTATGGTTTCCCATCGTACATTTAAGTCCTTTATCCATTTTGAGTTTATTTTTGTGTATGGTATAAGTTGGTGGTCTAGTTTGATTTTCTTGCATGTATCTGTCCAATTTTCCCAACACCATTTATTGAAGAGAATATCTTGACTCCATTGTATGTTCTTGCCTCCTTTGTCAAATATTAATTGAGCGTATTGGTTGGGGCTGATTTCTGGGCTCTCTATTCTACTCCATTGATCTATATGTCTGTTCTTGTGCCAGTACCAGGCAGTTTTGAGAACAGCGGCTTTGTAATACAGCTTGATATCTGGTATTGAGATCCCACCTACTTTGTTCTTTCTCAGGATCGCTGCAGCTATTCGGTGTTGTTTTTTATTCCAGATGAATTTTTGGAGAGTTCGTTCTAGATCTGTGAAATATGCCATTGGTATTTTAATTGGAAGTGCATTGAATTTATAAATTGCTTTGGGCAGTATGGACATTTTAATGATGTTGATTCTACCAATCCAAGAACATGGTATGTTCTTCCATCTCTTTATGTCTTCCTGTATCTCTTTTCTCAACGTCCTGTAGTTTTCTGAGTAGAGGTCTTTTACCTCTTTAGTTATGTTTATTCCTAGGTAGCTTAATTTTTTTGGTGCGATGGTAAATGGGATTGCTTTCTTAGTCTCTCTTTCTGCACATTCACTATTGGTGTATAGAAATACCATAGATTTCTTGGCATTAATTTTGTATCCTGCTACATTACCGAATTCATTTATTAAGTCTAATAGTTTATTGATGGCGTCTTTAGGGTTTTTTAAGTATAATATCATGTCATCTGCAAATAAGGACAGTTTTACTTCCTCTTTTCCAATTTGGATGCCTTTTATTTCTTCTTCTTGTCTAATTGCAATGGCTAATACTTCCAGTACTATGTCGAACCGGAGTGGTGAGAGTGGGCATCCTTGT
This sequence comes from Myotis pilosus, assembly GCA_036010255.1. Classification (NCBI taxonomy): domain Eukaryota; kingdom Metazoa; phylum Chordata; class Mammalia; order Chiroptera; family Vespertilionidae; genus Myotis; species Myotis pilosus. Next base: position 469,367 of record JASKON010000045.1, read on the forward strand.
CTTGTTCCTGTTCTTAGGGGAAATGGTGTTAGTTTTTGTCCATTGAGTATGATGTTGGCTGTGGGTTTGTCATATATGGCTTTTATTATGTTGAGGTATGATCCTTCAATTCCCACCTTACTGAGAGTTTTTATCAAAAATGGGTGTTGAATTTTGTCAAACGCTTTTTCTGCATCAATTGATATGACTATGTGGTTTTTTTCTTTCAATTTGTTTATGTGATATATCACGTTTATTGATTTGCGGATATTGTACCATCTTTGCATCCCTGGGATAAATCCTACTTGGTCGTGGTGTATGATCTTTCTGATGTACTGCTGGATCCGATTTGCTAAGATTTTGTTGAGGATTTTGACATCTATGTTCATGAGGGATATTGGCCTGTAATTCTCTTTCATTGTGTTGTCTTTACCTGGTTTTGATATTAGGGTGATGCTGGCTTCATAGAATGAGCTTGGAAGTGTTCTTTCCTCTTGTATTTTTTGTAGTACTCTGAGGAGGATAGGTTTTAGTTCTTCCTTGAATGTTTGGTAAAATTCTCCTGTGACGCCGTCAGGTCCTGGGCTTTTTTTGCTGGAAGCTTTTTGATGACTGCTTCAATTTCTTCCATAGTTATTGGCCTGTTGAGATTTTTAGATTCTTCCTGATTAAGTTTTAGAATGTTGTATTTTTCTAGGAATATGTCCATTTCCTCCAGGTTGTCTAGTTTGTTGGAGTAGAGTTTTCCATAGTATTTTTTAACAATCATTTTTATTTCTGTGGGATCTGTTGTTATTCCCCTCTATCATTTCTGATTTTGTTTATTTGGGTCCTCTCTCTTTGCTTCTTGGTGAGTCTGGCTATAGGTTTGTCAATCTTGTTTATCCTTTCAAAGAACCAGCTCTTTGTTTCATTAATTTTCTGTATTGTTTTTTGGTCTCTATGTCATTTATTTCTGCTCTAATCTTTATTATCTCCTTCCTTCTGCTCACTCTGGGGTTTTCTGGTTGCTCTCTTTCTAATTCTTTGAGCTGTAGATTTAGATTATTTACTACCATTTTTTCTTGTTTGTTGAGATAGGCCTGTAGAGCTATAAACTTCCCTCTCAGGACTGCTTTCATTGTGTCCCATAGGTTTTGGATTGTTGTGTTTTCATTGTCATTAGTTTCCAGGATGTTTTTAATTTCTTCTTTGATCTCATTGGTAACCCAATCAATATTTAATAAGGTGCTATTCAGCTTCCAAGTGTTTGAGTATTTTGAGGTTTTTTTATTGTAGTTTATTTCTAATATTATGGCCTTGTGGTCTGAGAAGATGCTTGGTATGATTTCAATCTTCTTGAATTTGGGGAGACTTTGTTTGTGACCCAATATGTGGTCTATTTTTGAAGATGTCCCATGAGCACTTGAGAAAAACGTATATTTTGTGGCTTTGGGGTGAAGTGTTCTGAAGATGTCTATTAAGTCCATCTGATCCAGTGAATCATTTAGGATCGCTGTTTCTTTGCCGAGTTTTTGTCTAGCGGATTTATCCAGTGATGTTAGTGGTGTATTAAAGTCCCCTACTATGATTGTATTGTTGTTGATCTCTCCCCTGATATCTTCCAGGAGTTTTCTTTTGTATGTGGGTGCTCCTGCATTGGGTGCATATATGTTAATCAGGGTTATATCTTCTTGTTGTATTGGTCCCTTTAGTATTATGAAGTGGCCTTCCTTATCTCTTGTTATGGCCTTCACTTTGAGGTCTATTTTGTCTGATATAAGTATTGCTACCCCAGCTTTTTTTTCATTTCCATTTGCCTGAAAGATATTTTTCTATCTCTTCACTTTCAGTCTGTGTGAGTCCCTTCTAATGAGGTGGGTCTCTTGTAGACAGCAAATATATGGGTCATGTTTTTTTTATCCATTCAGCCACTCGATGTCTTTTGATTGGACCATTTAGTCCATTTACGTTTAAAGTTATTATTGAAAGGTACTTGTTTGTAGCCATTTCTATTTTTTTTTTTTTTGTGGCTGTTTTCTTTCTGGGCTTTTTAGTTCTTCTTTTTATACCAGTCCCTTTAGCATTTCTTGCATTGCTGGCTTGGTGGTGATAAACTTCCTTAGCCTTTTTTTGTCTGTGAAGCTTCTTATTTCCCCTTCAATTTTGAATGATAGCCTTGCTGGATAGAGTATTCTTGGATTCAGTCCTTTGCTTTGCATCACTTTGTAAATTTCTGTCCATTCTTTTCTGGCCTGATGTGCTTCTGTTGAGAAGTCATTTGATAATCTGATGGGGGAGCCTTTGTAGGTAACTCTCTGTTTCTCTCTTGCAGCCTTTAAGATTCTCTCTTTGTCTTGTACATTTGCCATCATTATTATGACGTGTCTTCGTGTGGGTCTTTTGGGGTTCATCTTGCCTGGGACTCTCTGTACTTGTGTAACTTTTTTCTTCCCCATATCTGGGAAGTTTCCTGACATTATTTCTTCAAATAGATTTTCTAATCCTTGCTGCTCTTCTTGTCCTTCTTGCAGCCCTATTATGTGTATGTTACTTCGTTTCATGTTGTCCCGAAGCTCCCTTAGGCTCTCCTCCTGCTTTTAAATTTTTTTCTCCAGTTGCTGTTCAGATTGAGCTTGTTTCTCTGCCTTATCTTCTAATTCACTAATTCAGTCCTCTGCTTCTTCTAGTCTGCTGTTGAAACTTTCCATGGTGTTTTTGATTGTAGTTATATCACTTTTCATTTCTTCCTGATTCTTGCATAGGTTGTTGATTTTCTCATCCATCCGGTGAATGAATTGTACAACCATTATTCTGAATTCTTTTTCTGTCATGTTGCAAGCTTCAACTTCATTAATTTCCTTTCTTGGCGACTCCTCATTGTCTTTCCTCTGGGTGTTGTTTCGTCTCTTCATTCTGATTATCTCTCGATGGTTCAAACATCGAGTTGCATGGGCCTGGGCCATGTGCAGTGGGAGCCTCCCACCATCCTAGTGTCACTGAAGAGCTCTGACACTAAGATGTGTGGTTGTTGTGGGTTGGTGGGAACCAGGCTCACTCAGAGTCAGTGTTGTCAGCGCTCAATGTGGCCATGTTCGCGGCCTTAGAATCAGGGACCCTGCCTGCACAGTGCTGAAACAGAGACTCCCCTGAAGCGTGTTGAAAACCAGAGCCCCCTAGCGTGCGCCAGGAGTCAGAGTTCCCCAAGAATCCAGTATCAGAGTCTCTGTTGCTTCGCGCGACCTTGCCTTGAGAATCAGGGTCCCTGTGTACCCTTGCACCAGGAATTGGAGTCACTGGCTCTTAGTATGAATGCACAGAAAATCAGGATCTCAGGCGCAGGTGATAAGAAACACAGTCAAGTCACTGGTGCTTGGTGCTGCCTCCTGCCCAGAGAATCAGGGTCCCTGGGCCTGTGATACGCAGGACAAATTCCTGGTGTTCGCGTGATTGCTCCCAGCCCAGGGCTCTGAAGCCGGCAGTGCAAGTAGGCTCAGTTCCTGGGGTTCACGTGATTGCTCCCAGCCCAGGGCTCAGAAGCCAGCAGTGCGCGGGATCAGTTCCAAGGTGCTCCCCCACTTCCAGGCTAATGTTCCTGGAGAGCTGAGGCCCCGGCAAGGGGTGGGTCTATCAGTTAGTTACTCTGGCACTGCCTGCAAGTCTGTGGGAAGGGGGGATGGGCTCTGTTACTCACGGATCTGCTGCGGGGATTTCTGGACTTTTGGTGTCTGCAGGTCTGTAGCTGTGGTTACAGGTCTCTGTCTCCAGTGGCTGCAGGGTCCTGGTATGTGTCTGAGATCAGACTGGGTGGTGCTGAGGCCAGGATCCTAGTCTCAAGCAGCTCCAGACTCAGAGGAGGCGCAGTGCTGAAGTGAAATACTAAGGTGCGGAGTCTTAAGTTTTCAATTTCTAAGAAACTCCTGCTCATAAATATTCTGGTGTTTCCTCCGGTCTTACAAACTCTCTCTATCATGCCCTGCACTTCCTTCTGGGGCTTCACTGGAGGAGGCTTTAGACCCACATGTCCAGTAACTCTCTGTCCATGAACATCAGGCATATTTCTGTCATGTGATTCAAAACAGTCCAGCTTCCTCCCCTCACCCAGTTCCACAGTCACGTCCAGATTTATGGGTAGTTTCCCAGCAGTGTTCCCCTCTGGTACCAGAATCTGCTCTAGTCCCTGTGGCTGCTGTAGCCAATCCACATCGACAGTGGAGACTCAGCATTTTCTGGGGAGTTCTTTGTAAAATCACCCCAAACAGGTCACATTACAGACAATAATGATGAATTGAATGTTAATATAAGTAAAAGCAACTGTGCCACCAAATACTCCATCATGGAAATTAAATAACTAGCTTAGCAGGAGAATATCTTTCTGAATAATGTGCCTGATGGGAGAATGTGTTCACTATACATCAAGGATGTTGTATGTTATGGGGGATAGCCCGGCACCCTCTGACCACAGTGAGCATCCCCAGAAATGGGGCACAGGGAGGCTGGGAATGAGGGTTTCCTGACAATGTTGAAATTCCTTTTCCTGTGAGAAAATGTATGCTAGGAATTCTCCAGTTTCCCTCACTTAAACCCCAACATCACTGATAATACTAGACTGAGAAATCAGGCCACTTAACAGGCTGCCATATCATTTCAACATATAAAAGATTCTCAATTATGCACATGCATAATCACTACTTTCATTTATTATCTCTTCTCCAGGTTAAAACATGATTCTTTCTGATGTGATTAGTTTGGGATCTTTGACTTTGCACAGTGTGATATAACTCAATAAAAAGTTTCAACATCAAGGATCAAGGTTCTCCCTTTCTGGTGCTTGTGAAGCAGTTACTCATATCAAAGTGAAGAAATGAAGAAAACATGTCATTAAAGATGGCTTTTTAAATATTTTTACACTAAAGTAAACATAATTAGAGTATAAAATGACAATGATATATGTAAGTGTTGGATTTCAGAAGCTAAACAAATGCTAAACCCTATTAAATTTGTTTGAAAGATTAATGAGAACTTACCAATGTAACATATTCATCTAGTCCAACATTTCTTCTTATGCTCAGGAGAGGTTGTCCTTGACTGAATTCCAATCAGCTTAATGACCCAAGTGGACAAAGTCCCTGACTTACATGGTGAGTGAGGTCAACGAAAGAGATGCCCCCACTTGGGCCCCAGAAAGGCCAGGATAGTTTAGCCTCAGACCCCACACTTATAGGAAAGGCTGCCCCACATGCAAATTTCTGTTCAAGCTCCAAGGTAAATCCTCTTCTGGGCTGTGCAGGCTCACAGCTCTCTCCTCACACAGGGCTGAGGTCTCTGGGAAGACAGAGCCGTGGTCTAGAAGAAGATGAGACTGCTGGGTCTTCTGTGTCTGGTGTCAGCCCCCGAAGGTGAGGATCTCAGGGGTCAGACAGGGGTGATGGGGTGGCTGTGACTGCTGGTGACTGACAGGGACTGATGCTCCTTGTCCCCAGGTGTCCTGTCCCAGGTGCAGCTGCGAGAGTGGGGCCCAGGACTGGTGAAGCACTCACAGACCCTCTCCGTCACCTGCGCAGACCATGGAGTTTCCATCACAACCAGTGGTTACTGCTGGAATTGGATCCGCCAGCCTCCGGGGAAGGGACTGGAGTGGATGGGGTGCATAGATTATGATGGGAACACTTACTACAGCCCCTCCCTCAAGAGCCGAACCTCCATCTCCAGAGACACATCCAAGAACCAGGTCTCCCTGCAACTAAGTTCTGTGACCATGGATGATACAGCTGTGTATTACTGTGTGAGAGACACAGTGAGGGGCAGTCAGTGTGAGCCCAGACACAAACCTCCCTGAGCCTATAGCAGGCCTGGTCTGCCAGGGGCACTCCGGACACCAGGGGGCGCTCAGGACCCACCAGCACAGTAAACAGGCCCAGCAATAGGGGCAAAAGGAGTTGGGGAGGGAAGGGCCTTCCTGTTGGGCTGAGGGATTTCCTCTCAAGCTCTCAGCTGCCTCCAGGAAAGATTCTTCCTTCTCATATTCTCACTGCAGACAACAAGGAAGAAGAGACATTGTCTGTTTGCAGGTGACATGTTGGCAGTGACATGGACTTTTTCATGAAGTCTCCTTCACAGATTCTAAGATTGACTTTTTTCACAGCCTTTTCAATGTTTCGCTGAGTGTAAATTCCGCAGGTGGGTTGCTGGGATTGGGCTGTGTGCACAGTTCTGCATCCATCCCTCCTGGGTCACAGCTACCCTCAGTGTCTGACTCTCCATGTGCCCTACCCTCCTAGTTCCAGGGCACTCCAACTGCTGAAAGCCCTGAGCACACTCAGGGATGGGGGACCTCACCCTCCCTCTCTGGGTCCACATTGATAAGCACAGGGAACCCCCACATCCGTCCACATGAGGGACCCCTGCTGTCCTGCATGAAGCAGTGCTAACCCGTCAGTGGGGACAGGTGACCCTGAGGGTTGGGATGTGCATTATAGAACTCCTCCCTCCAGCTTTCCTCCTGATCCAAGGTTTTCTAGCTTCCCTGTGGGTCAGATGTCCATCGGGAGCATGTTGGAATCCTAGGAGCATCCATGGGACCTCCAGTGTCCACACCGTCCTCTTACTACTTACCGAGGAAACAGAGTCACATAGACACACACAATCATGCACAGAGTCACACATGCACACAATTGCACACTCATTTATGGAAAATACATGCATTCACACATGAGCAGTGATACAAAACTGTTCATGTAGTTACACACTGTACTTTATGAATTCTATATACAAAAATATAGTTATGTTTCATTCTCTTGGATGTCATATGAAATATGTGGTCTGCAGGCAACTATTATTTCAACAATGACCATGCCCTGTGAAGATCAACAGTTGTATTTTTTAGTCCATTTAGTAGGAGCTCAAATTAGGGGTTGGATCCCAACTTTGCTAGATTGCTACAAAATTTAAAAAAAAAATGATTATTGAAATAAAAGCCAAGGACCCAATGGATTCAAGGGTGAATTCTACCAGAATTTCAAATAAGAATTAATATATTTTAGTCAACTCTTGAACTCTACCAAGAATTAAAAGAAGAGGCAACATTTCCAAACAGATTTATTGAGGTGACCATTACACTCATATCAAAGTTAAGTAAAAACATACAAAATGACAGGTCAGTATCCCTGATGAACATACATGCAAAAACCCTCAACAATACACTAACAAACTTAACAGCACATTGAAAGGACCATTTAACATGATCAAGTGGGATAGAATCCTAGCATGCAAGGATGGTTCAACATATGTAAACCAATAACTATGATACATCTCATCCACAGAATGCAGGGTAAAGTATACCATCATATAAATAGATACAGAATAAAGTCTTTAAAATTGAAAATCCCATAAGAATTATAATTTTTAACAGATAGTTGTAGAATTGATAGGCCTCAATATACTAAAGGCTACATTTGAGATCACAAGTGACATCATGCTACACAGAGAAAATTTCAAAGCTTTTATTCTTACATTGGGACCAAGGCAAAGGCTCCCCTGTAACTATCTCTATATGTTAAAACTGGAAGTCCTTTTCAGAATAATTAGACAAGAAAAAGAAATTTTAAATGTCTAAATGTTATCTGTATGCAGATGACGTGATTTTGTACATAGAAAACCCTAATAACTGTATGAGAAGCTAATATAACTAATATTCAGGAAATAAGTAAGATACAAAACCAACACACAGATGACTTTTGCTCCTGCTCACTCCCAACAAAGTGTCTTCAATATGTGGGCTGTTTCTGAGGAAAGGGAGGGAAGAAAACTTGAACTGGCTAAACAACAATGAGATGACAACCTAATGAAACAAGATCCCTGGACGTGTCTTGGTTAGTTCCCCCATCATGCTCCTGGGTTGCTTACCCCCAATGTGGCACTGAATCAGGTACAGGTTCCATTTGACCCCCATAATGTGGGGACATGGTGATAGGGTTCCCAGGGGTCACTTGCAAACATCTGTGTTAGGGTTTGGCTAGTGACTCATGCTGTGCAGGAATTCACAACTAAATGGAGAGATACAGAAAGGAATAGTGTTTCACATTCCAGAAAAAGGAAACAGCTGGTGTATCACTAGTCAATACAGGGCAGGAACAAAATGCACCTTAAAGAGTAATGTCTGCTGTTGCTAGGTGACAGGAAAGGGAGAAGGATTGAGGGCTGAAGTTGAGACAGTTTATTTGCTTTCAAGGCAACAGTCTGGCAGATGTTCTAGGGAGGTTTCTCATCTGCATTTATCCCAATCTTGTAAAACATGCTTAGAGCAAAAGGTAGATTCACAAAGAGGCTTTTTGAATTGGAGGGGTGAAGGGAACTTTCTATTAACTAGAGACTCATTGGTGCGATTTATCCCAGAGATCTGAAAATAGCAGGGAGAACGGGGATGCAAGAATGCTGCCTTGAGAATAGCTTATCCTCGCCCACAGTTTGAACAGAGGGGCTGTCTGCATCAGAGGAGCTAACAATTTTGAGGTTTAATTATCTGGTGCTTCTCATAAATTATGGTGGCCACAGCAAAGAAAAAGAAAGGGCCTTTTCCATTCATTACAATCAGGTTACCAATCACGACATTCTCGTGTCCAAAACTTAATTATTTCTAAATCATTACTGACATTTTCATCTAGACCAGTGGTTCTCAACTTGTGGTTCGAAACCCCTTTGGGGGTCGAACGACCCTTTCACAGGGGTCGCCTAAGACCATCAGAAAACGCATATATAATTACATATTGTTTTGTGATTAATCACTGTGCTTTAATTATGTTCAATTTGTAACAATGAAAATACATCCTGCATATCAGGTATTTACATTACGATGCATAACAGTAGCAAAATTACAGTTATGAAGTAGCAACGAAAATAATTTTATGGTTGGGGGTCACCACAATATGAGGAACTGTATTAAAGGGTCGAGGCATTAGGAAGGTTGAGAACCACTGATCGAGACATATCTGGTTATGATGGACATTCTTCTATATCCCAATGTATGAAACTGGATCTACAACAGAGTCTAGATTTACTACCAAGACCAAGGACACACAGGTCCAGGGTTCCTGTTTCCTTAGGTTGTCATTTCCTTGTTGTTTAGCCAGTTCATTTTTTCTTACAACACATTCAGCACCAGCCTCACCTGGTGCCTCACTCACTGTGTCCTCACCCACTGTGATCTCACCATGTTGTCAGCCACTGTGACCTCACTCACTGTGTCCTCACCCACTATGTCCTCACACAGAGATCTCAACGTGTCCTCACCCACTGTGTCCTCAAACACTGTGCACTCACCCACTGTGGCCTCACCTACTGTGTCCTCACCCACTGTGGCCACACCCACTTTGTCCTCACCCACTGTGTCCTCACGCACCGTGATCTCACCATGTCCTCACCCAGTTTCCTCACCCACTGTGGCCTCACCCACTGTGTCCTCACCCACTTTGTTCTCACCCACTGTGTCTTCACCCACTGTCTCCACAGCCACTGTGACCTAACCTTCTGTGGCCTCATCGTGTCCTCACCCACTGTGGCCACACCCACTGTGTCCTCACCCACTTTGACTTCACCCACTGTGCCCTCACCGACTGTGTCCTCACCCACTGGGTCCTCCCCCACTGTGTACACACCCACTGTGAACTCACCGTGTCCTCACCAAATGTTTCCTCACCCACTGGTGCCTCACCAACTGTGTTCTCACTCACAGTGATCTAACCATGTCCTCACCCACTGTAACCTCACCCACTGTGGACTAACCCACTATGTCCTCAAACATGGTGTCCTCACCCACTATGTCCTCACCACTGGTGACTCACCCACTGTGTCCTCTCACAGTGATCTCACCATGTTGACACCCATTGTGTCCTCACCTACTGTGATCTCACTGTGGCCTCATCCACTGTCCTCACCCACTGTCCTCACCCACTGTGACCTCAAGCACTGTGTCTTCACCCACTGTGACCTCACCCACTGTGTCCTCGCCCACTTTGTCCTCACCCACTGTGTCTTCACCCACTGTGTCCACAGCCACTGTGACCTAACCATCTGTGGCCTCACTATGTCCTCACACTCTGTCCTCACCCACTGTTTACACACCCACTCTGATCTCATGGTGTCCTCACCCACTGTGTCCTCACCCATTGGTGCCTCACCCACTGTGTCCTCACTCACTGTGTATATACCCACTGTGATCTCACTGTGTCCTCACCCACTGTGGCCTCACCGTGTCCTCACCCACTATGTCCTCACCCATAGTGATCTCACCATGTTCAAACCATGTCCTCACCCAGTGTCCTCACCCAATGTGTCCTCACTCACTGTGTCCTCACCCACTGTGATGTCAACCACAGTGGCCTCACCCACTGTGTACATACCCACTGTGACCTCACCCACTGTGGCTTCACCCACTATAGCCTCACCTACTGTGGTCAAACCCACTGTGAACTCACCCACTGTGAACTCACCCACTGTGTCCTCACCCACTGTGACCTCATCCACTCTGACCTCAACCATTGTGTCCTCACCCACTGTTAACTCACCCACTGTGTTCTCACCCACTGTTCTCACCTACTGTGTCCTTACCCATTGTCCACACCCACTGTAACCTCACCCACTGTGGCTTCACGCACTATTTTCTCACACACTATGTCCTCACCCACTGTGTACACACCCACTGTGACCTCACCTGCTGTGGCTTAACCCACTGTGTCCTCAACCACGGTGTCCTCACCCACAGTGATCTTACCTTGCCCTCACCCACTGTGTCCTCATCCACTATTTTCTCACCCACTGTGTCCACACCCACTGTGACCTCACCCACTGTGTCCTCACCCACTGTGTCCTCACCCACTGTGACCTCAAGCACTGTCTTCACCCACTGTGGCCTCACCGACTGTGCCCTCACCGACTGTATCCTCACCCACTGGTGCCTCATCCACTGTGTCCTCACCCACAGTGATCTCACCATGTCCATACCCACTGTGTCCTCACCAAATGGATCCTCACCCACTGTGTCCACACCCACTGTGGCCTCACTGTGGCTGCACCGTGTCCTCACACACTATGTCCTCACCCAGTGTGTAGACAACCACTGTGTCCTCACCGTTATCTCACCGTGTCCTCACCCACTGTAGCTTCATCCACTGTGGCCTCACACACTGTCCTCACCCACTGTGTCCTCACACACAATGTCCTCACCCATTGTATACACACCCACGGTGACCTCACCCACGGTGGCCTCACCCACTATGGCCTCACCCACTATGGCCTCACCAACTGTGGCCAAACCCACTGTGACCTCACCCACTGTGGCCACAAACACTGACCTCAACCACTGTTGCCTCACCGACTGTCCTCACACACTATGTCCTCAACCATTGTGTACCCACCCACTGTGATATCACCGTGTCCTCAACCACTGTTGTCTCACCCACTGTGTCCTCACCCACTATGTCCTAACCCATTGTTTCCTCACCATGTCCTCACCTACTGTGATATCACCATAACTTCAGCCACTGTAGCCTCACGCACTGTGTGCTCACCCAGTGTGTCTTCACACATTGTGATCTCAGTGTTTTCACAACTGTGTCCTCACCCAATGTGTCCTCACCCACTATGTCCTCACCCACTGTGACCTCACCCACATTGGCCTCACCCACTGTGTACTCACACACAATGTCCTCACTCACTGTGTACACACCCACTGTGACCTCACCCACTGTGGCCACACCCACTATAGCCTCACCTACTGTGGTCAAACCCATTGTGAACTCACTCTGTCCTCACCCACTGTGACCTCACCTACTGTGTCCTCACCCACTGTGACCTCACCCACATTGGCCTCACCCACTTTGTTCTCACCCACTGTGTACACACCCACTCTGACCTCACCTACTTTGGCCTCACCCACTCTAGCCTCACCTACTGTGATCAAACCCACTATGTCCTCACCCACTGTGATATCTACGTGACCTCACCTACTGTGTCCTCACCCACTGTGTCCTCACCCACTCTGACCTCAAGCACTGTCTTCACCCACTGTGACCTTACCCACTGTGTCCTCACCCACTTTGTCCTCACCCACTGGTGCCTCACCCATTGTGTCCTCACCGTGATCTCACTGTGTACTCAACCACTGTATCCTCCCCCAATGTGTCCTCAACCACTGTGACCTCACCCACTGTGTCCTTTTCCACTGTGACCTAACCCACTGTGTCCACACCTACTTTGTCCTCACCCACTGTGGCCTCACACACTGTGACTTCACCCACTGTGTCTTCACTGTGTCCTCACCCACTGTGACCTCACAGTGTCCTCACCCACTGTGGCCTCACCCACTCTGTCCCCATCCACTGTGAACTCACCCACTGTGTCCTCACACACTGTGGCTTCACCCACTCTTCCCTCATCCACTGTGTCCACACCCACTGGTGCCTCACCCACTGTGTCCTCATTCACAATGATCTCACCGTGTCCTCACCCACTATGTCCTAACCCACTGTGTCCACACCCACATTGGCCTCACCTACTGTGTCCTCACACACTATGTCCTCACCCACTGTGTCCTCACCCACTGTGCCTTCACCGATTGTGTCCTCACCTACTGTGACCTCATCCACTGTGTCCTCATCCACTGGTGCCTCACCTACTATGGCCTCACCCACTGTGGCCTCGGCTGGCTGGACCCTGGGTCATCCTCCTCTTTTTCTCAGTTTACTGCCTGGTCCCCATGCACACTTAATCCAGCCCGTGGTCGTCCGAATGGGCAGGGAGTTCTGGCCTCTCACAGTTTCCTCCAGTTGTGTCTCCAGAGCCCTGGTTAAGCCTGAGAGGAAGACAGCTCCACTCTTGGCCAGGAAGGAGGCATAAAGGAGCCGGAGGCGGTCCTCTCACTAAGAATTCATCAGAGGGAAGGAAGCAGAGATCTCTGCTCAGTCACCCACTCTCAAGGGTCCCTGTGGGGCTCAAGGCCCCCCAGAGGCCTGGATAATTTAGACCACCTCTATTTTTTTTAAAGCAATCCTGTTTCTTTTTAAAAGTTTTATTTATTTAATATCTTTTTTTGAGAGAGAGAGAGAGAGAGAGAGATAGGAAATGAGAGAGAGAGAAACATTGATTTGTTCTTCTATTTATTATGCATTCATTGGTTGATACTTGTATGTGCTCTGACTGGGGATCAAACCTGCAACCTTGCTGTATCAGGACGATGCTGTAACCAACTGAACTGCCCAACCAGTGCCAATTCTATTTTTTAAAAATATATTTTGATTGATTTCAGAGAGGAAGGGAGAGGGAGCGAGAGATAGAAACATCATCAGAGAGAATCATTGTTCCACTGTTACCTTTACACTCCCTACTGATGATCAGGCCCACAGCCTGGGCAAGTGCACTTGACCGGAATCGCACCCGGAACCCTTCAGTCCACAGGCCAATGCTCTAGCCACTGAGGAAAACTGGCCAGGGCTCAGACCACCTCTTGCTTGTCTCCAGCCACTTGGGTTTACCCCTTGGCAGGGAGACGCCAGGAGCACTGAGCTCAGCATGGCGATGTGGAGGGCTGGCTCAGCAGCCCAACTGGCCTGTGTCACCTGGGGGAGGGAGTCTGTGCAATCTCCTGGTCTGAAGCCCTGTAGCACTTGTTGTAGAACTAGTTCATTCAGGAAAGCATGGCTTGTCTCTAGAAGGATGATTGACAGTGGATCAACAGGCCAATTTCCAAATTTAGACCAGGATGAGCCTCCAAAGACGTAATAAGCAAAATACATGTTAGGTGGCATGCATGTCATTGGCAACGTGTCATAAGTGACATGCCTGTCTGTGCTGCATGCCTGTCATAGCTGACATACATGTCATAAATGATGGGCATGTCCTATGTGGCCTATGTTGGAAATGACATATATGTCATGGTATGTTTTAGCATGTTACAAACAACGCTCTAGGAGCAAATTGTTCCTGGCTTAGTGGGACCACACGTAAGCAATCTTGTTAGGTTAGTGTGTGTTAGACACAAAGGCTGCCTGTGTTGCTCTGCTTTGAAGGTGCTCACTGTGTGAGCTGCCAGAGGACAGGGTCCTGTGTCCGCCTCTTTCTCTCTCAGCATCCGTGGGAATTACCAAGCCCACCGTCCAATGTTCTCATCGAGGTGCCTCTCTACCTGAAGTGCATGAAGGCTCTTAATATCCATCATCATCGCTGGTACTCGGCCTTTCTTTCTTCTTCTTCTTCTTCTTCTTCTTCTTCTTCTTCTTCTTCTTCTTCTTCTTCTTCTTCTTCTTCTTCTTCTCCTCCTCCTTCTTTTTGATCCTGGGTTATCCAGGAGGACATTCATCAAGACCTTCCCTAGAGGAGGTGGTAGGCAGAGCGACATGGAACCCAGCAAGGATTCTTCCAGCCCAGCCTCTCCTGCCTCATCACATGTTGACGTTCCAGTTTCATGGAAGGTCTGATTGGGAAGAAGAACAAAAAGAATCTTTCAGTCTCAAAATAAAAGTATAATTTCAAGGCATATCTTATTCCCAAACCCCAGAAAGGCAACATGGGCCAAGACAGGTAAAGGAGAGCAAGAGGAAACCCTGTCCACCTGCATCTGGGGGCAGCACCCCTGGCTCCTCATCAAACCCCAAGGATGGAGGACTCTCAAACCCAAGGGTGACCAGGTCTCAGGAAAGGAGGGAAGGAGGGAAGGTGGGTCAGGACAGGACTCCTTGTGGCCAGCATTTTTGAGTCCTTTCCATCTGGGGTCACCACTAGTGCCGGGAGCCGGTCCATCCTTGCTGTTTCAAGGGACCTGGCATATATGGCATACTGTTCTTAATATATTTGATCACCTTCTTGGCACTATGTGTTTTAACCAAGGTCACCTCTCCGAGAAAGGTTGTTTCCCCAGGTAGGGATTTTCCCCTGAAGTTAGGGAGGGAATAAAACCTCTTAACTAAGTGCCAGGCGGGTAGTTAATCACTTTAACTACGAACAATCATGCTTAAGCTACATAATCTTTACTCCCTGGAATGGAGATAAGAAACGCCCTAACCTTTGGAATAGAGATTGATAGGATTAGAATCAACTGGTATAAATACAGATGCAACAAGACAGAGAGAGACAGAACTTAGTCAGAACCTAGAGAGGCAGACCGAGAGACAGACCTGAGGCACAGAACTCAGAACCTACAGACAGAACTTAAGAGACAGAACTCTAGAGACAGAACTTAGCGACAGACCTCAGAAGTCAGAACCTAGAGAGGCAGACCGAGAGACAGAACTTAGAACCTACACACAGAACTCAGATGAAGATTCGAGAGACAGAACTTAAGAGTCAGAACTTAGATGAGGATCCGAGAGACAGAACTTAGAGACAGAACTTGAGGACAGAGCCTGCGCAGAGCCTGGAGATGGAGGAGCTTCGCTGGAAAGAACATGGCGGGGGATCCTGGACAGAACCTGGCTGCGGAGTATGGTTGGAGAGCCTAGACAGAGCCTGGCTACCGAGCCTGGCTGGAGAGCCTGGGCCGAGCCTGGCTGGGGAGCCTGGCGAGAGAACATGGCTACAGAACTTGGCTGGAGGACCTGGAGAACCTGGCTGGAGAACCTAGCAAGAGATCATGGACACAGAACTTGGCTGGAGATTGTGGCTAGAGATCCTGGCAAGGCTACTGATCAACTGAACGCTGCCTCCGAGTCTTTCCTTCTTCGCCGACTCCGTCCACATCTTTGGGGACCCCTGGACCTGCTGGGGCTGGACCCCGGCACACTAGGATGACAAGGTCAGGCATGCTGTCCAGGGTCCCAGCTGCACCCTTATATCCAGACCCCATGCAAATGGGGCTCTCCTCCTCCTTATAAAAGAGGGCCTTGACCCACATGCTGGGGAGACACCCAGAACCCAAGTGCTTGAGACAGGACCCCAGGGGCTCCACCATGGACTTGGTGCCAAGCTGCGTTTTCCTCCTGATCATTTTTCAAGGTCATTCTCAGGAGAGGGGAGCACTGAGACCTGTGCCTGTGCCCGTTTTTGCTTCCATGTGATTCTAAGTCCACCTCATGTCTCTGTGTTTGCAGGTGTCCAGTGTGAGGTGCAGCTGGTGGAGTCTGGGGGAGGCTTGGTGCAACCTGGGGGGTCTCTGAGACTCTCCTGTGCAGCCTCTGGATTCACCTTCAGTGACCGCAGTATGCACTGGGTCTGCTGGGCTCCAGGGAAGGGGCTGGAGTGGCTTGGTGAAATTAATCCTGATGGAAGTGTTATGGGTTCACTCAGCGAGATAGACCACCAACTCAGAATTTAAATTTAAGAGCCTTTATTAAGCTGGCCAGCAACTACAGTTACAGCACCCTGCCGAAGCAGAGGCTGAACTGCAATGCAGACTACAGGAGTTACAGCATTTTTATTTGCAAAAACCACAAAGTTACAAAACCTTAGTTCATGACACAGTACAGCATCATTACAGTGACTACCTTCCTATCTATGTGTTCTAGGAACAGAGAGTACAGCATGCTGGGAAGGGGCCATGAGACCATATCTCAAGGCCTGGCCTGATGTCAGTACCTTCCTATCTATGTGTTTTAGGAACAGACAGCACAGCATGACCCGTCTGGCCAAAGCGCCAGATATGCATCCCAGCACAGAAGTACCACAAACTATGCCAGTGCTGTGAAGGGCCGATTCACCATCTCCAGGGACAATGCCAAGAACATGCTGAATCTACCAATGAACAGCCTGAGAGCCATGGACACGGCTGTGTATTACTGTGCAAGATATACAGTGAGGGGAAGTCAGTGTGAGCCCAGACACAAACCTCTGTGAGGGAGGCAACAAGGCTGGGCTGCAGGGGGCGTGCAGGACACCGGTGGCGGGGGGGGGGGGGGGGGGAAGCTAAAGACCAGCACAGCCCCCAGACCAGGATCAGGTGGAGAGTTAAGCAAAGACACAATTTCCTGCTCTGCCTTAAATTAACTTTGCTCCCAGGCTCAGCCACAGAGCTCACAGAAAGCCCTTTCCTATGTCTAGGTTTAGGGATTGTATTTGTGAATAAAAAAGGGAGTCTCTGTCATAAATCTGACAAAATTCAGTGACTGAAGGGAAACTGATCTCAAATTCCTAACTGGTTGAGGTTTAACAAAACAAATTAAATAAATAAAGGAAACTTATTTTAATAAAACAAGACAGGAAGGGCATGGTAGGAGGAAACCCCGTCTTAGTACTGTTAACGTAAAAAACACATTCAAATCTGTAAATAATTTTTGTGAGCTTATTTCAGCCAAACTGTGGACTAATGCCAGGATGCACAACCTCAAAAACTAAGATAATGCTCTAAGAGAATGGCGGGTTTTCCTATATTTTTATACATTGAAATCCAAGGAGGGACGTAGGTGGGTTACTGGAAATCCACTGGTGATAGACTAGAGAGGCGGGAGAAAGCAAAGCCAGGAAACCTCTGGGATTGGATAAAAAGTAAAATGAGAGATATGCTTAGGTGAGTGCAGGAACAGTTAACATGATAATAATAAAGGAATTTGTAGTCTCTGTCCGGGGGCCCAGGCACATTAGGCTGTGCCCCAAGGGTTCTGGAGAAAGGGAAGTTACAAGTTACCCAGACATTGCAAGGGTATGTTATCATAGATGCAAAAAGACAGATAGGCTCAGTTAAGGTCAAGGTTGACTTTGTCAGTGAAGATACCGGCCTAGGAAGTAACTGCCCATCATAACTGTTTTTAGTTCAAGTTTAATTTCAGACCATCCTTTGCGGTTACTTTAGGTCTCTGAGTTTGCAGGACTGTCATGCAGGCCTTCCCTGAGTTGTCAGGTTAGCATGTGGCCCCTTTTGTCCACAGTTCTAAGCCCAGGGAGGACCATGTGCATGTTCCACTAGGAAGGATGATGAAGCTCAGACACATTTCAGTTCTTGAATAAGGAATTCACAGCAGCCTCACATGGTGGGTGTCGCCATGGTGTGAAACCTTTTGCTGAAAAAGCACGTTGGTTTCTGGTGGGTCTACACCTATGTCAGGACTCCTGATCATATGTTATTGACACGGAATTCTTGACTGGAACCCGGATTCTGTGTCTGCCAGAGTCAAAGAATGAATTCACAAACAGAAGGTGGTGTAGCAAAGGTGGAAATTTATTGAAGAACTGTAAGGCCCTAAGACCCCCGGAGAGTCCGACGGAGGAGGCGACGACCCCAAGTCAAACGCTGAGACCGGAACTTGATGCAAAAGCAAGAGGTTCTTTATTACAAGCGCAGCGCAGGGGCTCCCAGGCAGGCAGGCAGCAACCCGAGGGAAGTGCTGGCTGACTGGAGCCCCGAGCCATTGTAGAACAGGAGTTTATAAAGACAAAAACCACACGCAGGTGGCCTGGAATGTCAGGGAACTGGGTTATCAGTTAGTTTATCTCCTGAGGGGACAGGCCTGTGCTAGCAGTTGAGTCATTCCCTGAGGGGCCAGGGTGGTCTGTCTCGCACAAACCTACCCCAGGGAGAGATAAAACAACTCTGCTGTGACTACACCAGAGCACCAGGCTTAAAGGTTAGTTAGCACAGACCGATCCCAGGAAGAGATAAAATAACTCTGCTAAACTAGGGCCGGGACTTGCAAGAAAGGTCTGGGGGAGGGAGAGGCTTCTCCCAGGCCTTACAGAACAAAAACAGACTCCCACGTGAGGAGGGGGGAAAGGTCCCACAGACTTCCTGTTTCCATGGATTATAAAGACTGCAGTTCCATATCCTTATATCCCCTCTGACTGGTCAATATTCCCTTCGAATTGGTTACTATAGTGACTCCTGAGGCCCTCCTCCCTCATTGTCCTCCTATTCCTTCTGGGCTTTCTTCTTCATTTTGTAAATATAGACCTTTTTTGGCAACTTCCAGTTGCCTTGTCTTGTGGACATACACCTTCTCCCAGCCTGCAGCCCTGTGTTTTTTCCATGGACCCCAATTCTAAAAATTCCCTAAACCTGCCTATATTCCCCTAAACTTCCTGTTTCATTATCACTTTCCTTGGGCAGAGCCTGGGTGTCAGGTTTTAGGTTGATCCTTAGGTGTTTCTCTGTGTTTATGCCTCGAAGGGGGTTGTTGTTTCTCTTTCCAAATGCATTTCTCCACTGCTTGGTGCTTGTACACCAATTCCTGTTGGGCTGTATCTGTCCAGATTCTTTAGGATTTTCCATGTGAATGATGAAGTTATCTCTGAATAGAAAAGCTCATCTCCTTCCTGCAGCCTGCAGGGCCGGCATGGGCAGAGTTCAAGCCCCAAGTGCCTCCAGGAGAAGCCAGAGGCACCTGGGCGGCCCCTGCAGGTGACATCCCACCCCTCCCCCACCCATCCCATCCTCCAGGATGCCTCCAGTTTCCAAAGCTGCCTGGGACCCTGGTGGACCCCTGGGGCCGGTCTTCAGGCCACACTCCCTGGGACCAGGTGGGCCTTGCTCTCTCCTTTACTAATGGCACTGCCCCTGCCCCCAGTGAGGTCAGTTCTTCAGGCCCAGCATCCAGGCTCCAGGTCTCCCCGTCCTGGCAGGGAGCCTGCCCCCACACTCCCACCCCCAACCGCTCAGCGTGAGGATCAGTTGGGGCCAAAAAGAAAAACCGGCCCTTGGGACAGTCTCTCCTCCTTCTGGGCCACAGTCACACCTTGAAGCTGTGAGAAATGCTCAGTAACCCTTTCCAATAAAAGTTGACTTTGCTGGGGGTGGATCTCAGAGGCCTATATCCTACACTGCAAAACTGTCCCTAAGCAGACCCTTGCCTATGTGACTCCGGTCAGGAACCATCGATGTTTTCATTTACTTTTATATATATATATATATATATATATATATATATATATATATATATATATATATTGTTAATCCTCACTGAGTATATTTTCCCATTGATTTTTAGAGAGATTGCAAGGCAGAGGGAGAGACAGAGAGAAACATCAATGTGGGAGAGAGACAGAGACATCGATTGGCTGCCTCCTGCACACACCCCAACCAGGGCTGGGGAACCTGCAACCAAGGTGAGTGCCCTTAATCATAATTAAACCCGGGACCTTTCATTTTCCAGGCCGACATTCTATCCACTGAGCCTCACAGCCAGGGCAGGAGCCATCGCTCTTTGTTGACTAACCCCTGGGGTCACTTTAGAAGGAAGAGCTTCTATCCATCCACCTGGGCCATTTGATGTCTCGGTTGCTTCTGCCACTGCTCCCTGCAGAGATGTCCCTTAGTCCCCAGCTCCCTGTGCTCAGAGTGAGGAACCTCATCAGGAGGCAAAATGCAAGCCCAGGCCTATGTCCTTCCCCTGTGGGTCCCTTGGGCTGAAGACCCTCACCTGTGCCCTCTGCCCCCAGGTTCCCCAGCTGACCAGCTCTGGGGCCACATGGTGTGTGTCTGACACACAAGCACCTGGTTTGTGATCCCAGAACACAGGGACGGGGCTTCTGCCTTCTTCACTGATTTGTCCTTGTTACCTAGAGGGATGCTGGTGTGTCATAGGCCCTCAGTGTTGGTGGAATAAATGAATGAATGAAAGAAATCCAATCAAGTGATGTGGGTAAACAGGCTCTGAAATTGGTGTAAGGTCCACATCACCCACACTCAAGGGCCCGCCTCTGAGCACCCTTGTCTGTGGCCCCTGCCTTGGGTCCCACTTGCCCAAAGACAGGGCTCTGGAGAAATCGGGCTGCATAACTGGGGTCTGTGCCTCAGTGGGCTGTGCACACCTGGGGCCTTATATCAGTGAGCAATGCTCAGGCAAATGCCAGGCGTGGCTTCCTGTGTAAATACAGCCTCCACTGGGGCCGCAGAGCCTGCTGAGTCCTGCAGACCCAGGGACATGGCTGTCTCCTTCCTGGTATTCCTTCCCATGTTGGGGCTCCCCTGGGGTGAGTGTCTGGGGACCTGGAAAATCACAGAGGTGTTCACAGAGATGTGGACTTATTAACTTGTTGCTTCCTTTTGTCCCAGGTGTCCTGTCCCAGGTGCAGCTGCAGGAGTCGGGCTCCACGGTGGTGCAGCCCTCACAGGCCCTGTCCCTCACCTGTGCCATCTCTGGGGACAGTGTCTCCAGAAACAGTGCTGCTTGGAACTGGGTCAGGCAGCCCCCAGGGAAAGGGCTCCAGTGGTTGGGAAGGACCTACTTCAGGTCCAAGTGGTGTTATAGAAGACCGGAGAAAAACCAAGAAGTAAAGTTACAAAGCTTTATTATGCTGCAGGACTCAGAGGAGATGTCTCTCAAATTCTGAGCAAAGCAATCTGGAGGAAGCTGTTCCTTTATATCTTTTTGGCTTCTTTGTTCCCCAAATATGGATGGGACTCCCAGACCTTCCAGGGGCTTTGACAAAAGCCCCATGTGTGAGGATAGGGGTCATGGTACCATACCTAAGGGCCTGGTCTGGTGTGAGCACTGACAGCCTTCTCTGGGGGTTGTGTATTTTTTTATGATTTATGGCCTCTATAACATGTGAGCAAACAGGCAAAACAAATCTTGCTAGCTCAGACTGCAGGAAAAGGGGCAATAGGTTATATTTTCCCATCTGGGTTACATTGTTCCACTTGAGGAAAGTACCCTGAGAGGGAACCAGATATTATAGAAAGAATTAACCTTTAGCCTTCTAATTCCCTCCCTTGTCCCACAAGCTTTTATTTTCCTTGTGGTACAATGATTACGGCAACTACGGATGTTATGATGAACAGGGACGACAACCACTCATAGCTGCTTCCTGCTGAAAAGAGATGACGACCAAGGGTTTAGCATCCCATTTCTTCCTTTTGGAGGGGTTTGTACGAAATTCTTCTGGTTTGTAGCACCATTTGAAGTTTAAAGGCATCTAGGCGAGATGAGATAAAGTGAGTTAAGAAATTTAGAAGACATGGTCCTAAGGTTACAGCTATGATTAACATTAACAGTGGTCCTGTCAATGGAAGAAGCTATTTCCAGACCCCCCCCGCCTCTACCCCTCCTCCCCCCAAAGCAGTCCAGGACTCAAATAGATCCTGTCTTCTTTTTGTTGCTCGTTCAATTAGATCCTTAGCCTTATCTCTGGCAATGCCTGAATGGTTGGCATAAAAGCAGCTCTCTTCTCCTAAGAAGAGGCAGATTCCACCTTTCTCTGCCGTTAGTAAGTCTAATCCTCTTATATTCTGTAGTACTACTGAAGCTAAGGAATCAACTTGATCCTGCAAGGCAATTAGGGTCTCAGCTACTTTCTCTATGTCTTCTGAAAATTCTTGGGTTAAAACTTGATAAGAGGAGACAGAGTGAGGTATTCCCCCTACCCCTACCCCCTATGCCAACCGCAATTCTGAGTGCTATTAAAAGGGGAATCACTTGCAGAGTCCTTTTATCTAGTTACCGCTTTAAGGGGGGTTTCAAGGGATTGGTTGTTGGGTATAATAGACATATCTGGGGTTGTATAGCAGGAGTGCACACTCCCGTTCCGTTTGCAGGCGGGCAGGGGTAAACAGTGGTCCCACACACATAGAATGTTCCTACAGGGGGGCATGCGGGGTTGGTGGTGTTTTCAGCCTTGAGTGTGGAGTTGCAGAGATCATCTGGGAAGAGACCTGTTGGATTTTGGCCCTGGGTACTACTGAAACAAATAGGAGCAACATTAGGTAGCTGCCATTGGCCATGACAGGTCCTATTATTTCTTCTGCTAAGTTCCCTGGTTTAGTTATGTTTACCGGGGTAGCCATTAATAGGAGTGGTCATGGGGGAAGACATACCGGCAATCCCTCGCCAAATTAGGGTTGGTAATATTGAGGAGGTGGTGGGTTCAATCAAGGAGGTGATAGAATAGGGTGTCCAATTCATATTGCCTCTGTGGCCAAGTTCTCAGTCTGGGTATCAGTACCTTGGATGCTTCCTGTCATTGCTTGATTGTTTCTAGTCTGATGGCTTCCCTGGATTGGGCTCAGTCAACAAAACTTTGGTCCCTCCTATGGGCCCAACAGACATATGCACTGATTGAGGGTTCCTGACAACGGTTGCGGAGCTTACCTGTCCAGTAGAACTGTTTTCTCCACATACAGAGATTTATTCCAGTGTATCAGTAGCTCCCCTGAAAAAAGGAAAGACTTACAATAGTGTGATCCTGGGTGCTAGTTAAGCAGGGGCAGGATGGATATGTAGTTGCAAGGGAGAGTGGGAACATACAGGCTATGATTAAGGGAAGTATGTTATTTCCCCTGTTCCTGTTCAGTGGGGGTCCACAGCAGTGAACCGCTAGAACGAAGGGTAGTATTATAACTATTCCTGCAAGGCAAATGTAGCCAAAGATGGCATGACAGGGAGTGGCCCAGCAATTTATAATGAGGCCTTCGTTTCCTTGCTGAGGTGTAGCTGGAGGGGATTTGCAAGATCTGGGGTCACCTTCCACTCAGACTGATTGCTGTATTTACATGTGATTGGTGGATCCAGGTGCACAATCCTGCAACCTTGAG
The DNA here is from genome assembly GCA_036010255.1 of Myotis pilosus. Classification (NCBI taxonomy): domain Eukaryota; kingdom Metazoa; phylum Chordata; class Mammalia; order Chiroptera; family Vespertilionidae; genus Myotis; species Myotis pilosus. The sequence continues at coordinate 492,768 of JASKON010000045.1, forward strand.
AACTGTGGGTGTGGTTAATATGACTGGATAGGGTCTATTCCAGGTAAGCTTTAGGAGTTCCTTTTTCCAATACTTTACCCAAACCTGGTATCCAATATATAAGGATGTAAGGCTGTTCCTAGAGAGACAGATAACTGATCAGTAACCCATCTGTAGACTTCAAAGACAGTTTTTCCAAGTCCTTGTAGTTGCTTCTGGATTTCCAAGTTCCCTATTTCCCCCAAACCTCCCTTTGGTTGAATTAAGGGAAGGGGTCTGCCATATAGAATTTCAAAGGGAGACAAACCTACCCTGGCCCTCGGGGCACAGCCTACCCACAGGAGTACAAGAGGCAAGATATCTGTCCAGGGTAAGGCTGTCTTGCAATAGCTTAGCCATAGCCTGATTGACAGTCGGTTCATGCACAATATTTTCCCTGAACTCTTGAGGCCTGTAAGCTGTATGTAGGTTCCATTTAATTCTTAAAGCCTTAGCTACCTGATGTACTATTTCTGCTGCAAAGGCTGGGCCATTATCATATCCTATGGTCAGAGGCATTCCATATCACGAAATTATGTCCTTAAGTAATGCCTTAGTGACTTCTCTTGCCTTTTCCGTAAGAGTGGGATATGCCTCCACCCATCCTGAAAAGGTGCAAATAAAGATTAGCAGGTATTTATTTCCTCTGCTAGTCCCTATTTCTGTAAAATCTATTTCTAAGTCTTGGAAGGGAGCTTGCCCACAGTGCTGAACTCTTTTTGGTCCTACAGGACCCTGTTTGGCATTGTTCTGTGCAGAGAGGATGCAACGTTGAGAGACTGATGCACACAAGGAGGGAAGATGGGCAATTAGGTAGTATCTGCCTAACAAAGCTTCTAGGGCAAACTTCCCTACATGACTAAGTTCATGCTGTTGGAGAACTATCCTATGGGCTAACTGTTCTGGGACATAGACCCTATGATCTGGGAGTGTCCACCAACCTTCCTTCGTTCTCTTGCCCCCTTCTTGCTGGACCCATTCCTCTTCCTGAGGATTGTATTTTGGAGGTTCAATTTTGGGGCAACATGATCTGTGATGGTGCTACTTGTTCTTTAGCAGCCACCTTGGCTGTGTCGTCAGCACGTTGGTTTCCTTCTGACACTGCGTCTTTCTCTTTCTGGTGACCTTTGCAATGGATGCTGGCTATTTCCTTGGGCTCCCGGACTGCTTCTAGTAACTTTAAGATCTCATTCTGATTTTTTATTCCATTTCCTCCAACCATCAGGAGCCCCCTTTCCTTGTCTATAGCCCCATGGATATGCAGGGTAGCAGAGACATAGTGAATAAGTGTAGATGCTGGCACGCTTATCCTTACTGAGTTCTAGGGCTCTGGCTAGTGCCCAAAGTTCTGCCCTTTTCCCTGACCATCCTTCAGACAGGGCCTATGCCTCAATTGTCTCAAAGTTTGATAACACTGCATATCCGGCTCATCTTTTTCCTTAATCTAGGAAGCTACTCCCATCTGTGAACAATACTAAGTCCATTTTCCATAGGGGGCTCTCTGTTAGATCTGGTTGGCTGCAGTAAACCTCCTCTAGGACTTCTAGGCAATCATGCTCTGGGGCTCCCTCAGCAACGAGTAAAAAGGTGGCAGGATTAAGAGTTCTCACTGCTTCTAGTTGTACCCATAAATTTTCACATAGCAGCCCCTGATACTGAGTCATTCAAGCATGAGTCAGCCAGTGCTGCCCCTCTAGCTTCCATTAGGGTGACAACAGAATGAGGTACTTTGATATTTAAGCTTTGTCCCAAGGTAAGCTTATCTGCTTCTTTGACTAATAATGCTGTGGATGCAAGGGCCCTGAGACATGGGGGCCACCCAGAGGCAACTGGGTCAAACTGCTTGGAGAGATAGACTACTGGTCTTTGCCAGGGTCCAAACTCCTGGGTTAGAACTCCTAGGGCTACCCCGCTGTTCTCGTAAACAAAGAGGTTAAAGTTCTATGTCATATCTGGTAGCCCTAGTCCTGGGGCCACAGTGAGCTTTGCTTTAATAGTGATAAAGGCATTTTCCTGCTCGGGACCCCAGTTGATGGGTTCTTTCTCTTCTCCTTTCAAAGCTTCATAGAGAGGCTTAGCTAGGTTTGTAAACCTTGGGATCCAAATTCGACAGAACCCTCCTGTTCCCAAGAAGTCCCGAATCTGCCGAAGGGTGCTAGGGACTGGGATGGCACATACTGCCTGCTTTCTTTCAGTCCCTAGCCTTCGTTTCCCTTGGATGATTTGGAAGCCTAGATACTTGACTTCTTTCTGACAGATTTGTGCCTTTTTCTTGGAGACCCTGTAACATGTTTCACTTAAGAGTCTCAGAAGGGTTTGCGTTCCTTCCCTGCACTGAGCTCGCGTGGAGCTAGCCACTAAGAGGTCATCTATATATTGAAGTAGAATGCACCCCAAGTCCTGTCCTGGGGACTTAGACAGATCAGACGCTAGTGCTCCACTAAAGAAAGTAGGGGAATTTTTGAATCCTTGTGGCTGTCTGGTCCAGGTGAACTGCTCCTTGGCCCCCGTAGTTGGGTTTTTCCACTCAAAGGCAAACCAAGGCTGACTGGAGGGTGCCAGCTGAAGGCAGAAAAAGGCATCTTTCAGATCTATACATGTAAACCATTCCACCTCTGATGGAATGAGTCCCAGAAGTGTATAGGGTTGCAGTAGCACCTAATGCAGGGTTATAACAGCCTCATTAACAGACTGTAGGTCCTGCACGGGGCAGCAACCATTAGTCCCAGGCTTTTTCACAGGCAAGAGAGGAGGGTTCTATGGAGACTGGCATCATTTATGAAGTCCTCACTGAAGCAGCCGGTCTAAGTGAACCTGGATTCCTAGGTGTGCCTCCCTTGGAATCAGATATTGGTGGATTTTAACAGGCTGTGCCTCAGGCTTTAAGTCGATTAAAGGATTCCCTTCCACCCAGACTAGCAGGAATTCTTCCTCTAATTCAGGTTCTAATGGTGAAGCCTTTGACTGGGGGTATAATGTATCCATTCTTCCTCCCTCAGCACTGCTAAGGATAGGATCATAGGGGAGGTCTCCTCACCTAGGCAAAACTGTGCTGAGCCTTCTGGAGCAAAAGTGATTTCTGCCCGCATTTTGGCTAAAAGGTCTCTATCCATCAGAGGTACTGGGCAGTCTGGGAAGTACAGGAATTCATGAATTACTTGGTGGCCGCCAAGATGGCATTGATCAGGGTGGCAGAATGATCTATGGGTCTGGTCCCCTCTAGCTCCAATAATGGTGACCTCCTTTCCTGAGAGAGGCACTACTTTCTGTGTGACTACTGAGTGCTCAGCTCCTGTATCAACCATACAGTGTACAGTCAGGACTCCAATTTTCATTCTGACCATGGGCTTGTGGGGGCCTAGCTGAAAAGAGCCCAGTCTGTTGTAGGCCGAATCAGCCATTGCTAGCCTAATGAGATCTTCTTCAGGTAATTCTGGTTCATAGCAACTAGGCGAAAAAAGAGGCAATGTTTTCTGTCATTTGGGACATTCAATTTTCCAGTGTCCTGTTTCCTTACAATAGGCACACTGGTCTCGTCTCAAGCTTGCTCTTCCTTTTCCCTCTGATCTCTATTCTTGCTTCCCTTTCTGATCTGAGTGGGAGCCTGAACCTCTAAAAGCCACTGTTATTATCTTGGCCCTTCTTTGTATTCTCTTTTCTTCCTCCTTTCTTTCCACCCTGTCTTGGTTGATGAAAACCTTGTTTGCTATCTCTAGCAGCTTAGTAATGTTTTTTTTTTCCTGCATTCTTCCAGCTTCTGTAAATTTCTCCTTTTATCAGGCTAGGCTTGGCCTACAAAAGCTGCATTTACCATAGTTTGATTTTCCAGGTCCTCAGGGTTAAAGGGGGTGTAGATCTGGTATGCCTCACATAGTCTTTCATAGAAAGCCGCTGGATTTCATCAGGCTTCTGGAAGACCTCAGGAATTTTAGCCATATTGGTGGGCTTCTTGGCTCCAGCCCTGACCCCCTAAAGGAAAGCCAGCTGATATCTTTCTAGCATGGCCCTTCTGTCTTCTGAGTTTGGGGTCCAATTGGGTTCCTCATCTGGGAAGGCCTCCCTGGCCCATCTGTCTGTATCTAATATCCCCGGCAGAGCCGGAGTCTGGAGCGACTTCTGAGCCTCTGTTACTATTCTCATTTGCTCTTCATAACATACAAAGGAGCTGCTTGCAGCCCACCCAGGTGGGCTTCTGGGTTTGGAAGATCATTTCTAGAAGGTCTATCATGGCCTGAGGTGTTTCAGAATAAGCTGGGGTGTAATGTTTCCAATTCAGGATGTCACTTATGGTAAAAGGCTGAAAATAATAGATCGGCCCTCCCTCCTGTTAGGTCCCATCTTCACCAAATACTTGGGCACCCCGAATCTCCCTGAGAGCATCTGAGGTGCTGGTTGTGGTTTGGGCCCTTGGTCGGCTGAACAGAAATGCCGCCCAACTAGCTCTGGAGAGTCCTGTTGGGGAGAGATGGAGGGAGGCGGTATTTCTAGACTTTCTGGACCTTCCAGACCAGCGGGGGGAGCACTAGGTGCCACCTGTGGCACATATGGAGGTGGTAAAACTGATGGGACTTCCTCAGGGGATTCCTGTAGAATAGGGGGCTGAGCTTCCATCTGAGGGACCTGTTTCTTTTCTCCTGCCTGTTTCTTTTCTGCCTGCTCCTGTCCTGCCTGCTTCTTTTCTCCTGCTACTAAAACCTTACTCTGTCCCTTCTTACACATGTGGAACTGGACCCGAGGCAGCAAGGTTTGAGCAATTTCTAACCAGCTGTCTATGTAGGGAAAATGATCTGGGTGTCCAGGGTCTCCTGTGACTACATTAAAGATCGCTCTGACCAGTCCTTCATCAGAAGAGCCTTCTGAGGGCCAGTTGACCCCGAAGGCTGGCCATTCTAAATCACAGAATTTCCTCAATGTTTCGGGATTCATTTTAATATCATAATCCCCATTGAAACCCTTTTTACATTTTTTCAACATGCAATTGAGGACAGTGGGTTTACTTTGTCCCAACCCCATGATGATCAGTGGCGAAAGACAGACAAGGGAGTGGGTGGCTTGTTTTCACAGATCCACTCAGATGGCCGCCTGGCCGTGTCCCTCGTGGGAGCTTTGATTTGTCTTAGCTAAGGTGCACCTGTATAAACCCCAGGCCTGGTCACCTCTAAGTGGGGGTGAGTCACTGTTATTCCTTTATGACTAATCACAGAAGTGCAGGTGAGGGCCCACTCAGACTCCATAACCGAGGTCGTGGAGCCACACAATGGATAGGAGAGCGCAAGCCCTCTCCTTCCACACTCACACACTTTCACCAAACATTCACTCAGAGTTTCAACAGTCCACCCGATTCCTGACTAATTTACCTGACAAAGTTGTATAGCTTCTAGGCAGGTGATCAAGCTCCTCCTTACACTCTCTCAAAGTGGGCATAACTGCCTGGGCCCCTACCTTACTGTTTCTGTCAACAGGTCCAGAGGTGTCCATCCACTCTCTCCAGATACCAACTAGGTCTTAGGCTGAGGTCCAGGAGTGCCTAGAGCAGCCGTGGGCAAACTATGGCCCACGGGCGGATCCGGCCCATTTGAAATGAATAAAACTAAAAAAAAAAAAAAAAAAGACCGTACCCTTTTATGTAATGATGTTTACTTTGAATTTATATTAGTTCACACAAACACTCCATCCATGCTTTTGTTCCGGCCCTCCGGTCCAGTTTAAGAACCCATTGTGGCCCTCGAGTCAAAAAGTTTGCCCACCCCTGGCCTAGAGTCACCTTGTTCAATTCTGCTAAAATCAGCAGGGTGCGCCTCCCGGAAGCCTATCTCACGTTCCTGCGCCCCAAACCCAGTCCACTCACAGAAGCCAAAAAGGCCAGTGTGGTTGGACTTCCCAGTCAGGGAACCAGATGTTATAGAAGACCAGAGAAAAACAAAGCGAAATGGAGTTACACATCTTTATTATTCTGGCTGATGCAGAGGAGATGTCTTTCAAATTCTGAGAAAAGCAATCTGGTAGAAGCTTTTCCTTTATATTTTTTTGGCCTCTTTGTCCCCCCAATATGGATGGGACTCCTGGACCTTCCGGGGGCTTTGAAAAAAGCCCCATGTGTGAGGATGGGGGTCGTGGTACCATATCTAAGGGCCTGGTTTGGTCCCAGCACTGACAGCCCTTTCCAGGGGTTGTGTATTTCTTTACGATTTATAGCCTCTGTAACATGTGAGCAAACAGGCAACAAATCTTGCTAGCCCAGACTGCAGTAAAAGGGGCAATAGGTTATATTTTCCCATCTGGGTTACATTGTTCCACTTGAGGAAAGTTCCCTTAGAGGGAACCAGATTTTATAGAAAGAATTAGCCTTTAGCCTTCTCAGTGGTTCAGAGAGTACGCACCATCTCTCCAAAGTCGGTTATTCATCGACCTAGACACGTCCAAGAACCAGTTCTTCCTGCAGGAGATCTGTGATCACCAAGGACATGGCTGTGTATTACTGTGTGAGATACAGTGAAGGGAAGTCAGTGTGATCCCAGACACAAACCTCTGTGAGGGAAGCAGCAAGGCTGGGATGCAGGGGTGCTCAGGAGACCAGGGGGCACTGAGGAACAGCATAGGGTCAGGACCAGGGGCTGGGCATGCCCCAGGCTTATCACCTCTTTACTCAAGGGCTTCTCTTTGCCTTAAGCAACCCCATCCAATATTCTGTGCATCTGGGTTAATACACCTTTGAGGTAAGTATGACCACCCTAAGAGAGCAAATCTTGGCCTTTGTATGCCAACTTTGGAGAAGTGTCTATTTAGGCCCTTTGACAATTTTTAATTGGATTGCTTGTCTTCCTCTTGTTAAATTGTATAAGTTCACTATATATTTTGAAGATTAACCCCTTGTTGGATATATCCATGCTGTTACAAATGGTAAGAGTTCTCTCTTTTTTACTGCTGCATAGTATAGTTGTTTTTTGATTTTTGTTTTTTTTAAATATATTTTATTGATTTTTTTACAGAGAGGAAGGGAGAGGGATAGAAAGTTAGAAACATCGATGAGAGAGAAACATTGATCAGCTGCCTCCTGCACACTCGCCACTGGGGATGTGCCCACAACCAAGGTACAAGCCCTTGATCAGAATAGAACCTGGGACCCTTGAGTCTGCAGGCCAACGCTCTATCCATTGAGCCAAGCTGGTTAGGGCTGTTTTTTTTTTTTTCCCCACTCATCAGCTGATGGACACTTAGGCTATTTCCAAATATTAGCTATTCTAAGTTGCACTGTTATGAACATAGGCTTGCATATATTCTTTTTTTTTTTGCGGAAAAAAGATATCCCTTTAATAAAACGTTATCAACATATATCATACACAAACTACAATGTGTCATCATTAGTTTTTTTTCCTCTCTTAATTCAGAACCAGACTACAAGGTAAGAAAAAACACAGAAATTATGTTCCCAATAATCCACACAAGGTCTTTTTTCAGGCAGATGATATCTCACATAATATGATATACATAGATAAGAAAGGGGAGAAATAAAGACCAGCTACAGGGACAGGGAGGGGAGTAAATGTACAAAGAATTTGGGTGTCTCCGGGGAAAGACACAGAGGTTTCCATGAGGGTGCTGAGGTGAGGGAGGCTGAGTCACTCCTCCTGGGAGGGGACAGGTTCCACTGTTGCAGAAAGCCACCCACTGCCTTCACTATCAGAGAAGTGTAAACAAGGATCCCGGAACGCTGGTGAACCTTGAGCCCTGGCAGGGCCAGAGTTATGCACTGATTGTTTAGTCCAGATAATGGGGACTCAAGCTATTTCCTGACCAAATAGTCTCAGAGTAAATCTTTCTAATACTTACTGATCTTTAAGATAGTCTGTCTGTTACCATAATTACCTGCCTAAGAGCTAGATGTGTATCCAAAATTGAATAAAAGGCTGGCAAGGCCTGGGCACCTGGGGAAGTCCTTTCCCTTGCACTGGGTTTTCCCGCCTGGCCCCCAATATTTCCAAATTAATATTTCTTGTCTCATCTCTTTCATTTGCGTGTGGCCCCTTCTCCAGATCCTGAACCCTGAACCATGCGGGACGTGGGTCTTCACACACTGTTGTGTGTGTTGGTTTTTGAAAATAAAAACAGGACCAGAAACAGTGCATCCATTTGGTGTCTGGTGTCCCTTCACCCCCACAGCTATTCTAAGGTCTTTCCATTAAGTTCCAAGCACATGCAGAGCAATTCTGGTCAATATTCCATCTTTGAAAAAGGAGGAAGAATAAACAGAAGAAAAAAAAAAAGAGAAAACCCAACTCCAGCCCTACACTGCCAGCACACACCGAGGACGCAAGGACCAGGGGGAGAGGACGAAGGTCAGTTTCCATGTCCCAGTCACAGCCATCCTGTCAGGGGTGGGCTCCCCACTCGCTCTAGACACCACAGAGCTGGCAGGCTTCTTGCTGGAGAGACTGGGGTGGGGGCTGAGGAGGGGGCTGCAGGGGGGGGTCCCTGGAGGAGGAAGCAGTCCTGAGAACACAGTGCACGCCACCACCAGGCTGCAGGGAGTCTCCGCCTGGTGGAGTCTTGAAAGCCTGAATCAGGTGGCCTGGTTCTCTGGTTACAAAATGGGGTGGGGGACATTCTGGGGTCCAAATTGTGCAGCTGCTGTTGCCACGTTGCCCAGGAGAAACTAAGCAAACAAAACAAAACAAAACAGTCCCTGCCCCTCCCTTGCCCATCTGCACAAGCCAAAACCTCTAATGGAAAAGGGTGACTTCCTTTTACTTTCCAAAAAAGGCCCTTTGAAATAAACCACTGATTGTAAACAGCCCAGTTTATCATTATTATTTATTATTATTATTATTACAAGGGGCCCGGTGCACAAAATTTGTGCACTGGGTGTGTGTGTGGGGGGTGTCCCTCAGCCCAGCCTGCCCCCTCTCACATACTGGGAGCCCTCAGGCGTTGACCCCCATCACCCTCCAATCGCAGGATTGGCCCCTTGCCCAGGCCTGACGCCTCTGACAGAGGTGTCAGGCCTGGGCAGGGGACCCTCATTTCCCCCCATCACTGGTTCTGCCCCCGGCCCAGGCCTGATGCCTCTGGCCCAGGCGTCAGGCCTGGGCAGGGGACCCCCACACCCCTCCGATTGCTGGCTCTGCCCCTTGCCCAGGCCTGATGCCTTGGCCAGAGGCGTAGACCCCCATCACCCTCTGATCGCCTGATCGGCCCCTTGCCCAGGCCTGATGCCTCCCCCAGAGGTGTCAGGCTTGGACAGGGGACCCCCATCTCCCCCTGATCACTGGCTCTGACCCCCGCCCAGGCCTGAGGTCTCTGGCCCAGGAATCATGCCTGGGCAGGGGACCCCCATCTCCCTCTGATCGCTTGCTCCAGCCCCCACCCAAACCTGACCCCTCTGACCCAAGCTTCAAGCCTGGGCAAGGGGACCATCATATCCCCCCAATACCCGGCTCCGCCCGCCACCCAGGCCTGATGTCTCTGGCACAGGCATCAGGCCTGGGCAGGGGACCCCCAGCCCCCCTCGGAGGCCTGATGCCTCGGCCAGAGGAGTTGACCCTCATCACCCTCCAATCACCAATCACCGGATCGGCCCCTTGACCAGGCCTAACGCCTCTGGCCAAGGCATTAGGCCTGGGCAGGGGACTCCCAGCTCCCCACGATCTCCCGCTCTGCCCCTGCCCAGGCCTAACACCTCTAGCCGAGGCATTAGGCCTGGGCAGGGGACCCCCCAGCTCCCCGTGGTTGCAGGTTCTGCCCCTGCCCAGGCCTAACGCCTCTGGCCAAGGCATTAGGCCTGGGCAGGGGACTCCCAGCTCCCCGCGATCTCCTGCTCTGCCCCTGCCCAGGCCTAACGCCTCTGGCTAAGGCATTAGGCCTGGGCAGGGGACCCCCAGCTCCCCGTGGTTGCAGGCTCCGCCCCTTCCCAGGCCTAACACCTCTGGCCGAGGTGTCTGGCCCGGGCAGCGGGGACCTGCAGTGGCAGCTGGGGGCACCGCGATGGCGCGGGCTCCGCCCCTGCCCTTGCAGGATGCCTCTGGCTGAGGCATCTGGCCCGGGCAGCGAGGACCCGCAGCTTCAGCGGCCCCGAGATCGTGGGCTCAGCTTTAGGCCCAGGCAAGGGACCCTAGCTCCCAGGACTGCCAGCTTCGACCATGCCCAGCTCCCATCGCTGGCTCCACCCCTACTTCCTGCTATCACTGGCCAGGGCGGCAAAGGCGCCTGATTCTCCGATCATGGCTGGGGGGCAGGGCAAAGGCGGCCCAGGGCTGCCTTTGCCCTGCCCCCCAGCTCTTAGCTCCCCCCTGGGTTTCCAATCACTGTCAGTGGCAGGGGGCTTCTTCCTGTTTTCCCTTTCGCTTCCCTGCATTGTGCCTACATATGCAAATTAACCGCCATCTTTGTTGTCAGTTAACCGCCATCTTTGTTGTCAGTTAACTGCCATCTGAGTTGGCAGTTAATTTGCATATAGCCCTGATTAGCCAATGAAAAGGGTAGCGTCGTATGCCAATTACCATTTTTCTCTTTTATTAGTGTAGATTATTATTATTATTATTATTATTATTAGTTTAGGTGGCTACAAAGACAGAAAGACAACGTGAGATCACATACTGAGACTAGCTCTGGTGGAAGGGCTTGGGTAGACAGCAGGACTTGGTGGGGGTGTTTGTCCTTTCTCCTTTTTTTTAAAGATGAAAACAAAGAGGTTGGTTGGGATGAATTGGGGTGGGGGTTTGCTAGAAACTTTCTTTTTAAAAAATCACCCCCCCCAACCCCACCACTGGAAAACAAATAAAAAATCCCAACAATGGTAAAACCCAAACAAAGACAACAAAAAAGTGTCATGTACTTAAAGGATCCTTTTGGGAAAGGGCAAGTGGTGGGATTTTTCTGGTCAATGACTTGAAATATATTTTTATTTTGAGTTTTGTCCTTCGTGTTTTATGGAATAAAAAGTTTGGCCTTTTTATTGCATGAAACTAAAATTGGGAAAGGTGGGGGAGTGGAGAAGGCAGGGTGGAGGGGGAGCGGTCTGTGCCCCTCCCCCAGCTCCTGGGCAATGACACCCCACTTCTTCTTGCATGAGTTCTGGTGCCTTCCTGCCTGCAATGCCTGCTCTCTGGGCTTCTTGGAGAAGAGGATGGGTCACACACTCATGGTCTTGCTTGGAGAAGAACTGTGGTTCTGGGAGGAGTGGAGGGAGTTCCCTCCTAGCTGGCCACTGCCTGGAGGGGTGCCTGGAGGATGGCTAATGCCAGTTATGTTGTTAGGAGGATTTCTTGGAAGTCCATCTCTGTCCCTCAGGCTAACGATCTGCTCCTGTGTGTGGCCCCAGGCCGCCCATGGCTCCCATCTACCCTCGGAGTCCGGACCCATCGGGGAGTTGGACTGGCTGCCTCCAGGCGGCACTGGATTCATCTTTGTGCAGATGTTGTCGCTGGAATTTGTGGAATCTGCAGGACTAGGCATGATGGGTGTTCCTGGGGGGGCCCACCTCCAGGAGGTCCCCCGTAGGTGCCAAGTGATGAGGAGGAGTATGGAGCTGAGTTAGCGCTGTTAAGATTGGGCCAGGGCTCATCCTCTGCATTGTCCTCCCATGTTGGGGCACCCTTGTTGTCCTGTGGGGCCCATGGAAGTGGGCAAAAGTGGCTGTGCCCCAGGAACTCCTCCTGGAGGCTGGTTTCCCTGTCTGATGCGGGCCTGGGGCCGCCTGCATATCATGTGACATAAAAGGCTGACTGTGGGTCCCTTCCTGCTGCTGGGATTGTGGGGTGCAGGTGCAGGCTGTGCGTGCGGCGAGGGCTGTGACCCGAGGACCCTGACAGAAACCCAGCGGATGGAGCCTCCAGGCCTCCTGTCCTCCCGGGAAAGCTGCCAAGCACTGGGCTGGGGCTGCTGCTCCACTTTAATGTGCGCAGGTGTCTCCCCTCAGGACCTGTGCAGAAAAGGTCCCCAATGTGCACCCCCGCGGATGCAAAACCAGGTGGTTCGCCCAACGTGACATTTCCCCATCGAATCTCTGACAAGAAGGTCTGTGCAAATTCCCGCGCTCCTACCTGCAGGGAATATTCATAGACACATAAAGCTGATCAAAGACTCACAAATGCAAAATCCACCAGATCCCATCCCTTCCCTCCTGTTCACCATGCACTCCTTGCGACCCTCTGCCCAGCTCTGAGGGTCTGGGGACTCAGTGCTGTACTCCGTGGGCAGCGAGGCTCCGCCCTCACTACCTCCCCCCAAAACATCTGTCCCCCAAGCCTAGGGCCAGAATGGCGCAGCCAACTCTGCCCTGCCTGGTGTCCAGGAGGGCATGGGAGCAGCGGGAGGCCGAGGGCAGGGGAGGGAGAGCTGCATATGTCCTTTCTGATGAGTGTTGGGGTTCCTTAGGATGTATTCCTAGAAGGGGGATCACTGGTCACATGGGAGTTCCATTTCTAATTTTCTGAGGAATCTCCATACTATTTTCCATAATGGCTGCACCAGTCTGCATTTCTAATGGCCAAATAAACTGATGAACAAAAACAGACCCAGAGACATAGAAGCAGGAACAGACGATTGAACCTCAGAGGGAAGGCAGGGAGGGTGGGAGGGAAGAGATCAACCAATGAACTTGTATGCAAATATACCTAACCGGTGGACACAGACAAGGGGTGGGAGTGAGTGTCAGGGAGGGAACGGGAGTGGGCTGGAAGAGTTAATGGAAGAAAAGGGGAACCTATGTAATACTTTCAACAATAAGGATTTTAAGAGAGAGAAAGAGAGAGAGAGAGAGAGAGAGAGAGAGAGAGAGAGAGAGAGAGAGAGAATCTTGTAAAGGACCCTGTCGTCCAAGCCCCACTGTGCTCTCTCCCACCTCCATGTTGTCTTCCTCACCTTCTCTTCTTAACTTCAAATGCACAAACACAGTTGCGAATGGTTATTCTCCGGAGCATTTGAGGTCTTGCTCTCCAGCAGTTCTCATCAGTTTGGCTCCAAAAAAGTCTTATAACACATTCTCTCCATGTTCGGACATTCCTTACATCAACATATTCTTTTCTTCATTTAAAACATCCGTTCATACATGTTTCTTTCTCATGTGTAGCAGAAAGGACTCACAATTATTAAAAACCTGCTACCTCACCAGGATGTGGTCTAAAGAGTTCACACCCTTTGGTGCACGGACTGACACCCCAACCACTGAGCCACACCAGCCAGGGCTCCATTTTTAAAAAATGGAAACTCTCCCACATTGAGAGGCTGGGAACACAGGTCTCTGGCACATGAACATCAGGGAAGTCGAGTGAAACTTGTGGTTTTAGGCAGGCAGCTGCGTGCTTGTGACAGGGACAGCATCCAGCCCAGCCTCTCGTGTCTTGTCACTTGTATACATTTGAGTTTTTAATAGGGGAGAAATAGAATGTGGGGGAACCAGCTGGAATTGTAAGACATAGTAATCTTGCTCTGTTAACCATGATTGTTTTATTTTGATTAAAGAAACACATTCTCACCTGGCTGGCAGGCACACTGAGGACCTGGAAGTGTGCTGGGCTGCATATCTGGCGCTTTAGCCAGACGGGTCATGCTGTGCTGCCTGTTCCTAAAACACACAGATAGGAAGGTACTGACATCAGGCCAGGCCTTGAGATATGGTCTCATGACCCCTTCCCAGCACGCAGGCCGTCTTTCTCAGAAGGCCCGGAAGTCTCATTCCAAATTTGGGAGACAAAAGACTGGAAAAAGTATAAATAAAGAGTTTCGTCCATATTGGGGGCCCAGAATTTGAAAGACACATTTTTCTCTGTGCTTCCACAGAATTTAATAATAAAATGTAACTCTTGCAGTCTGCGCTGCAGTTCGGCCTCTGCTTTGGCAGGGTGCTATAACTGTAGTCAGCTGGCCAGCTTAATAAAGGCTCTTAAATTTAAATTCTGAGTCGGTGGTCTATCTCGCTGAGTGAACCCATAACAAAAGCTCACCTGGAAGATGAACAATTTACTGCAGGAACCAGCCCGCCAGGCCTTGGCAGAACCCCAGCCCTCTGCTCCCTGTCAATGGCTTCTTTGGCATAGCCTTTGTCTATTTCCCCATGTAATCGGGTGTCTGCAGTGTCCTTTAAGCAAGGATGTCTGCAGACTAAGTATAAAGATTCCAGTAAACACCCGGGGGCTCAGACTTGTTTAGAAAAGTCAGGAAATGGGCGGTTGACTTTAGCCAACTCCCAATAAGGTTCCAACCTTTTGGCTCTTCCTCCTTACAAACTTTCCAACCAAGTCCGGAGATTCCCCACATGTTACCAAACACCAGAGTCACTGCTCTGCCTGGCCCCTCCTCCCACCTCTGCTCTCCTGGTATGACCTCGCAACCCCTCTGTTTTCTCTGTCGTGGGTGGATTTCAGGGGAAGTTGCTCTTCTCCCTTCTTATTCTCTGTTTCTTCAAAAGGAGTCACTGAGCAGAAGTGGCAGAAGCCAAATGGTGGCATAGGCAGCTCCAAACTCTTGTTCTATCACAAAAACAACAAAATAAACCAAAACAATCAGAACTGGCATTTGTTGGACTCTTGAAAGCTGTCAAAGATCTGCAGCGACTGAGCCAATACTGAGTCAAGTACATGCTGCTCAAAAAGAGAAGCAGCCTGGCCCGTGTGGCTCAGGGGTTGATTGTCAACCCAGCAACCAAGAGGTCACCAGACTGATTCCTGGTCCAAGCACGTGCCTAGGGTGCAGGCTCGATCCCCAGTAGGGGGCGTGCAGGAGTCAGTCCATCCATGATTCTCTATCATAGAGGTTTTTACCTCTCTCTCCCACTCCCTTCCTCTCTCTAGAAAATAAAAAAAAAAATTAAAAAAAAAATTGTTCCTTTTTTGTTAATCCTCATCCAAGGATACTTTTCTGTTGATTTTTAGGGAGCATGGAAGAGAGAGAGGCAAAAACAAAGAGAAACATTGATATGAGAGAAACACATTGATTGGTTGCCTCCTGCATGAGACCTGACTAGGGCATGTACCAGGGAGGAGCCCACAACCCAAGTATCTGCCCTTGACCGGGAATCGAACCCCAGATTCTTGGTACAAGGGCCAACACTCCAACCATTGGGCGACACCAGCCAGGGCTCCATTTTTTTTTTTTTATTTTTTAATGATGAAAATTCTCCCATTTTGAGAGGCTGGGAAAACAGGACTTTCATAAACTAATGGCAGGGAAGATGAGTGAAACCAGTGGTTTCGGGAAGGAATCTGCGTGCTTGTGTCAGTAACCACAGTTTAGAGAGAGACTGTGGCCACAACATCCAGCCCAGCCTCACTGGCCTTGTCATATGTATATGTTGGAGTTTTGTGGAAGAAATGATTGAGGAAAATAACAAAGATAATATATCAGTCTCAAAATAAAAGTATAATCCAATGGAAATTCTTATCCCCCCTATACACACCTGAAAGACAACATGGCCCATGGCGGGTGAAGAAGAGCAAGAGGAAGCCCCATTCACAGTACCTCTTAGGGCAGCACCCTCCGTGGGCTATAAGGTGTGAACTCAGGGAATAATTGCAGTTTCACGATGGACTTGATTGTTAAAACACATGATCAGGTCTCTTCAGGGGGGTTCACAAGCCCTTTCTTCTGATATCTCATTATTAGGTAAATATCAGTTAAGTGATTTAGTACAAGATCCAACTGTTCTGCACTTTGATTTTCCCTCCATCTGTAGTTTTAGCCCATCATGAGCTCATAGGCCCTTTCCTAGAAAATCAGCTTCCAGATTCCCTTCCTCCCAGGATTTCAGGTGGACACTGGGAGGGCATGTCCCACAATGACTCTCTGTGACCAGGAGCAGGTACTCACCTGTCCATTGTGGGCCCATCCACCAGGTGACCTGGGAGAGCAGCCTCAAATGACAGCTGACAATGCTGCTGCTTCCTCCCCTCCCAGTTCTGAGCTGTGTTCCCTGCTTCCTGAGGGTGGTCTCCAGGGGACTCCCAGCAATGCACCCCTGCAGTCAAAAGGGTGACCCAGCCCCACCTCTGACTCTCCCTGGAGAAAGCCTGACCTGTTCCACCTGCATCTGGGTGTACAGACAAGAACACAGACACACAAGGGCCTACTCTTCAATTTCTGTGTTTGTATCGTGGGTGCATTTGATCAGTTTCCAAAGAAAGTTACACCGAGGCCTAGAATCCACATGTGGTCCCTGCCCATGTGGTATGCACAGAGAAGAGAGGTAAATGTAGATTTCATAGCAAAGAAAATAATCACAATGTGTGTGTGTGTGTGTGTGTGTGTGTGTGTGTGTGTGTAATTTATTAAATTGAAGTGCAGTGAGATTTGATCATGCAACAGGATGTGCAGATGGGATCTTCAGTCAGAGGAACCTGAGTACATAAGAGGCTACAGAGCCCCCAGGAGCTCTGGATGAGGGGAGGGTTGGCTGTGTTCATGCATCTGGCAACACCAGGGAAGGACTCCTTCTGGCTTCCTAAAGCCCTAGTTGGGAATCTTCGTGAAGAGCCATTGGGGCTCAGTAAGGCCAGTGCACTCTGTCCACAAACGTCAAAATCACATGGTGTCCCTGAGGGAGCAATCTGACTTCAGGGCACAGCCTTCACTACTGAACTAGAGCTGCTGAGAGGTCAATGCCCTGTGAGCCCAGACAGGACGCTCGCCTGTAGAGCCAGGGCTGGTAAGCAGGGGGCACTCAGGCCCAAGGAGCACAGGCTGCTGCCCCAGGAACAGGTGCAGAGGGAGCTGAGTAGGGATTTCTATAAGGCCTGGGACTTCCTTTCTTCATACAACAATCCAAACTGAAAATTAGCCACAAATGCTGAGGTGAATGTAAATATCCTGCTCTATCAGATTATTTATCAAACTCAAGATATGAGATATGAGAACCACACACAATGGGGGTGTTTCTATGGCTTCAGGATACCTGGATTGTAAGGAAGGGACTGGCACAGGGATAGATTTATTACATCACTAGCGGCAGCATTTTGTAAGAAGACATTCAGGTATCAAAGCTCAGAACATGTCCAGGGGCCCCATGTCACCCAAAGTTGGGCTCACAATGAGGAGCTTGTCCTGTGGAGGCTGGTTCCTCAGTGGTAGGAGCTCTGTCTTCACAGAAATCAGGGACCGGGCAGGGGACACAGATCCTCCTACAAGGATTAGGACTTGGTGAAACCTAGCTCTTGTTCTTTGAAAAGATAAACAATCTTGATGGACAGTTAGCCAGGCTCATCAAGAAACAAAAAGAGAGACCCCAAATAAATGAAATCAGACATGAATGTGAAGAAGTAACAACTGACACCACAGAAATACAAAGGATTGTAAAAAAAAAATTCCATGAACAATGAAATGGTGAAGTTCCTAGAAAAACACAATCTCACAAAACTGAATCAGGGTGAATCAGAAAACCTGAATATCAACTGATGGAATAGAAGAAATAATCCAAAATCTCCCAGTGAACAAAGCCTGGATCTGGATATAGAAAACCCTAAAGATTTTAACAAACATTCAAAGAAGAACTTACACCTATACTTCCTATACTTCTCAATCTATTCAAAAAATTCCAAGAGGAAGGAAAACATCCAAGCTCCTTTTATGAGGTCAGTATTATCCAAATTTCAAAACCAGAGAAAGATACTACAAAGAAAGAGAATTACAGGCCAATATTCCTAATGAACATAGATGCTAAGATCCCCAACAAAATATTAGCAAATCATCTCCTGTAATATATTAAAGTGATCATACAACATGACCAATTGGAGTTTATTCCTGGATGAAATGCTGGTATAATATCGACACATCAATAAATGTGATATATCATGTAAACAAATCGAAAGACAAAAATCACACAATGTATTAATAGATGCAGAAAAGCATTCAATAAATTCCAACACCCATTTTTCTAAAATTCTCTTAGCAAAGTGGGAAATGAGGGAGCATAGCTCAACATGATGAAGGCTATATATGACAAACTTACAGTGAATATCATACTCAATGAGCAAAAACTAAAGCCATTTCACATAAGAACAGGAGCAATACAGGGATGTCTGCATTCACCACACTTATTCAATATGAAACTGGATGTCCTAGCCACAGCGATTAGACCAGAAGAAATCAAAAGCATCCAAATTAGAAAGGAGGAAATAAAACTCTCATTATTTGCAGATGACATGATATTATATGTAGAAAACCCTAAAGACTCCACCAAAAAACTACTAGATTTAATAAACAAATTCAGCAATGTAGTAGGATACAAAATTAACACACAAAATCTGATGGTATTTTTATATACCAATAATGAATACTCAGAAAAAGGGCACTAAAGAAACAACTACATTTACCATTGCAACAAAGAAATTAAAATAATTGGGAATAAACTTAACCTGGGAGGTAAAAGACTTGTACTCAGAAAACTACAGGTTGTTGAAGAAAGAGACAGAGGAAGAGATAGAAAAGTGGAAAAAAATACCATGTTCATGGATTGATAAAATTGACATCATTAAACTGTCCATACATAAAGCAATCTACAGATTAAATGCAATCTGTATTAAAATACCAATGGCATATTTTACAGCTCTAGACTCTCAGAGGGAAAGTGGGGGAGGATGGTTGGGTGGGAAGAGATCAACCAAACAACTTATATGCATATATGCATAGCCCATTGAAGCAGAAAATACTATGGTGAAGGTCAGGGGGCGGGCTACAAGAGGTCAATGGGGAATCAATGGGGACATCTGTAATACGTTCATAAATAAAGATATAATTTTTAAAAAGGATTAGAACTTGGACACTCAGACTTCTAATTGGCATAGTCCCTTTGTCATCCATCTTTTCTCAGGTGGGGTTAAGACTCTCATGAATATGCAAAACAAATGAGGTGGACTAGGTTAAATATGGATAAGTCTGTGCCTTGAGTGCACCACACCCTCTCTTACAGAGGTGCTCACAGCACAGCCCTCTCCATGGAGTGGAGCTGGAGAACCTTCCTCCTGGCTGTGGCTACAGGTAAGGAGCTCCCTAGTCCCTATTCCGAGGAGGGGACCAGGGAGAGTCAAGAGGGATTTCCACCACCCACTCCTGTCTCCTTTCCACAGGTATCCACTCCCAGGTGCAGCTGGTGAAGTCTGGGGCTGAGGTGAGGAAGCCTGGGGTCTCTGTGAAGGTCTCCTGCAAGGCTTCTGGATACACCTTCTCCAGCTACTGGATGCACTGGGTGCGACAGGCCCCAGGACAGGGGCTTGAGTGGGTGGGGTGGATTTACCCTAACAAGGGAGACACAAAATACGCACAGAAGTTCCAAGGCAGAGTCTCCATGACCAGAGAAATGTCCACAAGCACAGCCTACATGGAGCTCAGCAGCCTGAGAGCCCAGGACACAGCCATATATTACCGTGCAAGAGACACACTGAGGGGAAGTCAGTGTGATCCCAGACATAAAGCTCCCTGAGGGAGAGGCTGTGACCACCAGGGGGCGGTCAGGGTCCCTGAACACAAGGACCATCCCAGCAGCAGGCGCAGTTGAAGGTTTGGGCTGGTTTCCTATGTGGTTTCCTCTTCATGTCATAGTTTCCCTCAGGGAACCTCTGGATTCCTGATTCTGCACTTACTTCTGACGTCTCTGAGTTAGAAAGTCTTTTGTAAACGCAGATAACTTCCTCATGTGGACAAATTGTAGAATGTCTTTCAGACAATCTTGTGCCAAAATGGCTATTAATAATCAAATCCTCTGATACAGGTCATCTAAATCTAACCAGGGTCTCTTCTAACTCTATAGTGCAGATCCACAGAGCCCAGGGTTCCAGCCCGCCAGCAGCAGGACATGTGGATGATGGACAGGGGTTACCACTGGCACATGAATGCAGAGCTAGAGAAGAAAGATCCTGGTCATTGATTTGTCGTCACTCTCAAAGCACCAATCGTAGGTGACACCATGAGGAGGAGGAAGAGGGACCCACCTTGCCTTGGAATGGATGTCCAGGCTGATGTCCCACAGGCAAGGGCACCTTGAAAAGGTTTATCTCTTCATGGAGGTGTCTGTTGGGAGCAGGGCAGGGTATTCAGAAAGTCAGACATGGTTTCCTGGCTGGCATGGCTCAATAGTTGGGCATCGACCTATTATCCAGGAGGTTAGGGATTGATTATTGGTCAGGGCACATGCTTGGTCTGCAGTCTTGAAATCCAGTGTGGGGTGTGCAGGGAGCACAGATCAATGATTCTCTCTCTTCATTGATGTTTCTATCTCTGTCTCCCTCTCCTTTCTTCTCTGAAATCAATTAAAATATATGTAAAAAAATGTTTGAATCCTCCAGGTAAGGACACTGGTTAAGGGTATTATTGTGGATCAGTGCTGGAGGTGGGAAGGGTCTTGATCACAGGAGGAGCTTGTGAGGGTTCAATGCCCCACCTGCAGGACACAAGGGTATATCCCCACTTTCTTAGTTTTCCATGTGCCAAGCAAGAGAGAGGGATGAACCTTAACATGTCATCATCAAACATCACAAATAGAGCCTGGGAAAGAACCTACATGGCAGGTAGGTAAATGCCTGTACTCCTTGTGGCCTCCTATAACCACTTGAAAATTACAACTGAAATACAGAACAATCATCATTCAGAACAGCCTGGACACTGGCTGAATGGAAGTCCTACAACTCGAGAATTAAAGAAGAACTCACACGGAGACTGGTAGGAGGGGCCGAAGCTGGGAATGGGCTGTTCTGCCACCCAACTGTGCCAATTTTTTAATTGGGAGGGAGATCGTCTTTGTAGAGGATAACCATGATGAGCACAGGGTCCCAGCCCCACATCAGACTCCCATCCCAGGGCTGCAGAGATGGGAGGAAAAGTCCCTTTCACTTTGGGTTGTAAATACCAGCAGGGATTGTGGTTAAGTGACAGGGAGGCTTCTGGAATCACAGGTGTTCCTCTTAAAGGGCTGACACAAGAACTCACAGAGTCCCATTTCATTTGAGTCCCAGGGTCAGGAGACCCAGACTCATACAGGGAGGAATGGTTCATCTGGCATGGGGGCAGGGACTCGGGAGCAGCTTTCTCCCAGACTGGGGTGCCCACATGCTCATTGTTCCTATGCCGGGACCTCCCATGTCCCTGGGCTGACTGGCAGCCATATCTGAGTTTCCATCAGCATAGAGCACACATTTTGCTCTGTCCTGGTGAGACTCAGCCCCATCTAGTTTGCAGCCCCATCAAAGCTGTTAGCAGCAGCGTTTGCATATGAATGTCCTGTCCTGGCTCAGGCTTCAGACTTTGCCAAAATCTCTCAAACAAGGTACAGCTGGGGAAAGCATACCCCAAACTTATCCATAAAAAGCCCAAGACCTGGCACAAGCATGAACCTGTGAAAGAATAAAAAATGCTACAAGCCACACAAACTTCCCAGGCTTCCCCCGCTACAGACAGGAACAGGGGGAGCACAGGCCTTGGGGCTGTCCCTGGAGATAGCCAACCATTGAGATAAGCAGGTTGTAAAAATACCAGGCAGGAGTGAGGAGTGAATTTCACGCCCTATCAAGCCATTTGGAATTTCTTTGTTCTCCTTACTCCCTCCTGCATGCAACCCCTCCCCAATGTGTAATTTTTGCTATAAATATCTGGAAAACTCTCTGCTCGGGGCCCAACTCCGCTCCTGCGTGAGTTTCGAGTTGAGCCCCAGCGCGCTGGAATAAAACCTCTTGCGGTTTGCATCAAGTAACGTCTCCTAAGGTTGATTGGGGTTGTCGTCCGTCTGCAGGACAGAGTGAGGGTCCCATTTCGGGGTCTCACATTTGGGGGCTCGCCTGGGATTAACGACCACCCCCTCAACCGCGGAACCGACCTTGGAGGTAAGAAGGGGTACCCCGAGTTGTTTGTCTTTGTCCTGTGGTTGTCAAGTGGTCTGAATTTGAGTGCGCGCTTTTGCTTTCGGTTTGGCAGCCGTTCGCTTTCGGTTTGGCAGCCGTTCGGCAACTCGTGAGAGTGGCCGAACAGTGGTCGGTAGACGTGCCTAGAGGACCACAGGTTGCAGCCCTGGGGGACGCCCCAGGGGTGGAGGAGAGCCAGGGACGCCTGGTAGTCTCCTATGGTAAGGGCGCTGATCGGGTTATTGAGATCGCGCCCGTTTGATTCTGTTGCGTGTTTGTGGCGGACAAGGTGGAGTAAGTGGGTCCTCGTGTCTGTAATATTTTTGTTATTTGTGTTGTTGGAAGGCTGTACTTCTTTGGGCCCTTTAGTTGTTTGTGTTTCTATTTGATTTTGTGGACTCACTGGACGGACGTTATGGGACAGATTCAAACTACTCCTTTAAGCATTATGGTCATTTTAAGGTCAAGGGCTGGGCCAAACCTGCTTGCCAGCCTCAGGTGTGGTTTTTCCAGAACTGCTGAGAACTTGGGACCTTGAAGCTTACTGAATTTAAATGATAAAAAACTTATGTCTTGCATTTTTGAAGGTTATTCTTAAAAATGTTACTGATTGAGAAAAACTGTGTGTTGTGGTAGCTAAATGCCTTTGCTGAATGAATGTCTGGTGAAAGTGTGCGAGTGTGGAGGGGGGGGGGCCTTCCCTCTCCTCTCCTTTGTATGGCTCCACAACTTTGGTCAGGCAGGTACCTGAGTGAAAATCTGTGAAAACAGGTCACCCCTCCCTTGTCTGTCTCTCGTCACCAATCATCATGAGGTCGGGACAAACTAAACCTGCTGTTCTTAATTACATGTTAAAAAAGATTTTTTAAAAGGGATACAGTAGAGATTGTGAAATTAAAATGAATGCTAAAACACTGAGGAAGCGTGAGTGAACAGCTGTTTGTTTGTGTGGAACTAGCCAATTTGCTACCGAGAGGGGGACTGGAGGCAGTCTTAACTCCGGTAGGTTCTCTCCAAAACATTGGTCAAGAATTTTGTTCTGGGACATGGGGGCCAGGAGTGCCCCCACGCCCGTCCGGGGAGTTGGGCATTGTTTTGTTTATCTCCTCAGCTACAGTCTGGGCTAGTCTACTGAGAGTGTGAATACGAGTGTATATCTATTTTGGCTGCTCATTACTGGTCTGTGTGAAGTGAAAGCTACTTCGATTTATTTTGCATTTCTGTTAATTCATCTGGCTGAACGTTTGGACTGGACCCGCGGTGGGCTGCAAGAATCTCAGAGTCTTTTGCTCGCCATTACAGAAGAAATCAGCCCACTTCGCTAACAAAAACTTCTATCAGTTGTTCTTACCTGGGTTGTAAATTCGCTGTATTAAATTGAAATTTTGAAGGGCCAGGGTAGATTTAAAGGCTAAAATAAAGACTGGCTAGGTTCCAAGATTGCTTAGTTCTAAGATTGCTTGTAAAAAGCAAGAGAGAAGTCTTTTCAAGCTAACTGTTTGCTTAGCAAATTAACAAAGTAGTAAATTCCAAAGAACTTGTTATTTATGGTTTTCCTATCTCTTTGGTAGACACGGGGCAGAGGGGGAGGCTTGCAGCTCCGCAGGACGGAGAGATTTACTGGCCCTGACCCTAAGGCTGAAGTTATTATTAACTGTCTATAGACCCCATTAACCCCTGATTGTGTGTCTCGTGTGGTCTGTTGTCTTTGTCTTTGTGATTATGTGTTTTATTTGACTTGCTGTTTTTAGTTATTTATTGAAATCCTCATGGAGGACAGTGGAATTGGTTGGAGAGATCAAAAATAAAAAGGGAAAGAAACGGTCTTGGGCTGAGACAAAGAAGGGGGGTGTTACTGGCTGCAGACTGTTAGCAGGTGCATTATCAACTAACTTCAAGGTCACAACAAGTTTTCTGTAAGCACAGTCTTTCTCTGCCCTGGTTTATTCTTTTAACCCCTCCAATGCTGAATCAGACCGATACCTGTTCTTAGTTTTATCACAAAAGGTCTAGGTATATCTTTAGAGTAAAAGTACTTTAAAATATGTTCATAAATATTAATCTAAAATTGCTGACTGTTCACTTTTGGTAATCATTAAAAGATTAAGGTTTCTAAGAATAAAGAATTCTAATACATTAAAAACAACTAAACTTCCAGGAGAAGGGCGGAGGAGAAACAGACCTGAAATCCACAGCCGCCCTGGTGATTTAGAAGTTTAGAACTGTTTGCTAGGCAGACTCAGCCCCTGAGAGCCAGGTCAAAGAAGGGGGGCTGGATGCCTGAGCTGCCCGCTGCCCTGAAAGAAGAAGCAGCAGCGAGAGAAGTAGGGAAAGCTGCAGATAGAGCTAGCGAAAGCTCCCTGTTTGCAAATGTACTGAAAGGGTTCAGTACCTGTTGCTGCTGGAAGAGGAGGGGCTAATATCCCCTTCCAGTGCACTCCATTGGAAGAGACCTGGTTGTTGCTTTGCCACAAAGGGGACTGGTGGGAAGTCAAAGCTGCATGTGTAAAAAGGGACAGAGTAAAGTTTAGTAGCAGGCCAGAAGAAGCTGGCAAGGCCATCCAAACCACCCAGCCGCTATTGGCCAGAGCCACCTGAGGCAGACCTCCTCCGACTGGCAACAGCTGACTCTGACTAGGACAGACTGGGCTCTTTCCAACTGGGCCCCCATGAGCCGATGGTCAAAATGAAGATTGGGGGCCAGACTGGGAACTTTATGATGGATACAGCGGCAGAGCACTCGGTAGTTACTCAGAAGGTAGCTCCCCTCTCCGGACAGGAAGTCACCTTTATTGGAGCTACCGGTATGGTACCACAGCTGCAGACTGTTCTGCCACCCCCGCCGATGTCAGTTAGGCAGCCATCAGGGGGTTCATGAATTCCTATATTTACCAGTTGACCTGGTCCCTCTAATGGACAGAGACCTTTTAGCCAAAATGGAAGCAGAAACCACTCTTGCCCCAGATGGCTCAGCACAGCCTTGCCTAGGTAAAGAGACCTCTCCAATGATCCTGTCCTTAGCAGTGCTGAGAGAGAAAGAATGGAGACTTTATACCCCCAGCCAAAGGCTCCCACATCTGTTCTTGTCAGGCCCCCATCAGGGGACTTGGGCAGTGTTCCTGTTATCTGCCAAACTTCCCAAGACTGTAAAAGTACTTGTTCACTGAAAAGGTGTAAATGTGGATGTTTATTTGATGTTTATATGTCTACTTAAGTGTAATTATTTGTAGATAAATAGAATCCCCGGTTAATTTTCTGGTATATTCTGGAGCAACCTATTCAGTCTTGACAGAGCCAATGGGACCAGTAACATCTAAGAAGACACCAGTCCTAAGAGCCACCGGACAAACTGCCTTTTTCCTTGGACATCAAAGAGGACTGTGGACCTCAGAAAGAACATGGTAACTCATTCGTTTCTAGTCATGCCAGAATGCCTGTACCCTTACTTGGACGTGATCTCTTACAGAAATTACAAGCCATCCATAAGCTTGTTCGAGATGTCCTGCCAGTGCCACCTCAGACTCTGTACATCCTTTCCAGCCTGGGGACTCGGTGTGGGTAAAGAAGTTCACGACCCCAGGACTCACCCCAACTTGAAAAGGACTATACCTGCAGAAAATTGTATAATAGACTCAGATGATGCCTGCATCTTCATAGACATGGCTTCAGAAAGACAAGGACAATTTTACCTTATATAGAAAGGTCAAAGAGTGGACTTTAGCCACCTCCCTAAAATGTTTGTATAGCCCTGCCATATCTCATGGTTAGTAGCGGAGGATTTAGCTGCCTGAAGTGGCCATGGTGCCAATATTATGTTTCATTATATTAACATGTTGTATTAACCTTGGATTCTCTTGCAGGTTTGAATGTAGCTGTCAGCAGTTGCTGTAGACCTATGTTGGTCTACAGTCCTTGATAGTCTCTGGGAGTAACTGGCAAGTGTTCAGTTTCCCATATTAAAGGCCATTGTTATGGCCATATGTTAACTGTCCTGGAAAGGGACTATGTGGGTGAACCCCAAAAGTAAAGGATGTCTAGCTGCCAAGAGGGCAGGTGCCTAACCTGGCAAAGAAGAATACCCATCAGGTTTTGGTCTCTATTAAGAGACAGTTAACAGTTGGCAGCCTGCATACTGTCTTTCAGGCCTGTGTGACCATGTCCATGGTGGTACAAAACTCAACTGTAGGAAACTGGGGAAGGCCTGTTTAGAAC
This sequence comes from Myotis pilosus, assembly GCA_036010255.1. Taxonomy (NCBI): domain Eukaryota; kingdom Metazoa; phylum Chordata; class Mammalia; order Chiroptera; family Vespertilionidae; genus Myotis; species Myotis pilosus. The sequence goes on from JASKON010000045.1 coordinate 518,813, forward strand.
AGAAGGAAGTAATAAAGGAGTAAATAGTAGCCCTCTGTTACAGGAATTACAGACCCTGTGAGGTCCTATGACATGTGAGACCCTGTAAGGAAATAGAGCTCCTTTAGTCCATTCTGAGAAAACAAGTCAAGTGAGGGAAGCCCTACTACAGGGGAGCTTTAACTATCTATTTAAATGTAGACATATTATAAATTTCTTCTTGCCATTTGAAGACAGTTATATTACTCTGAAGAGTCCATGAAAAGGGACTGGCAAGGAAAATCAGAAGATCTTGAAGCATATCAGGTCAGTATGTTTTTCTCCTTATATAATTCCTCTGAAATTTGGCAATGCTAAATAAGTCATGGCAAACATCAGGCTTTGCATGGATACAGTAAGACTGGTTTCTAATAGCGGTGTTATTAACAGAAAACTTTGACTGGAGTATCATGTTTTAAAGAGCCCTGTCTGAACTCTAAAGACTTGAAGCCACTAAGACCACGAAGAAAACCTGGTATCCTGCTTAGGAGCCCTGAAGATGGCTGGCGCTGGAGTGTCAGGCCTATGCCCTACCATCACTGGCGGTTGGTAAGAGTAGAAGGGGAGCAGTAAAGATGCCTCTGCATCCCTGCGGAACCCCCACACACTCTGGGCCGCAACAAGTAGGAGGAGCTACTGAGATGGGCCTTAAAGCCTGGAGCGTGGGCTCAGGTGGAGTTGCTACAGGTGAAGGAGTCACCTAACTCAGCAGATACTGCAGGCAGGCCTGATGGCAGCTGGATGGCTTGGCTTCCTGGCCCTGCGGGGCACATTAAGGTTCAACAATGAAATTCCAGCAAAGGTAGTCAGTTACCATTCTTGTTGTGTTTATGCAAACATCAGGACAGTACATAAATTAATCTTGATTTGGCTTTTTGATAGCCATGGAGGAATTTTAAGAAGAAAATCCTATTTCAATAGAAGTTGTTAAAGCTAAAATGGTTTCTTTCCCTTCCACCGGACCATTTGTTAAGCTTATAAGAATAGTTCAGTTGATAGGTCTGTGTGCCCAGTACGGGCCTCTAGCGACGGTGGAATAGAAATGCAGTCCGTCTTATGATTGAGCCAGAAGTTCCAAGACAAGGTGGGAATGAAAGGACATAGCCGGACTGATGGCTGTGTCCTTAACCCCTCTTCCAAGAAAAAAGCCTCAGGGTGTATCGGCCAATGGAAAGGCGGGGGAAACTAGCCCAAGGCCAAAAGTATGCTGGCCACCTCCCCTTTCTTTGTGTAACCAGACCCTAGCTGCACCCTGCCCCAACCCCCGGCCCCAAGCCCTATAAATTCTTTGTTCTCTTGGGACTCCGGGCTCTCTCTTGCACCCAGTGATGGAGGCAACGGGGGGACCAAGCGAGCTTGTATAAGAGACCCTCTGCTTTTGCATCGGACAGGCCAGTTCCCTGGTGTGGTTTCCTTGGGGATCTTGAAATCTGGGCATAACAGATGGAAGGAAGTTAATGGCAATAAAAAAATCCATAAAACTCCTTCCCTCCCAAATACCATAAGGGCTTAGGAGAGAAACAGGGGCCAATGAAATGGCATTTCTTTTTTATTTGAATAAGACATTTATTGCTATACTGTTTTTAATTTTTACACTTGGGCCCTGTATCCTAAACCGGCTGGTCATCTTTATCAGAGAAAGAATAAGCGCTGTGCAAGTGTTAGTGCTCAGACAGCAATACCAGTCTCTCCGCCAGGGAGATAGTTTCAAAGGAGAAGGTTTAGAGACAGAAGTTCTATGATTAGAACTTGCCAAAAAGCAAATGGGGGAATGAAAGAATAAAAAATGCTACAAGCCACACAAACTTCCCAGGCTTCCCCCGCTACAGACAGGAACAGGGGGAGCACAGGCCTTGGGGCTGTCCCTGGAGATAGCCAACCATTGAGATAAGCAGGTTGTAAAAATACCAGGCAGGAGTGAGGAGTGAATTTCACGCCCTATCAAGCCATTTGGAATTTCTTTGTTCTCCTTACTCCCTCCTGCATGCAACCCCTCCCCAACGTGTAATTTTTGCTATAAATATCTGGAAAACTCTCTGCTCGGGGCCCAACTCCGCTCCTGCGTGAGTTTCGAGTTGAGCCCCAGCGCGCTGGAATAAAACCTCTTGCGGTTTGCATCAAGTAACGTCTCCTAAGGTTGATTGGGGTTGTCGTCCGTCTGCAGGACAGAGTGAGGGTCCCATTTCGGGGTCTCACACCTGCATTGCTTCACAGCTGGGCTTCACAGCTGGCACCTCCAAGCCCAATACAAATAGCAAATAGCAGCCATCTGCAGATCCCCCTATAGCTCCTGCTGGGTGGCCTCAGGAAGTGGCTGACTTTGCACCTCCCTCAAGGCCCCAGAGCCAGTGAAGCCAGCGGACAGTTTCAGATCACAGCAGATTACAACTCTACACAGCCACAAGCAACACACACAAGGGGCAGACTCAGTGAGCACCACAGTCCTGCTGAAGCAAAGTCCTGTTCCACAGGAGTGTCTCCTGCACAGCAGCTCTCCCACTGTAGTCACAGCTGGTCCCCACAGCCAGTTGGCCTGGAGGTCAACTCCTCCAAGTGACATCAGCAGCAATCAAAACTCAAATACAAGACAATGCACACAGCCCACACAGCTCAGGTGACTGGAGAGGCTGAACCACTGGGTCCAACAAGACACCTACTACACAAGGCCACTCTGCCAACTCCAGGAGACATAGCAGCTCTACTCAATACATAGAAACAAACACGGGGAAACAGCCAAAATGTGGAGACAAAGAAACATATCACAAATGAAAAAAAATGGAAGCAGGGAAACTTCTGGATACAGAGTTCAAAACCATGGTTATAAGGTTACTCAAGAATCTTCATGAGACTCTTAAGGATCTTAGTGAGAATGTCAAAGACATGAAAAAGGAAGAGTCAGAAATTATGCATACACTAACTGAAATAAAGAATAATTTACATGGATTCAACAGTAGAGTAGAGGATTCCAGGAATCAAATCAGAGGTAAAGAGAAATAGAAACTCTTAAAAGCACAAGAGAAAAGTGGACTGTCAGCTGATTCCTCAACAGGAACTTTGCAGGCTAGAAGTGAGTGGCAAGAAATATTCAAACTGATGAATGATAAGGACCTACAAACTCATTTAGATTTGTGAACCAGATAAAGAGCTTCACAAAAAAAGAAAAAGAAACAAACAAACAAAAAAGTAAAGAAGTTCATCACCAGCAGACCAATATTATATGAAATGTTGACCAGTATTCTCTAAGAAGAAGAAGGAGGAGGAGGAGGAGAAGGAGAATGAAGATTAGGAAGAAAAAAGTAAAAGAAGATGAAGGAGAGATAAAAATATGACCAATAAAATGGCAATGAATACATATCTATCAACAATTAAATCATAACATCAAAATAAATAAATAAGAATCTAATGAAAAAATAAACTGCTGAATAGAATAGAATCAGAGGCATGGAAACATGGAACAGACTGAAGTATCTCAGAAGGATGTGAGGAGAGAGGGTGGAAAGAAATTAACCAAAGATCTTACCTATGGACATACATAGTAGGGCAGCAAAGGCCTGGGGTGGTGCATGAACTGGGTAGAAAGGTGGAATGGAGTGGAAGAGGGAGGCATCTGTAATATTCTGAACAATAAAGATTTTTTAATAATAGACCCTGACTACTTATTCCACTAACACATATAAAATCTGAGTGAAAACAAGGAGCTAGAAATAATTGTGGGTAGAAAACAGTTCTAAGTTTTCACAGATAAGAATATTGAGCACCTGTGAGCACTGATAAGGAACAATAACAAGATTATCCAGAGGCCTTCAGTCAAGGTCAAGGATAGACACTGCCCACTCTGCAAGGTCATCAGCTTGTTCTGAAGGACTTGGCTCAGATTTCTGCTTCCACAGACCCGAAGCTCCCTCAGGATGAGGAGGATCCTCAGGTGGGAAAGCTTTATTGGAGAATCCTCCCAACTGGGAGGGGTCATGATTGGATCCTTTAGTTGCTGCTACAGATGATGCATGTGTCCTTCAAATACACATTAAAACCTAATACCCAAGGAGATGGTGTTAGGAGGTGGGGCCTGGGACCTGACCTGCTTAGGTCTTGAGGGTAGAGTTCTCATGAGTGGGATTAGTGACCTTAAAACAGAGGTCTGGGGAAGCTCCCTTGGTCCATCCACCTCTGAGATTCCAGAGAAAAATAAGCTACTAAGACAAGGGTCCTTACTAGAAACCCAATCTGCAAGGATCAAGTATTGAATTTCCCAGCCTTTTCACCTGTGAACCCCTGACTCTGTGGACCATGTCACAGCCCCTGAGGATGGAGAGTGTGGTGCCACATGACCACAAGGAGGGACCACAGAGTTTACTTCTGCATTGGTGTTCAAAGTAAACCCTGCATTTTCCCTCAGTGATGGGCAAGGACAGCGTTTCTCTAAGGATGCAGGAAGAATTTACTCTGAGCTGGAATATCCTGGCCCTGTGGGTGGGACATCATTGTAAATCATCTAGGCCAGTGGTTCTCAACCTCCTTGCCCTTTAATACAGTTCCTCATGGTGTGAACCAACCATAAAATTATTTTTGTTGTTACTTCATAACTAATGTTGCTACTGTTATGAATCGTAATGTAAGTATCTGATATGCAGGATGGTCTTAGGTGACCCCTGTGAAAGGGTCGTTCGTTTGCCAAAAGGGTCACGTCCCACAGGTTGAGAACCACTGATCTGGGGTGTAATGATGATGGTGGTATTAACAACAACAACAGCCACATAGCAGCATCCAGAGGAGCCACTCCTCATGAACATCTCCATGCTCACAGGAGGTGCTTGTCCCTCTGAGGTCAATGGAGATTATTCCCCAGGGACTCCACTCTTCTGTCCCTAAGAGGAGAAGCCCATGCAAATGGGGAGCTCCTTGTGCTGATAAGCCCAGCCCAGCCCCTGGTCCTACACCTCTGGGAGAGCAGCCCCACCCCTGGGACCTGTAGTCTCCATTTGCTTCAGGTTTCAACCCAGAGGAAGCACCATGATGTGTGGGCTTGGCTGGGCTCTTGCTTTGATGCTCTTACATGGTAATATCATGGAAAAGCTGGGCCTTGTGAGTGTGTGTGAGTGTGTGAGTGTGTGCCTGCTCCTAATGACAACTCTCTTGTCTGCAGGTGTCCAGTGTGAGGTGCAGCTGGTGGAGTCTGGGGGAGGATTGGTGCAGCCTGGGGGATCTCTGAGACTCTACTGCAAAGGCTCAGGATTCACATTCAGTGGTTATTATATAAACTGGATCCAGCAAACCCAAGGAAAGGGATTGGAATGGGTAGGTTTCATCAGAAATAAAGCCAACGGTCACACCACGGAATATGCTGCATCGGTGAAAGGCAGATTCACTATCTCCAGAGATGATTCCAAAAGCACTGCCTACCTGCAAATGAGCAGTCTGAGAGCCGAGGACACAGCCATGTATTACTGTGCAAGAGGCACAGTGAAGGGAAGTCAGTGTGAGCCCAGACACAAATCTCCTTGCAGGAGAGGCTGTAACCATCAGGGGGCACTCAGGTTCCCTGAACAAAAGGACCCTCTCAGCAGCAGGTGCAGTTGGAGATTTGGGCTGATTTCCTGTGTGGTTTCCTCTTCATGTCACAGTTTCCCTCAGGGAACCTCTGGATTCCTGATTCTGCATTTACCTCTGATGTCTCTGAGGTAGAAGTCTGTTGTAAACAGAGACAATTTCTCACATGGACAAAAGTCAGAGTCTCTTTCAGACACCCTTGTGTCAAGTACAAATGAGAAAAAATTCTGCCTAAGTCACCTAAACTCAACAGAGGCTCTGATGACTCAACAGTGCAGCTCAGCCCCACACAGCTCAGGGTCCCAGCCAGCCATCAGTACAGGGGCATTTGGACAGTGGGCACCAGAGTCATGTGACCCAAAAGCTAGAGAAGAAGGACCCCAGATGGTGATGGTCATTGACTTGCCATCATGCTCATAGCACCAAGAGTAGGTGACACCAGGCTGAAGCAAGGAAACCCACAGCAGCTTGTACAGATGACCAGGCTGATGACAAACACACACACCAAGGAGATGGAATGATCATTGTGCTCATAGTTGAAATCTCTGGGAGACACAGGAAAGGCCCTCCAGGAAGTCAAAGGTGCTTGGATAGAGGCAGGAAAGGAGGCTTTTATTTTCTGTGAGGTGGGGGGCCAGTGGGCAGAATTCTGCTTCCTTGTGTGGTTCCAACTTCTTGGTGACACATGAAGAGGAGAACAAAGCTTTCCTATCAGAGTCCCCTGTGGGGATGATGGAGAAGAGGCAGGACATAGCCATCAGTTGTCAGCAGTGAAACATAAAGTAATATACACCGTGACTACCAATCCCACTTAATAACCATGAATATGAGCAAAAATGAGATAAGGGGTTCTTATGAATGAAGAACAGTGATATCTACATAAAATGAGTAGAAGGACGATTGATTATAATTAAGCAAATAAGGAGAAAGAGGGGGAGGAAAAGGAGGAGGAGGAGGAGGTGGGGGGAGGAGGAGGAAGATGGACTGAACTGGGGCCCTCATCCAATGAAATGATGGCTCCTCATACAGACACACCATCACCATGGCTCCTCCAGTGAGGGGTGTCCACTCATCCCTGTCAGTGTTGAGTGAATTCATAAATGGAGACTCAATTTAAAAAAATGCAGTTTGGGTGATTCATTATGAGACTAGCACAGGAATGACCCCAAAGTTGTCCAAGGGCGGATCCCCTGGCCCTGGGAAGGTGTTACCTTCTGGAACAGAGACACTGTGGGAATGTGCATGTAGGAAACAGGGATCCCCTTCCCACCAGTTTACAATGACACGTTCCTTATTGCTCTTGATCCCTGCCTGCATGATCTTTAACATTTATATTTCTCAAAAACTTCTGTTTCTAATTATCCCGGTATTTCCTAAGATGATACAGGCTGTCTCTTTCATGCCCTGCACTTCCTTCTGGGCTTTCACAGAAAGATGCTTTAAACACACATGTCTAGTAACTCTCTGTCCATTAAAATTAGGTTTATTTCTGTCATGTGACATAACACAACTCCAGCTTCCTCCCCTCACCCAGTTCCATAGTCACATTCAGATTTCTGGGTAGTTTCCCAGCAGCGCTCCCCTCTGGTACCAGAACCTATTCCAGTCCCTGTGGCTGCTGTAGCCAATCCACATGGAGAGTGGAGGCTCAGCATTTTCTGGGGAGTTCTTTGTAAAATCACCCAAAACAGGTCCCATTAAATAAAATACTGATTTATTGAACTTTAATAATAGTAAATACATTTGTCCCACCACATATTCCATCAAGAAAAATAGATGACAAGCTTAGCAAGAGAATATCTTTCCAAATCCTGTGCTTGATTGGAGAATGTGTTCATTGCACACTAACAATGTTGTATGTTATAGGGAGAGCCCAGCACGCTCTGACCACAGTGAGCATCCCCAGGGACAGGGCAGAGGGAGGCTGGGGGTGAGGGATTCCTGCTAGGGTTGAAGTTCCCTTTCCTGTGAGAACAGGTATACTGAAAATTCCCTGATTTCCCTCACTCTGAGCCCCAACATAACTGATAACACTAGACTGAGAAATCAGGTCACTTATCATGCTGCCATATCATTTAAACATATGAGATTTTCAAAGGTACACATGCATAATCACTGCTTTTATTTCTCACTAGAAGCCTGGTGCACAAATTCGTGCACAGATGGGGTCCCTCAGACTGGCCGGAAATAGGGGCCCATTGGGGCCATCTCACCCAGACCCAATCAGGGCCAATTAGGGCCAATCAAGACCTGCCGGCTGTGGGAGGTTGGCTGTGGGAGCTCACTGGCCACCAGGGGGGCAGCTTCTGTATTGAGCATCTGCTTCTGGTGGTCAGTGTGTATGATAGCGACCATTCAACTGGTCATTTGGTCGACCAGTCATAATGGTCGCTTAGGCTTTTGTATATAGATCTTTTCTCCAGGTTAAAACATGATTATTTTCAATGAGATTAGTTTGGGGTCTTTGCAATATGGCTGGGCTTACATAAGGGAAGAATTTGCCCAGTGTGTTATAACACAAAAAAGTTTTCAAAATCAAGAATCAAGGGTCTCCCTTTTTCCTGTGCTTGGGAAGTAGTTCCTCATATCAAAGTAACCTCATAAATGAAGACAATGTGACAGGAAAAAAAGACTGCACTTTTAACATTTTTTACACCAAGATGAACATAGTTAGCATATAAACTGACAATGACAAATATTTGGTAATTGTAGATATATGTGTGTTGGGTTTAAGAAGCTAAACAAAAGCTAACCCTATTTAATTTGTTTGAAAGATGAATGAGAGTTTACAAAAGTAACCTACTCCTCTAGTACAACACATTTTCCTATGCTCAGGTGAGGTGTCTTTGACCCAATTCCAATGAATGTCATGACCCAGGTGGCCCCTGTACCTTACTTAACTGGTGAGTGAGTTCAAGGAATGAGATGCCCCCATGCGGGCCCACAAATGACCAGGGAATACCGACCTCGTTCCTTCTACTTATAAGGAAAAGGTTTCTTCATATGCAAATTTCTGTTCAAGATCCAGGGTATATCCTCTCCTGGGCTGTGCAGGCTCACAGCTCTCTCCTCACACAGGGCTGAGGTCTCTGGGAAGGCAGAGCTGTGGTATAGAAGAAGAAGAGACTGCTGAGTCTTCCCCTGTGCCTGGTGACAGCTCCCCAAGGTGAGGGTACCAGCGGTCAGGCAGGGGTCATGGGATGGCTGTGATTGCATGTGACTGACAGGGACTGATGCTCCTCTTCACCAGGTGTCCTGTCCCAGGTGCAGCTGCAGGAGCCGGGCCCAGGATTGGTGAAGCCCTCACAGACCCTCTCCCTCACCTGCACTTCTCTGGATTCTCTTTAAGGAGCTACCATGTGCACTGGACCCACCAGGATCCGGGAAAGGGGTTAGAGTGGGTCAGGATTATGTGGGGTAATGGAGGTACAAACTATAACTCAACACTGAAATCCAGACTCAGCATCACCAGGGACATGTATAAGAGCCAGGTTTACTTAATACTGAACAGTCTGAGAGACGAGGACATGGCCCGGTATTACTGTGTGAGAGACACAGTGAGGGGAAGTCAGTGTGAGCCCAGACTCTAACTCCCCGAGGAGACAGCAGGGCTGGGCTGCAGAGAGCGCTCTGAACACCAGGGGGCACTCAGGACTCACCGCACAGAAAGCAGCCCCAGGAGCAGGGGTAGTGGGAGGTGGGGAGAGAAGGGCCTTCCTGTTGGGCCCAGGGATTTCCTCTCAAGCTCTCAGCTGCCTCTAGGGTGATTCTTCCTCCACATATTCTCACTGCCGACAACAAGGAAGAAGGACATTGTCTGTTTGTAGGTGACATGTTGGCAGTGACAGGGACTCTCCTTCACAAAGTCTCCTTCAGAAATTCTAAAAGTGACTTTTTTCACTGTCTTTTCAATATTTCTCTGATGAATGAGAACTGTGCAGGTGCATTGCTAGGATTGGGCTGTGTGCACAGCTCTGCATCCATCCCTCAAGAGACACAGCCTGACTCTCAGTGTGCCCTCCCCATCCTGGTTTCAGCAGATCTTTCTGCTGAAAGATCTGAGCACACTCAGGGCTGCGGAACCTCACCCTTCCTCTCTGGATCCACACTTATCCCTGGAAATGCTGCCAGCTCAGAGCTGCCAAATAAAGGGAGCCCCACATCTGTCCATATAAGGGGTCTCTGATGTTCTGCAAGAAGCAGTGCTAACCCCACAGTGAGAACAGGTGACTCTGAAATATGGGATGTGTATCCTGGAACTCCTCCCTCCAGCTATCCTCCTGGATCCAAGCTTTTCTAGCTTTACTGTGGGTGAGATGTGCATCGGGAGCATGTTGGAAGCGTAGGAGCTATCCATGGGACCCTCTGTGTCCATACCATTCACTTAATACTTGTCCAGGAAACACAGAGTCACATAGACACATAGTCATACACACACTCAAAAACAGCCAGACACAGACAGAAATACAGCCACACACAGTCACACTCACATAGTCACACACACAAAATCACACACTCATTTCTGGAAAAGAAATGAATTCACACATGAGCAGTGACACAAAACCATTTGTGTCATTACACACTGTACTTTATGAATTCTGTATAAGAAAACGTGGTTGGTTATATTTCATTCTCTTGGATGCCATATGGCATAAATACGTGGTTTGCAAGCAACTATTATTTCAACAAGGACCACACCCTGTGAAGATCAACAGATGTATTTCTCAGTCCACTTAGTAAAAACTCAAATTAGGAATTTAATCCCAACTTTGCTAAATTGCAACAAATTAAAAAATAATAATAATTGAGATAATAGTGAAAACCTTCCACCAAATAAAAGCCAAGAACCAAATGGATTCAAAGGTGAATTCTACCAGAATTTCAAAGCAAAATTTATAACTTTTTAATCAAGTCTTCTTGAACTATTCCAAGAATTAAAGAAAGCTGGCATTTCCAAACAAATTTACTGAACACTACACTCATATCAAAGCCAAGTAAAAACATACAAAAATGACAGCCAATATCCATGATGAACATGTATGCAAAACCCCACAACAATACACTGGGAAACTTAACAGCACACTGAAAGGACCATTTACCATGATCAAGTGGTATACATCCTAGCTGCAAGGATGGTTCAATGTATGCAGACCAGTTACTGTGATACACACATCTACAGAATGAAGGGTATATACCATCATATAAATAGATATAGAATGAAGCATTTAAATTTGAAAATAACTTCAGAATTAAAATTCTTAACAGATAAGTGATGGACCTCAATATACTAAAGGCCACATTTGAGAAACCAATAAGTGACATCCTGCTACACAGAGAAAATTTCAAAGCTTTTCTTCTTACATCAGAACCAAGAAAAGGGCTCCCCTGTAACTATTTCTATTCATTAAAACTAGAAGTCCTTGTCAGAATAATTAGGCAAAAAAATAAATTTAGAATGTCTAAATCTGGAAGAAACAAGTTTAAATGTTTCTCCTTATCTCTATGCAGATGACCTAATCTTGTACATAGAAAACCCTTAAAACTGTATGAGAAGCTAATAGAATTAAAATTCAGGAAAGGTGTAAGATACAAAATCAACACACAAATGGCTTGTGCCCCTGCACACTCTCAACAGAGTGTCGTTATGACTCTAGGAAATATGTGGGCCTGTTTCAGAGGAAAGCGAGGAATGAAAACGTGAACCGGCTAAAGAACAAGGGGATGGCAACCTAGTGAAACAAGAACCCTGGACCTGAGTGCCCTTGGTCTTGATTAATCCCCTATCATGTTCCCAGGGAGCTTCCGCCCTCCCCCACCCAGTGTGGCACTGGGTCAGGTGCAGGTTCTAATTGCCCCCCATCATGTGGGGACAGGGTGACAGCGGTCAAAAGGGTCACATGCAGACATCAGTGTAAGGGTTTGGCTGGTGACTCAGGCTGTGCAAGGATTTTCCTTTAAAAGAAGAGATACAGAGAGGACGTTTATTTTACTTTCCAAAAAGGGAAAGATCTGGTGTGTCACTAGTCAATAAAGGGCAGGGAAAAAAACCTGGCTTCCACTGTTCAAGAGTACTGGCTGCTGTTGCTTAGTGATGAGGAAGGGGGAAGGATTTGGGACTGAAGTTGGGCAGATACCAGGGAGATTTTCTTAAAAAGTTACATTGTGTCGCTTTCCAGCAGACAGTCTGGCAGATGTCCTAGGGAGGTGTCTCATCAGTACTTTTCCCAAGCCTGTAACATGCTTAGAGCACAACGTATGAGGGTTTACAAGGAGGCTTGTTTGAAGGGGAGGGGTGACAGGAACTTTCAACTAACCAGAGACTCCTCAGTGGGAATGAACCCTGAGTTCTGAAAACAGCAGAGAGGGATGCAAGAACGTAGCCTAGAGAGTAGCTTATCTCCCCCCCCCCACCCTCAATTTGAACAGAGGGGCTGTTTTAATCAGAGGAGCTAACAATTTTGAGGTTTAATGATCAGGTGTTTTGCATAAATTGCAGTGGCCACTGCACTGAAACAGAAAGGTCTGTTTCCTGCCTGTCTTTACAGTCAGGTTTCCAAACAGGACAATTTCATGACCTACATTTACCTACCCCTGAGTCATTACTGACAATTCATTAAACACATCTGGTTATGGAGGAGAGTGCCCTATATTCCAATGTATGAAACTGGTTTTCCAACAGAGACTAGAAAACAAACACCACAAAGAAGGAAGTGCAGCAGCACGAAACTCTCCTGAAGGAATAGGACCCGGGATCTTTGTCTGTGTCTCTATAGCTCATGCTTCTGGTTCCCAGAGACCCACAAAGATGCTCCTCTCTCTTCCACACTTGGTCCACTAGCTCTAGGCTCACACTCTGTTCTTAGTTTATCCTCTCATCACTTTGTAAGGAAAATAGTGTCAGATGGAACTTCATGTCTCCTGAACATGAACCTTGTGCACTTTTACTTCTTTCTTAGATTGTGAGATTTGATTTCTAGTGATTGTCATTACTGGTGACTGTCAAAGGCAATACATTTATATCTTAACCACTATTTTCTCATGTGACCACGTCTGATTTTTCCTAGAGGGTCTACCACTATCACTCCAATGTGATCAGCTTCCCTCCACAGTTGCTAATTTCTACAGCATCACAGCTCATTTCCCCAGTAGACTCCACTCCTTCCTTCCTGGGAATGAGCACACATCAGTGACCCACACACACCCCTATTCACATAGGCACACCTGGTGTATTTCCTTCTCTGTGATCAACAGTGTGAACCAGTCTCCATCCAGGCACACCTTCCACTCTGGCCAGGTCGGACATGGGCACATCTGTAAACACAAAGGGACGGGGGATCCTGATGAGAATGGCCGCACCTGTTCTGGATGTCAGGTGCTCTCCCCTCCGAGGTCCTGGAACAGGCCAGCCCCCATGTTCAGGTGCTCACCAAAGGCCCAGCGTGTTCTCCTTGAGCTGCTATTGGAGACTTTCCAAGGACCTGCATTCAGGGATTAGAGTTTATGACTTAGTCATCCAACAAGATTATTGACCACCCAGGAGAGAAGGAAGATGGCTGCCGATGAGAAGGCAGACTACAAGATAGTGCGTGACTGAGAGAACGAAGGGAGAGTGTGTTTTCGCCTGGGGAGTGTTTGTGAGTTGAGGGACAGCTACACTCCAGGAGACTGAGGGGTATTGCTGGACAGGGTTCCCCTGACCAGGAAGCCTCCATTGCTGCTGGGATCCCTCCTGGAGCGACAGGCTCAGACACAGAGACCGCGACATTTTGAAGCGAAGAGTGGATGTTGTCAGAAGCCTGAAAATCCGCGGAATCTGCAACAATGGCACCCAGCGAAGAGCTGCGAACCCAGGAACACAGGTCCTCAAGCGATGCGAGAATGCGGATTTGGAGGAGCTCTGCACCCCCTCACGAAAGGTCAGATTTCGCCTGGGATAAGGTGAGGTCTGTGGTCTGGGCAGGAGAGAGAAATGCGCAGGGCGGGAGCTGTAGGATCCAGGGAAGTCTGTGCCCAGAAAAGGCCATGGCCACTGGGACCGGCATGATCCGCGAATGTGGAAAGGGATCTGCAGGGGCTGCTAACAAAAGGGAACTCTAAAAAGCAACCCATAGATGAACTGGGTGCAAAAGGGCAGCCTAAAAATTTTTAACAGTGTGCCCGCTGTTTAGACCCAAGGGGAAAAAAAGACCGCACAGACTTGCGCCACAGCGCTGGAGTTCGCGCATTTACTCTGGCTCTTTTCTCTTTCTCTCTTTTTTTTTTCCTCTTTAAAACCTTGCTTTTGATTACTAATCCCAATACATAGGATCACTCAATGGGGGCACTCTAAGAAACTGCAGGGGAAACTTGTTTTTGTGGAACTGAGGATCAGAGCGGGTAATAAAGATCAGAAAACCAGCTCTGGGGCAGCCCATTCTCCCAAACCAGTATTAAGTGGCACAGTGAAAACCAAATTGAAACACTAGCTAGAGAGGACCTATAGACCGGGAGGTCAATCCGGGAACACTTCCACCCAAGGGGTTGAATCACAAATTGACTCTTATGTAAATACAAATAAAGGAGCATAAGAAACAAAAAAGTGCTGCCTGCTTGAAAATCAGGGCTGTGGCCTACAACACTGAGGAACAGTGTAATGCAGGGAACTTCAATACTGTCCTGACTAGGAAACAGATGTGCCAAACTGAACAGTAGAGGAAGTGAATGACTTTCATTACTGCACATTTTTTTTTTTCATCTTTTACTTAAGAAACTATTTTTTTTTCTTTTTTCCTCACTTGATTTTACCTTTTTAATTATTACATTTTTATTTTTAATCAGTATTATTACTACTACTATTTTACCCTTTTTAAAAGTGTCATTTTATTTTCTCTTTATTTTATTTTGGGATTAGTGTTCTACATTCTATTTTCATCTTTCCTTTAGCATCATTTTACTCTATCTCAACTCTACCTTTATGCCAACACTCTCTTCCTCACTTTTCCCCTTTTGTTTTCCTGTTTCTCTTACCTTATTTCTGCTTTATATTTTCCCTATTCCTTCTTTTTACCCCATGTTAAAATTTCACCCTTCTTATATATCTAATTTCCAATCCCCTGCTCTAAGTCCATACACACTTCTCTCTTCTCTTCGTTCACTATCCAAATTTTTTTTTCTCTCTGTCGTTTTGTTGTTGTTTGCTGATTATATTGGTCTTTTTAGGCTTATTTGTGAGATTGTCTCGCTTTTTCTTTTTGTTTTGTTTTTGATTCTTTTTTGCTTTTGTTTTCCCTCGCCTTGCTTGATATTAGTTGTTTGTAGTTTGAATTCATCTCTATGTATTTGTTGCTGGTTTTTGTTGGGATTAGTGGCTGTTCTATTGGAGTTTTCTCCCCATATAAATATTTTTTCTCCCTCTTCTATTTTATTCTCTTTCTTTTCTCTCTTACTTTTTTTTCCTTTTCCCAATTTCATTTTTTGCACTCCTTTTTTTCTCTTTTTTCTTTTTCTCTTCTTTTTTTTCTTATCCTCTAATTCTCTTTTCTCTGGTGGTCACATTTATTTGGGGTTATTAGTATCGAGAATACGTTTGTGTTCAGTGCCTTGTGCATTGTGCCTTGTTGTGTTATATTTTGTGCCTTTAAATAATGCAGGAGAGAGAGAACTACATAACCAGACACCCATAGAAGAGAGATCATGGGGAGACAAAGAAAGAGCCCACATATGAAAAAAAAAGCAGGCATCACCAGAAAAGGAAGTAAACAAAATGGAGGCAAACAACAAGTCAGAGAAAGAATTCAGAGAAATGGTCATAAGGTGGATGAAAAGAATGGCAGAAAAATTCAACACTATGTGTAAGAACCAAGAGGAAATGAAGAGGAACCAAGAAGAAATGAAAAATGGCATTGCTGGGTTCCTTTCAGAGCAGAGACGGCAAATGGCGGACTTCGCTACCTATGACGATCGGGCCTACAGCAGCTTCGGCGGCGGCAGAGGGTCTCGCGGCACTGAGTTTCTCTAAAGGGACAAAAGGCAGCCACCATGTGGGGAGCTCTTTGAATTGAGGTGCTGTTTCATTTTTCTCCTTCGCTTTCTCTTTTTACTTTAAACACACTGGCCAGACTCCAGTCACTTCCTTTGATTTTTTTTTTTTTTTTTAGTGCTTCTCTTCCGATCTGCATGTTGAGTTCTGTATTTCTGTGGCTTTCACATACACATACACATACACATACACATACACATACACATACACAAAATAAAAATAAATAAATAAAAAACAGAAAAGAAGTCACAAATTGGATAGCATCTTGTTTTTATTCAGCTTTGATCAACATACAGATTTTGAAACACCTTGTTTTCAAAACAAGGATAAAATGTCTGTTGATTCTTGCAGATTTCCTCCCATCCTGTTTATAGGTATTCCTGTCTCTATGGCCTCCTCCCCAGATGGATTATTTTAATAGGTTCCAATTTTGAACAGTGAAACCTAAAGGGTAGTTTGAGATGTTAGTAGGGAGTTTACATGGGAGGATCAGTTGAATGCACTACTGTGTTCACATGTTTTACTGCTTTTTCAACACTGTCCAAACTGGTTCCCTCCTTCACCAGCTGTACGAGAGGCTCCTCTGTCTGGCTGAATGTGCCGAACTGCCTGCTGCTGGTTTCCTTTCTACTGGACACAGGTGCTTTGGGGGACTAAAGGGTAGGGGTGGGGAAGTGGTAGAGCTGTGCTGGGCTCGCTTTATAGTGTGAACATTGCTTTTTCCAAATCCCTGTTATCTGTGTATTCTGCATCTCTCCCTTGCATTTATCTGTTTCCTAGTTTAACAATGAGATACTGTGCTTCCCACCATCCTTTACTTTTATAATGAAAATTAAAATGGGCCTAGAACCTGGGACTTTACTCTGTTTCACTTGATGAATTGAGAATTTTACTATATAGCTATCAAGAACCTTAAAATAATTGGTAGGTGGCTGTGAGTTACTAGGTCTCATCTTTGGGACAAAGTTCATTGTTCCCACTTGCAGCGTTCAGCATTTACCCAGGGCTAGGGGTCTAGACAATAGCTTTTGAGCTTGAACACCCATGTGTAGACAAATCAAATTCATTAGCACCTGAGTCCCATTCGTTTTATTGGGAGAAATTCAGGGTCAGCCAGCAGCTAGAGCAGTAGAGAAAAAAGGCCCTCACCAGCATGCTAGAGAGCTGAGGGGAATCCTGGCCTCCACAGCACAGTGTGCTCAGATAGTAGTTAGTCCCTAGCTGGCGTCCTTGGTGTCTACTCTGTCTTTGTTACAAGGTCTCAGCTGTTTACAGAACTCTCCATTCTTTCCTTCCACCTGTCATCTTTGCTTCTGAAATAAGAACCATTTGTGTAACACCAATACTTAACTTAAGAAAGACATGCATTATGTGGTTGTAACCAAATCTGATGCTTTCAGATGACCTACTTATATCTTCAATGTGGAAAATATTAAGAACAAAACAAATTCATCTACACTTCTGGGCAATCCAGTTGACTTTTAAATGTAAGAATGGAATTCCAAACACTTAACACATTCAACTATATGACAAAAAGTAAATCTATGGATATGGTATTTTGTGAATCATCTTTTAAATAAAAGAAAACCTTACGTAAAAAAAAAATGGCATTGCTGCTATAAAGAACTCAATAGAAAGCATCAACAGTAGACTAGAAGAAGCAGAGGACCGCATCAGTTAGCTGGAAGACAAGGTAGAAAAAAATACCCAAGCAAAGCAGCATCTAGAAAAAAAAAAATTAAAAAGCAGGAGGAGAGCCTAAGATAACTTTGGAACAACATGAAATGAAACAACATCCGCATAATAGGGGTGCCAGAAGGAGAGGAAACTCAGCAAGGAATAGAAAACCTGTTTGAAGAAATAATGACAAAACACTTCCCTGATATGGGAGAAAAAAATTCACACAAATCCAAGAAGCTCACCGAGTCCCAAACAAAATGCACCCCAAAATACCTACACCAAGACACATTATAATTAAATTGGCAAACACCACCAACAAAATAAGAATCTTAAAAGCAGCCAGAGAGAGAGACATAAAGTTACCTACAAGGAATCCCCCATCAGACTAGCAATTGATTTCTCAACAGAAACACATCAGGCAAGAAGAGAATGGAATGAAATATACAAAGTGATGCAAAACAAGGGAATGAATCCAAGAATACTGTACCCAGCAAGGCTATCACTCTATATTGAGGGTGAAATCAGGAGCTTCACAGACAAAAAGGGACTAAGCGAGTTTATTACCACCAAACAAGAAATGCAAGAAATGCTAAAGGGTCTTCTGTAAAAAGAAAAAAAAAATAGGAAACGAAAAAGGAACACAGGGGTAAAGAATAAAAATGGTGACAAACAAGTACCTTCAACAATAACTTTAAATGTAAATGGATTAAATGTCCCAATCAAAAGACATAGGGTAACTGAGTGGATAAGAAAATATGACCTATATATCTGCTGCCTACAGGAAACCCACCTCAGAAAAAAAGATGCACACAGACTGATGGTGAAGAGATGGAAAAAGGTTTTTCAGGTGAATGGAAATGAAACAAAAAGCTGGGGTAGCAATATTTATATTTGACAAATTAGATCTCAAAGTGAAGAACATAAAAAGAGATAAGGAAGGCCATTTCATAATACTAAAGGGAGTAACCCAACAAGAAGAAATAACTTTGGTAAACATATACGCACCCAATATAGGAGCAACCAAATACATAAAAAAACTTCTGGAGTATATCAAGGGAATGATTGACAGCAGTACAATCATAATAGGGGACTTTAATACCCCACTATCACCATTGTATAAATCTTCTAAACAAAAACTAAGCAAAGAAACATCAATCCTAAATGACTCACTAGATCAGATGGAATTAATTGACAACTTCAGAACATTTCACCCCAAAGCCACAAAATATGCATTCTTCTCAAGTGCACATGGATCATTTTCAAAGATAGACCATATATTGGGTCACAGGCAAAGTCTCTTCAAATTTAAGAAGATAGAAATCATATCAAGCATCTTCTCAGATCACAATGGCATAAAACTGGAAATAAACTACAATAAAAACCATCCAAAAAATCAAACAAATGGAGACTAAATAGCATGCTATTAAACAATGACTGGATTACTGGAGAGATCAAAGAAGAAATAAAAAACATCATGACAACAAACAACAATGAAAACACAACAATCCAAAATCTAGGACACAGTGAAAGCAGTCTTGAGAGGGAAGTTCATAGCTCTACAAGCCTACTGCAAAAAAACAAGAAACAATGGTAATAAATTACCTAACCTTACAACTCAAAGTGTTAGAAGAGAGCAACAAGAAAAGCTCAGCATAAGGAGAAGGAAGGAAATAATAAAGATAAGAGCAGAGATAAACGACATAGAGACAAAAAAAATATATAAAAGATCAACAAAACCAAAAGCTGGTTCTTTGAAAGGACAAACAAGATTGTTGAACCAAGAAGCAAAGAGAGAGGACCCAAATACACAAAATCAGAAATGAAAGAGGAGAAATAACAACAGACCTTACAGAAATACAATAGATTGTAAAAAAAATAAAAAATACTATGAACAACTCTATTCCAACAAACTAGACAACCTGGAGGAAATGGACATATTCCTAGAAAAATACAACCTTCCAAAACTCAATCAGGAAGAATCTAAACATCTAAATAGGCCAATAACTATGGAAGAAATTGAAGCAGTAATCAAAAAGCTTCCAGCTAACAAAAGCACAGGGCCAGACAACTTCACAGGGGAGTTTTACCAAACATTCAAGGAAGAGCTAAAACCTAATCTCTTCAGATTATTCCAAAAAATTCAAGAGGAAGGAACAATTCCAAGCTCATTCTGTGAAGCCAGCATCACACTAATACCAAACCCAGATAGAGAAAACACAATGGAAGAGAATTACAGGCCAATATCCATCATGAACATAGATGCCAAAATCCTAGCAAATCAGATACAGCAGTACATCAGAAAGATCATGCACCATGACCAGGTAGAATTTATCCCAGGGATGCAAGGATGGTAAAATATCCGAAAATCAATAAACGTGATACATCACATAAACAAATTGAAAGAAAAAAAACATACTCATATCAATTGATGCAGAAAAAGCGTTGGACAAAATCCAACATCCATTTTTGATAAAAACTCTCAGCAAGGTGGGAATAGAAGGATCATACCTTAACATAATAAAAGCCATATATGACAAACCCACAGCCAACATCATACTCAATGGACAAAAACTAACACCATTTCCCCTAAGGACAGGAACAAGACAGGGATGCCCACTCTCACCGCTCCTGTTTGACATAGTCCTGGAAGTACTAGCCATTGCAAATAGAGAAGAAGAAGAAATAAAAGGCATCCAACTGGGAAAAGAGGAAGTAAAACTGTCCTTATTTACAGACGACATGATGTTATACATACAAAACACTAAAGATTCCATCAAAAAACTATTAGACTTAATAAATGAATTTGGCAATGTAGGAGGATACAAAATTAACACCAAGAAATCTATGGCATTTCTATACACCAATAGCGAACTTACAGAAAGAGAGACTAACAAAACAATCCCATTTACCATCGCTCCAAAAAAAATTAAGCTACCTAGGAATAAACTTAGCTAAAAAGGTAAAAGACCTCTACTCAGAAAACTACAGGATGTTGAAAAAAGAGATAGAGGAAGACATAAAGAGATGGAAGAACATACCATGTTCTTGGATTGGTAGAATCAACATCATTAAAATGTCCATACTACCCAAAGCAATCTATAAATTCAACGCACTTCCCATTAAAATACCAAGGGCATACTTCACAGATCTAGAACGAACTCTCCAAAAATTCATCTGGAATAAAAAAAGACCCCGAATAGCTGCAGCAATCCTGAGAAAGAACAAGGTAGGTAGGATCTCAATACCAGCTATCAAGCTGTATTAAAAAGCTATTGTTCTCAAAACTTCCTGGTACTGGCACAGAAATAGACATATAGATCAATGGAATAGAATAGAGACCCCAGAAATCAGCCCGAACCAATATGATCAATTAATATTTGACAAAGGAGGCAAGAACATACAATGGAGCCAAGATAGTCTCTTCAATAAATGGTGTTGGGAAAATTGGACAGATACATGCAAAAAATGAAACTAAACCACCAACTTACACCATACACAAAAATAAACTCAAAATGGATAATGGACTTAAATGTACGACGGGAAACCATAAAAATACTAGAAGAATCCAAAGGTAACAAAATGTCAGACATAAGCCGAAGCAATTTCTTCACCGATACAGCTCCTAGGGCACTTGAAACTAAAGCGAAAATGAACAAATGGGGCTACATCAAAATAAAAAGCTTCTCCACAGCAAAAGAATCCATGAACAAAACAACAAGAAAGCCCACTGCATGGGAAAACATATTCACCAATGTCATATCTGATAAGGGCCTAATCTCCAAAATTTATAGGGAACTCATACAACTTAACAAAAGGAAGATCATCAATCCAATAAAAAAATGGGCAAATGACCTAAATAGACACTTTTCAAAAGAGGACATTCAGAAAGCCAAGAGACATATGAAAACGTGGTCAAAGTCACTAATCATCTGAGAAATGCAAATCAAAACAACAATGAGGTACCATCTCACACCTGTCAAACTGGCTATCATCAACAAATCAACAAATGGCAAGTGCTGGAGAGGATGTGGAGAAAAAGGAACACTCATGCACTGCTGGTGGGAATGCAGACTGGTGCAGTCACTACTGAGGACAGTATGGAGTTTCCTCAAAAAACTAAAAATGGAACTCCCATTTGACCCTGTGATGCCACTTCTAGGAATGTATTCCAAGAAAACAGAAACAATCAGAGAGGATATGTGCACCCCTATGTTCATAGCAGCACAATTCACATTAGCTAAGATCTGTAAACAGCCTAAGTGCCCATCAGTATATGAATGTATTAGAAAATTGTGGTACATCTACACGATGGAATACTATGCTGCTGTAAAAAAGAAGGAATTCTTACCATTTGCCACAGCATGGATGGAACTGGAGAGCATTATGCTAAGTGAAATAAGGCAGTCAATGAAAGAAAAATACCACATTATCTCACTTCTTTATGGATAATAAAGACCATTATAAACTGATGAAAAAAAATAGATACAGAGGCAGAGCAGCATTGGACAGACTGTCAAACTACAGCAGGAAGAAAATTGGGAGGGTTGGGTAAGAGATCAACCGAAGGACTTGTATGCATGCCAATGGACACAAGACACCAGGGTGTAGGGGAGGTCACGGGAAGGTCAAGGCGGGGGGGAGGAGACATATATAGTACTCTTTGTAATACTTTAAGTAATAAAACAAAATTAAAAAAATGATTATTGACCACCCAGGTGGTAAGACTTTGCACTCAAGGCTTTGCTCATGAAAAAATGGAGGAAATAACCTTTCAGATGTTAAAAGCAATGGCTGAAAATTACCCCCTGCAGAGGTGGGCCCACTTCCTCGTGTCCCAGAGCAAGAAGGGAGGGCTGTGCTATCCGCTCCACTGAGACTTATTCATATGATCTCGAGCATAATTCTAGAATTAACAGGTATGGGTCTCAGGAGCTGTATTTAAGGGGGCCGGTTCCTGGACAGGGAACTGCCCTCTGTCCATGGTGAGTCTGTGCCCTGTGCTCACTGCTCCCTGCAGCTCCACTGCCACGGAGAGTGCCCCACAAATATCAGGAAACATGATCCCTGAGCTAAACGGGCACTGCTGTGCCACATGGTGGACACGCCAGGATGCTGAGTGTGCATACCAGGCCGCCAAACAGCACCTCCCATATGCAAGCTGAGAGCCTGGCACCAGAGGCCTGGGCTGCAGAGGGTTATGTTCCTCAGGTTCTCCCCTGAGATGGCCACCTGAGACCCAGGGCAATCTTTTTTTTTTTTTAATATATTTTATTGATTATCTACAGAGAGGAAGGGAGAGAGACAGAGAGCCAGAAACATCGATGAGAGAGAAACATCGATCAGCTGCCTCCTGCACACCTCCCACTGGGGATGTGTCCGCAACCCAGGTACATGCCCTTGACCGGAATCGAACCTGGGACCTTTCAGTCCACAGGCCAAAGCTCTATCCACTGAGCCAAACCGGTTTTGGCAACCCAGGGCAATCTTGCAGAGAACCACCTGCATACAAGTAGCAGGACTGGGGCTGTCACTCTTTCAGAAATGCCAGGGAAGGCTTCCCCATGGCAGACATGCCTGCCTTGTCTCAGAGAGCTGGTTCAGACACTTTTCATCTCACTGTTTAGCTCAGAACAACCACTAGGGGGCACTGCCATCTCCACAATCTTGTCCCAGGATGTCTCCGGAGAGGTCTTATAAGCAAACTGCACTGGAGAACCATAAAATTCCCACTTTCCGTCCTGGCGGAGCGTGTTTTTCACTATTCACAGAGAAGCTTCTAGAATGTGCAGACCAGCCACATGCCCCTGAGTCCTGGCCCAGGCACACTGGTCCATCAGCCCTCTCCATGTGACCACAAGGAGTGAGGAGCCCCTGCCAGCTCAGACAGGTTCTCAGGGGAAGGCATACAAATGGGGCAATTTCCCTGCTCATGAAAGCCTGCCAGGCTGGGTCCCTGCAGACCCTGGAGAGGAGCCCTCCTGTGTGAGCCCCTCAGTGCTCACCCCATGGGGTCTGCGCTCATCTGGGCTGTGCTTGTCTTCCCTGTCAAAGGTGCGTCCCTGTGCATCAGGTTCCTGGGGACTGGGTGACACGGGGCAGTTCTCAGTCTGCTTCTCTGCTTGCAGGTGGCCTGTGACAACTCCAGTTGGTGGAGTCTGGAGGAGGCGTGGTGCCACCTGGGGGGTCTCTCTGCCTCTCCTGCAAAGCCTCTGGATTCACCTTCAGTGACTATGGCATGTACCGGGTCACACCCAGGCATAGAATCCACGTGTGGTCCCTGGCCATGTGCTATGTACTGGGAAGAGGGGCAAATGTAGATTTCATAGCAAAGAAAATCATCACAGTGTGTGTGTGTGTGTGTGTGTGTGTGTGTGTGTGTGTGTGTGTGTATGTGTGTGTGTGTGTGTGTGTGTGTGTGTGTGTGTGTGTATAATTTATTAAATAGAAAAAGTGCTTTGAGATTTGGCCCAATGCCAAGATACTCAGATGAGACCTTCAATGAGAGGAATCTGAGGACATAAGTGGCCCCAGGGCCCCTGGGAGCTTCTGGAAGAGGGAAGGGTCAGCTGTGTCTTCGCAACTGGGAGCTCAAGGGAAGGCTTCCTGGTGGCTTCCTAAAGCCCTGGTTTGGGGTCTCCCTGCAGAGACACTGGGGCTCAATTAGGACAGTTCACTCTGTCCAGAGACATCAAAACCACACGGTGTCCCTGAAGGAGCAATCAGACGTCAGGGCACAGCCTTCACTACTGGGCAAGAGATGCTGAGAGGTCAATGCCCTGTGTGCCCTAACAGGACCCTCTCCTGAAGAGGCAGAGCTAAGCAGTAGGGGGCACTCAGGACCCAGGAGCAGAGGCTGTTGCCCCAGGAGCAGGTGCAGAGGGAGCTGGGCAAGGGTTTCCTCTAAGACCTGGGCCTTCTTCTGTTCATACAAACAATCCAAACTGAAAGGTGGACACGACTACTGAGGTGACTTGAACATCCTGCTCTATCACAGCATTTACCAACTCAATGAGACATGAGAACCCCACACAAGGGGGTTTTTCTATGGCTTTGGGATATCTTAATTATAAGGGGCTGGCACAGGGATGGATTTATTACCTCACTAGGGGCAGCATTTTGGAGAAACACTGACCAGGAAGAAAACATTCAGGTATCAAAGCCCAGAGCTGGTCCAGGTGGCCCCATGGCACCTAAAGGTGGGGTCACAATGAGGAGCATGTCCTGTGGGGGCTGGTTCCTCAGTGTGAGAAGCTCTGTCTTCGCAGAGGTCAGGGACTTGACAGGAGACACACATCCTCCATCCAAGATTAGGACTTGGTGAAACCAAGAGGTAGTTCCTTGAAAAGATAAACAAATTGATGAACCATTTGCCAGACTCATCAAGAAACAAAGAGAGAGACCCCAAATAAATACATTCAGAAAGGAGAGAGGAGAAGTAACCACTGATACCACAGACATACTAAAGATTGTAAGAAAATAGTAAGAACAACTATATGCCAACAAGCTTACAATGTGGATGAAGTGGAGGGATTTCTACAAAAACACAATCACCCCACCCAAAACTGAAACAGGAAGAATAAGAAAACCTGAATAGACTAATAACAACTGAGGAAATAGAAGCAGTAATCAAAAAATTCCCAGCAACAAAAGCCCTGGTCAGGATTGCCTAACAGGGGAGTTTTACCAAACAGTCTAAGAACTATCACCTATACTTTTAAAATTATTTCAAAATTTCAAGAGTTTAGAAAACTTACAAGCTCTTTTTTAAGAGGCCAGCATTATTCTAATTCCAAAACCAGATGAAGACACTAGAAAGAAAAACAGTTACAGGCCAATATATCCCTGATGAACATAGATGCTAAAATCCTCAACAAAATATTAGCAAATCAGATCTATTAAAAAGGTCATATACCATAACCAAGTGGTATTTATTCCAGGAATGCAAGTCTGGTACAATACTCCCAAATCAATAAATGTGATACATTCCATAAAGAAATTGAAATACAAAAATCACATGACCATATCAATAGACCCAGAAAAAGCATTCAACAAAATCCAACACCCATTTTTTAAAAATTGTTTTATTGCTTAAAGTATTACAAAGGGTATTACATATGTGTCCTTTTTTTTCCAGGCCCTTGACAATCCCCTGGCCTCCCCTACCTCCCAGTGTCTTATGTCCATTGGTTATGCTTATACGCATGCAAACAAGTCCTTCGGTTGATCTCTTACCCCACTCCCTCCTGCCCCCCAACCCTCCCTGGCCTTCCCGCTGCAGTTTGACAATCAGTTTGAGGCAGCTCTGCCTCTGTATCTATTATTGTTGATGTTTATAATGGTCTTTATTATCCATGAATGAGTGAGATCATGTGGTATTTTTCCTTCATTGACTGGCTTATTTCACTTAGCATAATGCTCTCCAGTTCCATCCATGCTGTGGCAAATGGTAAGAATTCCTTCTTTTTTACAGCAGCATAGTATCCCATCGTGTAGATGTACCACAGTTTTCTAATACATTCATCTACTGATGGGCACTTAGGCTGTTTCCAGTTCTTAGCTATGGTGAATTGTGCTGCTATGAACATAGGGGTGCATATATCCTTTCTGATTGGTGTTTCTGGTTTCTTGGGATATATTCCTAGAAGTGGGATCACAGGGTCAAATGGGAGTTCCATTTTTAGTTTTTTGAGGAAACTCCATACTGTCTTCCATAGTGGCTGCACCAGTCTGCATTCCCACCAGCAGTGCACGAGTGTTCCGTTTTCTCCACATCCTCTTCAGCACTTGTCGTTTGTTGATTTGTTGATGACAGACAGTCTGACAGGTGTGAGATGGTACCTCACTGTTGTTTTGATTTGCATCTCTTGGATGATTAGTGACTTTGAGCATGTTTTCATATGTCTCTTGTCTTTCTGAATGTCCTCTTTTGAAAGGTGTTTATTTAGATCCTTTGCCCATTTTTTGATTGGATTGTTTATCTTTTTTTTTTGTTAAGTTGTATGAGTTCCCTATAAATTTTGGAGATTAGGCCCTTATCAGATATGACCTTGGCGAATATGTTTTCCCACGCAGTGGACTTTCTTGTTGTTTTGTTGATGGTTTCTTTTGCTGTGCAGAAGCTTTTTATTTTGATGTAGTCCCATTTGTTTATTTTTGCTTTAGTTTCAAGTGCCCTAGGAGCTGTATCGGTGAAGAAATTGCTTCGGCATATGTGTGAGATTTTGTTGCCTTTGGATTCTTCTAGAATTTTTATGGTTTCCTGTTGTATATTTAAGTCCTTTATCCATTTTGAGTTAATTTTGTGTATGGTGTAAGTTGGTGGTTTAGTTTCATTTTCTTGCATATATCTGTCCAATTTTCCCAACACCATTTATTGAAGAGACTATCTTGTCTCCAATGTATGTTCTTGCCTCCTTTGTCAAATATTAATTGAGCATATTGGTTCAGGTCAATTTTGGGGCTCTCTATTCTATTCCATTGATCTATATGTCTATTTCTGTGCCAGCACCAGGAAGTTTTGAGAACAGTGGCTTTGTAATACAGCTTGATATCTGGTATTGAGATCCTACCTACTTTGTTCTTTTTCAGGATTGCTGCAGCTATTTGGGGTCTTTTTTTTATTCCAGATGAATTTTTGGAGAGTTCATTCTAGATCTGTGAAGTATGCCCTTGGTATTTTAATGGGAAGTGCGTTGAATTTATAGATTGCTTTGGGTAGTATGGACATTTTAATGATGTTGATTCTACCAGTCCATGAACACGGTATGTTCTTCCATCTGTTTATGTCTTCCTCTATATCCTTTTTCAATGTCCTGTAGTTTTCTGAGTAGAGGTCTTTTACCTCTTTAGTTAAGTTTATTCCTAGATAGCTTGATATTTTTGGTGCGATGGTAAATGGGAATGTTTTTATAATGTCTCTTTCTGAAAGTTCACTATTGGTGTATACAAATATCTCAGATTTCTTGGGGTTAATTTTGTATCCTGCTACATTGCCAAATTCATGTATTAAGTCTAGTAGTTTTTTCATGGAGTCTCTAGGTTTTTGTATTCATAATATCATGTCATCTGCAAATAAGGACAGTTTTACTTCCTCTTTTCCAATTTGGATGCCTTTTATTTCTTCTTCTTATCTAATTGCAATGGCTAATACTTCCAAGGCTATCTTGAACAGGAGTGGTGAGAGTGGGCACCCCTGTCTTGTTCCTGTTCTTAGGGGAAATGGTGTTAGTTTTTGTCCATTGAGTATGATGTTGGCTGTGGGTTGTCATATATGGCTTTTATTATGTTGAGGTATGATCCTTCTACTCCTACCTTGCTGAGAGTTTTTATCAAAAATGGCCAACACCCTTTTTTTTGATAAAATCTCTCAGCAAAGTGGGAATAGAGGGATCTTACCTCAACATAATGGAGGCCATATATAACAAACCTACAGCCAACATCATACTCAATGTGCAAAAATGAAAACTATTTCCTGTAAGAACAGGAATAAGACAGGGATATCCATTTTCACCACTCTTACTGAACATAGTACTGGAAGGCCTAGCCACAGTGATCAGACTAGAAGAAGAAATAAAAGGCATTCACATTAGAAAGAAGGAAGTAAAATTATTATTATTCACAGATGACATGATATTGTACATAGAAAACCCTAAAGCCTCCACCAAAAACTACTAGATTTAATAAACAAATTCAGCAATGTAGCAAGATACAAAATTAAAACCCAGAAACCCATGGTATTTTCATACACCAACTATAGGCTTGGTGCATGTAACCTGTGCATGGGTAGGGTACCTAGGCCTGGCCAGTGATCAGGGCCAATCAGGACTTTCCAGCTACTGGCTGAAGCCTTCCTTCCCTGGCTTCCAGCTGCCAACCACAGTTATCAAAACAGCCTGGTATTTGCACAAGAACAAGCATATCCATCAATGGAACTGAATAGAGACTCCAGAAATAGACCCAAGCCATTACATGCAATTAATATTTGACAAAAGGAGGAGAAGAATACAATGGAGTAAAGACAGTTCCTTCAATAAAGGGCATTGGGAAAATTGGACAGATACATGCAAAGAAATGAAACTAGACCACCAACTTCTACCACACATAAGAATAAACTCAAAACGGATAAAAGACTTAATGTAAGTCATGAAACCATAAAAATCCTAGAATAAAGCATAGGCAACAAAATCTCAGACATATCTAGTTGCAATATGTTTCATATACATCTCCTAGGCAAAGGAAACTAAGGAGAAAATAAACAAATGGGACTACATCAAAATAAAAAGCTTTACTCATAAGGAACACATACAACTTAACAAAAGGAAGACAAACAACCTAGTTAAAAATGGGCCAAGGACCTAAAAAAACACTTCTTCAAAGGGGACATACAGAAGGCCAAGAGACATATAAAAAATTCACTGATCATCAGAGAGATAAAATCATAAGACAATGAGGTATCACCTCACACCTGTGAGAATGGCTTCCATCAACAAATCAGCAAATGACAAGTGCAGATGAGGATGTGGAGAAAAGGAAACCCTAGCTCTAACTGGTTTGGTTCAGTGGATAGAGCATCAGCCTGCGGACTCAATGGTCCCAGGTTCGATTCTGGTCAAGGGCATGTACCTTGGTTGCCGGCACATCCCCAGTAGGGAGTGTGCAGGAGGCAGCTTATCGATGTTTCTCTCTCATCAATGTTTCTAACTCTCTATCCCTCTCCCTTCCTCTCTGTAAAAAATCAATAAAATATATTTTTTTAAAAATAAAAGGAAACCCTAGTACACTACTGGTGGGAATTCAGACTGATGCAGCCATTATGGAAAACTATATAGAATTTCCTCAAAAAATTAAATATGGAACTGCCATTTGACCCAGTGATCCCACTTGTGGGGATATATCCTAAGAAACCCAAAACACCAATCAGAAAGAATGTATGAATGCCTATGTTCATAGCAGCAAAATTTACAATAGCTAACATCTGGAAACAGCCCAAGTCCCCATCAATAGGTGAATGGATAAAAAGCCCTGGTACATTTATACCATGGAATACTATGCAGCAGTAAAAGGAAGGATCTTTTACCCTTTGAGACAGCATTTAGGGACCTGGAGAGTATTATGCCAAGTAAAATAAGTCAGTCAGAGAAAGACAAGTATCACATGATCTCACTGATATATGGAGTTTAATGAACAAAATCAACTAATATACAAAAATGGATGCTGAGACCTAGAAGCATGAAATAGAGTGTGCAATCTCAGAGGAAAGGTAGGGGAGGGTGGAAGGGTGGGAAGAGATCAACCAAAGGACTTGTATGCATACATACATAACCCATGGACATAGATAATAAAATGGTGAAGGCCTGGGGTACGGGGTACAGGGTGGGGGAAGTCTAGAAGGGATCAATTGGGGAAAAGGGGACATATGTAATACCTTTAACAATCATTATATATTTTTTAAAAAGAATAAGGACTTGGACTCTGAGATTCCCACTGAGCTTGGTCCTTCTGACATTCATTTTCTCTCACTTGGGGTCAAGACCTCAGCTATGAAATACGCTGCCTCATGAATATACAAAGGGAGGAAGTGGACAAGGATAAATATGGATAAGTCTGTGCCCTGAGGGCATCACCCACAGCCGCACCCTCCCCTACAGAAGTGCTCACAGCACAGCCCTCACCATGGACTGGAGTTGGAGAACACTCCTCCTGGTGGACATGGCTACAGGTAAGGGGTTCCTCAGTCCCTGGTTTGAGGAAGAGACCAGGGAGAGTCAAGGGGGATTTCCACACACTCCTGTCTCCTCCCCACCAGTGTCCACTCTCAGGTGCAACTGGTGCAGTCTGGGGCTGAGGTGAGGAAGCCTGGGGCCTCTGTCAATGACTCCTGTAAGGCTTCTGGATACACCTTCACCAGCTACTCTATGCACTGGGTGAGACAGACCCTGGGAAAGACCCACCCCACTCCCAGTCACTAGGCGCCTGTGTATGCAAATTAACCTGCCATATTTGTTGGGTTAATTTGCATACTCACTCCTGATTGGCTGGTTGGTGTCATGAAGGTACAGCCAATTTGCATTTTCTCTTTTTTTAAAAAAAATATATTTTATTGATTTTTTACAGAGAGGAAGGGAGAGAAAGATAGAGAGCTAGAAACATCAATCAGCTGCCTCCTGCACATCCCCCACTGGGGATGTGCCTGCAACCCAGGTACATGCCCTTGACCGGAATCGAACCTGGGACCCCTCAGTCCGCAGGCCGATGCTCTATCCACTGAGCCAAACCGGTTTCGGCTGCATTTTCTCTTTTATTAGAGTAGATGATTTTATTGATTTCAGAGAGGAAGAGAGAGGGAGAGAGAGATAGAAACATCAATGGTGAGAGAGAATTATCTATCAACTGCCTCCTGCACACCCTCCATAGGGATTGAGCCTGCAACCTAGGCATATGTCCTGACCAGGAATCAAACCGTGACCTCCTAGTTCATTGGTCAATGCTCAACCACTGATGCATGCCAGCTGGGCATGGCTTTTCATTATATTCATTCCACTGTCTAAATTACCAACTGCCTGGATTGCACACACAATCATTTGTAAGAAATCCTCCAGTTCCATGTCCTCATGCTGCTGTCCTCCTCACAGACTAGGCCTAAACTTAACCATGGTCTTCTCAGCCCAGTGCTCTGTTGGACAGAAAGGCACAGGGTCAGGGTGCCCCTGGGCTCAGAGTTACACTAGGGCATCATGGCCACCACAGTCCTGGCCTGAGACGTCACCTGAGTGGCGGCTCAACAGCAGCCTGTAGGGAGAGTCTTCTTTCATAATCCCACCACCCTCAAGTGGTGCCCATTCTTTATCACCTGGACACTGAAGGCTGCGTGCACACCTGTCTTCAGGCTGCAGTTTCGTTTTCCCTTTCCTTCCTCTGCTTCTGGTCCACACACAGCTCCATGTGTGAGGATGAAGGTGTTCCCTCAATGCTCCACCCACTGAGGGCCTGAGCCAATCAGGACACTGGTCAGCCCTGCCTGTCAATAGGCCCATCCCAGGAAGTGGCTGCCACACACTGAGGCCTGGCTGACTTGCAACCATACCCGCCTTGGCAGGTGGCAGTTCCCACGTGAGTGCCCTGCCAGGCCTGCAGTCTGGCTGCCCGTCACACTACCTCCCGGGTTCTCAGACATGCACCTCTCCTCAGCCACAGGGTTCTTGGTTATAACCCTGGGGCATCTCTCCTGGATGGCAGGGCTGGGAATATGTAAACTCACTTGGGCTACCCCTCTTTTAACCCAGGAATCCCCTCCCCACCACCCAGCGGGGTGCTCAGGGTTGTACTCACTGTCCACCTCCAGCAAGGGCTGTGCCACTGCCCTAGCCATCCTCCTGGCTGTGCTCCCAGGTGAGTCACAGACCAGGTGTTGGGGTCCCAGAGGAGGGATGCTGGGAGGCGCCCTGCCCTGAGTCCTGCTCTCTCATGCAGGTGTCTGCACTCAGGGGCAGCTAGTCAGTCGGGAGCTAGGCGAGAACACATGGGGAGTCTCTGAGGATCTCCTGCAGGACATCTGGCTGCAGCTTCACCTGCCGCTGGTTCCACTGGGAGCGCCAGATGCTAGGGAAGGGCCTGAAGTGGATGGGATGGATCTGGCCTGGTGATGGGGATACCAGATACAGCCCGTCCTTCTGAGGCCACGTCACCATCTCCACGGACAACTCCACCAGCACCGGCTACCTGCAGTGAAGCAGCCTGAAGGCCTCTGACAAGGCCATGTATTACTGTGCGAGGGACACAATGAGAGAAACCACATCCTGTGGGCACCAAAACCCTCCACCAGTGCAGGGAAGAGGCCCAAGTACCTCCCACCCCGCCCCCACGCTGTGACCCTCAGATTCGCCCCTGGAGGAAGCAGCATTTGCTGTACCCACAGGACTGAGAGCAGGAGAAGGTCAGCATGGAGGAGCCTTGCCCTGATGACAAGATGGGAGGGACTGCTCCTGGGCCCTGAACCTCTTCCTGGGAGGCAGCTGCTGTGCAGAGCTCACCCCTGGGCAGGGACTCGGCCCCTGATGCTGGTCGCTCCTTCTCTCAGCTGCTGCACAGAAAATGCCACAGACAACCTCAGTGTCCCCAGCGCTCTCAGGGCCTTCTCTCTCCATCCTCAGTCATCTCTCTCCATCCTCCCACACCTGGCTCTCATCTTGGATAACGTGTCTGTTTTATCTTCCAGGTCGTAGAAATTCTTCACTCAGTGTTCTCATTCTTGACATGGTGCTTTTCACAACAAAAACTGTACTTAATTTTTTAGTACTTATCTTATTTTTTTTATTTGAAGATGTTCTTGGTTTTATGGGGTTTGTGTTAGTCTTCTATTTTTGACAAGGTTTCTGTAACCGGGTGGAATATAACAGGTTATGACAATAAAATTGCATGTCTCACACGTGCTGTAGATGGACTTCCATTCCTTTTATACAGTTTGTCTGCTGGTTCTTTTTTATTTCATCTTCTGCTTGAATTTGCTCCTGATTTGCAGAATGTGCCAATGAAAAGTGTCAGAGCTTCTGATGGGATATTGGCAGAGGGTGTGGTCCCCGGGGCTCCTTCAAACAAGGAGAAAGGGGTGTTTCATATGAGGCTGTGCACTTGCATTTATTCAGAACCAGCTGCATGTCAAGGACAAAGCTGTTGTGTGGCTCCTGTTGAAGTCTGTGATGGCTGATGCTGTAATGCATGGACACACCATGGCAATCCCACACATGTCTCCTGTGCTCCTCATGTGCAGCCTCTCAGGGGTGTGGCTGCAGAAAAGCTCCCTCCTCACCCCAGGCTCCATCCCTCCTGCTGTGAAAACCAGCAAAGTGTTATCCTCTGTCAGCTATCCTGGGGGCGGACACGATTGACGTATTTTGCTTATTTTAAAGCAGCACAAGTATTCATTCCCAAGCAGACACACATATCAGTTAATCCCATATCATTGGAGACAAGAAGCCACCTTGGTGTTGCTGGTCTATGGGACAGAACTCATTATTTTTGCCTTTGGTTTCACTCTTGTTTGGGGAGCTGTGGGAGTAATCACCTTGTTTGCCGTGTGCTGTGTTTGTCCTGTGGATGCTCTCAGACACCAACCAGGGTTTCTCTCATATTCTAGGGAAATCCCAGGAGAAGCACACACAGGCCATAGAAGGCAGCACAGTCCACATGCACCTGCACCCAGCAGATGGGGTGCCATTTCCTACCCCTCCCTAGGAGAGCCCCAGAGGCAGTGACTGCTACCCACACCACCCTTAGCTTGGGTCCCCGCATTTCTGCCCATGCAAACCGACCCAGCTTCAAGGAGAAATCCAGGCAGGTGTGAAGTGTCACTGTGTCCCTGGCTCTGGGCTTGGGTCCCTGGGAGCACTGACCTGTGCAGACACATGAGGCCCCTCCATGGGTCCTGTTTCTCATGCTGTCCTGTGTCTGCAGCACATGACCTACGCATCTCAGAAATGGGTGATGGCATGAGCCAAGTGTCTGTGTGACCCACAGGTGTTTCCTTTCCTCAGGTCTCCAGCCTGAGGACCATCTCAAAGAATAGGCACACCAAGTAGAGGTCTCCTCATAGATGCCAAGCCTCACATGAGCCACCCACACTGCTCCTCCTCCCCAGTTTTGGAATATTCTGTGTGTGGACCCACCATAACCCAGGAAAGGGGCCAGAGTGAGTCAGTGTGATCTGGACTAAAGGGAACACTCAGCAAGACCCCAACCTACAGTGCTGATCAGCATCTCCAGGCACACAAACCAGAAATGAGTGTTCTTGCAGCTGATCAGTGTAACAACCAAGGATGCAGGTGTGTAAGACTGTTCCCAAGGGCTGTGGTCCAAATCCAGTGGGAGCCAGACACAAGGTCCCTGCAGAGGCAGGAAGGTTGCTGCAGAGAGCACAAGGCCACCAGGAACCCCAGGCAGGCCATTGGTGGTGACATTTCTCTCTGTCCCTTTGGCTGCTGTTCCCAACAGGCACAGAGAGGAGTCAGTCTGTCTTGGGCAGAGTCTGCTCCTGTCTCTATTGCATTCAACACAAGCAGGAAAATTGCATCATTCAAATTAAGAAGGCCAGGTAATCCAGGGCCACGGCCCCTGGGGACTCTGAGTCTGGGTCTTCCCAAAAAACAGTCACACAGCAGCCCACCCAGAGTGTTGGACAGAGTTAGCGGGTCCAGAGGCTCCAGAAGGGGCAGTGACACATGCCATGTCTGATCCCAGGGCCAGCTGCAGCCATGACAGTTACCGCTGACCTCCTAACACCCACATGGAGATGTCCATGCACATCAGGGCTGGAGAGGGTCTCAGGCCCCTAATAACAGAGTGACAGACAGGGACTGTGGGGGTCCCAATAGTGGTCATGGGCCCTACACAGACCTCAGGTGCATGTGACAGACCTGGGGGAACCTGACTCCCCTTAGGTAATGGCAGACCACCTCCCAGGAGAGGCACGACCTTCTCCATAATAGTGAGGACTTGGAGGCCACAGGTGGATTCATCCCTGAAAGGGCGGGGTGGGGGGGTGGTGGTAACAGCAGAGCACAGATACTCATCCATGCTCTCATCTCATACCAGGGTTCTGCACCCTCACTAGTCAGAGCCTGCTCTGCCCCAGAGTCAGTTCAGGGGAGCTGTAGGGGCCAGTGGGGAGGGCTCAGCCCAGATGCTGGGCTCACTGTTACCAGATGTGGCCATTGGACATGTCCCAAACCTGCCTATGATTCTGTATTTAGTTATTATAATATTTTCACAAAACAATTCTGCCCTAGGACACTCTCAACTGCATGGAGACACTGCCTTCATTGCAGGTGTCCAACCCCAGAGCTCCCTATATAGCAGGAGGACATGCAAATAGGGCCCCCTTTGCTCATATAAAACAGCCCAGCCCTGACCCTGCAGCTCTGGGACAGGAGCCCAGTCCCAGGATCTTCAGGTTCCAATTCCCTGATCAGGACTAAGCACAGACCACTCACCATGGGGTTGTGGCTCAGCTGGGTTTTCCTTGTGGCTCTTGTAAGAGGTAATTTATGGAGAACTAGAGACACTGAGTATGTGAGTGGGCATGAATGAGAGATATAGTGAATGTGTGAGAATTTCCTGATCAGGACGTTTTTGTGTTTGCTGGTATCCAGTGTGAGGTGCAGCTGGTGGAGTCTGGGGGAGGCTTAGTGCCCCCTAGGGGATCTCTGAGACTCTCCTGTGCAGCCTCTGGATTCACCATCAGTGGCCACCATATGAACTGGATCCGTCAGGCTCCAGGGAAGGGGCTGGAATGGGTCTCACTCATTAATCCTGATGGAAATAGCACATACTATGCAGACTCTGTGAAGGGCAGATTCACTATCTCCAGAGACAACACCAAGAACATGTTGTATCTGCAAGTGAACAGCCTGAGAGCTGAGGACACAGCTGTGTATTACTGTACAACAGACACACAGTGCGGGGAAGTCAGTTTGAGCCCAGACACAAACCTTACTGCAGGATGGGCTGTGACCACCAGGGGATGCGCTAAGGGTCCCAGAACAAGGACCAACCAAGCAGCAGGTGCAGTTGGAGGTTTGGGCTGGTGTCCTGTGGGGTTTCCTCTTCATGTCACAGTTTACCTCAGGGAACCTCTTAATTCCTGATTCTGCACTTACCTCTGATGGCTCTGTGTTAGAAAGTCTGTTGTAAACAGAGACACACTTTCTCATGTGGACAAAAGGCAGAGAGTCTCCTTGTGCCCAAATGAGAATTAATAATCAAATATGCCCCATGTCACCTAAATGTAACCAGAGGCTGTTCTGACTCAATAGTATAGCTCAGCTCTACACAGCTCAGGTCCCTGCCAGCAGCAGGACATGTGTGTGCTGGACAATGGGCCCCAGAGGAGTGTATCCCCAAAGCTGGAGAAGAAAGACATGGTGGTGACAGGTATGGACTTGTCATCAGGCTGAGAACACCAATAGCAGGTGATACCCTGAGGTGGAGATAGAGGTACCTTAGGATGGATGTGAAGGGTGAGGATAGCCCACACACTGAAGGACCTTGAAAAAGTTTATCAGTTCATGGAAGTGCCTGTGTTTGGGGGCAGGACAGGCTTTTATTCCAGTCCGAAATGGTTGTCCAGCTGGTATGGCTCAGGGGTTGAGCATCTACCTATGAACCAGGAAGTCAGCATTCAATTCCTGGTCAGGGCACATGCCTGTGTTGCTGTCTCGGTGTGGGGCTTGTGGGAGGCTGCAGATCAATGATTTTCTCTCATCATTGATGTTTCTATCTCTCTCACCCTGTCCATTACTCTCTGAAATCAACAAAAACTATATTTTTAAAAATTAACACAATGGTTGGATCCCCCAGGTAAGGACACTGGTTCAGGGTTTTATTGTGGATCAACATGGGAGTGAGGAAAATCTTGCTCACTGAGAGGCTTGAGTGGTTTCAATGTCCCACCTGCAGGTCCCAAGGAGGTATCCCTGATTCTTCTTCCACTTTACCATGTGCCAAGCAAAAGAGAGACGATGAACCTTAACAGGTCACATAAAACATCAAAAAAAGATTCTGGGAAAGAACCAAGATGACGGCATAGATAAATGTGGGTACTCCCCGCCCCTACTAAAATATGAAACAAACATCATTCAGAAGAGCCTGAAAGCTGGCTGAATGGAAGTCATACAACTAGAGAAGTAAATAAGAAAGCAGCTTGAGACTGGTATGAGGTGCAGAGGCAGGAATGGGCTGGTCTGACACCTACCTATGCCGATTTTTTAAATTGGGAGGGAGATCATCTCTGTGGAGGCCACCTATGATGAACACAGGGTCTCAGCCCCACACCAGGCTCCCAGCTCAGGGTTTCAGAAATGGGAAGAGAAGTCTCCATAACTTCTGGCTGTAAATACTGGTAGATATTGTTGCTGAGTGACAAGGAGGTTGCTGGAATCACAAGTGTTCCTCTAATAGAAATAAGGCAAGGACTCACAGGGTCCCATTTCTTCTGAGTTCAGGCACCATCGGACCTAGACTCATATAGGAAGGAACTGGATGTTCTGGCACTGGGGCAGGAACTCTGGGGTGGCTTTCTCACAGATTAGGGTGCTCACAGGGGTCACTGTTCCTGTCCTGGGACATCCTCTGTCTCAGGGATGACTGGTAGTCATACCTGTGTCTCCATTATCCTGGAGCACACTGTTTCTCCCATACTGGGGATTCCCTGAGACCCACCCCATTCAATCTGCAGCCCCACCCAAGCTGCTTGCAGAAGCTTTTCTATATGAATGGCCTGCCCTGGCTCAGGCTTCAGACTTTGCTAAAATCTCTCAAACAAGCTGCACCTGAGGACAGCATGCCCCACACCTATCTATAAAAGGACCAAGACAGTGCACTAGCAGCAGCCTTCCTTGCTTCACACTTGGGCCTTACCTGTGTGCTTCCAAGCCCAATACAAATAGGAAATAAAAGCTGTATGCAGTTCCCTTTGTAGCTCTTGCCATGTGGCCCCAGGAAGTGGATGACATTCCTGGACTCCTTAGAGCCAGTTTACCCAGTGGACAGTTTCAGACAATACTGGATTACAACTCTACACATCCATAAGCAGCACTCTCAAGAAGCAGACTCAGTGAGCACCAAAGCCCCACTAAAGCAAGTATTGTTCCATATGGGTGTCTCCTGCACAACAGCTTTACCACTGTAGCCACAGCTGGTCCTCACAGCCAATTGGCCTAGAGGACAATCTCTCCAAGTGACACCAACAGCAATCAAGGCTCCGCTGCAAGACTGTGCACACAGCCCACAATGGTGTACAACTAGAGTGTCCACCAGAGGTGAATCGGGAGGCTGAGCCTCTGGGTCCTACAGGACACTTATTACAAAAGGCTACTCTATCAATTTAAGAACGTTTAGCAGGTCTACCCAATACATAGAAACAAACACAGGGAAAGAGCAAAAATGGGGAGACAAAGAAACATGTCACAAGTGAAAGAAATAGATGCAAGCAGACTACTGGGTACAGAATTCAAAACCATGGTTATAAGGTTATTCAAGGATCTTCATGAGATTTTTCAGGATCTTAGTGAGAATGTCAAAGATATAAAAAAATGAAGAGTCAAAAATTAAGCATATATTAAATGAAATAAAAATAATTTAAAGGGATGCAATGGTAAAGTAGAGAATTTCAATAACCAAAACAATGACTTGGAATATGAGGAAGCAAAAAAACAAACAAACAAACAAAAAAACACACACACAAAAACACCCAATCAGAAGAGCAAAAATGAAAAAGAACCCAAAAATATGAAGATAGTGTAAGGAGCCTCTGGGACAACTTCAAGGGTATCAACTTTGCATTATGTGCAAGCCAAAAGGAGAAGAGAGTAAGATATTAAAAACCTATTTGAAGAAATAATGACAGAAAACTCCCCCTACCTGGTGATAGACATAGATTTACAACTCCAGGGAGCACAGGGAATACCAAACAAGAGGAACTCAAAGTGGCCCACACTAAGACACATCATAATTAAAATGCCAAGGGTTAAAGATGAAGAGAGAATCTTAAAAGCAGCAAGGGGAAAACAGTCAGTTACCTACAAGGGAGAGCCCATACAACTGATTCAGCTGTATTTATCAACAGAAACTTTGCAGGCCAGAAGTAAGTGGCAAGAAATATTCAAAGTGAAGAATAGTAAAGACCTACAACAAAGATTACTCTACCCAGCAAAGCTCTCATTTAGAATGAGAGTCAGATAAATAGCTTCACAAACAAACCAACAAACAAAAAAACTAATGGAGTTCACCTCTAGCAAAACAGTTCTATATGAAATGTTGAAGGGTATTCTTTTAGAAGAGGAAGAAGAAAGATGAGAAGAAGAAGAAGAAGAAGAAGAAGAAGAAGAAGAAGAAGAAGAAGAAGAAGAAGAAGAAGAAGAAGAAGGAGAAGGAGGAGGAGGAGGAGGAGGAGGAGGAGGAGGAGGAGGAGGAGGAGAAGGAGAAGGGGAAGGAAAAGGAGAAGGAGAAGGAGAAGAAGAAGAAGGAAGAAGAAATAAAACTATGAGCAAGGAGATGACAACAAATACATATCTATTAACAGTTGAATCTAAAAATCAAAATAAATGAACAAAAAACTAATTAACAAAATAACTGGTGAATAAAATAGAATCATGGGCATGGAAGCATGGAACAGGCTGACAAATCTCAGAGAAAAGGAGGGGAGAAAAGGTGAGAATAGTTTAAACAAAAATCTTACCTATGAATACAGAAAGTAGGGTGGTGAAGGCCTGGTGTGGGAAGCAGATGGAGGGAGACAATGGGGGGGGGGGGAGGGACATATGTAATACTCTCAACAATAAAGATTAAAAAATAGAATGATTACTTATTCTACTGACTTATTAATGACTAGTTATTCTACACGAGTACTTATTCTACTGACACCGATAAAATTTGAGTCAACACAAGGAGCTACTGACCATTGTGAGTAGAAAACAGTTCTAGATCTTCAAACAGGAGAATAATGAACACCTGTAAGCACTGATAAGGAAAAATAACAGGATTACCCAGAGGCCATAGGTCAAGGTTAAGGGTGGACACTGCTGACTCTGCAAGGTCATCAGCTTGTTCTGAAGGACTTGGGTCAGCTTTCTGCTTCCACAGACCAGGAGCTCCCTTTGGGTGATCAGGGTCCTCAGGTGGGTCAGCTACGTTGGAGCAGCCTCCCAGCTGGGTGGGGTCATGATTGATCCTTGACTTGCTGCTATCAACACAAAGTATGTGCCCCTCAATTATTCACATATTAAAACCTAATGCCCGTCTTAACTGGTTTGGCTCAGTGGATAGAGCATCGGCCTGCGGACTGAAGGGTCCCAGGTTCGATTCCAGTCAAGGGCATGCACCTTGGTTGCGGGCACATCCCCAGAAGGGGGTGTGCAGGAGGCAGCTGGTCGATGTTCCTCTTTCATCAATGTTTCTAACTCTCTATCTCTCTCCTTTCCTCTCTGTAAAAAATCAATAAAATATATTAAAAAAAAACACACAAAAAACTAATGCCCTAGGTGATGGTGGTAGGAGGTGGGCCTGGGGACCTGCTTAGGTCTTGAGGGTGGAGTTCTCATGACTGGGATTAGTGTTCTTAAAAAAGAGGGCTGAGGAAGCTATCTTTGTCCATCCACCATCTGAG
The DNA here is from genome assembly GCA_036010255.1 of Myotis pilosus. NCBI lineage: Eukaryota > Metazoa > Chordata > Mammalia > Chiroptera > Vespertilionidae > Myotis > Myotis pilosus. The sequence goes on from JASKON010000045.1 coordinate 559,231, forward strand.
ATTCCAGCTAGAAATAAGCCACTAGGAATGTAGGCCTTCACTGGAAACCTGATCTGCCAGCACCAAGTCTTGGATTTCCCAGCCTCCTCACCTGTGGAACTCACTCCATGGAACTGAGTCACAACCCCAGAATGATGGAGAGTGTGATGTAGAATGACCATTAGGACTGATCCCTGAGTGTGCTGCTGCATTGGTTGTTCAATGTACATCCTATGTTGCCCTCCAGTGATGGGAAGGACAGCGTTTCTCTGATGTTTCATTCAACAGCCAGAATCTCTTCTTGGAAGGTCATGGAAGCTCTGACACAGCTGTGGTGGGAAGACAGTGTTAGAGCTGGGGGAAGGCATGAGCCCTATCAGTACCTCCTACATCAGCACGAAGCAAGGTGGAGGGTCACTGGAGGAGAAATCTATAAATGCCTGGTCCTCCCAGTCACCAAGTCACAGGGAGGTGGCAGATGTCTTCCTGACACCTGCCAAGGGGCTTTAAGGGTGCATTTAGTTTTGATTGTTTAACTTAAGGATGTCATTCTCTCAAACTTTCCAGAGATTGTATGCAATAATGACAGTGAGGCCTAGTGGCTCCCTAGAGAGTTGAATAATGATTCGTGTGATGTGAGCCCACAGATGAATCACTTGCTGTAATAGTTGATCAACCATTGGGGGGAGGGGTGAAGAGGCTGTGCCAAGAGAGGATCTGGGACAGATAAAAGGCTCTAAGTGTTCACTATTCCTCTTCTTCTTCTTCTTCTTCTTCTTCTTCTTCTTCTTCTTCTTCTTCTTCTTCTTCTTCTTCTTCTCCTCCTCCTCCTCCTCCTCTTCCTCCTCCTCCTCCTCCTCCTCCTCCTCCTCCTCCTCCTCCTCCTCCTCCTTCTTCTTCTTCTTCTTCTTCTTCTTCTTCTTCTTCTTCTTCTTCTTCTTCTTCTTCTTCTTCTCTTTCTTCTTCTTGCTCTCTCTCTCTCTCTCTCTCTCTCTCTCTCTCTTCCTCTCTTTCTCTCTCTCTTCTCTGGTGGAACCACTGCCACAGGAGGATGTGAGCAGTGGTTATGCCTGGAAAGCACAGAAGAGCAGCCTTGCATGGCCCCATCCCTTGAAGCTGGAGGTGGGGTGGAAGCTCTCTGTGGGTATGGACATGTGGACAAGGATCCAGGAAGAATTCACTCTGAGCTGGAATATCCTGGCTCTGTGGGTGGGACATCATCGTAAATTATATAGGGTGTAACTGATGATAGTGGTATTAACAACAACAGCTGCACTGCAGCACATAGACTAGCCACCCCTCAGAACCATATCCACACTCACAGGAGGTACTTGTCCCATGAGTCCAGGAAGACTGGCCACAGGGACTCCACACCTCTGTCCCTAAGATCAGGAGCCCATGAAAATGGGGAGCTCCTTGTGCTGGTAAGTCCAGCCCAGCCCCTGCCCCTTCACCACTGGGAGAGCAGTCCCACCCCCAGGACCTGCAATTTCCATTCGCTCCAGGCGTCAACCCAGAGGAAGCACCATGAAGTGTGGGATTAGCTAGGCTTTCGCTTTGATACTCTTACATGGTAACATTATGGAGAAGCTGGGCCTTGTGAGTGTGTATGCCTGCTCCTAACAACAACTCTCTTGTCTGCAGGTGTCCAGTGTGAGGTGCATCTGGTGGAGTCTGGGGGAGTCTTGGTGAAGCCTCTGGGTCTCTGAGACTGTCCTGTAAAGGCTTAGGACTCAGGATCAGTGACTATTATATAAGCTGGATCCAGCAGTCCCCAGGAAAGGGATGGGAGTGGATAGGTTTCATAAGAAACAAAGCCAATGGTCACACCACAGAATACATGGCATCTGTGAAAGGCAGATTCACTCTCTCCAGAGATGATTTTAAAAGCACTGCCGACCTGCAAATGAGCAGCCTGAGAGCCAAGGACACGGCTGTGTATTACTGTGCAAGAGACACAGTGAGGGGAAGTCAGTGTGAGGCCAGACACAAACCTTCCTGGAGGAGAGGTTGTGACCACCAGGGGGCGTGCAGGGTCCCTGAACACAAGGACCATCCCAGCAACAGGTGCAGTGAGAGATTTGGGCTGGTTTCCTGTGTGATTTCCTTGTCATGTCAGTTTCCGTCAGGGAAATTCTGGATTACTGATTCTGTACTTACCTCTAAAGTCCCTGAGTTAGAAAAGTCTGCTTCAAACAGGAACAACATTCTCACATGACAATAGGCAGAGAGTCTCTTTCAGACACTCCTGTGCACAAATGACAGTTAATCATCAAATCTTCTGACATATGTCTCCTAAATCTAACAAAAGTCTCTGCTTACTTAACAGGGCATCTCACCTGAATACTAGACAGTGCACACCACAGGTATGTGAACCCAAATTTAGAGAAGACAGACCCCAGTGATGCTGGGTATTGAGTTGTCATCAGGCTCGTCTACTTATATAAAAACCATGGGTAGTGTTCATCACATACAGATGAACAGCCGAGACCAAGCGGAAGGAAGTCAGTCCTACAGGGGTTGTCTTGGCAACGGCTGAGCCCTCCACCAAGCTGTTTCCTGTAAGTGCAGAGTTTGAGGCAGGAACCCTCACTGGGAGCATGGAGGCAGATCTTTCTAAAGTGTGCCTCACCAGCACTGGGTGAAACTGAGTGGGGCGGCTGAAAGGCTTAGAAAAGACAGACAAGAGAATGAAAGCCAGGTCTCAGTGGGACGATGCTTCTCTGAGAAACAGTGACCACGCCCACAGCCATGCCTTTATTTTAAAGCAGATGCTACGAGGCAAAGTAAGGGTGTGGCCAAGATGTTTACAAAAATTCTCCTGGGTTTCAATCCTACTCAACTACATGCACCTGAACTCTATCAAGCCCACATCACTCAGGCACGTGGGACTACGTGTTCCAACCACAGGTTCAAGCTTACAACTACAGCTGTTGGCTATAATTGTGCTGGGAAGGCCCTGCCCTCTAAGCTGGGACTTGCACGTGGCAATGAGAGGACTGTGCCCTCTCAACAATCCAAGGCTTGAAACTGACCAAAACACTGTAGCGGCACCCCACAATGAAGTTTTAATTCTGTTTCTTTGTTACTAATGTTGTGGCCCCACCCCATAACAAAGAAACAAAGGAAAATTTCTCCATCAAATTTCTGAATAGTATTACTCCTTTGGGAATGCAGTGTCATAAATTAAAATTGAAAGTGGGTGCAATCATCATGCTATTGAGAAATCTCAATAGTAAATGGGGTCTTTGTAATGGTACCAGATTTATTATCAAAAGATTGCCACCTAACATTATTGAAGCTGAAGTATTAACAAGATCTGCAGAGGGAGAGGCTGTTCTGATTCCAAGAATTAGTTTGTCCCCATCTGACACTGGCCTCCCATTTAAATTGATTTGACGATGGTTTCCCGTGATGCCAGCATTTGTGATGACTATTAATAAATCACAAGGACAAACTCTAGACAGAGTAGGTATGTTCCTACCTGAACCCATTTTCGCACATGGTCAGTTATATGTTTCTTTCTCTCGAGTTTGAAGAGCATGTGATGTTACAGTTAAAGTTCTAAGTACTTCATCACAAGGGAAATTAGTCCAGCACTCTGAAAGTGTTTTCACTCTTAATGTGGTATACAGGGAGATATTAGAATAAGTTTAATCACTTTATCAGTCATTGTTTGCATCACTGTTGTTTTTATATCATGTTTTTGTTGTTTTCATTTCATGTTTTTGTTGTTTTTATATCATGCTTCTGTTGCTGTTATATCCTTTTGTTACTGTTTATTTATTAATAAATTTATATATTATTTTAATATACATTTTACTAATTTCCTTTCATCTCTCACATTTCTATTATAGAGAAAGGGCAAATAGCAATGTTAAAATATATCTGCTAATTAATTCCCTGTTTTAAAAAATATATTTTATTGATTTTTTACAGAGGGGAAGGGAGAGGAATAGAGAATTAGAAACATCGATGAGAGAGAAACATTGATGAGCTGCCTCCTGCACACTCCCCACTGGGGATGTGCCCGCAACCAAGGTACATGCCCTTGACCGGAATCGAACCTGGGACCCTTGAGTCCGCAGGCCGATGCTCTACCCACTGAGTCAAACCGTTTAGGGCAATTAATTCCCTTTTAATGTGCATGAATTTCATGCACCAGGCTACTAGTAGCATAGAAAGTAGGTGACACCAAACAGAGGCAGAGGGACCCACAACAGCTTTGTACAAATGTCCAGGTTGATGACAGACACACACCAAGGGACATGGAATGTTTATTATGCACATAGTTGAAATATATGGGAAGCACAGGAAAGGCCCTTTAGGAAGTCAGACCTGCTTTGATGGAGCCAGGAAAGGAGACTGGCTCAGGAATTTTATTTCGATGAGCTGAAGGGGGTGGAGGGGAGGAATTCTTTATACTGGGCCTTGTGTGGTTTCAATTTCTTATTGACATTTAGAGAGGAGACCCAACGTTCCTTTTCAGATTCACACGTGGTGCCACATGAGAAGAGGCAGGAAGGAGCCATCAGTTTTCTGCAATCAAATGGAAAAAAAAATAAAGTGTGGCTACATATTTTACTTAAAAATTATAAAAATTTAGCAAACATTGAGTTAAACGGTCATTATGGGTGTGCAAAAACAACTTCTACTATAACTGAAAAAATAATTATAAATAGGTAAATGATGATGATTATGGTGGTGATGATGATGATGATGTTGACCAAAGAATTGTACAGGGGGCTTGGTCCATTGTCATGGGTGGGATCTCACCTCTATCCAAGACCATCAGCTGCTTGAAAGGTCTTCTATCAATTTTAGGTGAGGCCATTGTCATTTCAATTTTCAATGACAGAAAGAGAGAGATGCCTGCTTTCATTATTTGATAAAAAAAAGTCATTGTGTGTGGATAACCACGTCTACAGAATATGAGAACAATCATAAGTGAGCAAATTATGGTACTGCTGCTGATAATGATGAGGATGGACTAAGACAAGGGTCCTGGTCCAATAAAATGAAGGATCCTCATACAGACACTCCATCACCATGGCTCCTCCAGTGAGGGGTGTCCACTCTTCACTGTCAGTGTTGAGAGATTTCACAAATGCAATCCAAAATTTTCAGGCATCAGTGATTCATGGTGCGACCATGTGAGTAAGGACCATAAAAGTGTCCCAGTGAGAATCCCCTGAACCTGGGAAGGTGTTACCTTCTAGAACAGAGACACTTGAGAATGTGCATGTAGGAAACAGAGATCCCATCCCCACCAGTTTGCAATTACACGTTACTTATTTCTCTTGATCCCTGCCTGCGTGATCTTTAACGTTTCTATTTCTAACAAATTCCTACTCATCGTTATTTCATAAGATGATACAAGCCGTCTCTCTCATGCCCTGTACTTCCTATGGGGCCTTCACTGGAGGAGGCTTTTAAGCCATATGTCGAGTACCTCTCTGTCCATGAACATCAGGCACATTTCTGTAAAAAACAAGTCCAGCTTCCTCCCCTCACCCATTTCCACAGTCACATCCAGATTTATGGGTAGTTTCCCAGCAGCGCTCCCCTCTGGTACCAAAACCTGCTCCACTCCCTGTGGCTGCTGTAGCCAATCCACATGGACAGTGAACCTTCAACATTTTTGGTGGAGTTCTTTGTAAAATTATCCAAAACATGTACCAATAAAGAAAATATTGTTAAATTAGCCTTGGTTAAATTTAAAGGCATTTATCCCATCAATAATTCCATTGTGTAAATGAAAATACAAACATAAACATAAAGAATGTATTTCCAAATCATATGTTTAGTGGGAGAATGTACACATCATACATTAAGGTTGTTATATGTTTGTTGGAGAGCCCAGCACCCTCTGACCACAGTGACCCTCCATAGGAAGGGCTGAAGGAGGTTGGGAGTGAGGGGTTCCTCTCAGTGTTGACGTTTCCTTTCTAATGTGATGGTCTATGTAGGAATTCTCTTCACTAACCTCCCTCTGAACCTGACATCACTGATAACACTAGACTGAGAAAGCAGGTCAATCTTCTCCCATTATCATTTCAACATATGAATGTTTCTACTTTTATTTCTTGTCTTTTCTCCACTTAAAGCCTTGGATGCTTCTGATGTAACCAATTTGGGGTCTCTGTGATAGGCCATGGGCTTGCATAAAGGAAGAGTTTGCAAAGGAATCTGTAGACACATTCACAAATTTCCCAGCATCAAGAATGTCCCATCTGCCTGTGTCTGGAAGGTATTTTCTCAGGTCCAAGTAATTTCATAAATTAAGATATAAGTTATTGAGAATGGCTGCCTTTTATTTTTTGCATAACTGTAGAAAATAATTGTATAAAATTAGATTTAAAAATTTGGAAATTGTGGATACACTAGGTTGTTGAGATTTAGCATTGGTCTGAACAAACATTAATAGCTTTTACACCTGTTTGAAAGATGCATTCAAAGTTAAATGTATAACCTACTCACCTAGTCCACCATCTTATGCTAAGAAAGTTTAGGACATTCTTTGACCTAATTTCATTGTGCTTCATGACCCAGTTGGTCCTCTGTCCCTGATTTACATGCTGAATGAGGTCAAGGGAAGAGATGGCCTGACAGAGATCCCAGAATGACCAGGGCAGCCTGACCTTAGTCCCTGCACTTATAGGAAAGGCTTCCCCACATGCAAATTTCTGTTCAAACTCCAGGGTAAATCCTCTCTTGGGCTGTGCAGGCTCACAGCTCTCTCCTCACACAGTGCTGAGGTCTCTGGGAAGGCAGAGCTGTGGTCTAGAAGATGAGACTGCTGAGTCTTCTCCTGTGCCTGGTGACAGCCCCCCAAGGTGAGGGTCTCAGGGATCAGACAAGGGTCATGGGATGGCGGTGACTGTACATGACTGATAGGGACTGATGCTCCTTGTCCCCAGGTGTCCTGTCCCAGGTGCAGCTGCAGGAGGCGGGCCCAGGACTGGTGAAGCCCTCACAGACCCTCACCCTCACCTGCACTGTCTTTGGATTCTCTTTAACGAGCTATCAAGTGCACTGGATCCGCCAGCCCCTGTGGAAGGGGCTGGAGTGGATGGGGCGCATAAATAATAATGGAGACACGTACTACAGCCCCTCCCTCAAGAGCCGGACCTCCATCTCCAGAGACACGTCCAAGAACCAGGTCTCCATGCAGCTGAGCTTCGTGACCACGGAGGACACGGCCGTGTATTACTGTGCAAGAGACACACAGTGAGGGGAAGTCAGTGTGAGCCCGGACATAAACCTCTCTGAGGGAGGCAGCAGGGCTGGGCTGCAGGGGGCTCTCAGGAACCATAGCACAGATAGCAGCCCCAGAAACAGGGGCAGAGGGAGATGGGGAAAGAAGGGCTTTCCTGTTGAGTACAGGGATTTCCTCTCAAGCTCTCAGCTGCCTCCAGGGATGTCTTCCTTTTCATGTTTTCACTGCTGACAACAAGGAAGAAAGGATATTTTCTGTTTTCAGGTGACATGTCGGCAGCGACAGAAACTCTCCTTCATGAAGTCTCCTTCACAAATTCTAAAAGTGACTTTTCTCAGTCTTTTCAACTTATTGGTGATGCATGTAAACTTTGCAAGTGGGTTGGTGGGATTGGGCTTTGTGCAAAACTGCATTCATCCCTTGGGAGGCACAGCTACCCTCATTGTCTGACTCTCTGTGTGCCCTCCCCCTTCCTGGTGTCAAGGAGATCACAGGGCCCTCCCTCTGCTGAAAGGCCTCCACAGTGTCTTCAGGACTCTAGGAAATATGTGGATCTGTTTCAGAGGAAAATGAGGAAAGTAAACTTGAAAACTTGAACTGACTAAACAATGAGGAGATCACAACCCAATGAAAGAACCCTGGATGTGTGTGTTAATCCCCCATCATGTTCCCAGGTAGCTTTCCCCCCATGTGGCAATGCCCCACCAGGTGCAGGTTCCAGTTGACCCCCATCATGGATGGATGTGCTTACACTGGTCCTCAGGGTCACAAGCAGACATCACGTTTCCAATAATGAGTTTTTAATAACTTAAAACTAATTACTCCCTAATATTACCTACGTTTTCACCACAACATCCTACTTTTGAGCAAGTTTCATTTGTATCACCAATGATAAAAATTGGTCTTACAAATGAATCTAGATAATGAAAACCACAAATGAGGCAGTGCAACTGCTACGCATTCAGCTCCAAACTCACCTCTCTGTCTGTGTCTCTATCGTTCAAGCTTCTAGTTCCTAGGGACCCACTCTGATGATCCACTCTCCCCCAACACTTGGTCCACTGGCTCTAGGTTCACACTCTGGTCTTAGTTTATCCTCTGATCACTTTGTAGGGGAAATAGTGTCAGATGGAACTTACCGTCTCCTGAACATGAACCTTGTGTACATTTACTTCTTTCTCAGGTTGTGAGGGTTGGTTCACCGTGGTGTGTTCATTATTGGTGATTTTCAAAGGCATCTCATTTATATTTTGACCTCTATTTTATTTTTATTTTTTAATTGTTCAAAATTTTATTTTGATGCACAGTATGAAAAATGGACTTTTAAAACAACTGAATTTTATGGAAAATGCAGAGCAAATAAATTAGAACCATGTTAAAGTAAAAGGTCAGCTAAATGTCTACACTTAAGGATATGAGATCCATAAATAAACTTTGATTCCACAGTCTTTTTAAGAAGTTTATGTTCTTCAAACAGCATTGCTATGAACTAGTCCAGAGCATAATGACATACAGGAAAGCTTAACAAGGAGGGTAATCAGGACACTTTTCCTTGGTGTTGCTTTGATGATGTCATCCACATGCAGAATCGCCTCTGCTGCTTCAGCTGCACGCAGATGAACCTCCCACTTCACTTGGACACTGTCTGTGATGCCTAGCATTGCCATCACCAATAGCACCTTCCTTCATATCCAGTCCAGCAGTTGTATTGTCTTCATGATGGGCAGGTTGGGGCTGTGCCACCAGATCTGCACTATCACAGCCTGTGTTGCCAGCTCTAACAGTAGGCGACATCCTCAGTGCTTCAGCATAAGAATCCATTGCAACAGCTTCTTTATCTGGTGTTTATTGGCAGCTGTGACACAACATGAAACATCAGCTCGGAACAGCCTCCTCCATAAACTGTTGTAGAAGCCTTCACAGTGTGTGCAAGAACACAAAGAGCACCATGCAAAGATCTTTCTGCTTCATCTAAAATATGTTGCACCATGAAGAACAATAGTGCAAGCCTCACTCAGAAACATGAATGAGTGTGTCTTCTATAATCATGGCTTCCTCAATAACCTTGCAACTTCCAAGCTTCATTAATCCTGGGTGGTCAAAGGTAGAGGCAATTTCACCACCTGTGACAAGAGCCAGACATTCTATAGCTGCAAAATTTGCATGTTCAATAGCCATAACCCCAGCAGGATAAAAAAAGTGCTCAGGATAATTATAAATTAATTTGATATTAATGATGAAATTTATCCCATGCTTAAGATTATGTTCAACTTTCTCCTTCATTGATTCCTTTTCTGCTTGTTCTATTTCAGCAACCTTTGCTATAGAATCAACTCTTACATGGGAACCAAATACCTTTATTTTGTCTGTATTCAAACCAGTATTTGCCATAAGAATTTTAGCATTAATCTAACATGTAAGACCTTGGTAGAACTGGTCTGTATTTTGAATTTCTAGAGCTTAATAAAAAACATCTGAAAGGAAAAATACATGGAGTAAGACTAACAATGCAGATTAAATGTAAGTGAACTTAGAAGAGTATTATAGAAAATCTCTAAAATGGAGCACAATACAATTTCCAGAAAATAGCCAAGCATCAAGAATGTAAGAGACAATAAAATCAGTCAAACATATATACATGCAATGGAATTCCAGAAAGAGGGGAGAAAGCACCAAAAAGAATGGTTGATGCCCTAGGTGGTTTGGTTCAACAGATAGAGCGTCGGTCTGCGGTCTGAAGGATCCCAGGTTCAACTCCAGCCAAGGGCACATGCCTGGGTTGTGGGCTTGATCCCCCTCAGTAGGGGGAATACAGGAGACAGCCAATCAATGATTCTCTCATTGATGTTTCTATCTCTCCATCTCTCTATCCCTCTCCCTCTCTAAAATCAATAAAAATTATATTAAAAAAAGAATGGTTGAAGGAATTATATCAAATATTTACAGAATTTGGTGTAAATTACAAAGAGATCGAAGAATACCAAAGTACCTCAAGAAGAAAAAGAATAAACAAAATTAAAATAAGGCACATTAAAATCAAACACTTAAAAACCAATGAAAAAGATAAAATACCTAAGAATGGCAAAGAAAAAAACACACACACACCTGAATTAAGGAACAAGATTTAAAAAAAAGTTCAAAGTTCACATGAAAAACTATCAAAACCAGAGAACAATGGATGAGGACTCTAAAGTACTGATGGGACATTGAAAATTCATGAACTTAGAATTCTAAAGTAACTGAAAATGTATTTCAAAATTGGATGTAAATGAAATGACAAAATGTCAAATTTTGTGAGATGCAGGTAGGGCAGTCCCTAGAGGGAAATGTATAGATTAAATGCTTATTTTGGAAAAGAATAAAGATCTTTAAATCAATTATCTAAGTCTCCACTTTAAAAAGTTAGAAAAAGACGCTGGTTCTTGCTGTCTCCCACAACCACATGAAAATTACAACCAAAATACAGAACAACCATCATTCTAAACCACGTAAAATCTGGCTGAATGGAAGTCTTACATCTAGAGAGGTATGGAAGAAAACACACTGAAACTGGTAGGAAGGGAGGAGGCATGGAACAGGCTAGTCAGACACCCACATGTGGTGTATGTTTAATAGGAGGGATATCTCGACCTTGGAGGCCTCCCGTGAGAAGAAAACGGTCTCAGTCCCATGCCAGACCCCCAACCCATGTTTCCAGAGCTGTGGAGAGAAGTCCTCATAACTTCAGGTTGTAAAAACCAGATGATGTCATTGAGTGACACTGTCGGAGCTGGAGACCCAGGCTGTTCCTCTTAAAGGACAGGCACAGGAACATACAGGGTCACACTTCCTCTGAGCTCCAGTGGCAATGGTGTAATTGGGTGACCCAGAGACATACAGGGAAAAACTGGGTTGTCTGGAATTTAGGGCAGGAACTTGGGGTGGCTTTCTCCCGACAGGAGTGCTCACAGGGGTCATTGTTTCTGTTCTGGGACCTCCGCCATCGCATGGTTGCTTTGAAGCCATATATGAGTTTCCATCAATGTGGCTCCCACATTTTGCTCTGCCCTGGTGATTCCCTGAGAATACGCCCCGTCCATATTGCAGTCCCACCTACACTGTTTGCAGCAGCTTTTCCATATGAATGGCTTGTCCTGGCTCAGGCTTCAGACTCTCCTAAAATCTCTCAAACAAGCAGCAGCTGGCATCAGCATACTCCAAATCAATCAATAAGTGGTTCAACACCCAGCACTAGCACCAGCCTGCCTTTGTTCACAACTTGTCTTCACCTGGGCACTCCCAAGCCAAAAACAAGTAGCAGCCAACTGCAGATCCCCTGTAGCTCCTGGTTGGTAGCCCACGCAGTGGCTGACTTTGCTCCTCCCAGGAGGCCCTAGAGCCATTGCACCTGGTGGAAAGCTTTAGATGACACCAGATTACAACTCCACACATACAGGAGGAGGAGAAAAAAGAGGGAGAATAGAGAAGGAGGAAGAAGAATAGGAGGAGAAGGAAGAAGAGGGGGGGTAGGAGAAGGAGGAAGAGGAAGAGGAAGAGGAGGAAGAATAATTAGAAGGAGGGATAAACATATGAACAAAAATGTCAATAAATACATATCTATCAACAATTGCATCTAAAAAACAAAATAAGCCAACAAAGAACTGAATGGAAAAAAATAAACTATTGAATAAATTAGAACCTGAGGCATCAAAAAATGGAACAGACTGAAAAAACTCAGAGGGAAGTGGGAGGAAGGGTGAAAAGAGATGAACCAAAGAATTAACACGCATATGTGCATTACTTATGGACATAAATAGGAAGGCCTGGGATAGGGCAGGAATGGAGTGGAGGGTTGATATGGGGAGGAAAAGGGGGAACATTACTAATACTCTCAACAGAAAAGATTTTAAAAAGAATAAATTAGAAAAGGAAGATCAAAATCAACTAAAATCAAGCAGAAGAAAGGAAAAATATAAATGAACAGAGATTAATGAAATCAAAACAGAAAAATAATAGAGAAAAATGAATGATGCCAAAAGCTGAATCTTCTAAAAGGTCAATAAAATGAATCAAATGTTCACAAGCCAGTCAAAGAAACAAATTACTAATATCAGAAATTAATTAGGAGATATAAATACATTCCCCAATGCATTCTTATGAGACTGGCATTCTTTGTGCAGTCAGTACAAAGAAATAGTAAACTACTGACCAGAATCTCTTATTAACATATTTCCTAAAATCCACAACAGAATATTAGTAAATCCTACCAGCAATATAAGAAAATCATACTACATACATGACAAAGCATGAATTATCCCAACAATTCTAAGCTGATTCAATATTTTTTAATCAACCAATGTTATCCAACAAATCAACTGTGTAAAGAAGAAAATTCACATGGTCATAAAAATTGATACAGAAAAGTGTGTGTACAAAGCACAGCATTCATTTATGATAGAAATGCTTAGAGAACTTTAGATAAAGGACACTTCCTCAATCTGATCATGGGACTCCTGTAGCTAAAATCATACTCGATTGTGGGAAGGGAAATGATTCCCCCTCAGATGGCGACAGTCAAAAAGGTCCTCTTACCACTTCTACTCAACATTGTACCTGACGTTTTAACAAGTGAAATAAGACAAGAAAAATGCATAGAGACATTCATATGTGAATGGAAGACACAAGTGTCCCTACTTGCAGGTGACATAGTTATCTATGAAGAAAAAAAACACACAAAAGAATGGACTTGAAAATCATGGGTCAAAACAAAGAAATGGATCAATTTGTAGACTTATCATAACTGCAGTGGTGTTGCCTGTGGAGGGTTATCAAAGCAGCAGATAAGGGGCAGAACTGAGTTCTATGGAAAACCATCCACTGAAACATAGCTTTTCACAGAGGTGCAGCCTCAAGGAGGAACTTAGCAGCACCACTTGCCACCCAGAGTTCACCCTAAATCCCCTGGTGACTGGGGGGGCCTCATGTGTTTGCTCATTGACCTGATCCCAGGGAACATGAGACCTCCTGCCTCTTTAGGACAGGAAGTAGGTTTGCACCAGGGAGCCAGGAGGCCCCTGAAGTCTGGCTGCCCCCTTCCTCCCACAGAAGCTGGAGAGGGTGCCCCCTAGTGGTCACATTTCAAAGATGGTTTCAAGATCCCCAGAAAACACGCTGGGGTGTAACGTTGGTGAAGTGCGCAGTGAGCTTTTAAACTGACATTGAAACTTATATGCATTTTAGAGGGAAGGGAGGGAGGAAGTCCCTGTCTCTTCCTGGCACCTGGGAAAATGGACTTTTCCCTAATTTAGGTTAGTGTCCCTCAGCCCTCATGGGCCCTGACCACCTGGCTTCTGGCAGGTCTCCCACAGTGAGGCCCAGCATTAGCCTACAGGAGAGGGGGTCTGGGTGGTTCTTCCTCATTAAGTCTCTGGAGAGAGGTTCCAGCCCAGTTCCCCATGCACCCCTGTACTCTGGAACCTGGGGCTGCCCTTCTGGGGGCCTCACCATCTAGTTCTTCTCATCTCAGCAACACAGCCCCCAGGTTTGCTGGTCCACCTGGCAGGACCCTGGCTGCCTGCATGTTGTGCTGGGGTCTCCATATTGTTAACTATACATGGTGGGAGGGGCCCTAGCCCATGGGGCTCAGTGGATAGAGCATCAGCCTTTGGACTGAGGAGTCCTGGGTTTGATTCCCATCAAGGGCACAAACCTCACTTGCAAGCTTGATCCCTGCCTGAAAGAAGCAACTAATCTATCAGCTCTCTGTCTCTCCTCCTCCCTTCCACGGTCTCTAAAAATAAGTGGAAAATATCCTTGGGTGAGGATTGACAAAACTAACTAAATAAAGGAATCTTATTTTTAAAAAATAGAAAAAGAAAGGAAGAAAGAAAAAAAGAAAGAAAGAAAAAGTAAGAGGTAACCCTAGAGCCCAGCCTGTGTTGCTCATTGGTTGAGCATCAAACTATGAACCAAGAGGTCACTGTTGGACTCCTGGTCAGGTCACATACCTGGGCTACGGCCTGGATCCCCAGTAGGGGTTGAGCCCGAGGCTACCACTGGAGGATTCTCTCTCATCATTGATGTTTCTATCTCTCTTTCCCCTCCTTTCCTCTCTGAAGTAAATAAAATATATTTTAAAATAATAATAAAAAATGAAAAGGAAGTGAGAAGTAAGGCTTTGTGGTGTTCGATCTGCCCATGCCCCACCCTCTCCTCAGCATGATTGCACTTTCCAAGTGTTGTTGGCCACCTTCCCAGAGGGAAGAAGTGACCACAGTCCCAGATTCCTGTGTCCATCTGTCCTCATCTGCCTGAGGCAGTGGGAGGATGACACAGGTGGCCACTCCCCTCTGAGAAGGGAGGTGCTCACCTGTAACCAAGGACTACTTGGTACCTCAACTCTCTACCCAGGATTTTGCTTCCAAGAGAAAACATATTCCTTTTTTTATATTTTTAATCCTCACCCAGGATATTTTTTCCATTGCTTTTCAGAGAGAGAGAGTGGAAGGGAGAGAGGGAAAGAGAGAACCATTGATGTGAGAGAAGCCTGCAACCCAGGTATGTGCCCTTGACCAGAATTGAGCCTGAGACCCTTTTGTTCCCATCCACTGAGACAAACTAACAAGGGCCACAACTCCATTTTTTAAAAAAATAATTTATTTATTTATTTTTCCTCTATAATAAAAGCGTAATATACTAAGTGTCCAATCCAGTCGGCCATTCAACCAATCAAAGCCTAATATGTTAATGATATCTAAGGCTGCTCAACCCTTGCTTATGATGTGCACTGACCACCAGGGGGCAGGCAATTTACCAGTCGAACAATCACTATGATGTGTAGTGACCAACAGGGGGCAGACTGGTCAACCAGTGGCTATGATGTGCACTGTCCACCAGGGGGCAGATGCTCCCACCAGTAGGTTAGCTTGCTGCTGGGGTCCAGACAATGAGGACTGAGTGAGATGGGCAGGACATGCCCTGGAGCCCTCCCGTGGTCCCTTCCTGGCTGGCCCACCTCCTGCATCTCTCCCTGGCCCTGATCGTGCACCAGTGGGATCTCTCAGCCTTGCCTGTGCCCTATAGCAATCCAGGACCCCTGGGGGATGTCAGGGAGCCAATTTCGGCCCGATCCACCAGGCAAGGCCAAGGGACACCACTGGTGTACAAATTCGTGCACCAGGCCTCTAGTTTTTTTTTTTTTTTTTTGAGTTTTTATTTATTTATTTATTTATTTATTTATTTATTTATTTATTTATTTTAACTGGTATTTTTTTTTAATTTTTTATTACAAAGGGTATTACATATGTGTCCATTCCCCCCCCCGCCCTAGACAGTCCCCTAGCCTCCCCTATACCCCAGTGTCTTATGTCCATTGGTTATGCTTATATGCATGCATACAAGTCCTTTGGTTGATCTCTTACCCCCCTACCTCCCGCCCCCGAACCCTCCCTGGCCTTCCCGCTGCAGTTTGACAATCTGTTTGAGGCAGCTCTGCCTCTGTATCTATTATTGTTCAAAAGTTTATAAAGGTCTTAATTATCCATGAATGAGTGAGATCATGTGGTATTTTTCCTTCATTGACTGGCTTATTTCACTTAGCATAATGCTCTCCAGTTCCATCCATGCCGTTGCAAATGGTAAGAGTTCCTTCCTTTTCAGAGCAGCATAGTATTCCATCGTGTAGATGTACCACAGTTTTCTAATACATTCATCTACTGATGGGCACTTAGGCTGTTTCCAGTTCTTAGCTATGGTGAATTGTGCTGCTATAAACATAGGGGTGCATATATCCTTTCTGATTGGTGTTTCTGGTTTCTTGGGATATATTCCTAGAAGTGGGATCACAGGGTCAAATGGGAGTTCCATTTTTAGTTTTTTGAGGAAACTCCATACTGTCTTCCATAGTGGCTGCACCAGTCTGCATTCCCACCAGCAGTGCACAAGTGTTCCTTTTTCTCCACATCCTCTCCAGCACTTGTCGTTTGTTGATTTGTTGATGATAGCCAGTCTGACAGGTGTGAGATGGTACCTCATTGTTGTTTTGACTTGCGTCTCTCAGATGATTAGTGACTTTGAGCATGTTTTCATATGTCTCTTGGCTTTCTGAATGTCCTCTTTTGAAAGGTGTCTATATAGGTCCTTTGCCCATTTTTTGATTGGATTGTTTATCCTCCTTTTGTTAAGTTGTGTGAGTTCCCTATAAATTTTGGAGATTAGGCCCTTATCAGATATGACATTGGCAAATATGTTTTCCCCCACAGTGGATTTTTTCATTGTTTTGTTGATGGTTTCTTTTGCTGTGCAGAAGCTTTTTATTTTGATGTAGTCCCATTTGTTCATTTTCTCTTTAGTTTCAAGTGCCCTAGTAGCTGTATCAGTGAAGAAATTGCTTCAGCATATGTCTGAGATTTTGTTGCCTTTGGATTCTTCTAGAATTTTTATGGTTTCCTGACATACATTTAAGTCCTTTATCCATTTTGAGTTTATTTTTGTGTATGGTGTAAGTTGGTGGTCTAGTTTCATTTTCTTGCATATATCTGTCCAATTTTCCCAACACCATTTATTGAAGAGACTATCTTGGCTCCATTGTATGTTCTTGCCTCCTTTGTCAAATATTAATTGAGCATATTGGTTCGGGCCAATTTCTGGACTCTCTATTCTATTCCATTGATCTATATGCCTATTCTTGTGCCAGTAACAGGCAGTTTTGAGAACAGTGGCTTTGTAATACATCTTGATATCTGGTATTGAGATCCCACCTACTTTGTTCTTTTTCAGGATTGCTGCAGCTATTCGGGGTCTTTTTTTATTCCAGATGAACTTTTGGAGAGTTCGTTCTAGATCTATGAAGTATGCCGTTGGTATTTTAATGGGAAGTGCGTTGAATTTATAGATTGCTTTGGGTAGTATGGACATTTTAATGATGTTGATCCTACCAATCCATGAACACGGTATGTTCTTCCATCTGTTTATGTCTTCCTCTATATCTTTTTTCAATGTCCTGTAGTTTTCTGAGTAGAGGTCTTTTACCTCTTTAGTTAAGTTTATTCCTAGGTAGCTTAATTTTTTTGGTGCGATGGTAAACGGGATTGTTTTTATAATCTCTCTTTCTGAAAGTTCACTATTGGTGTATAGAAATGCCTCAGAATTCTTGGGGTTAATTTTGTATCCTGCTACATTGCCAAATTCATGTATTAAGTCTAGTAGCTTTTTGATGGAGTCTCTAGGGTTTGGTATGTATAATATCATGTCGTCTGCAAATAAGGACAGTTTTACTTCCTCTTTTCCAATTTGGATGCCTTTTATTTCTTCTTCTTGCCTAATTGCAATGGCTAACACTTCCAGTACTATATTGAACAGGAGCGGTGAGAGGGGGCATCCCTGTCTTGTTCCTGTTCTTAGAGGAAATGGTGTTAGTTTTTGTCCATTGAGTATGATGCTGGCTGTGGGCCTGTCATATATGGCTTTTATTATGTTGAGGTATGATCCTTCTACTCCCGCCTTACTGAGAGTTTTTATCAAAAATGGGTGTTGAATTTTGTCAAATGCTTTTTCTGCATCAATTGATATGACCATGTGGTTTTTTTCTTTCAATTTGTTTATGTGATGTATCACGTTTATTGATTTGCGGATATTGTACCATCCTTGCATCCCTGGGATAAACCCTACTTGGTCATGGTGTATGATCTTTCTGACGTACTGCTGGATCCGATTTGCTAAGATTTTGTTTAGGATTTTGGCATCTATGTTCATGAGGGATATTGGCCTGTAATTCTCTTTCATTGTGTTGTCTTTACCTGGTTTTGGTATTAGGGTGATGCTGGCTTCATAGAATGAGCTTGGAAGTGTTCCTTCCTCTTGAATGTTTTGTAGTAGTCTGAGGAGGATAGGTTTTAGTTCTTCCTTGAATGTTTAGTAAAGCTCCCCTGTGAAGCCATCTGGTCCTGGGCTTTTGTTTGATGGAAGCTTTTTGATGACTGCTTCAATTTCTTCCATAGTTATTGGCCTGTTGAGATTTTTAGATTCTTCCTGATTGAGTTTTGGAATGTGGTATTTTTCTAGGAATTTGTCCATTTTCTCCAGGTTGTCTATTTTGTTGGAGTCGAGCTGTCCATAGTATTTTTTAACAATCATTTGTATTTCTGTGGGGTCTGTTGTTATTTCGCCTCTATAGTTTCTGATTTTGTTTATTCGGGGCCTCTCTCTTTGCTTCTTGGTGAGTCTGGCTAGGGGTTTGTCAATCTTGTTTATCCTTTCAAAGAACCAGCTCTTGGTTTCATTGATTTTCTGTAGGCTTCTAGTTTTTAATAACTTTTTATTGTTGACAGTATTACATATGCCCGCTCCCCCCCCGCCCCCTCCACTGATTCCCTCTGTGGCACCCCCACCACCTTCAAGGGCTCCATTTTTAAATGATGGAAATTCTCCCACTTTGAGAGGCTGGGAAACAGGACCTTTACACACAAACAGACGGGAAACTGAGTGAAATGTCTGGCTTGGGGAAGGCAGCTGTGGGCTTCTGACAGTGACCTCAGTTTTGAAACGAAAGCTGCGGCCAACCCAGCCTCTCCTGCCTCATCATGTGTATACATTCGAGTTTTATGTAAGATCTGATTGGGGATAACATCAAAGAGAATCTTTCACCCTTAAAATGAAAATATCATTGCAATGCAAATTCTTATTCCCAAAGTCCATAAAGGCAACATGGCCCATAGGAGGTGAAGGAGAGCAAGAGGAAGCCCCATCCACCTGCCTCAGGGGCAGTTCCCCTAAGTCAGTGGTCGGCAAACTCATTAGTCAACAGAGTCAAATATCAACAGTACAACGATTGAAATTTCTTTTGAGAGCCAAAATTTTTAAACTTAAACCATATAGGTAGGTACATTGTTATTAACTTAATTAAGATATTCCTAAGGCTTAGGAAGAGCCACACTCAAGGGGTCAGAGAGCCGCATGTGGCTCGCAAGCCGCAGTTTGCCGACCACTGCCCTAAGTCCTCATCAAACCCCAAGGATGGAGAATCTCAATCTTGGAAGCTGACCCCAAAGGAATGGGGTCAGTGTGAGCACTCTCAGAAAGGAGGGAGGAGAGTCGGTAAGGATGGGACCCCTTGTGGCCAGCATCCTTGAATCCTTTCCCATCCGGGGTCACCCCTAGGATGACAAGGTCAGGCATGAAGCCCAGAGTCCCAGCCGTACCCTTATATCCTGACTCCATGCAAATGGGGCTCTCCTCCTGCTCATAAAAAGAGGGCCCTTGCCCAGCATGTTAGGGAGACACCCAGAACCCAAGTGCCTGAGACAGGACCCCAGCGGCTCCACCATGGACTTGGTGACAAGCTGCCTTTCCCTCCTGATCATTCTTCAAGGTCATTCTCAGGAGAGGGGAGCGCTGAGCCCTGTGCCTGTGCCTGTGCCTGTTTGTGCTTCCATGTGATTCTAAGTCCACCTTGTGTCTCTGTGTTTGCAGGTGTCCAGTGTGAGGTGCAGCTGGTGGAGTCTGGGGGAGGCTTGGTGCCACCTGGGGGGTCTCGGAGACTCTCCTGTGCAGCCTCTGGATTCACCCACAGTGACCACTGGATGAGCTGGGTCCGCCAGGTTCCAGGAAAGAAGCTGGAGTGGGTCTCAGACATTAATGGTGATAGTAGTACCACATACTATGCCGCCTCTGTGAAGGGCCGATTCACCATCTCCAGAGACAATGCCAAGAACACGCTCTTTCTGCAAATGAACAGTCTGAGAGCTGAGGACACGGCTCTGTATTACTGTGTGAGAGAGACACACAGTGAGGGGAAGTCAGCGTGAGCCCAGACACAAACCTCCCTGAGGGAGGCAGCAGGGCTGAGCTGCAGGGTCCGCTCAGGACACCAGGGGGCACTCCGGACCAGAAAACTCAAGTCCCAGCTCAGAAGCTGTCCCTGGAGGGGTTGTGAGGGCTTCCTATTGGGGTCAATGATTTTCCCTCCTAGTGTTCCTGGGGTAGATCCTGCTTCCTTCTTTGTGTCTTTAATTAGATTTTCTGCAGGCAAAAGGTAGGAGGTAACTGTGCTTTCTGATCTGGTCGACTTTTCATCTGTGCCCTTTCTGTCACCATGTCCCTGATGGTCACTCTCTGGGTTGACAAGGAGAACATTGTAGGGATTCCTGTCCCCCTCACTGATAGCGACTACCTGCACCTTCCACGCAGTGCTGAGCAGGGAACAAGGGGTCCAGGCGCCAAACCTCAACTAAAGGTGATCAGCCCCTCCCTCTGCCCTGGGAGGAGTCCTTGTGGGCAGTTATCCATTTGCTTCTCAGACATGGCTGCACCTGGAGGTTTAAGGTCTGACCCTGTGGGCGCTGACCCTGTGTGAGGCTGGGAGGGAGACCCAGCTCCCATGGTAACCTGGGATGTAGACAGGAAGGAGGCCCAATGATGGGTCCTGTCACAGTCCTGCTGGGCCCGGTTCCTCATGTGTCTCAGAACCTGGTCCCAGGGGACATGTCCCAACACCTGTCCCGCTTCCCCTGGAGAATCCACCTGGATCCTGAGAACCTGCTGAGGAGACATGGTCCTCACCCACCTCTGCTGTGCCTCTAGGCTCTGCAGACACCACCCAATCCTCACCCTCTCTTCTCTGCCGCCCACATTCTCCCCCCTCGGGCCTGCCCAGGGCGTCCCGTGTGGCGGCACTCTGCTCTCTCCTTCCCCCCTGGCAGGTTTTGCCTTAAATGCACCTGCACAAGATCCCCTCATGCCCAACTCCTGTGCCAGTCCTTCCCTGAGATGGCAGGGCCAGTGTCATTCAGGCGGCCTGAAGCTGGCCTCAGCTGCCCTGCTGAGCCCATGTACAGAGCCCACGTGTGATGTTAGACTGTGGGAGCCTCCCTTGTGTCAGGTAGAGACACAGCTGACCACTGACCTAGGAACACCTCCAACAGCTCACACCTGTTCTGAGGGAACCTCCAGGGGGCCACTGAGCTGCAGAGCATCGTGGTGGACAAGCCCATGGTCACTGGGGTCAGAGGGCTGTCAGAGAAAGGCTTGTGTCTGGTCACCTATAATGTTGCCAATATCCCACTGACCAGAGCCCAGGTACACAGGGAGCTCTGTGAATCCTAAAAGTTCAGGAATATCCTGGACAGTGAGGCTCAGGTGTTGAGCATCAATCTATGAGCCAGGAGGTCACTGTTCCATTCCCAGACAGGTCACATACCCGGAATGCAGGAAACATCTCCAGTGAGAGGTATGCAGGAGGCAGCCAATCAATGATTCTCTGTCATCATTGATGTTTCTATCTCTATCTCCCTCTCTCTTCCTCTCTAAAATCAATAAGAAAAATACTTCAATAAATAAAAAATGTTTCAAGTTTGATTCCATGTAGAATCATACATGTGAGGCAACTAACTGATCAATATTTTTCTCTCACATCAATGTTTCTCTCTGTCACGTTTACTTTCCCTCTAAAAATCAATGAAAATATCGTCAAAGGATATTTTAAAAAGGAAGATTTATATCTATATATGTATCCCTATCTATATCTACTAGTATATCCATATCCACATCCATATCTACATCCATATCCATATCTATATCTATATCTATATCTATACCTATAATCTATATCTATCAATATCCTTGGAAGAAGAGGCACATTGATTTTATCCCTAAGGAGTCACTGATTGTCACTGGCCCTGCCATCTCAGGGAAGGACTCCCACATCCTATTTCCTGACCACCTCCTACAGCACATCTCCTGCTGTGGAAGAAGAGGTCCCTGGACATGGGGAACAGTACCCCAAGTAGGGTCTGGTTCTCTGAGGGCACAGTCAGCCCCTCGTTCCTCGTGAAGCCCCAGAGACCAGAACTTCCCCTCACCTCTTGACCTTTGTATGTGCAGACACCTCCCATATGCAAATGCCCACATGGCAACCACAGACACACAGTTGGCTTCCACTTAAATTCAGGGCCTCCTCATCCTTGATAATGCTTTCTGGGTAAATGCATGTTCTCGCTTCCTCCCACAACCACACGAAGTGTACAACTAAAATAGAGAACAACCATTGTTCTGGACTAGGGAGGTAAAGAAGAAAGCACATGGAAACTGGTAGGAAGGGCAGAGGTGGAGAATGAGCTAGTCCGACATCCACATGTGGTGTGTGCTTTATCAGGAGGGATATCTCAGCTGTGGAGGCCTCCTCTGAGAAGAAAAGGGCCTCAGCCCCCCCCCCCCCCCCCACACACACACACACACGCTCACAAGTCTCCAATCCAGGGTTCCAGAGCTGGAAAAGAAGTCCTCATAACTTCAGGTTGTAAAAACCAGAAGCAATTGTCTTTGAATGATGCGGAAGCAGCTGGAGACCCAGGCTGTTCTTGTTAAAGGGCCAGCACCATAGTTTACAGGGTCCTGCTTTCTCTGAGCTCCAGCAGTAGGTGGTGGAATTGGGGGAATCCTGGGACATACAGGGAAGAACTGAACTGTCTGGTATTTAGGGCAAGGACTTAGGGTGGCTTTCTCCCAGACAGAGCTGCTCACAGGAATCATTGTTTCTGTGCTGGGACCTCCGCCATCACATAGCTGCCTCAAAGCCATGTCTGAGGTTCCATCAGTGTGGCTCACACAGTTTTCTCTGCTCCAGTGATTCCCTCAGAACTCACCCCATTCAAATTGCAGCCCCACCCAAGATGTTTGCAGCAGCTTTTCCATATGAATGGCTTGTCCTGTCTCAGGCTTCAGAGTCTCCTGAAATATCTAAAACTAGCAGCAGCTGGCATCAGCATGCCCCAAACCTAAAAATATGTGACCCAAGACCCTGCACTAACCCCAGCCTGCCTTGCTTCACAAGCTGTCCTTGCCTGGACACTTCCAACCCCAATACAAGTAGCAACCATCTACAGATCCCCCTGTGGCTCCTGCTTGGTGGCCCCAGGCAGTGGCTGACTTTGCACCTTTCAGGAGTCCCTAGAGCCAGTTCATCTAGTGCAGTGGTAGGCAAACTGCAGCTCGTGAGCCACATGCAGCTCTTTGGCCCCTTGAGTGTGGCCATGAAGTTCCAATCGCACTGTACGTGCACGCCTGCACGTGGTATTTTGTGGAAGAGCCATACTCAAGGTGCCACAGTTTTCCAACCACTGACCTAGTGGACACCTTCAGATCATACAAGATTACATTCCACACATCTTGGAGGAGATGAAGGAGGAGAAAGAGAAGGAAGAGGAAGAGGAAGAGGAAGAGGAAGAGGAAGAGGAGGAGGAAGATGAGGAGGAAAAGGAAGAAGGAGAAGAGGAAGAGGAAGAGAAAGAAGAAGAAGAAGAAGAAGAAGAAGAAGAAGAAGAAGAAGAAGAAGAAGAAGAAGGAGGAGGAGGAGGAGGAGGAGGAGGAGGAGGAGGAGGAGGAGGAGGAGGAGGGGAGGAGGAGGAGGAGGAGGAGGAGGAGGAGGAGGAGGAGGAGGAGGAGAAGATAGAGAGTTGGCCTGCTGACTGAAGGGTTCCATGTTCAATTCCAGTCGGGGGCACATGCCAGGGTTGTGGGGGAATGCAGAGGGAGGCTGATCAGTGATTCTCTGTCATCGCTGATGTTTCTATCTCTCTCCCTCACCCTTCCTCTCAGAGATTAATAAAAATATAAACAGATAAAAATAAAATATGAACAAAATAATGGCAATAAATACATATCTATCAACAACTGAATCTAAGAACCAAAATAAACTAACATGACATCTAATGAACAAAATAAACTGATGAATAAAATAGAACCTGAGCATGGAAAGATGGAATACATTTACAAATCTCAGAGGAAAAGGGGGAGGGAATGGTGGAAAGTGATTAACCAAAGAACATATATGCATATATGCATATATGCATTACCTATGGACCCAGAGAGGAGGGTGGTGAAGGCCTTGGGTGGGATAGGAATGGGGTGGAGGGGTAATATGAGGGGGGAGGAAAGTGAGACATCAGTAATACTCTCAATAGTAACCACTTTTTTAAAAAAATTAGATAAGGAAAATCAATTAATATCAAGAAGAAGGAAGGAAAATTAATGAAATCAAAACAGCCCTCACCATGGATTGGAGCTGGAGAACCCTCCTCCTGGTGGCCATAGCTACAGATAAGGGGCTCCTCAGTATCCGGGTTAAGGAGGGGACCAGGCAGAGTGAAGGAGGATTTCCACCCACTCCTGTCTCCTCCCCACAGGTGTACACCCCCAGGTGCAGCTCGTACAGTCTGGGGCTGAGGTGAGGAAGCCTGGGGCCTCTGTGAAGGTCTCCTGCAAGGCTTCTGGATATACCTTCACCAGCTACTACATGAGCTGGGTGAGACAGGCCCCAGGAAAGACCTGCAGTATATGGGCTGGATCAACACAGAAACTGGGAAACCCACGTATGCCCAGGGCATCTCAGAAAGAGGTGTCTTCTCCATGGACACCTCTATCAGCACAGCCTATCTGCAGATCAATGGCCTCAAGTCATTGTATTACTGTGCAAGACACAGTGAGGGTAAGTCAGTGTGAGGCCAGACACAAATCTCACTGCAGTAGAGACTGCGACCACCAGGGAGCGCCCAGGGTCTCTGAACAGAAGGACCATCCCAGCAGCAGGTGCAGTTGGAGGTTTGGGCTGGTTTCCTGTGTGGTTTCCTCTTCATGTCAAAGTTTCACTCAGGGAACCTCTGGATTCCTGATCTGCACTTACCTCTGATGTCTCTGAGTTAGAAAGTCTGTTATCAACAGAGACAGCTTTCTCAGGTGGACAGAAGGCAGAGCGTCGCTTTCAGCCACCTTCGTGCCCGAATGGAATTCATCTAATTTTCTGCCCTACGTTTCCTGAATCTGACAAGAGGCTCTGCTGACTTAACAGTGCAGCTCACCTGAATGCTTAACTGTAGTCAACACAGATATATGAACCCAAAGCTGAGAAAGACTCGAGGTGGTGACGGTCATTGACTTGTCATCATGCTCATAGCACTAAGGGTAGGTGACACCAGGCAGAGGCAGAGGTACCCACACAGCTTGGTGCAGATGACCAGGCTGACAACAAAAAACACACACTACGGGGCATGGGATGTTTATTATGCACATGGTTGAAATCTCTGGGAAGCACAGGAAAGGCTCTCCAGGAAGTCAGAACTGTAAACCCACATGTATAGTAACAATTTGTTCATGAAAGTCAGGCATATTTCTGACTTGTGATTCAAAATAAATCTTGCATCCTCTCCTTCCCCAGTTCCAAGTCAACATTACACTAGGACATTTAATAGCATATTGAACAAATCATGGTCAAGTGAGGCAGGGGGTTCCGTGTGGGTGAGGCCGACAGAGTCCTAACGAAGCATGCCTGACTCCAGAGACCGGTTCAAGACGCGGATCTGAGTTTATTGTTTAAGTGCAGCAGTATATATAACATTTTGGACCAATCAGAAGTTTACACCATCCTTAGGGCAACCAATGGTAGGAAAGATAGGGTACTATGTACGGGCTCTAGGGGGCTTACTCAGGCGGGCGCTGCCACTTCCCAGTGTGCCGAGGAAGCTTGTATAGGCGGAGTGTGCTCACGCCATTGCATCTGTCACTGCACTGAGATAAATCTCCTGAGCTCTTCCCACAGTCAAGTGGAATATCATCCATATGCAAGGATGGTTCAATGTATGTAAACCACAGAATTTAGAACAAAAATACTTCATTACATAAATAGATAAAAAAGAAAAAAACATTAAAAATTCAAAATCCTTTTACGAATACATTTTTAATAAATTACTGATACAAGGCATCTACCTCAACATAACAAAGGTCACATTTAATAAACCAACAAATGACATAATACAAAACAGAGTAAATAGAAAGTTAATCTTCTAAGATCATGATTATGGCAAGGGTGCCCACTGTGACACAGAGGAAATAGAAAGTTATTCTTCAAGATCAAGATCAAGAAAAGGGTCCCCAAAGTGACTGCTTCTATTCTACAAAACTAGAAATACTTGTAAAAAAAACCTAAGCAAGAAAAAAGGTAAGTACTATTTACATCAGAAATATAAAGTTAAAACGTCTCTTCCTATCTGTATGCAGATTATGTAATCTTATATACAGAAAATCCAAAAACTGAAACTGTAAAATGATAGAACTAGAAAATTAATTCAGGAAAGATTATGATATGATATCTACACACCAATGGCTTGTGCCCTTGCACACTCTCAACAAAGTGTCTTCATGACTCTAGGGAATATTTGGGCTGTTTCAGAGGAAAGTGGGGAAAGAAAACTTGAACTGGCTAAACAACAAGGAGATGACAACCTAATGAAACAAGAACCCTGGATGTGTGTGTCCTTGGTCTTGGTTAATCCCCCATCATGTTCCCAGGGAGCTTTCCCCCCAGTGAGAAAAGCTCTGAGTCAGGTGCAGGTTCCATTTGACCCCCATCATGTGGGGACACGGTGACAGTGATCCCAAGGGTTACATCCAAAAATCAGTGTTAGGGTTTGGCTGGTGACATGTGCTGTGCAAGAATTCACAACTAAAATGAGAGATACAGAGAGAAAGTGTGTTTTACTTCCCAGAAAGGAAAGGGCTGGTGTATCACTAGTCAATACAGGGCACTTACAAAATGCACCTTCTACTTTAAAGAGTAATGTCTGCTGTTGCTAGGTGACAGGGAAGGGGGAATGATTTAGGGCTGAAGTTGAGCTTATACCAGGGGGATTGTCTTGAACAGTCACAGTTTGTTTGCTTTCAAGGAAACAATCTGGCAGATGTCCTAGGAAGGTGCCTTATCAGTATTTCCCCCAAGCCTGTGACATACTTGGAACAAAAGTTATGAGGATTCAAAAGAGGCTTTTTGAATTGGAGAGTTGTTCTGCCTCTGGATTTGCCTCCAGTAGTTACTACGTGAACTGGGTCCGCCAGTCTCCAGGGACGGGGCTAGAATGTATTTGTGCTATTACTGCTAATGATGAGAGCACATACTATGCAGACTCTGTGAAGGGCCAATTCACCATCTTCAAAGACAACATCAAGAACAGGCTGTATCTGAAATGAACAGCCTGAGCTCCGAGGACATGGCCATGTATTGCTGTGCAACAGACACAGTGAGGGGAAGTCAGTGTAAGCCCAGACACAAACCTCCCTGCAGCAGAAGCTGTGACTACCAGAGGGCGTTCAGGGTCCCTGAACACAAGGACCACCCCAGCAGCAGGTGCAGTTGGAGGTTTGGGCTGGTTTCCTGTGTGGTTTTCTCTTCATGTCACAGTTTCCATCAGGGAACCTCTGGATTCCCGATTGTGCACTTACCTCTAAAGTCTATGAGTTACAAAGTCTATTATAAAAAGAGACAACTTTCTCACATGGACAAATTGTAGAGTGTCTTTCAGACAATCTTGTGCCCAAATGACTATTAATTATCAAATCTTCTGACTCAGCCCCCCTAAATTTAACTAAAGCCTTTACTAACTCAATAGTGAAGCTCTACACAGGCCAGGGTCTCAGCCTGCCAGCAGCAGGACACGTGGATGCTGGACAGTGGCCACCACCGGCACATGAACGCAAAGCTAGAGAAGAAAGACCCTGGTAATTGACTTGTCATCACTCTCATAGCACCAATCGCAGGTGACACCATGAGGAGGAGGTAGGGACCCACCGTGTCTTGGAGTGAATGGCCAGGCTGATGATGTCCCACAGGCAAGGGCACCTTGAAAAGGTTTATCTCTTCATGGAGGTGTCTGTTGGTAGCAAGTCAGGCTTTTCAGAAAGTCAGACGTGGTTTCCTGGCTGGCATGGCTCAGTAGTTGGGCATTGACCTATTGACCAGGAGGTTAGGGTTTAATTATTGGTCAGGGCACATGTTTGGTTTGGGTTGTACAGGGAGCACAGATCAATGATTCTCTCTTTTCATTGATGTTTCTATCTCTCTCTCCCTCTCCTTTCCTCTCTGAAATCAATTAAAAATTTATGTAAAAAAAGAAAAAAATATTTGGATCCCCCAGGTAAGGACACTGGTTCAGGGTTTTATTGTGGATCAGTGCTGGGGTTGGGGAGGGTCCTGCTCACAGGAGGGGCTTGTGTGGGTTCAACGTCCCAGCTGCAGGACACAAGGGTGTATCCTCACTTTCTTAGTTTTCCACGTGCCAATCAAGAGAGAGAGGTATGAACCTTAACATGTCATTGTCAAACATCACAAATAGAGCCTGAGAAAGAACCAAGATGGTGGGTAGGTAAATGCCTGTACTCCTGATTGCCTCCCACAACCACTTGAAAATTACACCTAAAACACAGAACACTCATGATTCAGAACAGCCTGAACACTGGCTGAATGGAAGTGCTACAACTAGAAAAGAAAGAAGAACTCACATTGAGACTGGTAGGAGGGGCAGAGGCTGGGACTGGGCTGGTCTGCCACCCAACTCTGCCATTTTTTTTTTTTTAATTAGGAGGGAGATCCTCTTCGTAAAGGACACCCATGATGAACACGGGGTCCCAGCCCCATATCAGACTCCCATGCCAGGGCTGCAGGGATGGGAGAAAAAGACCTTGTCACTTTGGGTTGTAAATACTAGCAGGGATTATGGTTGAGTGACAGGGAGGCTGCTGGAATCACAGGTGTTCCTCTTAAAGGGCTGGCACACGAATTCACAGAGTCCCATGTCATCTGAGCCCCAGGGCCAGGAAACCCAGACTCATATGGGGAGGAATTGGATTTTCTGGCATGGGGGCAGGGACTCCAGGGAAGCTTTCTCCCAGACTGAGGTGCTGGCAGGGTTCATTGTTCCTATGCTAGGAACTCCCATGTCCCTGGTCTGACTGGCAGCCATATCTGAGTTTCCATCAGCACAGAGCACACAATTTGCTCTGTCCTGGTGATTCCTTGAAACCCCACCCCATCCAATTTGCAGCCCCATCCAAGCTGTTAGCAGCAGCTTTTGCATAGGAATGGGTTGTCCTGGCTCAGGCTTCAGACTTTGTTAAAATCTCCAAACAAGCTACAGCTGGGGACAGCATACCCCAAACCTACCCATAAAAGGCCCAAGACCTGGCACAAGCACCAGCCTGTCTTGCTTCAGAGCTGGGCCTCACATGGGCACCTCCAGGCCCAATACAAATAGCAAATAGCAGCCTTCTGTAGATCCCTCAAGAGCTCCTGCTGGGTGGCCTCAGGAAGTGGCTGACTTTGCACCTCCCTGGAGGCCCCAGAGCCAGTGAAGCCAGCAGACAGTTTTAGACCATAGCAGATTACAACTCTACACAGCCACAAGCAACACAATCAAGAAGCTGACTTAGTGAGCACCAGAGTCCCACTGAAGCAAAGTTTCTGTTCCACAGGAGTGTCTCCTGCACAGCAGCTCTCCCACTGTAGTCACAGCTGGTCCCCACAGCAAGTTGGCCTGGAGGTCAATTCCTCCAAGTGACACCAGCAGCAATCAAAGCTCAAATACAAGACTATGCACACAGCCCACACAGTTCAGGTGACTGGAGAGGCTGAACCACTGGGCCCTACAGGACACCTACTACACAAGGCCACTCTACCAACTCCAGGAGACATAGCAGCTCTACTAAATATATAGAAACAAACATAGGGAAACAGCCAAATGCAGAGACAAAGAAACATGTAACAAATAAAAAAAAACAAAACAAAACAAAACAAAAAAAAAAAAAAAACAAGAAAAAATGGAAGCAGGCAAGCTACTGGATATAGAGTTCAAAACCCTGGTTATAATGTTACTCAAGAATCTTCATGAGACTTTTAAGAATCTTAGTAAGAATGACAAAGACCTCAAAAGGAAGAGTCAGAAATTATGCATACACTAACTGAAATAAAGAATAATTTACATGGATTCAACAGTAGAGTAGAGGATTCCAGGAATAAAATTAGAGGTGAAGACAAATAGAGACTCTTAAAAGCACAAGAGAAAATCAGACTGTCAGCTGATTTCTCAACAGGAACTTTGCAGTCTAGAAGTGAGTGGCAAGACATATTCAAACTGATGAATGATAAGGACCTACAACCTAGATTACTCTACTCAGCACAGCTCTCATTTAGATTTGAGTACCAGATAAAGAGCTTCACAAAAAGGAGAAGAAAAACTAAAGGAGTTCATCACCAGCAAACCAGTATTATATGAGATGTTGACCAATATTCTTTAAAAAGAAGGAGGATGAGGAGGAGGAGAAGGAGGAGGAGGAAGAAGGGGAGAATGAGGAAGAGGAATAGGAGGAAGAAGAAAAAAGTCAAAGAAGATGAAGGAGAGATAAAAATATGGTCTATAAAATGGAAAAACATACATATCTATCAACAATTAAATCATAAAATCAAAATAAATAAGAATCTAATGAACAAAATAAAATGCTGAATAGAATAGAATCAGAGGTATGGAGTGTGGAACAGACTGAAGAATCTCAGAGGGAAAGGGGGAGAGAGGGTGGGAAAAAATGAACCAAAGATCTTACCTATGGACATAAATACTAGCGCAACAAAGGCCTGAGGTGAGACATGAACTGGGTAGAAAAGGGGAATGGAGGAAAAAATGGGGACATCTGTAATATTTTCAACAATAAAGATTTTTTAATAATAGAACCTGACTACTTATTTCACTAACACATATAAAATTTGAGTGCATATAAGGATCTAGAAACCATTGTGGGTAGAAAACAGTTCTAAGTCTTCAAAGATAAGAATAATGAGCACTTGTGAGCTCTGATAAGAAACAATAACAGGATTACCCAGATGCCTTAGGTCAAGTTTAAGGGTGGACACTGCTCACTCTGCAAGGTCATCAGCTTGTTCTGAAGGACTTGGATCAGCTTTCTGCTTCCAAAGACCAGGAGCTCCCCATTGGATGACAAGGATCCTCAGGTGGGGGAGCTCTATTAGAGCAGCCTCCCAACAGGGTGGGGTTGTGATTGGATACTTTAGTTGCTGCTACAGAGGATGCATGTGTCCCTTAAATACTCACACATTAAAATCTAATACCCAAGGAGATGATGTTCGGAGGTGGAGCTAGGGGACCTACTCAGGTCTTGAGGGTGGAGTTCTCATGAGTGGGGTTATTGCCCTTAAAAAAGAGGGCCGGGGCAGCTCCCTTGGTCCATTCACCTCTGAGATTCCAGCGAGAATTCAACCCCTAGGATGCAGGTGCTCACCAGAAACCCAACCTGCCAGAATCAAGGCTTGGATTTCCCAGCCTCTTCACCTGTGAACCCCCCACTCTGTGGACTGTCTCATAGTCCCGGGAATGTGTGGTGAGTGTGGTGTCACATGACCACAAGGATGGACCCAAGAGTTTCACTGCTGCATTGGTTGTTCAAAGTACACCCTGCAGTTTCTTCCAGTGATGAGCAAGGACAGCATTTCTCTGATGTTTTCTTCAAAAGACAGTCTCCTGGTGGAAGGTCATGGGAGGCTATGACACAGCTGTGGTGGAAAGGCAGCATGAGAGCTGGGGGAAGGCATGAGCCCTGTCAGTATCTCCTACATCAGCACGCAGGTAGGTGGAGGATTCCTGGAGGAGAAATCTGTAAATGCTTGGTTCTCACAGTCACCAAGTCACAGGGAGATGGCTGATGTCCTCCTGACACCCTGGTTATCAAGGCCACGTGGGAGGACCTTTGGCCCAAGGGCTTTAAGGGTGCATTTAGGTTTGACCATTTTAACTTAAGGATGTTATTCTCTCAAACTTTCCAGAGATTGCATGTAATAATGACAGTGGGGTACTTGAATCCTAGTAGCTCCCTACAGACCATTCATTGAATAATGATTCCTGTGATGTGAGCCCGTGGATGAGTCACTTGCTGTATAAGTTGGTCAGCCACTGCGGGGGAGGGGTGAAGAAGCTGAGCCTAGAGAGTGTCTATTGCAGAAAAAAGGCTCTAAGTGTGCATGGACCCGCATCCTCAGAAGGTTGTGGGCAGTGGTTATGTCTGGAAAGCACAGAAGAGCAGCCTTGCAGGTTCCAGCCCTGGGAGTTGGAG
This sequence comes from Myotis pilosus, assembly GCA_036010255.1. Classification (NCBI taxonomy): domain Eukaryota; kingdom Metazoa; phylum Chordata; class Mammalia; order Chiroptera; family Vespertilionidae; genus Myotis; species Myotis pilosus. The sequence continues at coordinate 591,341 of JASKON010000045.1, forward strand.
GTGGGGAGGAAGCTCTCTCTGGGTATCAATATCTGGACAAGGACACACGAAGAATTAGTCTGAGCTGGAATATTCTGGCCCTGTGGGTGGGGACATCATTGTAAATTACCTAGGGTGTAACTGGTGATGGTGGTATTAACAATAGCCACACAGCAGTACACAGACGAGCCACCCCTCATGAACATCTCCACACTCAGAGGTACTTGTCCCTCTGAGGACAAGGGGGACTGTTCTCTTTTTCTAAGAGGAGGAACCCATGCAAATGGGGAGTTCCTTCTGCTGAAAAGCCCAGCCAAGCCTCTGTACCTGCACCTCTGAGAGAGTAGCCCCACCCCCGGGACCTGCTGTCTCCATTCTTTCCAGATGTCAACCCAGAGGTAGCACCATGAAGTGTGGGCTGAGCTGGGCTCTTGCTCTGATGCTTTTACATGGTAAAATTATGGAGAAGCTGGGCCTTGTGAGTGTGTGTGGGTGTGAGGGTGTGTGCCTGCTCCTAATAACAACTCTTTTGTCTGCAGGTGCCCAGTGTGAGGTGCAGCTGGTGGAGTCTGGGGGAGGATTGGTGCAGCCTGGGGGCTCTCTGAGACTCTCCTGCAAAGGCTCAGGATTTACATTCAGTGATTATTATATAAACTGGATCCGGCAGGCCCCAGGAAAGGGGTTGGAATGGGTAGGTTTGATAAGAAACAAAGCCAACAGTCACACCACAGAATACGCTGCATCAGTAAAGGGCAGAGTCACTATCTCCAGAGATGATTCCAAAAGCACTGCCTACTTGCAAATGAGCATCCTGAGAGCCTAGGACATGGCCATATACAACTATGCAAGAATCACAGTGAGGGAAGTCAGTGTGAGATAAGACCCAAACTTCCCAGGCACAGGGCAAAGGGAGGCAGGGAGTGAGGGATACCTTATGGGGTTGAAGTTCCCTTTCCTGGGAGAAAAACTATGCTAGGAATTCTCCAATTCCCCTCACTCTGAGCCCCAACATCACTGATAGCAGTAGACTGAGAAATCAGGCCACTTAATAGGCTACCATATCATTTTAAGATCTCTCACTGTTTTTATTTCTGACCTTTTCTCCAGGTTAAAACATGATTATATTCAATGTGATTAGTCTGGGGTCTTTGCAATTATAAGGGAAGAGTTTGACCAGTGTGTCATAACACATAAAAAGTTTTCAAAATCAAGAATCAAGGGTCTCCCTTTTTCCTGTGCTTGGGAAGTAGTTCCTCATATCAAAATAACCTCATAAGTGAATACAATGTGACAGAAAAAAAGGCTGTGCTTTTTAACAATTTTTACACCAAATGGAACATAATTACCATGTAAACTGACAATGACAAACATTTGGTAATTGTAGATATATGTAAATGTTGGATGTCAGAAGCTAAACAAATGCTGACCCTATTAAATTTGTTTGAAAGATGAATGAGAATTTACAAAAGTAACTTACTCATCTAGTACAAAATTTTCCTATGCTCAGGTGAGGTTGTCTTTGACCAATTTCCAATGAATCTCATGACATAGGTGGGTGTTGTCCCAACTTAACTGGTGAGTGAGTTCAAGGAAAGAGATGCTGCCATAAGGGCCCCAAAATGACCAGGGAATACCAAGCTCGGTCCCCTACTTGTAAGGAAAGTTCTGCCCCACATGCAAATTTCTCATCAAGCTCCAGGGTACATCCTCTCCTGGGCTGTGCAGGCTCACAGCTCTCTCCTCACACTGGGCTGAGTTCTCTGGGAAGGCAGAGCTGTGCTCTAGAAGACAATGAGACTGCTGGGTCTTCTCCTCTGCCTGGTGACAGCCCCCCAAGGTGAGGGTCTCAGGGGTCAGGCAGGGGTCATGGGATGGCGGTGACTGCACATGACTGACAGGGCTGGTGCTCCTTGTCCCCAGGTATCTTGTTCCAGGTGCAGCTTCAGGAGTCAGGCCCAGGACTGGTGAAGCCCTCACAGACCATCTCCCTCACCTGCACTGTCTCTGGATTTTCTTTAACGAGCTACCATGTGCAGTGGATCCGCCAGGCTCCAGGAAAGAGGCTGGAGTGGGTGGGGATTATATGGAATGGTGGAGGTACAAACTATAACCCATCACTGAAATCCAGACTCAGCATCACCAGAGACACCTCCAAAAGCCAAGTTTACTTAAAACTGAACAGCCTGAGAACTGAGGACACTGCCATGTATTACTGTGCCAGAGACACACAGTGAGGGGAAGTCAGTGTGAGCCCAGACACAAACCTTCCTGAGGAGACAGCAGGGCTGGGTTGCAGGGGTTGCTCAGGACCCACAGCACAGAGAGCAACCCCAGAAGCAGGGGCAGAAGGAGGTGGGGAGGGAAGGGCCTTCCTGTTGGGCATAGGGATTTCCTCTCAGATGCCACCAGGGATGATTCTTCCTTCTCATACTCTCACTGCTGACAACAATGAAGAGGGGACATTGTCTGTTTGCAGGTGACATGTCAACAGTGATGGGTGCCTCTCCTTCATGAAGTCTCCTTCACAAATTTTAATGGTATTTTTTCAGTGTCTTTTCAACTTTTTGATGATGAGTGTGAAGTCCGCAGGTGAGTTTCTGGGAATGGGTTGTGTGCACATTTCTGCATCCATCCCTCAGGGATCACAGCTACCCTCAGTGTCTGACTCTCCGTGTGCCCTCTCCCCTCCTGGTTCCAGGTAGATCACAGGGCCCTCTAATCTGCTGAAAGGCATGAGCACACTCAGGGCTCAGGGACCTCACCCATCCTCTTTGGGTCCACATTGATCCCTGGAAGAGCTGTCAGCTCAGTGCACCAAACACATCCGTCCACATGAGGGGTCCATGTTCTCCTGAAGGAAGCAGTGAATCACCACAGTGGGGACAGGTGACCCTGGGGGCTGTGATGTGCATCATCAAACTTTTCCCTCCATCTTTCCTCCTGAAGACAAGGTTTTCTAGCTTCACTGTAGGTGAGATGTGCATCGGGAACATGTTGGAAGCTAAGGAACATCCATGGGACCCCCTGTATCCATACTGTCCTCTTACTACTTGCCCAGGAAACACAGAGTCACATAGACACATAGTCACACACACATAGTCACAAACAGTCACACACAAACACACATAGTTACAAACACAGCCTCCCACAGGCAGCCCTTCAATACAGGCCCCCTGACACATACAGTCACACTCATTTCTGAAAAGACATGCATTCATACATAACCAGTGATACAAAACTGTTCATGTCATTACACACTGTACTTTATGAATGCTATATATGAAAACATGATTATGTGTCATTCTCTGTATGCCATCTATTATATACTAGAGGCCCAGTACACAAAATTTTGTGCACTGTGGGTGGGGGGAGTTCCTCAGCCTGGCCTGTGCCCTCTCGCAGTCTGGGAACCCTTGGGGGATGTCCGCCTCCTAGCTTAGACCTGCTCCCCAGGAGACCTGGCCTAAGCTGGTAATCAGACATCCCTCTGGCAGCCCTGGAGCCCTCGGGGGTTGTCCACTTGCCAGAGGGGAGCAGGCCTTAGCAGCAGTTGGACATCCTTAGTGCTGCTGAGGAGGTGGGAGAGGCTCCCATACCACCGCTGTGCTGGCAGCTGGCAGCCTGGCTTGTGGCTGAGCAGAGCTCCCCTTGTGGGAGCTCACTGATCACCAGGGGGCAACTACTGCATTGAGTGTCTGCCCCCTGTGGTCAGTGTGTGTAATAGTGACCAGTCATTCCCAGTTGTTCTGCTGTTAGGATCAATTTGCATATTCCCCTTTTATTATATAGGATAGAAGCCTGGTGCATGGGTGGGGGCCAGCTGGTTTGCCCTGAAGGGTGTCCTGGATCAGGGTGGGGGTCCCGCTGAGGTGCCTGGCCAGCCTGGGTGAGGGGCTGATGGCTGTTTGCAGGCTGGTCAAGCCCCCCAGTGGGGATCCTCACCCCATGGGAGTGTGGCCAGCCTGGGTGAGGGGCTGATGCTGTCTGCAGGCTGGTCAAGCCCCCCCCCCCCAGTGGGGACCCTCACACCATGGGAGTGTGGCCAGCCTGGGTGAGGGGCTGATGGCCGTTTTCAGGCTGGCCATGCCTGCAGGCTAGAAGCAGGTATCTGAGATTTATTTATCTTCTATAATTGAAACTTTGTAGCTGTGGTCTAGCTCAAAGCCTGGGTTGCCCCTGGCAACCCAGGTTCCCAGCCCCTCCTTGAGTGGAGGCCATGCCAGCTGGAAGCATGTATCTGGGATTTATCTTCTATAATTGAAAATTTGTAACCTTGAGTGGAGCCCACTGCCAGCCAGGGCAGGCAGGAAGCTTGGCTTCTTCCATCTCCAGGGGCAACCCAAACCTCCTGCTTGTTCCAGCTCCATTGCTGCCGCCATCTTTGTGACAGAGCAAGGGAGTGACAGTTAATTTGCATCTTACTCTTTTATTAGATAGAATAACTATGCTAATAAACGCCTAGGTGGCCATCATGCCCTGTCGCATCACACCCTCATGCCATCACAAGATGGCAGAGCACACAGCAGAGGCAGGGCCCTGCAGAGTATATGGGTCGTGGCAGGGGAGGGCAATGGCAGCAATCTTACAGGCAGGGGAGGGCAGTTGTGGGCGATCAGGCCAGCAGGAGAGCAGTTAGTCATCAATCAGGCTGGCAGGACTATGGTTAGGGGGCTATTAGGCTGGCAGGCAGAAGTGATTAGGGGTGATCAGGCAGGCAGGCATGCTAGCGGTTAGGAGCCAGCAGTCCTGGATTGTGAGAGGAATGTCAATCTGCTGGTTTACTGGCAGTTAGACATCCTCCGAGGGGTCCCAGACTGGAGAGGGTGCAGGCAGAGCAGAGGGACACCCCTTCCCATGCAAAATTTTTATATTCTGGACCTCTAGTTAGCATATAGAATGACAATTATTAACATTTGTTAATTGCAGATATCTGTAAGTGTTGGATTTCAGAAGCTAAACAAACGGTAATCCCTAAGAAATTTGTTTGAAAGATGAATGGGAATTTACCAATGTAACCTACTCATCTAGTTCAACATTTCTTCTTCTGCTCAGGTGAGGTTGTCCTTGACCTAATCCCAATGAGTCTCATGACCCAGGTGGGCACCATTCCATGACTCACCTGGTGAGTGAGGTCAAGGGAGGAGAGGCCCCAACATGGGACCCAAAATGACCAGAAATACTGACCTCAGTCCTTCTACTTGTAAGGAAAATCCTGCCCCACATGCAAATTTCTCTTCAAGCTCCAGAGTAAATCCTCTCCTGGGCTGTTCAGACTCAAAGCTCTCCCCTCACACAGGGCTGAGGTCTGGAAAGGCAGAGCTGTGGTCTAGAAAAAGATGAGACTTCTGAGTCTTCTCCTGTGCCTGGTGACAGCCCCCCAAGGTGAGGGTCTCAGGGGTCAGATAGGGGTCATGGGGTGGCTGTGACTGTAGGTGACTGACAAGGACTGATGCTCCTTGTCCCCAGGTGCCCTGTCCCAGGTGTAGCTGCAGGGGTGGGACTCAGGACTGGTGAAGCCCTTGCACACCCTCTCCCTCACCTTCACAGTCTATGGATTCTCCATTACAACCAGTAGTAATGACTGGAGCTGGATCTGCCAACCCCCGGGGAAGGGGCTGGAGTGGATGAGGTGCATAAATCATAACAGAGACAATAAGTACAGCCTCTCCCTCAAGAGCCATACCGCCATCTCCAGAGACACATCCAACAACTAGTTCTTCCTACAGCTGAGCTCTGTGACCACCGAGGACAAGGTAGTGTATTAGTGTGTGAGACACATCGAGAGGGAAAACCAGTGTGAACCCAGACACAAACCTCCCTGAGGGAGACAGCAGGTCTGGGCTGCAGGCTGCACTCTGAACATCAGGGGCCCTCAGGACTCACCATAGAGAGCACAGCCTATGAGCAGGGGCAGAGAGAGGTAGGGAATGGAGGGCCTTCCACTGGGCCCAGGGATTTCCTCTCAAGCTCTCAGCTGCCCCCAAGGATGATTCTTCTTTCTCATATTCTCACTGCTGACAACAATGAAGAAGGGACATAGTCTGTGAGCAGGTGACATGTTGGCATTAAGGTGGACTCTCTTTCACCAAGTCTCCTTCTCAAATTCTAAAAGTGGTTTTCACTGTCTTTTCAACATTTCACAGTGTGAACTCCGCAGGTGCGTTGCTGGGACTGGGTTGTGTGCACAGCTCTGCATCCATCCCTTGGTGGGCACAGCTACCCTCAGTGTCTGATTCTCCGTGTACCCTCCTCCTCCTGGTTCCAAGGAGATCACAGGGCCCTCCCTCTGCTGAAAGGCCTGACTACACTCAGGGCTGGTGGATCTCACCCATCCTCTCCAGATCTACATTGACCCCTTGGTCAGCTGTCACCTCAGTGAACCAAATCCAGGATGCCCTCACATCGGCCCTCCTCTCCTGCAGGACACAGTGCTAACCCCACAGTGGGGACAGGTGACCCTGAGGGCTGGTATGTGCATTATTGAACTCCTCCCTCCACCTTTTCTCCTGGATCCAAGGTTTTCTAGCTTCACTGTGAATGAGATATGCATGGGAGCATGTTGGAAGCTGAGGAGCCATCCATGGCACCCGCTGCATCCATACAATCCTCTTACTATTTGCCCAGGAAACAGAGTCACATAGTCACACAGGGTCACAAACAGTCACACACACACACACACACACACACACAGTCACACACAGTCACACACACACGGTCACACACACATACACACGCACACACAGTCACACATGCACACAGTCACATACTCCTTTTTGAAAAAGATATGCATTCACACATGAGAAGTGCTACAAAACTGTTCATCTCATTACACACTGTGTAATGAATTCTATATAAGAAAGCATGGCGTGGCCACGTGAAATAAATATGTGGTCTGTAAGCAACTATTATTTCAACACTGACCACACCCAATGAAGATCAATATTTGTATATCTCAGTCCACTTGGTAGGTGCCAAAATTAGGAATTTGAACCCAACATTTCTAGATTGTTATGAATTTTTAAAAAAGAATTAAAGTAATAGTGAAAACTTTCCAACAGATAATAACCAAGGGCCAAATGGACTCAATGGTGAATTCTACCAGAATTTCAAAGAAGAATTGATAATGTTTTAATCAACTTGTATGCATGCATATAAGCATAACCAATGGACATAAGGCACTGGGGGGTAGGGGAGGCTAGGGGACTGTCAGGGGCGGGGGTGAAAAAGGACACGTATGTAATACCCTTTGTAATACTTTAAGCAATAAAAAAATAAAAAGAAAAAAGAAAATAAAAATACCAGAATATCTTGAAAAAAAAAAGAATTAAAAGAAGAGGCAATACTTCCAAATAGATTTATTGAGATGACCATTACACTGATACCAAAGCCACATAAGGACACACAAAAATGACAGATAAATATTCCCGATAAAAATAAATTCAAAAACCCTCAACAATATACTAAGAAACTTAACAGCACATTGAAAGCACAATTTACCACCCTCAAGTGAGATACCATACCAGCATGTAAGCATAGTTCAACATATGTAAGTAAAAAAAAATGTAATACATCTTATCCACAGAATGAAGGATAGAGTATACATCATATAAACAGATACAGAATAAAGTCTTTAAAATTGAAAATCCCTTCAGAGTTACAATTCCTAACAGATTAGGTGTAGAACTGATGGAACTCAATATAATAAAGGACACATTTTAAAAGCCAACAAGTGACACCAAGTTTACACAGAGAAAATTTCAACACTGTTATTCTTAAATCAGGACCAAGACAAGGGTTTCCCAGTGACTACTCTATTCTTCAAAACCAAAAGTCCTTGTCAGAATAATTAGACAATAAAATGAAATTTAAAATTTCTAAATCAGAAAGAAACAAGATAAAATGTTTTTGCCTTATCTGTATGCAGATGACATGATCTTGTACATAGAAAACCCTACAATCTGTATGAAAAGCTAATAGAGGTAGAATTCAGGACAGATGTAAGATACAAAACCAATACACAAATGGCTTGTGCCCCTGCACACTCTTAAGAGAGTGTCTTCATGACTATAGGAAACATGTGAGGCTGTTCCAGAGGAAAGTGATGGAAGAAAACTTGAACTGGCTAAACAACAAGGAGATGACAACCTAATGAACAAGACCCCTGGACATGTGTGTCCTTGCTCTTGGTTCATTCCCCCCATTCATGTTCCCAGGGAGCTTTCCCCACCAATATTGCAGTGTCGAGTGCATGTTCCAGTTGACCCCAACATGTAGGGACATGGTGGCAGTGTTCCCAAGGGTCACATGCAGACATTAGTGTCAGGGTTTGGCTGGTAACATGGCTGTGCAGGAATTCACAACTAAGTGGAGAGATACAGAGAGGGAGACTGTTTTACTTTACAGAAAGGAAAAGCACTGGTGTGTCAGTAGTCAATATAGGGCAGGAACAAAATGAAGCTTTCACTGTAAAGAGTAATGTATGCTGTTGCTAGGTAACAGGGAAGGGAGAAGGATTTAGGGTTTAAGTTGTGCAGATACCAGGGGGATTATCTTGAAAAGTGACAGTTCATTTGTTTTCAAGAAAACAGTTTGCAAATGTCCTCGGAAGGTGTCTTATCAGTATTTCCCCCAACCCTGTAACATGCTTAGATAAAGAGTCATGAGAATTCACAAAGAAGCCTGTTTGAAGAGGAGGGATGAAGGGAAATTTCCATTAACTAGACACTCATTGTTGTGAATGTTCCCTGAGCTCTGAAAACAGCAGGGAGGAGGAGGATGCAAGAATGCAGCCTTGAGAGTAGCTTACCTTGTCCCTCAGTTTGAACAGAGGGGTTGTTTGAATCAGAGAAGCTAACCATGTTGGGGTTCAATTATCAGATACTTCTCATAAACTGTGGTGACCACAGCAAAGAAAAAGAAAGAGCCTTTTTCTGTCCTTACAAAAAGGTTTCCAATCACAACATTTTCATAACTTAAAGTGAATTACTCCAAAATCATTACTGACATCTTCACCTAAACACACCTGGTGATGACTAAGAGTTTTCGATATCCTAATGTATGAAACTGATTTTCCAAAAGAGTCCAGAGAAAAAAAACACACACAACAAAGGAGGCCGGGCAGTTGCCACACATTTAGCACCAAACTCTCCTGAAGTAATAGGGCCCAGGAGCTCTGTCTGTGTCTCTATAGTTCATATTTCTGATTCCCAGGGACCCACATAGATCCTCCTCTCTTCCCCAGCACTTGGTCCACTGGCTCTAGGCTCACACTCTGGTCTTAGTTTATCCTCTGATCACTTTGTAGGGGAAATAGTGTCAGATGGAACTTTTCATTTTCTGAACATGAACCTCCTGCACTTTTAATTCTTTCTCAAGTTGTAAAGTTTGATTTCTTTTGATTGTTGTTATTTTGACTGTCAAAGACATCTCTTAGTTTAAACCTTCTCTTTTTACTTGTATAGCAGTTTTCTGTCCTGGGTTCTGTACAGGTCTCCTGCAGGAGGTGGGTCCAGTGGGGAGGGTACAGGCCCATATGTGGGGAGTAACTCTTCACAGACAGCACCCTCAGACATGTCACACACCGGGACAATGTCCTTAATGTCAGAATCCATTCCCAAAGCTACCTATGTAGTAAGAGGACATGCAAATAGGGGCCCCTCTGCTCATATAAACCAGCCCAACCCAAACCCTGCAACTCTGGGACAGGATCCCCAGGCATTCCCATTCCATGATCGGGACTAACACAGACCACTCACCATGGAGTTTTGGGATGGCTGGATTTTCTTTGTGGCTATTTTAAGAGGTAATTTATGGAGAACAAGAGACGCTGAGTATATGAGCGGAGATGAGTGAAAGAAACAGTGGACGTGTGAGAGTTTCCTGACTAGAACGTCTTTGTGTTTGCAAGTGTCCAGTGTGAGGTGCAGTTGGTGGAGTCTGGGGGGGGGGAGGCTTGGTGCATCCTAGGGGGTTTCAGCTGGCATCAGAGGAGTGTGAGCCCAAAGCCAGAGAAGAAAGACCTTGGTGGTGAAGGTCATTGACTTGGCATCATGCTCATAGCACCGAGAATATGTAACACTCAGCAGAGGCAGTGGAGGCTCAGCATTATAACAGTTCTTTGTAAAATCACCCATAATAAGACTCATTAAAGAAAATATTATTAAATTTGATTTGGTTAAAACTAAAGACTTTTGTCCCACCAAAATAGTCTATTGAGAAAATGAAAACACAAAGATAAATGTAAAGGAATATATTTCTAAATCTCATGTATGATATGAGAACTATAAAATACACATAAAAGATGTTATATGTTTGTGGGAGAGCCCAGCACCCTGTGACCACATTAACCCCCAGGGAAAGGGATGATGGGGGCTGAGAGTGAGGAATGCCTCTCACGGTTGAAGTTCCTTTCCTATGAGAAATTTTATGGAAGGAATTCTCTTCATTCACCTGCTTTTTCGTCTCCTTACCCCAAATCACTGGTAACAGTAGATTGAGAAAACAGGTTGATCTCCTTCCATGGTCATTACAGCATATGGTTCTGAGTTGTACACATACATGATCACTGCTCTAATTTCTTGTATTTTACCCACTTGAAGCCATTAATATTTCTGGGGTCTCTGCCATAGGCCATGGGCTTGCATATCAAATAGTTTGCACAGGAAGCTGTAGACACAATCACAAAATTGCCAACCTCAAAAATCATAAATGACCCACCTGCTGTGGTTAGGAGGTAGTTTCTCAAATAAGAATAATATTGTAAATTAAGATATAAGATACTGAAAATGTCTGTCCATTATCTTTATTTTTCACAATGGTCAGAATTATTTCTATAAAATAGATTCAAAAATTTTGGAAATGTAGATACAATAAGATTTTGAGATTCAGAAATGGTTTGAACAAATGCTAATTACATTTACACCTGTTTGAAAGATGCTTGAAAAATTAAAAGTGTAACTTACTTATCTAGTCCACCATTTCTTCTTATGCTTAGAATGTTTATGCCATTCTTTGACCTGATCACACTGTGCTTCATGATCCAGGTGGTCCTCTTTCCCTGACAAACATGGTGAGTGAGGTCAAGGAAAGAGATTCCCTCTCAAAGATGTCGGAATGACTAGGCAAGTCTCACTCAGGCCTACACTTATAGGAAAGGCTGCCCCACATACAAATTTATCTTCAAGCTCCAGGGTAAATCTTCTCTTGGGCTGTGCAGGCTCACAGCTCTCTCCTCACACACGTCTGAGGTCTCTGGAAAAGCAGAGCTGTGGTCTAGATAAAGATGAGTCTGCTGGGTCTTCTCCTGTACCTAGTGACAGGCCCCTCAAGGGTATTTTCTCTCTCTCTCTTTCTCTTCAGAGACCATCCTCAGTGTTCTCCTTGTCCTGGTTTTGGGAAACTTTCCCACAACGTGAGTCTCCAACACAGCCCAGGCTGTATGGTGAGCTCACGGTCTAACTCCACATGCACACCTGTCCCCACAGGAGCCCTTCCATATGACAAGCCCACAGTAAATAAAACATATGCACATCCCACGGACAGTAGAACCTGGATGGAACCCATCAGAATGGTGCAAAGGGCCCTTGTGGGCTGCTCCTGGTCACTTCTCACCTTTACAGATGCCAGGATTTGCTGTTTCTGGTACCACAGAAGCAGAAAATGACCTCAGCACTCTGTAAAGGTGTCACACAAGCACTGCTGTGATATAATACCAGAGTGTCTATTCCAGATAGTGTAGTTTAATAGAGACATTTAACACAGCTTCATTGAAAATCATCTCAACACACAGCAATCTTGAGAAATCAAGCATCTTAGTAAAGGAGACAACTACAGTTTTCCCATTCTTGTTTACTTATAATTGTGTGCTAAATTTTGACATTTCGTAATGATGACCTTGAATCCTCTGTAGATTATTCCTTTGAGGGTTCATATGGGTCATAACCCAGGGTGAGGCTCCTTGTTGGACATAAATATCTATCATAGCATTTTCCTAACCTCCATATTATAGGTGTTGTAGTCTCCCACCATCACCTCTCATCTCCAGGATGGAGGAGAGTTCCCACATTTCCTCATAGGACTTCTTTGATGGGGTTCCTGAAGCTTTGATGGGGTTCACAAAGATATCTTTGTGTCTGCAAAGATTCCCCAAGTCATGCACTGCTCCCCTGACCTCTCTGTGTCTTCCATGGTCTCCTCCTGACAGCTCTGGTAACTATAGAACCTGTCACCACTAAGGAATGGGACTTGGTAAAATCATGAGCCAGTTCTTTGAAAAGAGAAAAGATTAATGAATCATTATCCAGACTCATCAGAAAACAAAATGAGGACCCAGATATAAATAAAATCATAAATGAAAGCAGAGAAGGAACAAATGACACCCCAGAAATAAAAAGATTGTAACAAAATACTAAGAACAACTATATGCCAACAAGCTGGACAATGTAGATGAAATGGACAAATTCCTAGAAAAACACAATTATCTGAAAACTGAAGCAGAGAGAATCAGAAAACCTGAATAGGCTAATAACAACTGAGGAAATAGAATCAGGAATCAGAAAAATCTCACAGCACACAAAAGCACTGGTCTCAATGACTTCACAGGGGAGTTTTACCAAACATTCAAAGATGAACTAATACCTATATTCCCCAAACTATTCCAAAAAATCTAAGAGGAAGGAACACTTCCAAACCCTTTTTATGAATTCATTATTATCCTAATTCCAAAACCAGGTCATACTACTAAAAAGGATAATTACAGGCCAATATCCCTGATGAACATAGATGCTAAAATCCTCAAAAAAATATTAGAAAATCAGATCCAGAAATATTTTAAAAAGATTACTAGCATACCCCATGACCAAGTGGGATTCATTCTAGCAATGCAAGACTGGTACAATATTCACAACTCAATAAATGTGATACATTACATAAAAAAAAAAAACACTAAAAGGCAAAAATCACATGACCATATCAATAGATTCAGAAAAAATATTCAACAAAATCCAACATCCACTTTTGATAAATACTTTCAGCAAAGTGGGAAAAATGGGCTCATATCTCAATATAATAAAAGAAAGCATGACAAACCAAGAGTCAACATCATACTCAATGATCAAAATCTAAAAGCACTTCCCCTAAGAAAAGGCACAAAACAGACATGTCTGCTTTCACCCCTCTTATTCAACACTAGAGGCCCCGTGCATGGGTTTGTGCACCAGTGGGGTACCTCAGCCTGGCCTGTGCCTCTCATAATCTGGGACCCCTGGGGGATATAGTAGTGCACAAAGTGGCAGGCCGCCAGGGAGGAGCTTGAGCCTGGGCCAGGTGCCACTCCCACTCATCTTGGCCCTGCTGTGCCTGCTGCCACTGCTCAGTAGCACTCCCGTAAAGGCAGAAGAGGCTTGCACAATCACAGCTATGCTTGCCAGCCATCAGCCTGGTGTCTGGCACCCACTGGTCAGCTGAGCAGTGCTCCCTCAGTGGGAGTACACTGACCAGCAGGGCGTAGCTCCTGCATTGTCTGTCCCCTGGTGGTCAGTGAGCATCATAGCGACTGTTGACTTGTCCTTTGGTCATTCGGTCAGCTTAGGCTTTTATATATGTAGACTAGAGGCCCAATGCACAAAATTTGTGCACCAGTGGGGTCCCTAGGCCTTGCCAGTGTTCAGCACCTATCAAGGCCTTCTCGTCCAGTACCAATCAGGGCTGGGTTGGCCCAGGCCTGTCAGCTGCAGCGGGGGGGACTGGGGGAGGGACCATGGGAGGTTAGACTGCTGGGGGGAGAGATGGGTGGAAGGACTGTGGGAGAATTGCCAGCCAGGGGGAAAGACCAAGGGAGGTTGCCTGGCCATGGGAGGTTGGCTGTGGGAGCACACTGACCACCAGGGGGCAGCTCCTGCATTGAGAGTCTGCCCCGGTGGTCAGTGTGCACCATAGTGACTGATCGACTGGTTGTTCTGGTCGCTCCAATCATTCAATCGCAATGGTTGCTTAGGTTTTTATATATATAGACTAGAGGCCCAATGCATGAAATTCATGCACGGGGGAGTGGGGGCGGGCAGGCAGGTCCCTCAGCCTGACCTGCACTCTCTCCAATTTGGGAGCCCTCAGGGAATGTGCTACTGATGGCTTGGGCCCACTTCCTGTGGTTCTCTGCTCTCTGTAGGGCCTGCCTGCTCCACACCACAGGGATGGGCAAGCAGGCCCTGCTGGGTGCTGCCTGCGGGCCCCGCTTACCTGCTCACAGGTCGCCGCCACTGCCACCCAGCAGGCCCTGCTGAGTGCTGCCTGCAGGTCCTGCTTGCCTGCTCCCCAGTTGCCACTGCCACTGCCAAGCAGGCCCTGCTGGGTGGTGCCTATGGCCCTGCTTGCCTGTTGGGCTCACGTTGCCGGGGTGATGATGCCAGCGTCCTGCCCAGCTGCTATGTGCGCCACCATCTTTCTTGCAGAGTGATGGTTAATTTGCATATTACTCTTTTATTAGATAGGATAGTACTAGAAGTCCTAGCCACAGTGATCAGACAAGAAGAAACAAAAGGCATCAAAATTGGAAAGAAGGAAGTAAATCTCTTATTATTCATGGTTGACATGATATTGTACTTAGAAATGCTTAACTATGCCACAAAAAAATATGAGATTTAATGAACGAATTCAGCAATGTAGTAGGATACAAATTTAACCCCCAGAAATTGATGGCATTTTTATACACTGATAATGAATTTTCAGAAAAGGAAACCAAACCATCACATTTACCATTGCAACCAAAAATTAAGATACTTAGGAATAAACTTAACCATGGAGGTAAAAACAAAAACAAAAACAAAAACAACAACAACAAAAAAACAACTTTGACTCGAAAAATACAGGATGTTGAATAAAGAGATAGAGGAAGATATAAACAAGTGAAAAATATATCGTGTTAATAAATTGGTAAAATTAACATCATTAAAATGTCCATACTACCCAAGGAGGCAGATTCAATGAAATCCCTTTATAAATAGCAACAGCATATTTCACAGATCTAAAATAAATACTCCAAAAATTTATATGGAACCAAAAAAGACCCCAGTTAGCTACAGGAATCTTGAGAAAAAAGAACAAAGTTGGGAGGATCACAATACAAGATATTAAGTTATACTCCAAAGCCACAGTAATCAAAACAGCCTGGTACTGGCACAAGAACAGGCATATAAACCAATGAAACAGAACTGAGAACCCAGAAATTGACTCAAGCCATTATGCTCAATTAATATTTGACAAAGTAGGCAAGAACATACTATGGCGTCAAGACAGTATCTTCAATAAATAATGTTGGGAAAATTGGACATAAAAGGGCAAAAAATGAAACAAGACCTCCAACTTACACCAGACAGAAGTGTAAACTCAGAATGGATAAAAGACTTAAATGTAAACATGGAAACCATAAAAATTCTAGAAGAAAACATAGACAGCAAAATCTCAGACATCTCTAGTAGCAATATATTTACAGATGCATCTCCTAAGACAAAGGAAACTAAGGAGAAAAAATAAACAAATGGGACTACATCAAAATAAAAAAGCTTCTGCACAGCAAAAGCAATCATTAACAAAATGAAAACAGATTCCACAGTAAGGGAGAACTTATTTGGCAAGGATACATCTGATAAAGGGCTAATATAAAAAATACAGTATATAAGGAACCCATACAACTTAAACAAAGGAAAACAAGCCCTAACCGGTTTGGCTCAGTGGACAGAGTGTCAGCCTGAGGACTCCAGCGTCCCAGATTCAATTCCGGTCAAAGGCATGTACCTTGGTTGCAGGCACATACCCAGTAGGGAGTGTGCAGGAGGCAGCCAGTCGATGTTTTTCTCTCATCGATGTTTCTAACTCTCTATCCCTCTCCCTTCCTCTCTGTAAAAAATCAATAAAATATATTTAAGAAAAAGGAAGACAAACAATACAATTAAAAAATGGGCAAAGGACCTAAATATACACTTCTCCAAATAGAATATACAGATGGCCAAGAGACATACGAAAATTACTGTCACTAATCATCAGATAGATGCAAATTAAGATGACAATGAGGTATCACTTCACACCTGTCATAATGGCTACTATCAATAAATCAACAAATGACAAGTACTGGTGAGGATGTGGAGAAAAGGAAACCCTAGTGCACTGCTGGTGGGAATACAGACTGGTGCAGCCATTAATGGAAAACAGTATGGAGTTTCCTCAAAAAATTAAACATGGAAGTGCCATTTGACCCAGTGATCCCACTTCTAGGAATATATCCTAAGGAACCTGAAACACCAATTAGAAAGAATATATGCACTCCTATGTTCATAGCAGCACAATTTATGTATAATGACCAAGACCTGGAAACAGCCCAAGTGCCCATCAGTAGATGAGTGGACAAAAAGCTGTGGTTCATTTACTCCATGGAATATTTTGTGACAGTAAAAAAGAAGCATGGAGGGACCTTGAGACAGCATGGAGGGACCTGTAGAGTATCATGCTAAGTGAAATAAGTCAGTCAGAGAAAGTCAGGTATCATATAATCTCATTCATATGTGGAATCTAATGAAAAAAATAAACTGATGAAAAAAATGGATTCAGAGACCTAGATGCATGGACCAGACTGTGGAATCTCAGAGGGAAATTGGGGTAGGGTGGTTGGGTGGGAAGAGACCAACCAAAGACCATGTATGCATATATGCATAATCCATGGATGCAGACAATATGATGGTGAAGTCTTGGGGAAGGCTAGAAAGGGTCATTGGGGAATTAAATGGGACATTCTATATAATAAAAGCCTAATACACAAAGTGTCAGGTTGATCGACTGCTGTTCAACCAATCGAAGTTTAATATGCTAATGATATGCTAAGGCCACTCAATCGTTGGCTATGATATGCACTGACCACCAGGGGGCAGACAGTTGACCAGTCCCTATGACATGCACTGACTACCAAGGGGCAGACGCTCAGACTGGTAGGTAGGTTAGCTTGCTGCTGGGTTCCGGCCAATTGGGACTGGGCAAAACAGGCTGGACTCACCCTGGAGCCCTCCTGTGGTCCCTCCCTGGCTGGCCAACCTCCAGCATCTCTTCCCAGCCCCAACTGTGCACGGGTGGGGTCCCTCAGCCTGGCTGGCACCCTCTCGCAATCCAGGACCCCTCAGGGAATGTTGGAGAGCCGGTTAAGGCCCAATCCCACAGACCAGGCCCAGGGACCCCACTGATGCATGCATTCATGCACTGGGCCTCTAGTACGTAATAATTTCAACTGTGGATGAAAGGGGCCACATGCTGACCTGACAAGCTCAGGGGAGGCCTGCATGGCATTCTTGAAAAATCTGAGACCTAAAGTAACCACAAAGGATGGTCTGAAATTACACTTGAACTAAAAGCAGTTATGGTGGGCAGTTACGTCCTAGGCCAGTATCTTCACTGACAAGGTCAACCTTTACCTTAGCTGAGCCTATCTGTCTTTTTGCATCTATGATAACATATCCTTGAAATGTCTGGGTAACTTGTGACTTCCCTGGGGCACAGCCAAATGTGCTGGGCCCCAGGACAGAAACCACAAATTCCTTTATCATCATGTTAATTGTTCCTGCACCCACCTAAGTATGTATCCATCATTTTACTTTTTATCCAATCCCAGGGGTTTCCCCACTTTGCTTTATCCCTCCTCCTTAATCTATCACCAATGAATTTTATGTAACCCACCTATGTTCCTCCTTTGATTGGAATGTATAAATACAAATGTAACCCTGCCATTCTCCGGAACATTATCTCAATTCATTGAGGTTCTGCTTCCTGGCATATGTCGACAGTTTGGCTCAAATAAACTCACAAAAATTCTTTACAGGTTTCAATGGTTTTTTTACGTTAACACAACAATAAAGATATAATTTCTAAAAAAAGAATTAGGACTTGGACCCTCAGACTCCCAATGAACATGATTCTTGTGTCCTCAATCTTCTCTCAGGTGTGGTCAAGACCTCAGCTATGAAATACTCTGCCTCATGAATACGCAAAAGAGAGGAGGTAGACTAGCTTAAATATGGATAAGTCTGTGCCCTGAGGGTATCACCCATAGCCACACCCTCCCCTACAGAACTGATCACAGCACATCCCCTCACCATGGACTGGAGCTCCAGAACCCTCCTCCTGGTTCCTGTGGCTACAGGTAAGGGACACATGTCCTGGGATGGAGAATGGGACCAGGGAGAGTCAAGGGAGATTGCCACCCACTCCTGTCTCCTCACCACAGGTGTCCAATCCCAGGTGCAGCTGGTGCAGTCTGGCGCCAAGGTGAGGGAAGTCTGGGGCCTCTCTGAAGGTCTCCTGCAAGGTTTCTGGGTACACATTCACCAGCTACTGGATGCACTGGGTGTGACAGACCCCAGGACAGGGGCTTGAGTGGATGGGGGAAGTTAACCCTAGCAGTGGAAACACAAATGATGCACAGAAGTTCCAAGGCAGTCTCCATCACCAGAGACACGTCCATCAACACAGCCTACATGGAGCTCAGCAGCCTGAGAGCCAAGGACAGGGCCAGGTATTACTGTGCTAGACACACAGTGAGGGGAAGTCAGTGTGAGCCCAGACTCAAACCTCCCTGCAGGAGAGGCTGTGGCCACCAGGGGGGCACTCAGGGTCCTTGAACACAAGGAACTTTTCAGGAGCACATGCAGTTGATGTCTGGCCTGGTTTTCTGTGTGGTTTCCTCTTCATGTCACAGTTTCCCTTAGGGAACCTCTCTGGATCCCTGATTCTGCACTTACCTCTGAAGTCTCTGATTTAGAAAGTCTGTTGTAAACAGAGACAACTTTCTAACATGGACAATCTGCAGAGAGTGTCTTTCAGACACACTTGTGCTAAAATGACTACTAATCACCAAATCTTCTGACCCACATCCCCTGAATCTAACAAGACACTCTGCTGACTCAAAAGTGCAGCTCCTCTGAATGCTGGCCAGTAGGCACCAAGAGTATGTGAACCCAAAGCTAGAGAAGAAGGACCCCAGTTGGTGACACTCATTGTCTTATCATCATGCTCATAACACAAAGAGTGGGTGACACCAGGCAGAGACAAAGGGACCCACAGCAGCTCAGTGAAAATATGCCGGCTGATGACCAACACACACACAAAGGGCACATGGAATGTTTATTATGCTGATAGTTCAAATCCCTGAGAAGCTCAGGAAAGGCCCTTGAAGAAGTTAGATCTGCTTTCATAGAGTCAGAAAGGGAGATTGGGCCAGGGCTTTTATTTTGGTGAGGTGATGGGAAGGGTGAGGAATTCTGCTTCCAGGAGGTGGTTTCAATCTCACAATGACATCTAAAGACATCCCCAGCTGGGGATGTGCTTGCAACCAAGGTACATGCCCTTGACCAGAATCGAACCTGGGACCCTCAAGTCTGCAGGCCAACGCTCTATCCACTGAGCCAAACCAGTTAGGGCAAAAAATATTTGATTTTCCATGTCAGGGGCAGATGGAGAAGAGGCAACAATGAGCTATCAGTTGTTAAAGGTCAAATGAAAAAGATTATAGACTTTGACTACCCATTTTCTTACAACTATGAAAAATGAACAAACATTGAGATAAAGTGTCCTTGTGTTCATACAAATACTAGGTCTACAGAAAATAAGAAGAATAATTATAGGGAAGCAAATGATGGTGATGATGATGACACTGATGATGGTGTTCTATAGGTGGTAATGGTGATGGTGAAGGTGATTTTAGAATTGGAAAGATTCTTGGTCCAATGTCTTGGTGGAATGTGTACTTTATCAAAGGTTATTGATTTTCGCTAAGGCCTGGTGTCAACATATATTTGGGCCTGGAGGGATTCAATCTCCAATGGTATCTGAAAAGTAAATGCCTGTTTTCTTTTCTGATAAAAGAAAACACTATGTCTGTAGAAAATGAGCAGCATGATTATAACTAAGCAAATTGTGATGATGATGACAATGACGATGATGATGATAATGATGATGATGATGATGATGATGATGATGATGATTACAATGAGGGTGATGGACTGAGAGAGGAGGAGCCCTGGTCTAATGGAATGATGGCTCCTCATACACACACAATCACCATGACTTCTCTAGTGAGGGGTGTCCACCCTTACCTCAGTGTTTACAGATTTCATAAAAGGGATCCCAGTGAATTATGCAGCTTGGATGATCCATGGTGAGACCAGATCAGTAATGACCCAAAGGTGTCCATGTGCAGATCCCCTGGACCTGGGAAGGTGTTACCTTCTAGAAGAGAGACACTAGGAATGTTCATATAGGAAACAGGGATCCCCTTCCCATCACTTTGCAGTGACACGTTCCTTATTTCTCTTGATCCCTACCTTCAGAATGTTTAATGTTTCTACTTCTCACAAAATCCTGTTCCTAATTATTTAGGTATTTTCTACAATTATATAGGTTGTCTCTATCATGCCCTGCACTTCCTTGTGGGCCTTCAATGGAGGAGACTTTAAACCCACATGTCCAGTAACTCTGTCCATGAATATCAGTCATTTCTCTGTCATGTGATTCAAAACAAGCTTCCTCCCCTCACCCAGTTCCACAGTCATGTCCAGATTTATGGGTAGTTTCCCAGCAGCGCTCCCCTCTGATACCAGAACCTGCTCCAGTCTCAGTGGCTGCTGTAACCAATCTCATGGACAGTGGAGGCTCAACATTTTCTGGTGAGTTCTTTGTAAAATCACCCAAAACACGTCCCATTAAAGAAAATACTGATGAATTGAACTTTAATTAAAGTAAAATCATTTGTCCCACCAAATATTCCATCAAAGAAATTAAATGACAGGCTTAGCAAGAGACTATATCTCCAAATCAAGTGCCTGATAGGAGAATGTGTGCATTACACATTAAGGATATTGTATGTTATGGGGAGAGCCCAGCACCCTCTCACCTCAGTGAGCATCCCCAGGCACAGGGCAGAGGGAGGCTGGGAGTGAGTAATTTCTTATGGGGTTGAAGTTCCTTTTCCTGTGAGAAAAACTATGGTAGGAATTCTCAAATTCCCCTCACTTTGAACCCCAACATCACTGATAACACTAGACTGAGAAATCAGGTCACTTAACAGGCTGCCATATCATTTCAAGATATGAAAGATTCTCAATGGTACACATGCATAATCACTGTTTTTATTTCTGATCTCTTCTTCAGGTGAAACCATTATTATTTTGGATGTTATTAGTTTGGTGTCTTTGCAATAAGCCATGGGCTTGCATAAGGGACATTTTGCACAATGTGTTATAAAACAAAAAAATTTCAACATCAAGGATCAAGGGAATCCCTTTGTCCTGTGGTTGGGAAGCAGTTACTCATATCAAAGTAACGTCATAAATGAAGACATTGTGATAGAAAAAAAAATGACTGTGCTTTTCAAATGGTTTACAACAAGGTGAACATAATTAGCATATAAAATGACAATGATAAACATTTATAATTGTAGATATATGTAAGTGTTGGATTTCAGAAGCTAAACAAACGGTAATCCCTAAGAAATTTGTTTGAAAGATGAACGGGAATTTACCAATGTAACCTACTCATCTAGTTCAACATTTCTTCTTCTGCTCAGATGAGGTTGTCCTTGACCTAATCCCAATGAGTCTCATGACCCAGGTGGGCCCCATCCATGACTTACCTGGTGAGTGAGGTCAAGGAAAGAGATGCCCAAACATGGGGCCCAAAATGACCAGAGAATGACGAACTCAGTCCCTCTACTTATAAGGGAAATGCTGAGCCACATGCAAATTTCTCTTCAAGCTCCAGGGTACATACTCTCCTGGACTGTGCAGGCTCACAGCTCTCCCCTCACACAGGGCTGAGGTCTCTGGGAAGGCAGAGCTGTGGTCTAGAAGAAGATGAGACTTCTGGGTCTTCTCCTGTGCCTGGTGACAACCCACCAAGGTGAGGGTCTCAGGGGTCAGGCAGGGGTCAGGGGATGGGGGTGACTGCAGGTGACTGACAGGACTGATGCTCCTTGTCCCCAGGTGTCCTGTCCCAGGTGCAGCTACTAGAGTCAGGTCCAGGACTGGTGAAGCCCTCGCAGACCCTCTCCCTCACCTGCACGGTCTCTGGATTCTCCATCACAACCAGTGGTTATGACTGGACCTGGATACGCCAAACCCCAGGGAAGAGGCTGGAGTGGATGGGGTGCATAAATAATAATGGAAACACTTACTACAGCCCCTCCCTCAAGAGCCGAACCTCCATCTCCAGATACACATCCAAGAACCAGTTCTCCCTGCAGCTGAGCTCCGTGACCACGGAGGACACTGCTGTGTATTACTGTTCAAGAGACACAGTGAGGGGAAGTCAGTGTGAGCCCAGACACAAACCTCCCTGAGGGAGACAGCTGGGCTGGGCTGCAGGGGCCCCTCAAGACACCAGGGGGCGCTCAGGACCCACAGCACAGAGAACAGCCTTAGGAGCTGGGGCAGAGGGAGCAGGGAAGGAAGGGCCTTCCTGTTGGGCACAGGGATTTCCCCTCAAGCTCTCAGCTACCTCCAGGGAAGATTCAGCCTTCTCATATTCTCACTGCAAACAACAATGAAGGAGGGGCATTGTCTGTTTGCAGGTGACATGTCCGCAGTGATGAGGACTCTTCTTCATCAAGTCTTTGTATTTTCTATTTCTCTTTCTCTGCAAGGAGACCATCCTCATTGTTCTCCTTTTCCTGGGTTTGGAAAACTTTCCCAACAAGATACCCCAGTGCAGCCCAGGTCCCTGTGTGCTGAGTTCAGGCCCCCAGTCCCCATGTTTCCCTCTGACAGGCCCACCTGGGCCAAGGCGAGGAAGATCCTCCCTCAGGACCTCCCACCACAGCTCTCCATTCTCCCTACCTCATGCTTGCCTCCTGGTCTTCATTCACTCAGGTGGATGTGCAAACCCTTCCCAATGTCTGGTTTCAACAATTAAAAACCTTTTAGTCTGATTTGCTTTGTTTCCCTCTGAAGGGGACCCTTGTGGTTACAGGAATGTCCCAGCAGGTGGCCAGGGTAACCCTCATGTCAGTACCCTTAGCTCCCTCATCCCCACCTTAACCCTGTCTGCAAGGCACTGTCATATAAGGACACCCGCAGGCCCCAGAGATGAGGACCTAGGTATTCCTGATGTCAGGGTCCAGCCATCACAGTCCTCTGAGAGTCAGGGCCTCCAAGGCCCCTCAGGAACCTGGGGATGGGTTTCCTTCCTGGGAACTGGGAGTTGTGTGTGAGAGAGAGTGAGTGTGCATGTGTGTGAGTGTGCAAATGTTAATTTGCACATGTTTGTGACTGTGTGCAGAGTGTGTTCACATGTGTGTTTTAACCTTGCGCTGAGTCTCCCACAGCTCAGAGAACAAGGACCTTCCCACATGTAAAGAGAACCAGGCTCCAGGGAAAGCCCAGCCCAATTGCCTCGGGGCTTTTTTTTTTGGTGAGATGGTAGGAGAGAAGAGGAATTCTGCTTCCAGGGGCTTGTGTGGTTTCAATCTCCCAATGACATCTAAAGACAAAAACCATGGCTTCTTATCAGATTCTTGGTGTGTGGCATGTGGAGAGGCAAAAATAAGACATCAGTTGTCAGCAGTCAAACAAAACAATATGAATAGATACAGAATAAAGACTTTACATTGAAAATTGCTTCAGAATTACAATTATTAACAGATTAACTGTAGAAGAGATGGGCCTCAATATACTAAAAGCCACATTTGAGAACCCAACAAGTGATATCATGCTATACAGGGAAAATTTCAAAGCTTTTCTTCTTACTTCAGGACCAAGACAAGGGCTCCCCTCTGACTACTTCTATTTATCAAAACTAGTAGTCCCTGTCAGAATACTTAGACAAGAAAAAGAAATTTAAAATGTCTACATCAGAGAGAAACAAGTTAAAATGTTTCTCCTTATCTGTATGCAAATAACTTGATCTTGTACATAGAAAACCCTAAAAACTGTATGAGAAGCTAATAGAACAGGAATTCAGGAAAGATGTAAGATACAAAAGCAACACACAGATGGCTTGTGCTCCTGCACCTTCTCATTAGAGTGTCTTCATGACTCTATGGGCCTATTTCAGAGGGAAGTGAGGAAAGAAAACTGGAACTGGCTGAACATCAACAAGATGACAACCTAATGAGACAAGAGCCCTGGCCATGTGTGTCCTCAGTCTTGCTTAACCCCCCATCATGTTCTCAGGTAGCTTTCCCCCCACAATGTGGCACTGAATCAGGTGCAGGTTCCAGTTGACCCCCATCATGTGGGGACACGTTGACAGTAGTCCCAAGGGTCACATGTGTAAGGGTTTGGCTAGTGACACAGGCTGTGCAAGAATTCACAACTAAATTGAGAGATACAGAGACAATGTTTATTTTAGTTTCCAAAAAGAGAAAGATCTCGTGTGTCAATACAGGGCAGGGAACAAAACCTGGCTTCCACTTTACAAGAGTAATGGCAGCTGTTGCTAGGTGACAAGGATGGAAGAAGGATTTGGGACTGAAGTTGGGCAGATACCAGGGGGATTTTCTTGAAAAGTTACATTGTGTCGCTTTCCAGCAGACTGTCTGGTAGATGTCCCAGGGAGGTGTCTCATCAGTATATTCCCCAAGCCTGTAACATGCTTAGAGCACAAGGTATGAGGGTTTACAAGGATGCATGTTTGAAGCAGAGGGGTAAGAGGAACTTTCTAATAACCTGAGACTCCTTGGTGGGAATTAACCCTGAGTTCTGAAAACAGTGAACAGGGATGCAAGAACATAGACTAGAGACTAGCTCCTCTTGTACCTCAGTTTGAACAGAGGGGCTGTTTGAATCAGAGGAGCTAACAATTTTGGGTTTCAATGATCAGGAGATTCTCATAAATTATGGTGGCCACTGGAATTAAACAGAAAGGCCCTTTTCCTGTCATTACAATCAGTTTTCAAATCATAGCATTTTCATGACCTAAACTTAATTATTTCTAAGCTAGAGGCCCGGTGCATAAAAATTCGGGCACTTGGGGGGATCTCTCAGACCAGCCTGCACCCTCTCACAATCCAGGACCCCTCGGTTAGGGTCCCTAGGCCTGGCCTGAGGCAAGGGCTTATCAGGGTTTTCCTTCCCCCTGCTTCAGGCAGCTTGCCCCACCCCCGCAGCTAACACTGCTTGCCCTCTGTGCAGTGCTGCCCCCCTCCACTGCCACCAGTGGCCTCCCTCTGCAGGCAACAGGCTGGGGTGCGATGGGTGGCTTCCCTGGGCTGGGCCTCCCTCTGCTGGGCTATCCCTGGCTGGCTGCACACCTGCCACAGAGTTACTGCTGGTGGCCTGGGCCTCCCTCTTTCTTTGCTGGGGGGTGAGGCCAGCCCGGTGAGTGGCCATGGTGGTTCTAGTCTCTGGTTGTTCAGTTCATTACACTTATGGTGGCTGGTCTTTTATTATATAGTATCATTACTGATCATGAAATGCACCAGGTTATGACTGAGATTATTCTATATCCCAAAGTATGAAACTAGATCTACAACAAAGTCTAGAGAATAAACAGCACAAAGGAAGCTGTTCAGCCACTACACATCCAGCACTAAACTCCCCTGAAGGAACAGGACCTGGGAGCTCTGTTTGTTGCATGCTTCTGGTTCCCAGGGGCCCGCACAGATGCTCCTCTCTCCCCAACACTTGGTCCACTGCTCTAGGCTCACACTCTGGTCTGTTTAACCTATGATTACCTTGTAGGAGAAATAGTGTCAGATGGTACTTCCTGTCTCTTGAACATGAACCTCCTGCACTTTTCTTTCTCGAGTTGTTAGGGTTGGATCACCTTGGTGTGTTTATTATTGGTGACTGTCAAAGACATCTCAGTTATATTTTGATCTCTATTTTATTGTATTAATTGTTTAAATTTTTATTTTTCACAGTATGAGAGATGGACTTTTAAAAGAACTGAATTTTATGGAAAATGAAGAGCAAATAAATTAGACCCATGTTAAAGTAAAAGATCAGCTAAATGTCTACACTTAAAGATAAAAGATCCATAGATAACTTTGATTCCACAGTTTTTTTAAGAAGTTGAAGTCCTGCCCTGACTGGTTTGGCTCAGTGGATAGAGTGTTGGCCTGCAGACCAAAGGGTCCCGGGTTCGATTCCAGTCAAGGGCATGTACCTTGGTTGTGGGCATATCCCCAGTGGAGGGTGTGCAGGAGGCAGCTGATTGATGCGTCTCTCTCATCGATGTATCTAACTCTCTATCCCTCTCCCTTCCTCTCTGTAAAAAAGTCAATAAAATATATTTTTAAAAGAATAGGAATAGGAACACTCTTTAAATAATTTAAAAAGATAAAGTTGAAGTCCTTTGAACAACGTTGCTATGAACTGGTCAAGAGCATAACAACATATAGGAATGCTTAACAAGGGGGTTGATCAGGACACGTTTCCTTGGTCTGCTTTGATGATGTCATCCACATGCAGAATCACCTGTGCTGCTTCAGCTGCACGCAGATGAACCTTCCACTTCACTTGGACACTGTCTGTGATGCCTAGCATTGCCATCACCAATAGCACCTTCCTTCATATCCAATCCAGCAGTTGCATTGCCTTCACGATGGGCAGCTCAGAGCTGTGCCACAGGTCTGCACTGTCAGAGCCTACGTTGTCAGCTCTAACATTAGGCAACATCCTCAGTTCTTGAGCCTAAGAATCCATTGCAACAGCTTCCTTACCTGGTGTTTTATTGGAAGCTGTAACACAGCATGAGCCATCAGCAGCTCAAAACAGCCTTCTCCATAAACTGTTCTAGAAGCCTTCACAGTGTGTGCAAGAACACAAAGAGCGTCATGCAAAGATCTTTCTGCTTCATCTAAAATGTGCTGAGTCCTCACCAAGGGCTACACCAGAAACATGAATGAGGTGGCTTCTCCAATCATGACTTCCTCAATGAGCTTGCAACTTCCAAGCTTCACTAGTTCTGAGTGGTCAAAGGAAGATGCAATTTCACCACCTGTGACAAGAGCCAGGTGTTCTACATGTTAAATAGCCATACCCCAGCATCACCAAAAACCAGCTCAGGATAATTAGAAATGTATTGCCTGTTAATAAAGCAATTTATCCCATGCTTAACAATACCTTAAACTTTCTCCTTCATTTCTTTTCATTTTCCACTTGTTTTATTTTAGCAATCTTTGCTGTAGAATCAACCCTTACACGGGAACCAAATATCTTTATTTTGACTGTATTCATACCAGTATTTGCAATAAGAATTTTAGCATTTTCAATTCCTTTTGGTTGATTAATTCCATTTTTTAAAATTCAACAGAAAGCCTTTATCTAAATAGGGATCCACCAGACTTCCTCCTAGCTTCTTGATGACATGAATTGCCTCCAGATTACCAGAGCCCTTCAATCAGAGAACAGCTTCTAGAGCTAACTTTGTAGAGTGATCTTTGTGATGAGGAAGAAGTTTGAAGGATAATGCTGTTTCTGCAATGTTCACTAAATCTTGGCAGGATTTATCTTCATCAGAACCATGATCAACTGCTGAATTTAACAGAGCCTGTCTTGCTGCCTTTATGGATTCTCTCCAACCCGCAATGATGGTCTGAAGATGAGTCTTTTTTTTAAATTAAATATTTTGCTACCCTTAGTCATTCTGCTGCTAATACAGTAACAGAGATAGTGCCATCTCCAGTTTCATCATCCTGAACTCTTGACATATCAACTAACACATTAGCTGCTGGATTATCAACACCGATTTTTTTTAGGATAGCTGCAGCATCATTGGCCACCATAAGAGAGGCTTCTCATCCACTGCTTCCCAGGATTGTGTCCATGCCTTTGTGTCCCAAGGTGCTCTAGACAAAGTCTCCCATAGCAATGGACCAATAAAGGAAGACAGATGAGCTGTCTCTGCTCTCTCTTCATCAGCGCCAGCCTGGAAGGTGTTGACAGGTGCCAGGGAAAGGGAGGCCATGGTTCCGAAGAGGTGACCACTCATGCTCCTCCCTCTCACCTCACAGCCTGAATCCTAGGGGAGAGAAGATGGATGTGTCACCACAGGCTCTTGGCAGGGGGCGGGGCCTTGATTGCTCACATTGGAAGGGTTGACCTCCATTTTCTCATGTGACCACGCCTGACTTTTCCCACAGGGTCTACCACTATCACTCCAATGTGATCTGTTTCCCTCCACAGTTGCTAATTTCCACAGCATCACAGCTCATTTCTCCAGTAGACTCACTCCTTCCTTCCTGGGAATGAGATCACCTGAGTTACCCACACAAACCCACATACACAAGGGACACCTGGTGTATTTTCTTCTCTGTGCTCAACAGTGTGTACCAGTCTCCATTCAGGCAAACCTTCCACCTCTAGCCATGTCGGACCCATGCACATCTGTAAAAACCAAACATCCAGGGACCCTGATGAGAACACTGTCACCTGCTCTGGATGACAGGTGCTCTCCTCTCTGCGGCCCTGGGCCAGGCCAGCCCCCATGTTCACGTGCTAAACAAAGGCCCAGTGTGTTCTCCTTGAGCTGCTCTTGGGGGCTCTTCAAGGAGCTGCATCCAGGAGTTATAGTTTATAACTTAATCATTCAACAAGATTATTGACCACCCAGGTTTTAAGACTTTGAACTCAAGGCTTTGTATATGAAAAAATGGAGGAAATTACCTTTCAGAAGCTAAAAGCAATAAATGAAAATCACCCCCTGCATAGGTGGGCCCGCTTTCTAGTCTCTCAGAGTGAGGAGGGCTGTGCTGTCTTCTCCACTGCGACTTACTCATATGATCTCGGACACAATCCTAGAATTCAAGGCACGGGGTCTCAGGAGCTGTATTTAAGGGGACTGGTTCCTGGACAGGGAACTGTCCTCTGTCCATGGTGAGTTTGGCCCTGTGCTCACCGCTCCCTGCAGCTCCACTGCCAACAGTCTGGGATGGTCCCCCACAAATATCAGAAAACATGTTCCCTGAGCTAAACAGGCACTAATGTGTCTCATGGTGGACACTCCAGGATGCTGAGGGTGCACACCAGGCCACGTAACAGCAGCTCCCACCTGCAAGCTGAGGGCCTGGCACTAGAGGCCTGGGCTGCAGAGAGTTATGTTCCTCAGGTTCTTCCCCGAGGCGGCCGCCTGAGGTCCAAGGCGTCCTTTTTGAGAACCACCTGCATACAAGTAGCAGGACTGGGGCTGCCACTCTTTCAGAAATACCAGGGAAGGCTTCCCCATGGCAGACATGCCTGCCTTGTCTCAGGTAGCTGGTTCATACACCTGTCATCAGACCATGAGGCTCAGAACAACCACTAGGGGCGCACTGTCATCTCCACAACCCTGTCCCAGGATGTCTTCTGAGGGTTTTATGAGCAACCTGAACTGGAGAACCTTAAAATTCCCACTTTCTGTCCTGGTGGAGTGTGTCTTCCACTAGTCACAGACAGGCTTCTATGTTCAGACCAGTCACGTGCCCCTGAGCCTGGCCCAGGCACCCTGGTCCAGCCTCCTTCCCTATGTGACCTCAGGGAGGGGGTAGCCCCCTGGCAGCTCAGTCAAATCCTCAGGGAGAGACATGCAAATGTGGCCTCTCCCCAGCTCATGAAAGCCTGCCAGGCTGGGTCCCTGCAGACTCTGGAGAAGCGCCCTCCTGTGTAAGTCCCTCCTCAGTGTCCACACCATGGGATGTGCACTCATCTAGGCTGCCCTTCTCTTCGCTGTCAAAGGTGCGCCCCTGTGCATCAGGCTCATGGGGACTGGGTCACACGGGACAGTTCTCAGTCTGTGTCTCTGTTTGCAGGTGGCCTGTGCCAAGTTCAGCTGGTGGAGTCTTGGGGGGGGGGGAGCGCGTGATGCTGCCCAGGGCATCTGTGAGCATCTCCTGCAAAGCCTCTGGATTCACCTTCACTGACTGCCACATGTACTGGGTCCGCCAGGCTCCAAGGAAGGGGCTGCAGTGAGTGGCAAAAGTGAGTCAACCAACTGGAGATAAGAAGTGGTATGCTCCAGCAGTTCAAGGAAGATTCACAACCTCCAGGGACAACCCTATGAGCACAGTTTCTCTTAAAATGACCAAGCTGACATCTGAGGACATGGCCATGTATTACTGTACAAGAGACAGTGAGGGGAAGTCACTGTGAACCCAGACACAAACCTCCCTGAAGGAGAAGCTATGTCCACTAGGATACACTGAGCACAGCTCACAGCCCAGGTGCAGGTTTACGTTGTCCTTAATGGTGGTTTCCTTTCAGCTGTAGGGTGACATGTTCACTATCTGAATTACAGAGATTTATTGTAGGAGTAAAACTTTGTCACACCCACAAAAGGCAGTGGCAAATGCCTTTGCTTACTCCTTTCCCTAAATGCCAATTAATCATGAAATCTTCTGACCCAGGTCCCCTAAATCTATCAAGAGGTTCTAATGACTCAACAGTGCAGCTCACCTGAATGCTGGACAGCATGAAGGACCCCAGTGGTGACAGTCATTGCCTTGTCATCATATCATAGCAACAAGGGTAGGCGACACCAGGCAGAGGGAGAGGGAGCCACAGCAGCTTGGCACAGATGTGCTGGCTGATGACATACACTCACACCAAGGGGCATGGAATGTTCATTATGCTCATAGTTGAAATCCCAGGGAAGCTCAGGAAAGGCCCTTGAGGAAGACTGACCTGCTTTGATGGAGCCAGGGAGGGAGACTGGCCCAGGGCTTTTATTTTGGTGAGGTCGTGGGGATGGGGAGGAATTTTGCTTCCAGGGCGTGGTTTCAATTTCACACTAGCATCTAAAGCAGCGGTTCTCAACCTGTGGGTCGCGACCCTTTGGGGGTCGAACGACCCTTTCACAAGGTCGCACAACCCTTTCACAGGGGCCGCCTAAGGCCATCAAAAAACACATATATAATTACATATTGTTTTGTGATTAATCACTATGCTTTTATTATGTTCAATTTGTAACAATGAAATTGGGGGTCACCAAAACATGAGGAACAATATTAAAGTGTCGCAGAATTAAGAAGGTTGAGAACCACTGATCTAAAGAGAAAACTATGATTTCTTATCCGATTTCCCATGTAAAGGGCAGATGGAGAAGAGGCAGCAATAAGCCATCAGTTGTTAGTAGTCAAACAAAAAAGAAAATAGAGTAATGCTATGTATGTTACTTAAGAACTATACAAAATGAGGAAAATTGAGAAAAATAGTCCTTATGTGTGTAAAAAACCAGGTTTAAAGAAAATGAGAAGAATAATTATACATAAGCAAGTGACAATAAAGATGGTGAGGATGATGATGACAATGATGATGGTGGTGGTGGTGGTGATAATGACAATAGATTTAGAAAGAATCTTGGTCAAATGTCTTGGTGGGAATCTGTACTTTCCAACCAATCTATCATCGGCTTTTTCAAAGGCCTGTGTCAACTTACAGATGGGCCATCGGGGTCTCAATCCGCAATGATATCTGAGGAGTAAATGCCTGCTTTCTTTCCTGATAAAAATGAATTGCGTGTGCACAACCACCATGCCTTTAGAAAATGAGAAGAATGTTTATAAGGAAGCAAACTGTGATGATGATGATGATGATGATGATGATGACGACAATGACGATGATGATGAAGATGATGGGCTGAGACAGTGGCAGGACTGACCAGAAGATCCAGAGCAACAGATGAATGGATTACCCTGACACACATTTCTGTGAAAGAAAAGGTTAAGGGGCTGCTTGGCAGGAGGCACCTAAACAGCCCCAATTGCCTGTCTCCTTAGGCTTTTACTGTAACAACAGCCTGAACTAAAATTAACCTCTAGATGCAATCAGCAGGGTAAGTATCCTTGAGAAGACACATGCTTCTACAAGGTCTGGTCTTAAAGACTAAACATAGAGATTCTAGTAAAACACCTGGGAGCTTGGACTTGTTTAGAAAAGTCAAGGCAGGGGCTTTTGCCCATGGCAAAGTCCTTCTAGAGGCCCCTGACCTTTTGGAGAATCCTCCTTACAGGTTTTCCAACCAAGTTCCGTGATTCCCCACCAAACAGGGCACCTGGTCTAATGGAATGATGGCTCCTCATACAGAAACACCTTCATCATGGAACCTCCAGTCAGGAATGTCCACTCTTCCCTGTAAGAGTTGACAGATTTATAATGGGCCCCCAGTGAATTATGCAGCTTTGTTGATTCATGGTGAGGCCATGTGAGTAATGACCCCAAAAGTGTCCAAGTCCTAATTCCCAGGAGTGGGAAGGTGTTACCTTCTAGAACAGAGACACTATGAGAATGTGCACGTAGGAAATAGGGATCCCCTTCCCACCAGTCTGCAGTGACATATCCCTTATTTTTCTTGATCCCTGCCTGCATGGTCTTTAACATTCCTACTTCTCACAAACTCCTGTTCATAATTATTCAGGTGTTTCCTACAGTGATACAAGCTGCCTCTATCATGCCCTGCACTTCCTTCTGGGCCTGCGCTGGAGGAGGCTTTAAACCCACATGTCCAGTAACTCTCTGTCCATGAATATCAGTCACGTCTGTCATGTGACTAGAAACAAGTCCAGCTTCCTCCCCTCACCCACTTCCACAGTCACAGCCAGATTTTTGGGTTGTTTCCCACCAGTGTTCCCGTCTAGTACCTGAACCTGCTCTAGTACGTGTAGCCAATCCACATGGACTGTGGAAACTCAGAATTTTCTTAGGAATTCTTAGTAAAATCACCCAAAAGAGGACTCATCAAAGAAAGTACTGATGAATTGAACTTTAATAAAATAAAATAAAAAAACATTTGTCCCACCAAATATTCCATCAAAGGAATCAAATGATAAGCTTAGTGAGAGAATATCTTTCAGAATCATGTGCCTGGTGGGAGAATGCATGTATTACACATGAAGGATGTTGTATGTTATGGGGGAGAGCCTGACACTCACTGACCACAGTGAGCATCCCCAGGGAAAGGGCAGAGGGAGGCTGGGAGTGAGGATTCCCTGTCAGAATTGAAGTTCCCTTTCCTGTAAGAAAATGTGTGCTCAGAATTCTTCAATGTCCATCTCTCTGAATCTCAACATCACTGATAACACTAGACTGAGAAAACTGGTTAATCTCCTTCTACCAGCATTTCAACATATGAATGTTTCAGGGCTGTTCACACACATGATCACTATTTTCATGTCTTGTGTTTTCTCTATTTAAAACCATGATTATTTCTGATATAACTAGTTTGGGGTCTCTGCAAACAGAAGATAGTGCGAAGGAAGCTATAGACACAATTATAAAATTTGAGGCATTAAGAGTCAGGGTTGTCCCACCTGCCTGGGATCAGAAAGTAGTTTATCATGTCAACGTAACATGATAAATTAAGACATAAAATATTAAAAATGTCTGTTCTTTTATATTTTGCACCAGGATAGAAAGTGTTTGTATAACATGAGACTTAAAAATTTACAAACTGTGGCTACACTAGGGTTCTGAGATTCAGAAATGGTCAAAACAAATGCTAATCCCTTTTGCATCTGTTCAAAAGATGCCTGAGAAGGTAAAAGCGTAACCTGCTCACCTAGTCCATGTTTCCTCTTATGCTCAGAAAGGTGAGCCTGCACTTTGACCTGAATCCAATGAGTCTCATAACTCATGTGGTCCCCTGTCCCTGACTTACATGCTGAGTGAGATAAAGGGAAGAGATGCCCTCACACAGGCCCCAGAAAGACCAGAGTAACCTGAGCCTCAGGCCCTACACTTATAAGAATAGGGCTGCAGCACATTCAAATTTCTCTTCAAGCTCCAGGGTACATCCTCTCCTGGGCTGTGCAGGTTCACAGCTCTTTCCTCACACAGGGTTGAGGTCCTTGGGAAGGCAGAGCTGTGCTTTAGAAGAAGATGAGGCTGCTGGGTCTTCTCCTGTGTCTGGTGACAGTCCCCCAAGGTAAGGGTCTCAGGGGTCAGACAGGGGTCATGGGAAGGCTGTGACTGCATGTGACTGACAGGACTGATGCTCCTTGTCCCCAGGTGTCCTGTCCCAGGTGCAGCTGCAGGAGTCGGGCCCAGGACTGGTGAATCCCTCTCAGACCCTCTCCCTCACCTGCACTCTCTCTGGATTCCCCCTAATGAGCTATGGTGTACACTGGACCCGCCAGGCTCCAGGAAAGGGGCTGGAGTGGGTCGAGGCTGTATGGACTGATGGAAGTACAAACAACAACCCAACACTGAAATCCCGCCTCAGCATCACCAGGGACACATCCAAGAGCCAAGTTTACTTAACACTGAAAAGCATGAGAGCTGAGGACATGGTCATGTATTACTGTGCTAGAGACACAGTGAGGGGAAGTCAGTGTGAGCCCAGACACAAACCTCCTTAAGGGAGACAGGAGAGTTAGGCTGCAGAAGAAGCTCAGGACACTAGGGGGCGTTCAGGACTCACCAATTCTGTGTTATTGCCCAGGAGCAGTAGCAGGTTGTGTTTCTGGCTGTTTCCTCTGAGGGTCCTGGGCTTCCTCTCCATATAACAGTTTCTCCCAGATTCTCTCTAGACCTATGGTCCTGTGACTACCACTGATGGCTTTGTATTATAACAGTTTTATTAAATTAGTACGGACTTTCTCACATGCGCCACAAGAGGCATTTTTCATTTGGAGAAAGAAAAATGCAGAGGGGTTGGTGAGCCTGGGGAAACCGTCAGCACACATCAAACTCTGTGACAATGAAATATGGAACTTGCGTGAACCTCCTTGCATTCCAGGAAGGCCAGCAAGTCTGTCAGAGATGTTTTCAGCCAGAACTTTCCTTCAGATGATGCCCAAGTCTCCCAGCAATGGCCCTGCCTTAGTGTCACTGCTGAGCTCAGCCATGGTCTGGGAGTTGTTCTCAGCTTTGTCTTCACCGAAATCCATGGTGGATTTCAGGGAGCATCAGGTTGGACCTGTTCCTCGTGCTCCTGGTGTTGCAGGGAAGGACAGTGCATTCTCAGGACAACACACTTTATCAATTCTATACAAGATAACATGGTTTTATTTCATTCTCTTGGGTGGCACATGAAATAAATATGTGTTCTGCAAACAACTGCAACTTCCACACTGACCCAAATGCACTGCCCCTTAGTTCTGTGAGATTTCCTGCTGGCTGAGTGTAGCCTCTCACAGAGGGAATTGTTAAATGTGATGAGAAGACTTGTTCCTGTTTCCATTGGTTTCTCTCCATACACAGAAATCTTCAGTGGATTAACTTTGTAAGATTCTTCAAAAAATCCCTTTATTCTTCAAAGTTGAAAGCAGACATGTTTTTAACTGCTGACTCTCAGGTAGGAGCTGGTCCTGCCCACCACAGAGCCAGCAGAGAGCAGCCGGGACTGCAGTTTATAGAGGCAGGACTTTCCCTGGGTGGGGACTTTAAGGTGCTCCCCTGTCAGTTCATGTTGCTCAGATCTACCTGTGAGACGCAGAATTAGGATGCCAGCTAGGCTGTCACTGCTCAGCTCCATGTATGTGCAAGTGCTGCCTTCTCACTGTGAAGTTCACCAGTTGTGTTTATCAGTCCTCTTATTTGTTGCTTCAACTAGAAATTTCCCCCTGACTTTGAAGATGGGTATAAATTAAAAAAAAAAAAAATTATTGAATAGCCAAAGCCTCTCAGCAAAGAAAAGTCAATGTCACATGGATTCAAGGGTGAATTCTATCCAAATTTCAAAGAAAAAAACAGTATCTTCTCAGTCAGTTCTTCTGAAACACTTCCAAGAATTGCAAAAGAGGATAAACCTCCAAACTCATTTATTGAGGTTTGAGGAATTGCTGATGAGCATTAGCCCTAGTAACTGGGTCACTGGACCCAACTGCTTCCAAAGCAAAATAAGTACACAAACAAAAATTACAGGTCATATCCCTGATGAACATAAATGCTAAAATCCCCAACAATCCAATATAATAATATCCTAATATGTAAATAGACCAAACAGTGGAACAACTGGTCACTATGACACACACTGACCACCAGGGGGCAGACGCTCAATGTAGATGCTGACTCCCTGTAGTCAGTGTGCTCCCATAGGGGGAGCTTCACTCAGCCAGAAGCCAAGCTGAAGGCTGGCGGTGGCGGCGGGAGCCTAAGCCAATAGTTGGACATTCCCCAAGGGGTCCCAGACTGCAAGAGGATGTAGGCGGGGCTGAGACCCCCCACCCCCAGTGCAGGGATGCCCTGCACCAGGCCTATAGTATAAGATAAAACTTAACATCTTGAACGTATCATTTACCATCATCAAGTGGGATGTTGTCCTAGAATTCAAGGATAGTTCAACCTTTATAAATCGGTAAACTGGATACACTCATCCACAGAATAAAAGAGAAAACTATATTGTCATACAAAAAAAGATATAAAAAAGGCCATCGAAACTGTCAAAACCCCTTTATGATAAAAATTTTCAATAAATCTGGTATATAAGTGGTGTTCCTCAACATAATACATGCTGCATTTCAATAGAAAATGGGTAACATTATGCTACATAGAAACAATTTCAACACAATTCTTCTAACATCAGGACCAAGACCAAGGCACCCCAGTGACTACTTCTATTGAACAAAACTGGAAGTCCTTGTCAGAGTAATGTGGCAAGAACAAAGTAAAAAAAAACCTGTAAGTCAGAAAGAAGCCGCTAAATTGTCTCTCTTTATCTCTATGGATATGACATGATCTTAGATATAGAAAACCCTGAACACTTCACAAGAAAATTGATAGAACTAGAAAGGTAACTCCAGAAAGATGTAAGGTACAGATCCAACACACATATGGCTTGTGCCCCTGCACTCTCTCAACA
The DNA here is from genome assembly GCA_036010255.1 of Myotis pilosus. Lineage (NCBI taxonomy): Eukaryota > Metazoa > Chordata > Mammalia > Chiroptera > Vespertilionidae > Myotis > Myotis pilosus. The sequence continues at coordinate 628,061 of JASKON010000045.1, forward strand.
AAGTGTCTTTATGGCTCTAGGAAATATGTGGGGCTGTTTCAGAGGAAAGTGAGGAAAGAAAACTTGAATGGGCTTAATAAGGAAATGACAATGTAATGAAACAAGAACCCTGGACATGTGAGTCCTCAATCTTGGTTAATACCCCATCATGCTCCCAGGTACATTCCCCCCACCCCAATGTGGCACTGAGTCAGCTGCAGGTTCCAGTTGATCCTCCCCTCACCCCCATCATGTGGGGACATGGTGACAGTGGTCCCAAGGGTCACATGCAGATGTGAGGTTTCCAATAACAAGATTTTCATAACATAAACTTAATTATTCCCACATTTTATCCACATTGTCATAAAAAAATCTTAGTTTTCATTGAGTTTCATCTATATTCCCAATGTTTGAAACTGGCTTTACTGTTTCTCTCTATCGTTCATGCTTCTGTTTCCCAATGATCCACACATAGGTTCCAATCTCCCCAACATTTGGTCCACTGGCTGTAGGTTCAAGGTCTGTTCTTAGTTTATCCTCTGATCACTTTATGAGTAAATAAGGGATTGGGTGGAACTTCTGTTTCCTGAACACTACACTCACGCACTTTAATCTCCCTTTCATTGTGATGGTTGATCACCTCACTATATTAATACAGGTAAACTTCCAATGTATCACATTTAAATCTACCCTTTCTCCTATTTTTCTATTAGATTAATTTTCATGCTATATTACTACACCACCTTATCCAGCCAGGCAGTGCTGAGCCCTCACAGGGAATGCCCACAGACCCAGGAGATGATTCGGGGAAGCAGTTTGGTCCAAGTGAGAGGAGCAGAGACCAGGTACCAGGACTAATGCTCATCAGCCATGAGTGCCCTTGGACACACCACACTCTGCAACGACATCCTTTATGTCAGTGTCCAACCCCAGAGCTCCCTATATAGTAGGAGGGCATGCCAATAGCTCACCCCCACCCCCCCGCTTGTGAATTACAACCCAGACCTGGGATCCCAGGTGTTCTCATTCCATGATCAGGAGTGAACACAGACCACTCACCATGAGTTTTGGATCAGCTGGGTTTTCTTTGCTGCTATTTTAAAAGGCAATTTATGGAGAATGAGAGACACTGAGTATGTGAATGAATATGCCTGAGAGAAACACCTGACATGTGCCATCAGCCTGACCTGCATGTCTCCTTGAGCCAGACACAGACCTCCCTGCAGGGAGAGAGCGGGGCTGAGCTTCAGGAGAAGCCCGGGTGCACCAGGAGGGGGCGGGCACCAGAGGGCTCTCTGGATACCACAGAGCTCTCAGGACCAGCAGGGGGTACTCAGGCCCTAAGTCAGGGTATGCAGCCAGGAACAGGCACTATGAGGGGCTGAGGAACATCTGCCCCTTGTGGTCAGGTTTTTCTTCTTTCCTCGCTGTTCAGTGGCCCAGGGACAAGGTCCCGTTGTCATCTGTGCTCTAAGTGCCCACATTCTCCCTGAGGACAAAGATGGTGCAAACACCATTCTCTTTTCCTAGATGAGCTCTTTCCAGTCTCAGGGACGATTCTCTCAGTAGGTTCCCTTCTCTCAGATATACTCAACACTCAGGGCACCTCTCCATTCCTGGGAGAGAGATACAGTTTCCACAAAGAGAAACATCAGGGAAGTCACACCCTGTGTCTGAGCTCACTCTGTCCGCTCTAGACAAGCCCCCATCTGCCCCAGGGCCCCCTCTCTCAGACAGGCACAGATCTGCCCCAGGGGCCCCCTCCCTCATACAGGCACAGACCTGTCCCAGAAACTTCCCCAACAGCTGCCCAGGCAGTCTCATCTCCCTGGTGCAGTGCACCCTCTGGCTCAGGGGGCACTCAGGATGAGGGTGATGGCCAGGGTTTCCGCTCACTCTCTCCACTCCTCAGTCTCCTGGACCAGAACCAACCCAACTGAGGACCCAACACAGCTCTCAGAATTCTACGTGGAGGAGAGAGGGAGACGGGCCCAGAGATGAAACCCTCTGCCACCTGCTGGACAGCCCTGTGTGGGTCCCTGAGAGCCATCTGGGCTCTGCTCTGACATGTGTCTCAGCTTCCACATGGAGAATCCACATGGATCATGAGAACCAGCTGGATAGAGTCCTGGTCTACACCCACCCCCAGCTGTCCCTCCAGTGTCCCAGGACAACTGCCCCCTCTGCCTTCCACTGCCCACACCCTCCCTAGATCTGTCCCAGAGCCTGAGCTCCATGGCCAGAGCCCTGCTGGCTCTCCCAGCTCCTCCCACAGAATCAAGGGCAGAGCGGACCTTGTAAAAACCCACCTGCCCCCCTTCATCCACCAGCACCCCTCTCACAGGTCAATCCATCTGTGGACACTCCAGGACAGGTCACAGACAGGAGACCTGAAGCTGAGCCAGTACATGGTGGCAGCAGTCCCAAGGGTCACATGCAGACATTGAGATTTTCAATAACAATATTTTCCTAACCCAAATATGGTTATTCCTAAATCATTACCCACATCATCCCCTAAACACACTGGGTCATTATAGAGATTCTTCTATATCCCAATGCATGAAACTGGATCTACAACAGAGTCTAGAGAATAAACACCACAAAGGAGGCCGTGCAGCTGTTATACTTTCAGCACCAAATCCCCTGAAGGAAGAGGACCTGGGAGCTCTGTCTGTGTCTCTATAGTTCATGCTTCTAGTTCCCAGGGACCCGCACAGGTGCTTCTCTCTCCCCAACACTTAGTTCACTAAGTGGGATATTGTGCAATAATGCAAGGACAGTTCAATGTTTGTAAACCAGTAAATGGGCTACCCTCATCCACAGAATGTAGTATAAAGTATACCATCATATCTGTTTATATACATAGAATATAGCATTTAAAAATGTAAAAATTCCTTCATGATTACAATTATAAACACATTAGGTGTAGAAGTGGTAGGTTTCAATATAATAAAGGCCACATTTGAGAAGCTACCAAGTGACATCATGCTACACAGAGAAAATTTCAAAGCTGCTATTCTTGCATCAGGTCCAAGACAAGGGTGCCCCTGTGACTACTTCTATTGTACAAAGTTAGAAGTGCTTGTCAGAATACTTAGGCATGAAAAAAATGCAAAATGTATGAATCAGATAGAAAATATGTTAAAATATCTTTCTTGTTCTCTATACATATGACATGATCTTGTATACAGAAAACCATTAAAACTGCACCAGAGAACTGAATAACTAGAAAGGGAACTCAGGAAAGACATAAGGCACAACAACACACAAATGGTTGTGCCCACTCTCATCAAAGTGTCTTCAAGACTCTAGAAAATATGTAGGACTGTTTCAAAGGAAAGTGAGGAAAGAGAATGTGATATGGCTAAACAAGGAGATCAAACATAATGAAACAAGAATCCTGGATGTGTGTATCCTCTGTGTTGGTTAATGTTCCCAGGTAGCTTCCCCCCCAGTGTGGCACTGGGTCAGGTGCAGGTTCCAGTTGACTCCATCCAGTGGGGACATGGGACAGTGTTCCCAAGGGCCACATGCAGATATCAGGTTTCCAATAACAAGATTTTCATAACTTAAACCTAAATACTCCCTAATGTTTACCTGCATCTTCACCACAACATCCTAGTTTTGACTGAGTTTCATCCACATCACCAATGATACAAAAAGGCTCACAAGTGAGTCTACAAAGGAGGTCATGCAGCTGCTACATGTCCAGCAGAAAATTCCTCTGAAGGAATATGACCTGGAGCTCTGTCTGTCCCTGTAGTTCATGCTTCTAGTCCCCAATGATGCAAACAAATGCACCACTCTCCTCCAACACTTGGACCACTGACTCTAGGTTCACACTCAGGTCTTAGTTTGTCCTCTGATCAATTTGTAGGGGAAATAGTGTCAGATGGGACTTCCCATCTCCTGAACATGAACCTGCTGCACTTTTAATTCTTACACTGGTTGTGAGGATTGGTTCAACTAGGTGTGTTCACTACTGGCGACTGTCAAAGGCATCTCATTTATATCTTTACCTCTAGTTTCTTATGTGACCATGTCTGACTTTTCCCACAGGGTCTACCACTGTCACTCTCATGTGATCAGTGTCCCTCCACAGTTGCTAATTTCCACAGTGTCACAGCTTATTTCCCCAGTAGACTAACTCCTTCCTTCCTGGTCAACTCCTGACCAGGGAATGAGTGCACCAGACTATCCCATGCAAACCCACATACTCAAGGCAAACCTGGTGCATTTTCTTCTCTGTGATAAATGGTGTGTACCAGTATCCATCCAGACACACCTTCCCTCTGGCCAGGTCAGACCCAGGCACATCTGTAAACACCAAGGGACCAAGGACCCTGATGAGAACGGTCTCACCTGCTCTGGATGGCAGGTGCTCTCCCCTCCACAGTCTTGAACCAGGTCAGCCCACATGTCCAGGTTCTTACCAAAGGCCCTTGAGCTGCTCTTTGGGGCACTTCCAGGACCTGCCTCCAGAGGTTAGAGTTTAAGACTTAATCATCAAACAAGATTATTGACAACCCAGGTGGTAAGACTTTTCACTCAAGACTTTTTTCATGAAAAAAATGGAGGAAATGACCTTTCAGATGCTAAAACCAATGAATGAAAATCACTCCCTGTAGAGGTGGATCAACTGCCTCATGTCCAAGAGCAAGGAGGGCTGTGCTGTCCTCTCTGCTGTGACTTACTCATATGATCATGGGCACAATCCTAGATTTCACAGGCACGGTGTCTCAGGGGCTGTATTTAAGGGGCCCAGTTCCTGGATAGGGAACTGCCCTCTATCCATGGTGAGTCTGTGCCCTGTGCTCACTGCTCCATGCTATTTCACTGCCAACAGTTATGGAGGGTCCCCCACAAATATCAGAAAACATGTTTCTTGAGCTCAACAGGCACCGCTGTGCCACATGGTGGACACTCCAGGATGCTGAGTGCACACCAGGCAGGGTGACAGCACCTCCCATGTGCAAGCTGAGGACCTGGCACTAGAGGCCTAGGCTGTGGAAGGTTATGTCCCTCAGGTTCTCCCCCGATGTAGCCACATGGATGTCTCCTGAGTGGTGACTCAGCAGCAGCCTGCAGGGAGTCTTCTTTCACAATCCCACTGCCCTCAGGTCGTGCCCATTCTTTATCCTCTGGACACTGAAGGCTGCATGCACGCCTGTCTTCAGGCTGCAGTTCTGTTCTCCCTTTCCTTCCTCTGCTTCTGGTCCACATGCAACCCCACGGGCTGATCTCCTGGGTCAGGAGCCCTTGGCTCTGGCCAATCCAAACAGTCAGCTTCTCTTCACACTCTGAACAGCCTTGGTGCAGCCTTCATTATGGTGGCCACGTCCATCCCCTGAATATCTGTTCCCTGTCATGAGTTTTGTCCATGGGGCAGGCCTAGTGCACCCTAGGCTGTGTCTCCACAGCTCTGTGGCATTTAATGTGCCACATGCCCAGGATCACTCTGATAATCTGTGTGAAAATCTGGCCGGACTGTTCACACTCTAAAATACAATCTGATGCATTAACCCATGAAATGAGTAAACACCTCTGGGTTCAGCAGGGTCAGAGCCTCCAGGACACCAGGTGTTTTTGAGAACAACCATGGCCGCTCTGCACATGGCTGTGTCCACTGTGTCCACCTCAGGGCATCCCCAGCCCTGGCCTTGGTGGCCAACCAGGGCACCTCCCACCAAGGACAAAGCAGCTCCTGACCAGGGCCTCTCCGTGACCAGCATCGGTCAGCCTCTTCCCAATCTCTTCCCAACCAGGTTGTGATCTGTAGACTTGAAGGGCCATCTCTGCACAGCCCACTATCAGCAAGAATCCCATCAAGCTGGTTTGGTTAGAATTCCCCACCCTCAGTATGTGCTGGCTCCCAAGGCCCCATTACGATCCCCACCGAACACACTCCCCCCTCCAATAGATGTCTGGTCCTGCTGGCTGGTACCCAGGTTGAAAGCTGTCAGGGCGACTCAACAGGCGCCCCCCACAGCCCTGCTGTTCCCTCTTAGCACCTGTGCATCCATTGACCTCCACCCTCTCCCTGCACCTCAACTCCAACATGTGCTTATTTCATTCAGACTTGAATCATCTCTCTCTCTTCTACTGGCAACCCCTTTGGACCCTTGTCCTGATTCAGTCTGCCCTCCCCTTCCTTCCTTAACCTGTGTGAGTATGAAGGTGTTCCCTCAATGCTCCGCCCACTGAGGGCCTGAGCCAATCAGGACACACGACAGCCCTGCCTGTCAGTAGTCCCAGCCCAGGGAGTGCTGCCACACACTGCCTCTGGTTGACTTGTGACCATGCCCCCATTGGCAGGTGGCAGTTCCCACATGAGTGCCCTGCCAGGCCTGCAGTCTGGCTGCCCATCTGGCTCTCTCCCAGGGTCTCACACGTGCACCTCTCCTCAGGCCCCGGAGTTCTTGGTTATGAACCCTTGGACATCTCCCCCAAAGGGCGGGGCTGGGAATATGCAAACTTACCTGGGAAACCCCCCTTTTAATCCAGGAATTCATCCCTACATCCCAGCGGGGTGCGTAGAGCTTTCCTCACTGTCCACCTCCAGCAAGGACTGTGCCACCACCCTGGCCATCCTCCTGGCTGCACTCCCAGGTGAGTCTCAGACCAGGTGTTGGGGTCCCAGGGGAGGGAGGCTGGGAGGCACCCCGCCTTGAGTCTCGCTTTCTCACTCAGGTGTCTGCCCCCAGCGGTAGCTGGTGCAGTCCTGGGCGAAACAAGAACACCTGGGGAGTCTCTGAGGACCTCCTGCAGGACTACTGGCTGCAGCTTCACCCACTGAAGCTGGTTCCACTGGGTGCGCCAGATGCCAGGGAAGGGCCTGGAGTGCATGGGACAGATCTGGCCTGGTGATGGGGATACCAGATACAGCCCGTCCTTCTGAGGCCACGTCACCATCTCCATGGACAACTCCATCAGCACCAGCTACCTGCAGTAGAGCAGCCTGAAGGCCTCTGGCATGGCCATGTATTACTGTGCGAGGGCCACAACGAGAGAAACCACGTCCTGTGGGCACCAAAACCCTCCACCAGCACAGGGAAGAGGCCCAGCACCTCCCCCGCAAACCCCTCAGATCTTCCCCCAGAGGAAGCAGCATTTGCTGTGTCCATAGGACTGATAACAGGAGAAGGTCAGCGTGGAGGACCCAGGCCCTGATGATCGGAGGGATGGCTCCTGGGCCCTGACTCTCTTCCTGGGAGGCAGCTGCTGTGCAGAGCTCACCCCTGGTCTGGGACTCGGCCCCTGATGCTGGTGGCTCCTTCTCTCAGCAGCTGCACAGATAACGCTGCAGACAACCTCAGTGTCCCCAGCACCCTCCGAGCCATCTCTCTCCATCCTCACAAATCCAACTTTCATCTTGGATAACATGTCTGTTTTATCTATCAGGTTATAGAAATTTTTCACTCAGTATTCTCATTCTTGACGTGGTGCTTTTCACAACAAAAATTGTACTTATTTTTTGAGTACTTATCTTATTTTTTATTTCAAAACATTATTGGTTTTATGGGGTTTGTGCTGTTCTGCTATTTTTTGACAAGGTTTCTTACTGTAACTGGGTGGAATATAGCAAGTTCTGATGATAAAATTCCATGTCTCACATGTGCTGTAGATGGACTTCCATTCCTTTTATACAGTTTGTCTGCTGGTTCTTTTTTATTTCGTCTTCTGCTTGAATTTGCTCCTCATTTGCAGAATGTCCCAATGAAAAGTGTTGGAGCTTCAGATGGCATGATGGCAGAGGGTGTGGTCCCCCTGGCTCCATGAAACAGGGAGAAAGGGGTGTTTCATATGAGGCTGGGGACTTGAATTTATTTGGAACCGGATTCATGTCAAGGATGAAGCTGTTGTGTGGCTCCTGTTGAAGTCTGTGATGGCTGATGCTCTAATGCACGGACACACCTCGGCAATCTCATGCGTGTCTCCTTCGTCCTCACATGCAGCCTCTCAGGGGTGTGGCTGCAGGAAAGCTCCCCCCTCAGCCCAGTTTCCATCCCTCCTGCTGTGGAAACCAGCAAAGTATTATCTTCTGTCAGCGGCTATCCTGGGGGAGGGTACGATTGACACATTTTGTTTATTAATACATCTTCCAAAGTCAGGGAGGATTTTAAAGCAGCACAAGTATTCATTCCCAAGCAGACGCACATATCAATTATTCTAATGTCATTGGAGACAAGCAAAGTATTATCTTCTGTCAGCGGCTATCCTGGGGGAGGGTACGATTGACACATTTTGCTTATTAATACATCTTCCAAAGTCAGGGAGGATTTTAAAGCAGCACAAGTATTCATTCCCAAGCAGACGCACATATCATTTATTCTAATGTCATTGGAGACAAGAAGCCACTTTGGCATTGCTGGTCTATGGTTCAGAACTCATTATATTTACCTTTGGTTTCCCTCTGGTTTCCCTCCCAGCTGTGGGAGGAATCACCTTGTGTGCTGTGTTTATCCTGTAGACACTCTCAGAAACCAAGCAGGGTTTCTCTCATATTCTAGGGAAATCCCAGGAGAAGCACACACAGGCCATAGAAGGCAGCACAGTCCACAGGCACTGCACCCAGCAGATAGGGTGCCATTTCCTACGCCTTCCTAAGAGAGCTCTGGAGGCAGGGACTGCCACTCACACTGCCTTTAGGTTGGGTCCCTGCATTTCTGCCCATGCAAACCGACCCAGCTTCATTGAGAAATCCAGGCAGGTGGGAAGTGTCACTGTGTCCCTGGCTCTGGGTTTGGGTCCCTGGGAGAACTGACCTGAGCAGACACACGAGGCCTCTCCACGTATCCTGTTCCTCCTGCTGTCTCATGTCTGCAACAGGTGACCCACATCTCAGAAATGGGTGATGGTGTGAGCCAAGTGTCTGTGTGACCCATAGGTGTTCCCTGTCCTCAGGTTTCCAGCCTGAGGACCATCTCAAAGAATAGGGACACCAAGTAGAGGTCTCCTCATAGAGGCCCAGTCTCACATGAGCCACTCACACTGACCCCCCCCCCACCCCCAATTTTGGAATATTCTGTGTGTGGATTCACCATAACCAAGAAAAGGGGCCAGAGTGGGTCAGTGTGATCTGAACTAAAGGGAACACTCAGAAAGTCCCCAACATACAGCGCTGATCAGCATCTCCAGGCACGCAACTGAGTGTTCTTGCAGCTGAGCAGTGTGATAACCAAGGATGCAGGTGAGTGAGACTGTTCCCAAGGGCTGTGGTCCAAATCCAGTGGGAGCCAGACACAAGGTCCCTGCAGAGGCAGGAAGGTTGGCTGCAGAAAACAAAGGGCCCAGCAGGAACCCCAGGATGGTCAGTGGTGGTGACATTTCACTCTGTCCTTTTGGGGGGATATGGTTGCTGCTCCCAACAGACACAGAAAGGTTCAGTCTGGCCTAAGCAGAGTCTGCTCCTGTCTCTATTGAACTCAACACAAGCAGGAGAATTGCATCATTCAAATGATGAAGGCCAGGTAATCCAGAGTCATGGGCCCTGGGGACACTGGGTCTGGGTCTTCCCAACAAGCAATCACACAGCAGCCCACTCCCCAGAGCATTGGACAGACTTAGCAGGTCCAGAGGCTCCAGGAGGGGCAGTGACGGATGCCATGTCTGACCGCAGGGCCAACTGCAGCCTTGGCAGTTACCACTGACCTCTTAACACCCACATGGAGATGCCCATGCACATCAGGCTGGAGAGGGTCTCAGGTCTCTGGTAACAGAGTGCACAAACAGGAGCTATTGGGGTCATGATAGTGGTCCTGGGCCTAACACAGACCTCATTTGCATGTGACAGACCTGGGGGACCTGACTCTCCTTAGGTGATGGAGGACCATCTCCCAGGTGAGGCATGACCTTCTCCATAACAGTGAGGACTTGGAGGCCACAGGTGGATCCAGCCCTGAAGTGTGGGTAACACCAGATAACAGATGCTCATCCATGCTCTCATCTCATACCAAGGTTCTGCACCCTCACTGGGCAGAGCCTGAAGGAGACAAAGCCACCACTTCATTAGGTTAAGGAGCAAAATATGGTTTAGCAGCCACTCATGCTGTGCTCCAAGGGAAGGAGGGCGGTCAGATGGCAGTTGCCTGAGGAGAGTCAGGATGGTTGGCTTTGGGGAGAGATGGGAAGAGCCTCCAGGAACCTGTACTGAGTCCTCCTCCATTCCTCAGCAGTCATCTTTCTTGAGAGGAGCAATCCCCACTCAATGGAATCAGCCTGGGGAAAGCAATCCTCCACCTCTGGAAGCCTGTCACCCCACCCTGAGTCATAAGCCCTGCTGAGGAGGCAGGGGCATAGCCCTGGGCTTAAACTTCTGGGCATCTCAGGAGGTGTCATAGGCTGGCTTTGGTGAGGCCATTGACCTACTTTCTCTTGAAATTCACTGGCACATGCTCCTCACGGGAGATCTGATAGTAACAGCATCCTGGCTTCTGGGAGACCCAAGCTCTGATCTCCACAGAACCCACCCACCTTACCATCAGGGGCTTCAAGGTATCAAGTTCAGAGGAAAATCAGGGACAGACTCAGACATGTGGCTCTAGAACAGAACACACTTACCACATTCCCTGAAGTCTGATCAGCACCTTCCCCTTATGGAACATCCTAGTGCCCTATCCTCCTGATTCACTGGAGTGTCTTTCAGAGACTGAGCCTTTCCAGTGACTGAGTTTAATAGGCAGCCGGCAGGTGGAGGCAGGCGGAGGCGGATCCAGGGGTGTCTTGGGACATTTGCTGACCTGCCCCCGGGCCCCATGTTGGGAAACAAGAGGATATACCTCTGATAAACATTATGCATCCTACGTAGGAGCACTTAAATATGTAAAACAAAGCTTGAACATAGTGTCAGATGGAACTTCCTGTCTCCTGAACATGAAACTCCTGCACTTTTAATTCTGGGATTTGAATATTAATTTCTATTGGTTCTAATTACTGGTGACTGTCAAAGGAATCAATTATTTTCAATCCTCCTCTTTTTTGTACAGATGACCAGGAGCAGCTGGGATCAGTGGGGAGTGCACAGGTTTAGATGTGGGGAATTAATTAACATACATGCACCCTTGGACATGTTACACCTGGGATGGCATTATTTGTATCAGCATCCAACCCAGAGCTTCCGATATAGTAGAAGGACATGCAAATAGAGCTCACGCTGCTCATAATAGCCAGCCCAGCCCTGACCCTGCACCTCTGGGACAGGAGCCCAGCCCCGGGATCCCCAGGTGTTCCCATCCCCTGATCAGGACTGAACACAGACCACTTACCATGGGATTTGATCTCAGCTGGGTGTTCCTTGTGGCTCTATTAAGAGGTAATTTATAGAGAACAAGAGACACTGAGTATGTGAGTGGATAAGAGTGAGTGATATAGATGACATGTGAGGGTTTCCTGACAAGGAATCTTTGTGTTTGCAGATATCCAGTGTGAGTTGCAGCTGGTGGAGTCCGGGGAAGGCTTGGTGCAGCCTGGGGAGCGGGTGGTCTCAGAGACTCTCCTGTGTAACCTCTGGATTCACCTTCAGTAGCTACTGGATGAACTGGGTTCACCAGGCTTCAGGGAAGAGGCTGGAGTGGTTATGTCAAATGAATCCTGATGAAAGTACTACAAACTATTCCAACTCTGTGAAGGGCCAATTCACCACCTCCAGAGACAACGCCAAGAACATGCTGCATCTGCAAATGAACAGCTTGAGAGCCGAGGACCTGGACCTGTATTAGTGTGTGAGACAGAGTGAGGGGAAGTCAGTGTGATCCCAGACACAAACCTCCCTGCAAGAGGGGCTGTGACCACTAGGAGGTGCTTTGGGTACCTGAACCCAAGAACCATCCCAGCAGCAGGTGCAGTGGGAGGTTTGGGCTGGTTTCCTAAGGTGGTTTCCTCTTCATGTCACATTTGCCTCAGGGAAACTCTCTGGATTCCTGAATCTGTGCTCATCTCTGAAGTCTCTGAGTTAGAAAGTCTGTTGTAAAGTGAGACAACTTTCTCACTTGCACAAATCACAGAGAAACTCTTTCAGACATTCTTGTGCCTGTGTGACAATTCATTATCAAATCTGACCTACATCAGCTAAATCTAACCAGAGTCTCTACTGACTCAATAGTACAGCTCAGCCCCACATCTCAGGGTCCCAGCCAGTCAGCAATGGAATTCATGTGTTCTGGACAATGGGAAGCAGAAGCCTATAAATGCAAAACTAGAGAAGAAAGACCCTAGGTGGTACATTCATTGCTTTTTCATCATGATAATAGCACCAAGAGTAGGTGACACAAAGCAGAGGTATGTAGATTCACAGCAGTTTAGTACAGACAACCAGTGTGATGATAAACACACACACCGAGGGGCATAGAATGTTTATTATGCACATAGTTGAAATCTCTGTGAAACACAAGAAAGGCCCATCAGGAAGTCAGACCTGATTTTATGGAGCCAGGAAAGGAGACTGGCTCAGGGAATTTATTTTGGAGAGGTGGAGGAGGAGCATAATTCTGCTTCCAAGGGCTTATGTATATTCAACCTTTTATTGACATCTGGAGAGGAGACCCAACTTTTCTTTTAATACTCCCATGTGGGGCCAAGTGAAAAGAGGCAGGAATGAGCCATCAGTTTTCAGCAATCAAGCAAAAACTAAAATAAAATATGGCTATTTATTTTATTGATCAATTATAAAATTTGAGCAAACATTAAGAAAAAGGGCCATTATTTGGTACAAAAACAAGCTCTTTAGAAATTCAGACAAATGATGATAAATTACAAAATGATGATGATAATGGTGGTGGTGATGGTGCTGGTGATGTTACTGATGACCATAGAACTGGACATGGGTTGTGATCCCTTGTCTTGGATGGGATTTCTCTCCTACCCAAAACCATAAGTTGTTTGGAAGCCTTGTATCAACTTTTAAATGTGGCCATTTTGGTTTCAATTTCCAATGACATCTAAAGAGAAGATTCCTGCTTTTATTATTTGATAAAAAGTCAATGTGTGTGGACAACCACCATGCTTACAAAATATGAGAATGATAATAAGTAAGAAACTGATGATGATGCTGTTGATGATGATGATGGACTGAGAAAGGGGTCTTGTTCTAAAGAAATGAAGGCTCCTCATATGGAAACACTATTACCATGGCTCTTCAAGGGAGGGATGTACACTCTTCCCTGTAAGTGTTGAGGGATTTCATAAATGAGAGCCAATGAATATGCAGTTTGGTGATTCATAGTATCACCACGTGAGTAATGACCCCAAAGGTGTCCGAGTGCAGATCCCCTGCACTTGAGAAGGTGTTACCTTTCAGAACAGAGACACTATGAGAATGTGCATGTAGGAAATAAGGAATTCCCTTCTAACCAGTTTGCAAGGACATGTTCCTTACTTCTGTATGATCTTTATCTCTTCTATTTCTAACAAACTCCTGTTTATAATTATTTGGATATTTCCTATGATGATATAAGACAAGGGTGGGCAACCGCTGGGATGCATGCCAAACATGACACGCCAGTAACTCTTGCTGGCACACGAAACCCTCTCTTATAATCTTCCATTTACAATATTTTTCTTAATATCGACTTTTTTATTTTTCAGATAAATTCAGTGTAGGTGCATCTTAGATAAATAAATAATTTTACATAGCATGTACACATTAAAAATAAATGTATTTTTCATCATCATATACTGTGTTTTGGTCGCTCGAATGAATTTTATTATTTCTTCAATGTTCTTCACATACATATACCTTAAGAGATATCAAGTAGGCATAACATGTTCTCAAAAAATTATGGTTAACACGCAGAAGAATTTTGAGTCAGAGATTTTGCTGGTTTTGGCATGCACTCACAAAAAGATTGCCCACCCCTGATATAAGCTGTCGCTATCATGTCCTGCAATTCCTACTCGGCCTTCACTGGAGGATGCTTTAAACCCAGAGGTCCAGGTATTCTCTGTCCATGAAAATCAAGCATATTTCTCTTCAGTGACTCAGAACAAATCCAGCTTCCTCCCCTTATGCAGTTAAAAGTCACATCTAGATTTACGGGTAGTTTCCTAGCAGGGCTCCCCTCTGCTCCACTCCCTGTGGCTGCTCTAGGCAATGCACATGGAAAGTGAACACTCAGCATTTTCTTGAAGTTCTTTGTAAAACCACCCCAAACAGGACTCATTAAAGAAAACATTGTTAAATTAGCCTTGGTTATAATTAAAAACTTTTCCCCCATCAAAGATTCCATTGCACAAATGAAATCAGAATCATATACACAAAGAATATGTTTCCAAATCATATGCCTCATATGAGAAGGTATAAATTATACATTAAGGATGTTATATGTTTGTGGGAGAACTGAGCACTTTTTAACCACAGAGACCTTCTAAGGGAATAGAATAGGGAGGCTGGGAGTGAGGGATTCCTCTCAGACTTGAAGTTTCCTTTCCTGTGAGAAATTCTATGTTCAGATTCCTCTTCACTCACCTCCCTCTGGACCCCAACATAACTCATAACACTAGACTGAGAAAACAGGTTATTCTCCTTCCATCATTACTTCAACACTAGACGCCTGGTGCATGAAATTCGTGCATGGGGTGGGTTGTCCCTCACGTGGCCAGCACCCTTTCCAATCTGGGACCCCTTGGGGATGTCTGACTGCTGTTTTAGGCCCGTTGGACATCCCTCTCACAATCTGGGACTGCTGCCTCCTTACCACCAACTGCCTACCTGCATGATTGCCCCTAATTGCTTCTGCCTACTAGCTTGATTGCCCTCTAACCACTCCCCTGATGGCCTGATTGATGCCTAATTTCTCCCCTGCTGGCCTGATTGCCCTCAACTGCCCTTCCCTGCCAGGTCGATCACCCTCAACTGCCCTCCACTGCCAGCCTGATCACCCCTAACTGTCCCATCCTGCAGGTCTGGTAGCCACCAATTGTCATCCCCTGATGGCCTGGTCAACCCCAACAGCCCTCCCCTACTGGTCTGGTCAACCACAACTGCCCTCTCCTGCTGGCCCAATTGCCCCCAACTGCCCTCTCCTGCTGGCCGGATTTCCCACAAATTCCCTCCCCTGCCAGCCATCTTTGTGGTGGCCACATTGTGCAATGCCACTTAGACTTTTACTATATAGGACAGTGATGGCGAACCTATGACACCCGTGTCAGAGGTGACACGCAAACTCATTTTTTTGGTTGATTTTTCTTTGTTAAATGGCATTTAATTATACAAAACAAATATCAAAAATTTACATATTTGTTTTACTATGGTAGCAAATATTAAAATAATTTCTATATGTGACAAGGCACCTGAGTTAGGTTAGAGTTTTTCAAAATGCTGACATGCCGAGCTCAAAGGTTCGCCATCACTGATATAGGATATGAATGATTCTCAGTTGTGAACATACATGATCACTGCTTTTATTACATGTATTTTTTCCACTTGAAGTCATGGCTATTTCTGATGAAATTATATTGGGATCTCTGCAATTGGCCATGGGCTTGCATAAGGAAGGGTTTTCACAGGAAGATGTAGACACAATCACAAAGTTTCAGCATCAAGAATCACAAATATCCCACCTGCATGTGCTTGGGCAATGGTTTCTCCGAATAAAGTAACAGCATAAATTAAGATCTAAGATACTGAAAGTGAATGTCCTTTATTTTTATATTTCACACAAGGGTAGAATTTATATAAAATTAGATTAAAAAATTTGGAAATTTGGGATACACTAGTATGTTGAATTTAGAAACTGTCAGAACAAATGCTAATCCCTTTTACATCTGTTTGAAATATGCATGAGAAGATAGTAGTGTAACATGCTTATTTACTCCATATTTCTTCTTAAGTTCAGAGATTTTAGAATGTGCTTTGACATTAAACCAATGAGTGTCATGACCCATGTGGTCTGCTGAGCCCAATTTACATTCTGAGTGAGGTCGAGACAAGAGATGCCCCCACACAATCCTCAGAAAAACCAGGCAAGCCCAACCTCAGTCCCTACACTTATAGGCAAGATGGCCCCAGATGCAAATTTCTGTTCAAACTCCAGGGTAAATGCTCTCCTGGGCTGTGAAGCTTCACAGCTCTTTCTTCACACAGGGCTCAGTTCTCTGGGAAGGCAGAGCTGTGGTCTAGAAGAAGATGAGACTGCTGGGTCTTCTCCTGTGCCTGGTGACAGCCCCCCTAGGTGAGGGTCCCAGGGATCAGGCAGGGGTCATGGTATGGCTGTGACTACAGGTGACTGACAAGACTGATACTTTTTGTCCCCAGGTGTCCTTTCCCAGGTGCAACTGCAGGAGTCAGGCCCAGGACTGGTGAAGCCCTCGCAGACCCTCTCCCTCACCTGCACTGTCACTGGATTCTCTTTAACGAGCTATGGTGTACAATGGACCCGCCAGGTTCCTGGAAAGGGGCTGGAGTGGGTCGGGGGTATATGGAGTAATGGAGATACCTACTATAACCCAACACTGAAATCTCGACTCAGCATCACCAGGGACACGTCCAAGAGCCAAGTTTATTTAACATTGAACAGCCTGAGAACCGAGGACACGGCATTGTATTACTGTGCAAGATACACAGTGAGGGGAAGTCAGTGTGAGCCCAGACACAAACCTCCCTGAGGGAGACAGCAGGGCTGGTCACCAGGGGCGCTTTGGACACCAGGGGGCGCTCCTGACTCACCAATTCCAGAGTGTGCAACCCCAGGAGCAGGGGCAGAGGGAGGTGGGGAAGAAAGCATCTTCCTGTTGGGTGCAGGGATTTCCTCTCAAACTCTCAGCTGCATCCAGGGATGGTTCTTGCTCTTTCTCTGTGGCTATAACTTCCCTCATTCTCACTGCAGACACCAGGGGAGGAGGCAAGACTGCTGTTGGCAGAAGACATATGGGCAGTGACTGGGGAATCTCCTCACCATGTTCTGTATTTTCTGTTTTGCTTTCTGGACAAAGACCATCCTCAGAGCTCTCATCAGCCTGTGTTTGGAAACTTTCCCACAAAGAGAGACCCCAGCACAGCCCAGTCACCTGTGTGCTGAGCTCAAGGTCTGACCCACATGCCCACCTCTCCCCATAGGGTTCCTTCCTTCTGACAGGCTCACAATAAATATATATATATACACGTAGCATGGACAGTGGAAACTGGATGGAACACATCTGAATGGTGCAAAGGGCCCTTGAGGGCTGCTCCCTGGTCACCTCACCTGTGCAGGTGCCAGGATTTGCTGTTTCTGGTACCACAGGAGCAGGAAATGACCTCAGCTCTCTTCCTAAAGGTGTCACACCAGCACTGATGTGAGATGATACACTATCTGTGTAGTGTAGTTTAATAGGAAAGTTTAACAAAGTCTCATTGCAAATAATCTCATTTCAACAAGCATCTGGCTGCGCAAATATCTCGGTGAAGGAGACATCTATACAGTTTTCTATTTTTTTTTTTACTTAACATTATGGGGTAAAGTTTGACATTTCATAATGATGGTGTTGAATTCTCTGTAGATTACTCCTTTGAGGGCTCAGACGGGATAATAACTCAGGTGGAGGGTGCTTGTTGATTATGTTGATCTATCTCAGCATTTTCCTAACCTCCATGTTTAGGTGTTATAGTGACTCCCACCTTCACCTTCCATCTCCAGGATGGAGGGGAGCTCCCACACTTCCTACTCGGAATTCTTTGATGAGTTTCCAGGAACTATGAGAACCCACTATGTCTGCAAAGCTTTCCCACGTCATGCACTGCTCCCCAAACCTCTGTGTGTCTATCCTGGTCTCCTCCAGACAGCTGTGGTGATGACAGAACTTTTCACCACTAAGGAATGGGACTTGGGGAAACCATGTGCTGATTCTTTGAAAAGAAAAAAAAAATGTTTGACAAACCATTAGCTAGACCCATCAGGAAACAAAGAGAGGAAACCCAAATAAATAAAATCAGAAATGAAAGCGGAGAAGGAACAACTGACCCCCCGGAAATAAAAAAGGATTGTAATAAAATACTATAGGAAACTATATGCCAACAAGCTGGACAATGTGGATGAAATGGACAAATTCCTAGAAAAACACAATCTTGCAAAAGTGAAACAGGAAGAATCAGAAAACCTGAATAGGCCAATAACAAGTGAGGAAATAGAAGGAGGTATCAACAAACTCCCAGCAAACAAATGCTCTGGTCTGGATGACTTTACAGGGGAGTTTTATGAAACATTAAAATGAGAACTAAACTCCATACTCCCCAAACTATTAAAAAAAATCTAAGAAGAAGGAAAACATCCAAACTGTTTTTTATGAGTCCAGCAGTATCCTAATTTCAAAACTAGATCCCACTACTAGGAAAGATAATTATACGCCAATATCCCTGATGAACATAGATGCTAACATCCTCAAAAAATATTAGCAAATCAGATCCAGCAATATATTTAAAAGATCACACACCATAACCAAATGGGATTCACCACAGGAATGCCAAATCAATAAACATGATACATCACATAAACAAATTGAAAGACAAAAATAACATGACCATATCTACAGATTTAGAAAAAGCATTCAACAAAACCAACACTCACTTTGATAAATACTCTCAGCAACATGGGAGAAGAGGGAGCATATCTCAACATAATAAAGGACATGTATGACAAACCATCAGCCAACATCATAGTCAATGAGCAAAAATGAAAAGCATTTCCCAAAAGAAAAGGAACAAAACAGAAATGTTCAATTTCACCAACCTTATTCAACATAGTATTGGAAGTCCTAGCCACAGCAATCAGACAAGAAGAAGAAATAAAAGGCATCCAAAATGGAAAGGAGGAAATAAAACTCTTATTAGTCATAGGTGACATGATATTGTACATAGAAAACCCTAAAAACTCCATCAAAAAATACTATATTTAATAAACAAATTCTACAATGTACCAGGATACTAAACTAACTACCCCAGAAATCAACGGAATTTTAAACACCAATACTGAATTCTCAGAAAGGGAAATCAAACCAACAATCCCATTAAACATTGCATCAAAAAATTGTGATACTTAAGAATAAACTTAACCAAGCACGTAAAAGACTTGTACTCAGTAAAAGTCAGGGTGTATAACAAGGAGATAGAGAAAGATATAAACAAGAGGGAAAATTTACCATGTTCATGGATTGATAGAATTAAAATGTCCTTATTACCCAAAATAATCTATAAATTCAATACAATCCCTATTAAAATAACAACAGCATATTTCACAGATCTAGAAAAAAAATACACCAAAAATTTATATGCAGCCAAAAAAAATCCCAATTAACCACAGCAATCTTGACAAAGAAGAACAAAGGTGGGAGGGATCACAATACCAGATATTGAATTATACTCCAAAGCCACAGTAATCAAAACAGCCTGGTACTGGCACAGGAATACGAATATAGATCAATGGAACAGAACAGAGAACCCAGAAATTTATCCAAGCCATTATGCTCAATTAATATTTGACAAAGGAGGCAAGAGCATACAATGGAGTCAAAACAGTCTCTTTAATAAATGTTGTTGGGACAATTGGACAGATAAACATTCAAAAAAATGAAACTAGACCACCAAATTACACCATACACAGGAGGAAACTCAAAAGGGATAAAAGATTTAAATATAAGAAAGGAAACCATAAAATTCCTAGTAGGAACCATAGGCTGCAAAATCTCAGACATTTCTCATAGTAATGTGCTTACAGATACATCTCCTAGGGCAAATAAAACTAGGGAGAAAATCAACAAATGGAACTACATCAAAATGAAAGCTTCTGCACATCAAAAGAAACTGTAAACAAAATGAAAAGGGAGCCCATAGTATGGGATCACATATTTGGCAAAGATACATGTGATAAATGGTTAACAGCCAAAATCCTATCTAATAAAACAGAAACATGGTAATTGGCGTACGACCGCTACCCTTCCCATTGGCTAATCAGGGAGATATGCAAATTAACTGACAGCCAAGATGGCGGCCTGCAGCCAGGCAGCTTAAACTGAACATGAGGCTTGCTTGCTTCAGTGACGGAGGAAACCAATGTTCCCCGCCTGCCGCTGCAGGCTTCTGAGCTGGCAGTTTGAAACATAGTTACAAAAATAGAAGCTAAACAAAACCCCAGAAACCAGCTTTCAGCTAGCCGGGATCTCAGACCTGGAGTTGATACAGAGTTTTGATTGTAGAACTGAAACAAACCAGATACCTGCTTTCAGGAGCAGAGGCTTAAGAGCTGGAGCCAAGCCTCAGAGCTAAAGCTGGCTCAGAATTAAAAAAAAAAAAAAAAGGAGCAGTTGGGAGCTTCAGTCCCAGCCTGAAAACAGCCCTCAGCCCCTCACCCAGACTGGCCAGTCACCCCAGTGGGGACACCACCCTGAAGGGTGTGTGACCAGCTGCAAACAGCCATCATCGCCTCACCCAGGCTGGCCAGGCACCCCAGTGGGGACCCCCACCTTGATCCAGGACACCCTTCTGGGAAAACCAGCCAGCCCCCACCCATACACCAGGCCTCTATTCTATATAGTAAAAGGGTCATATGCCTCCCAGCACCGGGATCAGCATGACAGGGGGCAGTGCCCAAACCCCCTGATCGCCCTGTGGCTCTGTGTGTGACAGGGGGTGGGGCCACAACTTCCCTATCCGCCCTGCTCTGCTCTTGACAGGGGAAGGTGCTCCAACCCCCTGATCGGCCCTGCTCTGTGCCTGATAGGGGGTAGCTCCCCAACCCCCTGATTGCCCGGCGCCTCTGTGTGTTACAGGGTGTGGCGCCTCAACCCCCTGATCAGCCCTGCTCTGTGTGTGACAGGGTGTGGCGCCCCAACCCCCCCCCCCCACTCCCCAGGGGCCCTACTCTGTGTGAGACGGGGTAGAGCCATAACCTCCCCATCGGCCCTCCCCTGAGTGCGAGAGTGGCGGCGCCCCAACCACCTGATCGGCCCTGCTCTGTGTGTGACAGTGGCGGCGCCCCGACACCCTGATCCGCCCTTCCCTGAGTGTGACGGGGTGGTTCCCCAACTCCGCTATCGGCCCTACTCTGTGAGTGACAGGGGGGAGCTCCCCAACCCCCTGATTGACCCTGCTCTGTGCGTGACAGGGGACAGCGCCCCAACCCCCTGATTGGCCCTGCTCCGTGCATGACAGGGTACGGAGCCCCAACCCCCCAGTCGGCCCTACCCTGAGCGTGACTGAGGGTGGCATCGCAACCTCCCAATCTGCCCTGCTCTGTGCATGACAGGGCAAGGTGCCCCAACTCCCCAATCGGCCTTGCTCTGAACCCCACCAGGGGCTGCACCTAGGGATTGGGCCTGCCCTCTGCCACCCAGGAGCAGGCCTAAGCCAGCAGGTCGTTATCTCCCGAGGGGTCCCAGACTTCGAGAGGGCACAGGCCGGACTGAGGGACCCCCCCCTCACCCTGAGTGCACAAATTTTTGTGCACTGGGCCTCTAGTATACAAAATAATATCCAAAATAAGAAACCCATACAATTTATACAAAAGAATATAACCTATCCAATTAAAAAATGTGCAAAGAACCTAAATAGACACTTTTGTAAAGAGGACCAAGAGACATATGAAAACCTGCTCAAAGTCACTAATCATCTGAGAGATGCAAATCAAAACAACAAGAGGTACCATCTCACACCTTTCAGAATGGCTATCATCAACAAATCAACAAATGACAAGTGCTAGCGAGGATGTGGAGAAAAAGGAGCCCTCATGAACTGCTGGTGGGAATGCAGACTGGTGCAGTCACTGTGGAAAACAGTATGGAGTTTTCTCCAAAAATTAAAGATGGAACGGCCATTTGACCCAGTGATCCCACTTCTAGAAATATATCCCAGGAATCAAAAATACCAATCAGAAAGTATATATGCACCCCTATATTCATACCAGCACAATTTACAATAGGTAAGATATGGAAACAGCCCAAGTGCCCATCAGTAGATGGGTGCATAAAAAAGCTGTCATGCATTTATACCATGGAATACTATGCTACAGTAAAAAATAAATAAATAAATAAATAAATAAATAAATAAATAAATAAATAAATAAATAAATAAATAAAAAAGATCTCCTACTCTTTGGGGCAGCATGAATGGACCAGGAGAGTATTATGCTAAGCAAAATAAGCCAGTCAGAGAAAGACAAATATCAAATGATCTCACTCATATGTCGAATCTAATTAACAAAATAAACTGATGAAAAAAAATGGATATTGAGACCTAGAAGCCTGGAACAGATTGTGGAATCTGAGAGGGAAGGCTGGAAAGGATGGGTGGGTGGGAAGTAACCAACGAAATATGAGTATATGCATGTATGTGTATAATCCATGGACACATACAATAGGATGGTGAAGACTTGGGGTATGGGGTGAGGGAGAGCTAGAAGTGGTCAATGGAGAATAAAGGGGGACATATGTAATAATTTTATCAATAAAGACATAATTTTTTTAAAGAAAGAATTAGGGCCAAAACCGGTTTGGCTCAGTGGATAGAGCGTCGGCCTGCGGACTGAAAGGTCCCAAGTTCGATTCCGGTCAAGGGCATGTACCTGGGTTGCAGGCACATCCCCGGTAGGAGATGTGCAGGAGGCAGCTGATCGATGTTTCTCTCTCATCGATGTTTCTAACTCTCTATCTCTCTCCCTTCCTCTCTGTAAAAAATCAATAAAATATATTTTTTAAAAAAAGAATTAGGACTTGTACCCTGAGATTCCCACTGAGCATGATGCCTGTGTCCTCAATCTTCTCTCAGGTGGTTCAAGACTTCAGCTCTGAAATACTCTGCCTCATGAATATGCAAAAAAGAGGGAGTAGACTAGGTTAAATATGGATAAATCTGTTCCCTGAGAGTATCACCCACAGCCACACACTCCCCTACAGAAGTGCTCACAGCACGGCCCCCTCATCATGGACTGGAGCTGGAGAACCCTTCTCCTAGTGGCCATGGCTACAGGTAAGGGGCTCCCCAGTCCACTGGCTGAAGAGGGGACCAGGGAGAGCGTCAAGGGGGATTTCCACCCACTCCTGTCTCCTTCCCACAGGTGTCCACTCCCAGGTTCAGCTGGTGCAGTCTGGGGCTGAGGTGAGGAAGCCTGGGGCCTCTGTGAAGGTCTCCTGAAAGGCTTCTGGGTATACCTTCACCAGCTACTGGATGAGTTGGGTGCAACAGGCCCCAGGACAGGGGCTAGAGTGGATGGGGGAAGTTAACCCTAACAATGGAAACACAAATTATGCACAGAAGTTCTAAGGCAGAGTCTCCATGACTAGAGACACATCCACAAGCACAGCCTACATGGAGCTCAGCAGTCTGAAAGCCAAGGACACAGCCATGTATTACTGTGCTAAATACACACAGTGAGGGGAAGTCTGTGATCCCAGACACAAACCTCTCTGCAGGAGAGGCTGTGACCATCAGGGGTCGATCAGGGTCCCTGAACACAAAGACCTTCCGAGGAACAGGTGCAGTTGGAGGTTTGGACTGGTTTCCTCTTCATGTCACATTTCCCTCAGGGAACCTCTGGATTCCTGATTCTGTGTTTACCTCTGAAATCTTTGAATTAGAAAGTCTGTTGTAAACAAAGACAACTTTGTCCCATGGACCAATGGCAGAGAGTGTCATTCAGACACACTTTTGCTAAAAGAACTATTAACCACCAACACTTCTGACCCATGTTACCTAAATCTAGCTGAATTCTCTAATGACTCAGCTGTGCAGCTCACCTCAGTGCTGGGCAGCGAGATCCACAAGTATATGAACCCAAAGCTGGAAAAGGACCCCCAGTGGTGACAGTCATTGTCTTGTCATCACACTCATAGCACAGAGAGTAGTTAACACCAAGCAGAGACAGAGGGATCCATGACAGCTTGGTGCAGATGTACAGGCTGATGACAAACACACACACCAAGGGGCATGGGATGTTTATTTTGCACAGAATTGAAATCCCTTATAAACTCAGAAAAGGCCCTTGAGGAAGACAGACCTACTTTGATGGAGTCAGGAAAGGGGAATGGTGCAGGGCTTTTATTTTGGCAAAGTGGTGGGAATACAGAGGAATTTTGCTTCCAGGGGTTTGTTTCAATCTCACAATGACATCTAAAGAGAAAACTATGGTTTCTTATCTGATTTTCCCTGTCAGGGACAGATAGAGAAGAGGCAGCAATGAGCCATCAGTTGTTAGAAGTCAAACTATACAGGAACCAGAGTATGGCTATGTACTTTACTTAACTACTATACAAAATGAGCAAAATTAAGTAAAAGAGTCCTTATGTGGATACAAAGGGCAAGTCTACAGAAAATGAGAATAATTATAAGTAAGGAAATGATAATGAAGATGGTGATGATGATGTTGACAATGATGATGATGGTGGTGGTGGTGGTGGTGGTGGTGGTGGTGGTGGTGGTGATGATGATAAATTTCAAAAAGAATCTTGATCCAATGTTTGGCAGGAATCTGTACTTTCTCACCTATAAGTCATTGGCTTTTTAAAAGGCCTATGTCAATTTAAATTGGGCCATTGGATCTGAATTCCCAGTGGTATCTGAAGACTAGATGCCTGCTTTCTTTATTTAAAAAAGGAATTGTGTGGGGACAATCACCATGTCTACTGAAAATGAGAATGGTTATAAGTAAGCAAATTGTGATGATGATGATGATGATGATGATGATGATGATGATGATTACAATGATGATGATGGACTGAGACAGGAGCCCAGGTCTAATGGAATGATGGCTCCTCATACATACACACCTTCACCATGGCTCCTCCAGTGATAGGTGTCCACTCTTCACTGAAGAGACCGTGTGAGTAATGACCCCAAATATGCCCACGTCCTAATTCCCTGGACTGGGAAGGTGTTACTTTCTAGAACAGAGGCATTGTGAGAATGTGCATGTAAAAACAAAGAAATCCCTTTCCCACCAGTTTGAAGTGACATGTTCCTTATTTTTCTTCATCATTACCTGCATGATCTTTGACTTTCTACATCTCACAAACTCTTGTTCCTAATTATATAGGTATTTCCTATGATGATACAAGCTGTATCTATGGCTTTCTTCTGGGCCTTCACTGGAGGAAACGTTAAACCCACATGTCCAGTAACTCTCTGTCCATGAAAATCTGGCTTATTTCTGTCATGTGACTCAAAACAAGCCCAGCTTCTTGCCCTTACTCAGTTCCACAGTCACATCCAGATATATGGGTAGTTTCCCAGCAGCACTCCCCTTTGGTACAAGAACCTACTCCAGTCCCTGTGGCTGCTGTAGCCAATCCACATGGACAGTGGAGGTTCAGCATTTTCTGGGGGGGGTGTCTTTGTGAAATCATGTGGGGACTTGGGTCAGTGGTCCCAAGGATCATATGCATGCATCAGTTTTCCAATAACAAGATTTTCATAACCTAAACTTAAATATTCCTAAATCATTACCGATATCTTCATCTAAACACAACCGGTCATGACAGAGATTCTTCTATATCCCAATGTAGGAAACTGGATATATAATAAAATCTAGAGAATAAACACTACAAAGGAGGCAATGCAGCTGCTACACATTCAGCACCAAACTCCCCTGAAGGAATAGGACCTAGGAACTCTGTCTTTGTTTCTACAGTTCATGCTGCTGGTTCCTAGGGACACACAAAGATGCTCCACTCTCCCCCAACACTTAGTCCACTGGCTCTAAGTACACTCTGTTCTTAGGTTATCCTCTGATCACTTTGTAGAAGAAATTTGTCATATGGAACTTCCATCTCATTAACATGAAGCTCTTGTACTTTTAATACATCTCAGATTTGATAATTAATTTCTCTTGATTGTCATTACTGGTTTCTGTCAAAGGCATCTCTCATTTTCAATCCTTCACTTTTTAATTTTATGACAATTATCTCTCTGGAATATTTGTACAAGTCTCTTAGAGAAGCTGGATCCAATGCAGACGGCACAGACTCGGATGTGGGGATTTATTTTAACAGGCATGCACCCTTGGACATATCACACTCAGAGGCCATATCCTTTATATCAGCGTCTAACCCCAGAGCTCCCTATATAGTAGGAGGACATGCAAATAGAGCTCCCTGATCTAATAACATCCTGCAGCTCTGGGACAGGAGCTCAGCCTTTGTATCTTCAGGTATTTTGATTCCCTGATCAGGACTGAATACACCATGGGGTTTGGGATCAGCTGGGTTTTCCTTGTGGCTCTTTTGAGATATAATATATGGAGAACAAGAGACACTGATTATGTGAGTAGACATGAGTGAGAGGAACATGGATGTGTGAGAGTTTTCTGACCAGGATGTCTTTATATTTGCAGGTGTCCAGTTTGAGGTGCAGCTGGCAGAGTCTGGGAGGTGGGGAGTCTTGGTGAAGCCTGGGGGGTCTCTGAGACTTTCTTGTGCAGCCTCTGGGTTCACCTTCAATAACCACTAGATGCACTGGGTCCAAGAGGCTCCAGGGAAGGGGCTGGAGTAGGTGGCATTTATATGTAGTGATGGAAGTCAGAAATACAATGCAGACTCCCATAAGGGGCCACTACACCATCTCCAGAGACAACACCAAGAACACGCTGTTTCTGCAACTGAACAGCTTGAAAGCTGAGGATATTGAGGGGTATTACCGTGGGAGAGACACAGTGATGGGAAGTCAGTGTGAGCTTCAAACTTCCTTAAGGGAGACATGAGCGCTGGGCTGCAGGGTGGGCTCAAGACCCACCTATTCTGAGTTACAGCCACAAGAGCAGTTGCAGGTGGTGTTTATGGTTGATTTCTCTGAAGGTCCTTGCCTTCCTCTCACTATAACAGTTTCTCCAAGAGTCTCTATAGACCCATGGTGCAGTGACTACCACTGATGGCCTTGTATTTTAAAAGATTTACTCACATGCAAACACGCGCGTATCACTTATGGAGGAAGAAAAATGCAGAGGGGTTCATTAGCCTGCAGAAACCAACAGCACACAATCAAAGTGTGTCCATGAAATGTGGAACTTGGTTAACCTCCATGCACTTCAGGAAAGCCCAGGAAGTCCACTGGAGATTTCTTGAGCCCCATGTTTCTGACAGATGACACCTGTGTCTCTCAGTGATGGTCATGTCTTGGTGTCACATCAGAGCTCAGCCATGGTCTGGGAGTCATGCACAGCTATGTCTTCAGCACAAACTATGGTGGATTTCAGAGTGCAGTGGCTGGGACCTGTTCTGTGTGCTCCACGGAGATGTGGTAAGGGAGGAACATTCTCAGGACAAAGGCACTTTATGAATTCTATACAAGATAACATTGTTTTATTTCATTCTCTTGGATGGCATATGAAATTAACATATGGTATGAAATCAACTATTATTTCAACACTGATCACACCCTGTGAAGAGCAACAGTTTTATTTCTCAGTCCACTTAGTAGGGTCTCAAATTAGGAACCAGATTCCAAATTGGCTAGATTGCTAAGATTTTGAAAAAAAAAATTGATATAGTAGTGAAAACCTTCTACCAAATAAAAGCCAAAAAACAAATGGAATCAAGGGGAATTCCACCAAAAACTCAAAGAAGAATTCATAACTTTTTAATTAATCCTTCCTGAATTCTTCCAAGAATGAAATGAGGCAACACTTCTAAAGAGATTTAATGAGGTGACCATTATACTGATACCAAAGTTAAGTAAAGACACACAAAAATTACAGGCCAATATCCCTGATAAGCACAAATGCAAAAAAACCTGAATAATATATGATGGACTTTAACACCACATTGAAAGGATCATTTACCATGATCCAGTGGGATATTGAACAAGAATGCAAGGTAGTTCAATGTTTTTAAATCAGTAAATGTGCTACCCTTGTCCACAGAATGAAGGATAATGTATACCATCATATAAACAGATTTGGAAGAATAATCAATAGAAAACTCACTGGAGAGAACTCTGATACCCAAAATTGGAGACTGCATAGCGATTGGTAGGAAAGTGAAGTCAAGAAAGTGCTGGCTGGGCACCCACAGATAGCAACTGAAGTCCCAAAGAGATATCTCATGTGTGTGGGGTTTCCACTGAGAACTCTGGGGTCTATTCCTCAAGCTGAGCCCCCTAGCAGAGAGCGCTGAAACTGAGGAGGGTACCCACATAACATCTGGCTATGAAAAGAAGCAGGGTGCTCTCTGCCAGGAAGTAATGGTTGAAAATCCAGGTACCCTCTTAAAGGGCCAATGCACAAAATTCCCTGTAGAGCCACACATCTTGTACTCCAACAGAGGGAGGGTGAAGTGGACCAGATTGTGAGAGCAGAAGTCTAGACTCGGTACTCGGGGGATAGGGCTCAGAAGGCAGATACCCAAGTTTTCAGTGCTGAGTCATTCCCTCACACAGAGGAGGACATCTTTGGACATCTTTCCCACATATACATTTGCCTTGCCTCGGGGGAAGACAGTTGATACACCCTATTGGAACACACCTTGCCCTGAAGCCACTTAAGAGATTAAAAATAAAAATCATCCCCCAGGCAGAAGCAACTGCCTCTCCCTATTCAAAAACAAAAACAAAAACAACTCTTGCCACACCTGAAGTTGATTGCCTGGGGGCGATTCAAATTGAAATCCTTTCAGTCTGTAGACAGAAGCAGTCTCTGGAGGCTATGAGTCTTTGCCTGATCCAATTAGTCAGAAACAGTCTTTGCCAGGTGTACCATATACTAATGTGGATTTTGTAATAAAAGAATACACGATAATTTCAAGAGAAACATCAAAAGTGCTTTATTCAAAGTAATGTCCATCACTAGCTACACATTTTCCCCATCTTTCAGGTAATTTGTGGATACCAACCCAATAGAACTTTTCTTGCTTTGAGGCAAACCATTCAGAGACCCAATTTTCTACTTCTTCCTATGATTTGAAGTGCTGTTCAAAAAGTACTGGTGCAATCTATCAGAAAAAGTGGTAATCTGTAGCAGCAAGTTCTGGTGAATATGGTGAGTGGGTTAATACTTCCCAGCCAAGATATTTTAACGTGTCTTTAAGTGGTTTTGAAGTGTGTGATGGTGCGTTATCATGAAGCAAAATTACTTTTCCATGTCTTTTGGCCCATTTGCATAGTTTTATGATCAAAGGGTGGTTCAAATTGATTACAGTAGGTCCTCATGTTATATCAGATATCTGTTCCTATGGCGCAACATAACATGATTTTTGTTGTAAGTCAAAACACACCTACATAAGCATCTACGTCACTCACATGGAGCACATATACAGCAGTAATGAAGTGAAACAGTAAAAGAAAAAGAAAGAAAAAGAAAGAAAGAAAGAAAGAAAGAAAGAAAGAAAGAAAGAAAGAAAGAAAGAAAACAATTCCTGACCTTTACTTGTGGCAAATACCGTAAATAATAAAAAACATAAAGCACATATGTACATATGTCAGAATGAAGGAACTTTTTTTTATATATAAATAAATGGGAGATGGCAACGTAACCATGAAACGACATACGTCGAGTCCGATGTAACTTGAGAATTGCCTGTATTTGTTATTGGTAGCCATCAGTATTGATGGTTTCACCTGGTTCTAGAAGTTCATAATATACCACAACTTCCTGATCGGACCAAACGCAGAGCATTTTCTTCTTTCTGGAGTGATTTGGCCTTGCAGTCAATGTTGATGATTGACCTGGATCAACCAATGATTTTGTACATTTGGGATTCTCAAAATAAATCCACTTTTCATTGCCAGTCACAATTCAATACAAACAAGACTTTCTTTCGTGCCATTGTTACAACATTTTACTGATGACTTTTTCGTTTTCCATTTGCCTTTCGTTCAGTTGATGTGGCACCCGTTTTCCTTCCTTTAAAATCTTTCCCATTGCTTGTAAATAATCAGAAATTGTTTGCTGAACAACGTTTAATATTTCTGCAAGTTGTTTTTGAGTTTGACACACATCTTCATCCAATAACACTTGTAATTGTTGGTCTTCAAACTTTTTCCATTGACCTGGGCATTCTTTGTCTTTCACAAAGAAATCATCACTTTTAAAGTGTTGAAAACAGTGTTCACAAGTGTCTTGAGATGGAGCATGTTCACCATAACCTTCCCAAAGTATACAATAACTTTCAGCAGCACTTTTTTTCAAAATAAAGTAATGAATTAAAACTTCCCACAAATGCTATTTTTGGCATGAAATTCAACTTTTTAAGCATAAAAATATCTATGATGTTAACACCTTCAGGAAATTTGATGTATGAAGTTTTGTGGCTTGCTGTCAATACAACAAAATAGCATGCATATCAAATTGCATATATATCAACATATGTGTAACACCACTTATTGAAAAAAACTGAATTATATCTAGTACATTGTCCTGCACTAGAGATTGGGAATGTAGAGGATCTACCTAATACATACTCTTAAACCCAAACATACAGCAAAAAAAGAGGAGACAAAGAAATAACTCCCAATAAAAGAAAAAGAGAATCCTCCTGAATAAGAGATAAATGACACAGAGATAAGAAATTTACCTGAAACAGAGTAATGATGGTAAAAATGCTCAAGAGCATGAAAAAAAGATACAGTAACTATGAAAAAAGAACACGAAAAAAATAACAGTCTGAGATAAAGAATGATATAACACAAATAAAGAACACATTGGAAGGAATACACAGCAGATTGGGGGAAGCTGAGGATCAGATCAGTGAATTATAACACAGAGTTGAAAATATCACTAATCAGAGAATCAAAAAGAAAAAAAAAACAATTATAAAACAGGAGGACAGCTTAAGGGAGTTGTGGGACAATGTGAAATGTAATAATATTAGAATAGCAGGTGTCCCAGAAGAGGCAGAAAGGGAGAAAAACATAGGGAAGGTGTTTGAAGTAAAATGGCAAATACTTAACTAACCTGGTAAAGGAGAAAGTTACACAAGTTCAGGAGGCACAGAGAACCCCAAACAAGAAGAATCCAAACAGGCCCATGCCCAGACACATCATAATTAAACGACAAAGAGAGAACCTTAAAGGCAGCAAGATAAAAGAAAACTGTTACCTACAAAGGAGCTCCCATAAGGCTGACACCTGATTTCTCATCAGAAACTCTACTGGCCAGAAGGGAATGGCATGCAATACCCAAGGTAATGGAAAGCAAGGATCTGAAACCAATATTACTATATCCAACAAGGCTATCATTCTCAAATAAAGAGCTTCCCAGACAAATACATCACCACTAAACCAGCATTACAAGAAGTGCTAAAGGGTTTGTGGTAATGATAACAAGACCCAGAGGGAGAAACATTTCCATACAGTATTATAATGGCAATAAATAAGCACCTCTCAATAATAACCCTAAATGTAAATGGATTAAATGCTCCAATCAAAAGGCATAGGGTAGCTGAATGAATACAAAAACATGACCCAACTATATTCTGTCTACAAGAGACCCATCTCAAAACAAAAGACACACACAGGATGAGAGTGAAGGGATGGAAAAATGTTTTTCCATGCAAATGGAAAAGAAAAAAAAGATGGAGGAGCAATACTCACATCTGACTAAATAGACTTCAAAATGAAGGCCCTACAAGAAACAACAAAGCTCACTACATAGTACTAAAGGGATTGATCCAACAAGAGGATATAACCCTGGTAAACATATGTGAACCCAAAATAGGAGCACCTAAATACATTAAAAAAATGTGTAGAAGACTTTAATGGAGAGATCAACAACAATACAGTCATAGTAGGGGGCATTAACACCCCACTCACTTCACTTGATAGATCTTACAGACAAGGAAACCAAGACTCTAAAGTACACACTGGATCACATGGATTTAATTGACATTTATATAACATTTCACCCCAATGCAGCAGAATATACATTCTTCTCAAATGCACATGGAGCAGTCACAAAAATAGACCACCTGTTAGGACACAAAACAAGTCTCTACAAGTTCAAGAAGATTGAAATCATAGCAAGCATCTTCTCAGATCACCGTGGAATAAAATTAGAAATCAACTATAGTAAAAACACCCCAAAACATTCAAACACATTGAGGCTAAATATCATGTTATTAAATAATGAATGGGTTACCAACGACATCAAGAAAGAAAGAAAAAAATTCCTGGAAACGAATGAAAATGAATACACAACAATCCAAAATCTCTGCATCACAGCAAAAGCAGTCCTGAGAGGGAACTTCATAGCACTATAGACATACCTAAAAACAAACAAACAAACAAACCTCCCCCCAAAAACACACACACAAAAAAAAACACAAAAAGAAAAAAAGAAAAATCAGCAATAAACAATTTAACCCAACAACTTAAAGAACTAGAAAGAGAACAACAAGAAAAGCACAGAGTACGTAGAAGTAGATACTAAAAAAAGCAATATAAAAATCACTTAAAACCAAGAGTTGGTTATTTGAAAGGATAAACAAAATTGATAAACCATTAGTCAGACTCATCAAGAAACAAAGTGAGAGGACCCAAATAAAGAAATCAGAAACAAAAGTGGAGGAGTAACCACTGACACCACAGAAATACAAAGGATTGTAAGAAAATTCCATGAACAAATATATTCCAACAAACTGGACAATGTGGAAGAAACAGACAAATTGCTAGGAAAATACAATCTCACAAAACTGAATTACAAAGAATGAAAAAACCTGAATAAGCCAATAACAACTGATGAAATAGAAGCTGGGGGGAAAAACAACAAAACAAAAAACAACAACAAAAAAATGTCCCACCAATCAAAAGCCCAGGCCTGGATGGCTTCACAGGGAAGTTTTGCCAAACATTCAAAGAAGAAGTAACACCTATACTCCTCAAACTATTTCAGGAATCCAAGAGGAATGGATACTTCCAAACTCTTTTTATGGGACCAGGATTATCTTAATTCCAAACCAGATAAAGACATTACAAAGAAAGAGAATTACAGTTCAATATCTCTGATAAACATAGATGCTAAAATCCTCATCAAAATTCTAGCTAATCGCATCCAGTAATATATTACAAAGATCATACACCATGATCAAGTGGGTTTTATTTCAGGAATGCAAGGCTGGTACTGTTGTAGAAGACAGGAGAAAAAGCAAGCCACACTTAGAGAAAGGGAGTTACATTTTATTATTAAATTCTGTGCAGGCCCAGAGAAAAATATATCTTTCAAATTCTGGGCCCCCAACATGGCGGAAACTTCTCTATTTATACTTTTTCCAGTCCTTTGTCTCCCAAATTTAGAATGAGACTTCCGGGCCTTCTGAGAAAGAAGGCCTATGTGCTGAGAAGGGGCCATGAGACCATACCTCAAGGCCTGGCCTGGTGTCAGCACTGATAACTCTGTATGGGGCATAGTTTATGGCCTCTCTGAAATAAGTAATCTTATTTTCCTTATTATTTAGGCAGAAGCCAGAATAGCAGTGTTAACATTTCAAACAGTTTTTATATAAGATGGGTGC
Organism: Myotis pilosus; assembly: GCA_036010255.1. Taxonomy (NCBI): domain Eukaryota; kingdom Metazoa; phylum Chordata; class Mammalia; order Chiroptera; family Vespertilionidae; genus Myotis; species Myotis pilosus. The sequence goes on from JASKON010000045.1 coordinate 661,430, forward strand.
TTCATTCCCCACTGGTTTTATGTACATGAGTCAAATCATTGACTCTTTTGGGCGATTGTTGCGGATGGAGTTATATTGAACCCTCAGGACTATAAGCTTGGTAGAATTAATTCTTTGCCGAATAAAGTCAGTGGGAGTGTTTATAAGATAAGGGTCAGGAGTAATCTTTAAAGGGTCCAAAGAGTCCTGGACTCTCTATTTTTCCTGGGCTGTCTTAAGCTGGGTGTGATGAAGCCACATCAGGATCCTGTCAACCTTGACTGCCATGGGGGTGGTCCTTTCCAGGTAGGAGTCAGTCCTTGGGTGGCAAATTTCTTTACCTAAACAGAATCACCATGTTGGAAGGGATGAACTGGATACAGACAAAGCATCTCAGACGTGCTTCTGGTCTGCTTTCTGGGTAGACTGTAAAGCCTGAAAGAACTTGAGGAAAGTTTGGTTATGGATTTCAGCTTTTCTAGATTGGATATATTTCAATGTAAGCTAGGGAGGTGGGTAGTTCAGGGTCTGGAAGAGTCACAAGAATCTGTAAAGGCCCCACTGGTTTTAGGGTAGCCTCCTAGGCTGCTTCATCTGCAGCTTAGTTTCCTCTTACTTCTGGGGAGTCCCCTTGTCTCAGATATATAGAGGTGGAAAGATTTAGTTACATCTGGTAGTGCCAGTTGTCCCATTGTCCTTGCTCTGCTTATGTCTGCCGACTATATTACCTCAAAGATCTTGGCTTTTTATACACCAATAATGAACTCACAGAAAGAGAAACAAACAAACAAAAAATCCCATTTACCATTGCACCAAAAAAAATTAAGATACCAAGGAATAAACTTAACTAAAGAGGTAAAAGACCCTGAATAGCCACAGAAATCCTGAGAAAAAAGAACAAAGTTGGAGGGATAACAATATCAGATATCAAGCTATACTACAAAGCCACTGTTCTCAAAACTGCCTGGTACTGGCACAAGAACAGACATTTAGACCAATGGAACAGAACAGAAAACCCAGAAATCAACCCAAGCCATTATGCTCAATTAATATTTGACAAAGGAGGCAACGGCATATTTTGAAGTCAAGTTAGTCTCTTCAATAAATGGTGTTGGGAAAATTGGACAGCTACATGCAAAAAAAATGAAACTAGACCACCAACTTAAACCATAGACAAAAATAAACCCAAAATGGATAAAAGACTTTAAAGATGGGAAACCAAAATATCTTAGAAGAATACATAGACAACAAAATCTCAGACATCTCTCATAACAATATACTTATCGACACATCTCCTAGGACAGTGGTCGGCAAACTGCGGCTCTCGAGCCACGTGTGGCTCTTTGGGCCCTTGAGTGTGGCTCTTCCACAAAATACCGACTTCTGTGTATGGACCACGAAGTTTCAATTGCACTGTACATGCGCACCCGCACGTGGTATTCAATTAAGGACCTAGGTCAGGACAATGGAAACTAAGGAGAAAATAAACAAATAGGACTACATCAAAATACAAAACTTCCACACAACCAAAGAAACCATCACCAAAATAGTGAAAAAGCCCACTTCATTGGATGACATATTTGCCAATGTGACATCTGATAAGGATTTAATCTCCTAGATTTATAGGGAACTCATACAACTTAAAGAAACAAAGATAGACAATCCAGTAAAAACAAAGGGCAAGGACTGTCCATGCAGCCTGACCTCCTCTCTGGGCAGACATCATTCCTCCAACCTGGAACTGAGGCCACAGCATTGGAACAAAACAGCATTGTTTCGTTTTTCTTTTTGTTTGTTCATTTAAATGTATATTTAGAGCTGCGCTTTGCCAGAAAACTTCCCTCCTGTTTTTATTCCCCTTTGAGGTTTTCACTTTTCAGACATGGAACCAGATCTCTAGAGTAGGTCACGTCCTAGGTGGGCAAGCGCTTAGAAACCCCCTGGAGGTTGGTTGGACAAGGGAATCAGCAGGAAACAAAATGCGAAATCTTTTTACCGATTCCTCTTTTTACCCCCAAAATCCGTCTTCAGTAGCAATGGAATCTGCCACTATAAATACAAGTTCCTGGTGTTTATTCCAGATAATCTTGTTTACTCTCAGCTGTTGTCTGTGCAAATCATATAAGGTCTTCTATGCTCAAGCTTGAAAGTGATTTCCCAGGAGACAAGAGGTGCTGCCCCCCTGAAGATGATGGCATTTATGGACGCGAGGAAGATCTTACTGGAGTTCTTCCCTGTCTCCTTCCTGACATCACAGCACCCGCGCAGTCCGGATGGGGACTGAGGGGGGGTGCGACATCCCCTGCAGGGTCGCCCTGGGTTTACTGTGGGTCCAGGTGCTGTGGGTCCCCCTTCTGAAGTGTAATGCATGAGGGGCACCATGACCACAGCATGCGTCTGGGTGCTGTATTTTTCTCTTCTTTGTTTTTCTCTTGAAGTTATGGAACCTGTATGCATGGGATCTAACCTCTGCCACATATACATCCCTCGATGGGCATTATTGCCTTGTTGAGTAAAGGGTCAGTGAGGCAACTCTCAGAATGCTTGTCAGCCTTGTTTTTCTAGTCATGTTGCTTTTTTTTAAAGTCACTTTTTCAGGAAAACTAAAGTGTGTAGCTGGGGCATTGTGCGTGTTGGTGTGCTTCTGTGGGGCCGAGCTGCCCAACTGGAGTCCCAGGGAGACCAAGGCCTCAGAGTGGGCTCCTGGGGGAGACACGACTCCTCCAATTTGAACACGAGGGAGCCACTGTCCGTCCCCTGGCACTGTCCCCTCCAGTCTTCACTTTCTATCTTTATCATGTCCTCCTCAGAGTTCCTTTATATTTGTTTATATTTAATGTTAACTTTCCTAGGAGCTTAATTGAATTAAATATGCTGGCAATATACTCAAGTAATTCCATTGTAAACTCCAATTGAATGCTTAGTATTTAGAGTCAGTCCCCAGCCCCAAGCAAGGGAAGGCTGTTCTGTGGGGACATAGGTTGGGGAGGTCAGAGTTCAGTGGTCTGACTTACTCCACCCAATACTGCTCCAGTGTGCCCAGTGCCGTTTGGTTCATATCAGGGTTTCCCCAGCTTGGGCCATGGAGGCTGCCCCAGCCCCTCCCTCTGAGGACCTGAGCTGGTTCAGAACTTACACCACACCCATCTGTCACCAGGGCCCCATCCATGGGCTCCCCTCCAGCCATTAAAAGGGAATCAGCTGATTCAGGCGCAGGCTCCCAGGGAGAGGGAGAAATCTCTCCTGACCAGAACTCACCCTGTGCCATGCGTGTGCTATGGCTATTGGACGGCTTGTTATGAGAATTTCCAAGATGCTGATGTCTGATCCTGACAGGAGATCCCACCTGAGGTCTTCCAGGGCCAGTGACTCCGGAGGGACAGGTGGTGCACTAAGGGAACAAGGTCATGGGTCCCAGTCTTTTCCTGTCACTCAGATTTCCTGTCACTCAGATGTCCTGTCACTAATATTTCCAGTGTGACACAGATTTCCGGGGAGCAGGCAAGCTAGTATGGACAGTGGGCAGGCTGATTCCAGGCTCTGGGCCTGGACCTGCATGTACATGACGATTCATGGCATTACCTTCCTGAAGACATTGTCAGCCTCCCTGAGCCACGATGCAGACACCCTGTCCCTCAGGACTCCCTCCAGGGCCCTGTAACACTGCACCTCACAGTGAAGCAGGAGAGCACACAGGTGCAAGAAGAATCTCCCATCACAGGTAGGATGACAGCCTGCAGAAGGTTCTTTCAGTCTCCACAGTCTTCCTCTGAAGTGGGTGAGAAGTCCCCGTTCCCAGAAAGGGATGCGTCCACAGTTGGCACATTTATGGATCCATGAGATCAAGGCTGGGACTGCTGCCCTGTCCTGGGCGGGCTCACAGCTCTGGCCCAGCTACAGAAGAAAGTGTTTCTGTGAAGGTGGGGACATGTGACTGCTATTACTTTGGGGATATGGTGGCAGCTCCCAACAGGCAAAGAGAGGGTCAGTCTGGCCGGAGCAGGGTCTGCTCTGGTCTCTATTGGATTCAACATGATCAAGAAAATTGTGTCATTCAAATGCCTGATGAAAGCCAGGTGATGCAGGGACATGGCCCCTGGGGGCTCTGAGCTTGGGTCTTCCCAACAAACGGCCACACACAGCAGCCTACCAGCCAGAGCACTGGACAGACTTAGTGGGTACAGGTGAACATGGAGGACAGATGCCACATCTGACTGCAGGGCCATCTGCAGCCATGTCAGTTACTGCTGACCTCCTAACACCCACATGGAGATGTTCATGCACATCAGGGCTGGAGAGGGTCTCAGGCCCATGAAAACAGAGTTGACTGACAGGGGCTGTGGGGGTCATGATAGTGGTCCTGTGCCCAACACAGACCTCAAGTGCATGTGACAGACCTGGGGGAACTTGACTCCCCTCAGGTGATAGGGGACTACCTCCCAGGTGAGGCACGACCTTCGCCATAGTAGTGAGGACTCTGAGACCACAGGGGAATCAAGCCCTGAAGAGGAGGTAACACCAGAGCACAGACACTCATCCGTGCTCTCATCTTATACCAGGGTTCTGCACCCTCACTGGGCAGGTTCTGCTCTGCCCTGGAGTTGGTTCAGGAGAGCACTGGATGCCAGTGGAGAGGGCTCAGTCCAGAAGCAGGGCTCCATGTCACCAGATGTGGTCCCATGGACATGCCCAAACCAACTTAAGATTCTGTATTTAGTTATTGAAATGTTTTCATGACATGATTCTCCCTCAGGACACTTTCACCTGCAAAGAGGCACTGCTCTCCCTGTAGGTCTCCAACCCTGGAGCTCCCTATATAGTAGGAAGACATGCAAATAGAACTCCTCTGCTTATAAAAACCAGCCCACGCCGAGACCAGTTTGGCTCAGTGGATAGAGCGTTGGCCCGCGGACTGAAAGGTCCCAGGTTCGATTCCGGTCAAGGGCATGTACCTGGGTTGCGGGCACATCCCCAGTAGGAGATGTGCAGGAGGCAGCTGATCGATGTCTCTCTCATCGATGTTTCTAACTCTCTATCTCTCTCCCTTCCTCTCTGTAAAAAATCAATAAAATATATTTAATAAAAAAAAAAAAAAAAACAGCCCAGCTCTGACCCTGCAGCTCTGGGACAGGAGCCCACCATGGATTCCCAGTTGTTTCAATTCCCTGATCAGGACTGAACACAGACCACTCACCATGGGGTTGGGGCTCAGCTGGGTTTTCCTTGTTGCTATTTTGAGAGGTAATTTGTGGAGAACAAGAAACACTGAGTATGTGAGTGGGTATGAGTGAGAGAAACAGTGATCGTGTGAGAGTTTCCTGACAAGGACGTCTTTGTGTTTGCAGATGTCCAGTGTGAAGTCCAGCTGGTAGAGTCTGGAGGAGGCCTGGTACAACCTGGGGAGTCTCTGAGACTCTTCTGTGAAGCCTCTGGTTTCACCTTCAGTAGCTATGGCATGAACTGGGTCCACCAGGTTCCAGGGAAGGGGCTGGAGTGGGTCGCTGGTGTTAGTAGTATTGGTGGTACCACATACTATGCAGAATCTGTGAAGGGTCGGTTCACTGTCTCCAGAGACAACGCCAAGAACACGCTGTATCTGCAAATGAACAGCCTGAGAACTGAGGACATGGCTGTGTATTACTGTGCAAGAGACACACAGTGAGGGGAAATCAGTGTGAGCCCAGACACAAACTCCCTTAGGGAAGCAGTTCGGCTGGGCTGCAGGGAGAGCTCTAGACACCAGGGGGCGCTGAGGAACCACAGATCAGAGCATCCAAACCAGGAGCAGGTGAGGAGCAGGTTCAGCCCTGGATCCTGTTGGAGGCTGGGTTTCCTATTCAACTGAAATTTTCTCCAGGACCTTCTCCAGAGTCATGTTGGGGGCACAGACAGCTCAGCAGCAAAGAGCTGGTCAGTCCTGATGCAGAAGAGAGGCTGCGGGGTGTTCATTGTCCAGTCCCCTGCATGCAGAGATGATGGCAACAGGCCCTGTTCAAGGACAGCAGGGTCCTGCCCACAGCACCTTCAGAGGCTGAGTCTGAGGATTCCCACACACCAGGGGATGAGATGACCAGCAGCTCTGACATAACCTTGGACTCAGGAGGCAGGGAAGCCTCTCCAGCAGGTGCAATGGCCTTAGGAAGCTGGGAGGGGGACTGGCTCTGGGTGAGCTGTGTCAGGGAGTAAGAAATGGTGGCGGTCCTGTGCTGGGCAGGGGCTGGAGTGGATTGACCCCCTCCAGGGGCAGAGGACGGACCGCCAGGCTTCCTCAACTGCGTGTCCAGATGTGGACAGAAGTGGAGGATGGAGGGCAAGGCTTGAAAGCTGACAGGCGTCAGTACCAAACCTGAGGTCAGACTCCTGTGTCCACCTAACAATTGCAATAATAAGGGAAAGGGAGGGACTCACGCATTCAGACTGGACAGCAACCAGCAATGATGAGTAAATCAATAAGCACAAAGAAGGAGTGAGAGTGGGGTCTGGTTCTCACACTTAGTGAAGTTTCCACCGTCTGATCCTCCCCTTGCACAGAAGGTCAGAGGTCAGCTTCTGCTTTCAGAATTGCAGGTTCTAGAGGGTTCTGAGCATCCCAAGTTAGACGTCCTGCACTGGGGCGGTTCTCCAAGGTGTGGATTCTGAATTTCTCCGTGAGCTGTAAGGTGTGAACTCGGGGGCTAATTGAAGTTTCATTAACCTTTATTGTTAAAACACATGATCAGGTCTCTTCAGGGAGGTTCAAAAGCCCTTTCTTCTGATATCTCATTATTAGGTAAATATCAGTTAAGTGAGTTAATAGAAGATACAACTGCTCTGCACTTTGATCCTTCCTCCTTCTGTAGTTTTAGCCCATCATGAGCTCACAGTCTCCTTCCCAGATAGTCAGCCTCCAGGTTCCCTTCCTCCCAGGGTCTCAGGTGGATGCTGGGAGGACAGGTCCCAGAATGACTCTCTGTGACCAGGAGTAGGTCCGAGTCCACACCCATGTCAGAGCGCCTGCTGGTCCAGAGTCAGTGCCCGTGTCCCTCTGGGAGAAGGTGAGTCCAGTGTCTCAGAGCCTCTCTGTGATCCAGGACCTGGGATACCTTCCTGAGCTGCGCCTCTGTAGGAGGGGCTGCTCTGCTAGGAGAAGTGAGTAGAGAGGAGGGACAGAGTGTGAGCCTGTCTCTGCTGTGTCGCCTGGGCTGTGCTCATGGGAGGCAGGTGCTCCCCAGTGAGGCCTGTTCCCTGGAGCTGGACTGAGACAATGGTAGCCCCTGCACGGTCACCTGGAGGCCCAGGGCACTAACAGTAATGCACCCCTGAAGTCAAAGGATGACCAACTTCACCTCTGACTCTCCCTGGAGCAAGCCTGACCTTGTCCACCTGCGTCTGCGTGTACAGGACCTGCAAGAACACAGACACACGAGTGCCTGCTCTTCAAAGTCTCTGTTTTTATCATGGGTGCATTTGATTGGCTTCCAGAGAAAGTCACACCCAGACCCAGAATCCACATGTGTTCCCTGCCCATGTGCTCATGTGCTATGTACAGAGAAGAGGGGCAAGTGTGTATTTCATAGCAAAGAAAATCATCAGTGTGTGTGTGTGTGTGTGTGTGCGTGTGTGTGTGTGTGTGTGTGTGTGTTTGTGTGTGTGTGTGTAATTTATCAAATAGAAGTGCAGTGAGAATTGGCAACACACTGGGGTGTGTAGATGGGACCTTTAAGGAGAGGAACTTGAGGACACAAGAGGCCCAAGAACCACCAGGAGCTTCTGGATGAGGGGTGGGTGGGCTGTGTTTATGCATCTGGCAGCTCCAGGGAAGGACTCCAGCTGCCCTCATAAAGCCCTGGTTTGGGTCTCCTTGCAGAGCCATTGGGGCTCAGTAAGGCCAGTTCACTCTGTCCAGAGATGTCAAAACCACACGGTGTCCCTGATGGAGCAATCAGACATCAGGGCACAGCCTTCACTACTGGACAAGAGACACTGAGAAGTCAATGCCCTGTGAGTCCAGACAGGATGCTTTCCAAAAGAGCCAGTGCTGAGCAGCAGGGGAAGCTCAGGGCCCAGGAGCAATGGCTCCTGCCCCAGGAGCAGGTGCAAAGGGAGCTGGGCAGGGATTTCCTCTGAAACCTAGGGCTTCCTCCCTTCATACAAGCAATCCAAACTGAAAGTTGGACACGATTGCTGAGGTGACTATGGATATCCTGCTCTATCAGAGCATTTACCCAACTCAATGAGACATGAGAACCCCCCCACACAGGGATATTTCTATGGCTTCAGGATATCTGAACTGTAAGAGGTTGGGGCAGGGATGGATTTATTACCTCACTAGGGGCAGCATTTTGGAGGCATGCTGATTCAGGAAGTAGACATTCAGGTATCAAAACCAAGAGCTGATCCAGGTGGCCCATGTCACTCAAATGTGGGCCCACAATGAGAACGTCCTGTGGGGATTGTTTCCTCATGGGAGGAGCTCTGTCTACACTTAGCTCAGGGACCTGAAAGGGGACAGACATACCTCCTCCAACCATGATTAGGACTTGGTGAAACCAAGAGCTTGTTCTTTGAATAGATAAATAAAATTGATGAACTGTTAGCCGGACTCATCAAGAAACATAAAGAGTGACCCCAAATAAATAACATCAGAAATGAAAGTGGAGAAGTATCAACTGACACCACAAAAATACAAAGGATTATAAGAAAACACTATGAATAAGGAAATGGACAAATTCCTAGAAAAACACAATCTCCAAAAACTGAATCAGGAAGAATCAGAAAGCATGAATAAGCCAGTAACAAATGAGAAAATAGCTGCAGTAATAAAAAAATAAAGTAAAAAAAAAACTCCCAGCAAACAAAAGCCCTGGATCAGATATCTTCACAGGGGAGTTTTACCAAACATTTAAACAACTATCACCTATGCTCCTCAAACTATTCCAAAAAATCAAAGAGGCAGGAACACATCCAAGCTATTCTTTATGAGGTCAGCATTATCCTAATTCAAAAACCAGATAAAGACACTACAAAGAATGAGAATTACAGACTAGTACCCTTGATAAAATACATGGATACTAAAACCCTCTATAAAATATTAGCAAATCAGATCCCCCAATATGTTAAAGAGATCACACATCATGACCAAGTGATATTTGTTCCAGGGATGCAAAGCTGGTACAATATTCACAAATCAATAAACGTGATAATTCACAGAAACAAATTGAAAGACAAAAATCACATGATCATATCAATAGACACAAAGCACTTAACAAAATTCAATACCCATTTTTGATAAAAACTCTCAGCAAAGTGAGAATAGAGGGATCATACTTCAATATAATAAAGGCCATATATGAAAAACCTACAACCAATGGGAAAAATGTAACAGCATTTCCCCTAAGAACAGGGAAAAGACGAGGATGTTGGTTTTTACCACTCTTATTCAACATAGTACTGGAAGTCCTAGCCACAGTGATCAGATAAGAGAAGAAATAAAAGGCATTAAATTGGAAAGGAGGAAGTAAAATTGTCATTATTTACAGATTACATAATCCCAAAGACTCCACCAAAAATCTACTAGATATAATAAATGAATTCGGCAATATAGCATGATACAAAATTAACACCAAGAAATCAATGGTATTTTTATACATCAATAATGAATTGTGAGAAAGAGAAACTAAACCAGCAATCTCATTTACCATTGCCACAAAAAATTAAGATACTTAGTAAAAAACTTAACCAAGGAGCTAAAAGTCTTGTATTGAGAAAACTACAAGTGGTTGACAAAAGAGATAGAGGAAGACATAAACAAATGGAAGAATATACCATGCCCATGAATTGGTAGAATTAACATCATTAAAATGTTCATACTACCAAAGTCAATCTAGAGATTCAATGCAATCCCCATTAAAATAGCAACAGCACATTTCACAGAGTTAGAACAAACACTCCAAAAATTTATATGGGACCAAAAACACCCTTAATAGCTGCCAAAATTTTGAGAAAGAGGAACAAAGTTCTAGGGATCACAATTCTAGTTATCAAGTTATAGTACAAAGCCACCGTAATTAAAACAGCCTAGTGCTGGGAACAGAACAGGCATATTGACCGATGGAACAGAACAGAGAACCCAGGAATGGACCTAAGCCATTACACACATTTAATATTTGACAAAGGAAACAAGAACTTACAAAGGAGTCAAGACAGACTTTTCAATAAATGTTATGGGGTAAATTGGGCAGATACATGCAAAAACAAATGAAAATAGACCACCAACTTACACCATACACAAGAAATAACTTAAAATGGACAACAAATGAAATGTCATTCAGTAAACTATAAAAATCCTAGAAGAAACCATAGGCAGCAAAATCTCAGACCTCTCTCATAGCAATATGTTTACAGATATATCTCCTAGGGCAAAGAAAACTAAGTAGAAAATAAACAAATGGGGCTACATCAAAATAAAAAGCTTCTACACAGCAAAAGAAACCAACAAAATGAAAAGGGAGCCCACTTTATGGGAGAACATATTTGACAATGATACATCTGATAAAAGGTTAATATCCAAAATGTATAAGGAACTCATACAACTTAACAAAAGGAAAACAAACAATCCAATTAAAATATGGGCAATGGACCTAAATTAACACTTCCCTAAAGGGGACATACAGATGACCAAGAGACATATGAGAAAATGCTCAAAGTCAATAATCATCTGAGAGATGCAAATTAAAAAGAAAATGAGGTATCACACCATACCTGATAGAATTATTACCATAGACCTCCCCTCCAGCGAACCGATGGGTTTCTCTCAGGATTCTTGGCCTCCTCCTCTCAGAGGCAGGCCATGATTTTATTTAAGCTGTTCCTCAGAAATCCTCAAGAAAAAATAAGAGATCCTCCAAGGAATATTGAGAACAAAGGAATACTCCAACATCGCTATTGTAGCTGGAGTAGGGAGGAGACAAGATCGCTGAAGAATAGGAAGGTGTGTCCCAAGGCTTGTCCCGGAGCAAATAGAATGAGCAGCTGAAACAAATAACATCCACCCCAAATTTGTGAAGGATACTCAGCTGGTGAGACAGTTTGCAGCCGGGAAGGTCAGAGTTCCCCTGGAAAGGTAAAAACTAGAAATCTGGGCAGAAAAGTTTGCCAGATCTCTGAGCCCAGAGGGTCAGAGGGAAACCACATGGCACCCAGCCACATCCCTTGGGACAGGCACAACCCCTGACTGGGGAAAGGAAATTCGCAGGACTGTTGGCGCCAGGGGATTTGAGATCTGGGTTCTATAATTATGGAAGACAGTCCAGAGGGGGCAGTCTGACGCTCCAATCAGACCATCCAGTGCCATCCAGTGCACTGCAACCAGGAACAACAGTTGTGTGAGCATGCCCCGCCCCCCTGTCCAAGGAGCAGCAAGCACAGGAGCAGCCCAACCAGTCTGAGGAGTAGCAGCCACAGGAGCAGTCTGCCTATGTCTAAGGAGTGGCAGCCCTGTGCAGCCAGCCCCCATCCGAGGAGCAGCAGCTACACACAGCCTGCACCCTGCACCAGTCCAAGGGGCAGCAGCTGCGCACAGCCTGCACCCTGTACCAGTCCAAGGAGCAGCAGCTGCACGAGCATCTTGTCCTCATCCAAGCAGCACCAGCCGCACAAACAGCCTACCCAATCCAAGGAGCAGCAGCTGTGTGAGCCGCCTGTCCCCATTCGAGGAGCAGCAGCAGCCCACCCCGGTCTGAGGAGCAGCAGCCACATGAGGAGATTGCCCACATCTGAGGAGCAGCAGCCCTACACAGCATGCACTGGTCCGAGGAGCAGAGCTACACACAGCCTGCACCTGTCCAATGAGCAGCAGCTGGGTGAGTGGCCCATCCATGTCCGAGGAGGAGCAGCCATGCCTGAAGCTCACTCCCATCTGAAGAACAGCAGCTGCACAAGTAGCCCACCCCCATCCGAGGAGCAGCAGCCTTGCAATCAACCTGTCCAAGTCCAAGGAGCAGTAGCCCCGCAAGCAGCCCGCCACATCAGAGGAAAAACAGCAGCATGAAGCCAGCCCCCATTCAAGGAACAGCAGCCACATGAGCAGTCCGCCCCAGTTCAAGGAGTAGCAGCTGCGTGTGTAGCCCGCCCCCATCCAAGGAACAGTAGCCTCATGATAAGCACACCCTCTGTCTGAGGAATAGCAGTTGTGTGAGAAGTCTTCCCCCTCAGTCAGAGGAGCCACCACAGTTGTGAACAGTACCCACCAGAGGAGCTGCTGCCAACTGAGGAGCAGCTGCAACTACAACGTCCCGAGGAGCAACTGCCGCCCAAGGAGCCACTGCCACCCAAGGAGCAACCCCTGAATGACTCCACATCTAGATCTATCGGTGAGATAAAACATGGGTAGACAAAGAATCCCCCAAAGGAAAGAAAAGGAGAACTCACCATAAAAACAGCTAAGTGAAACAGAGGCATGCAAAATGACAGAAAAAGAATTCAGAATAAGAGTCCTAGAGTGCATAAACTGGATGGAGGAAAAAAATAACAACTTATGCAAGAATCAAGAAGAAATGAATGAAGAAATCAACAACTTATGTAAGAATCAAGAAGAAATGGATAAAAAATCAATCACTTATGTAAGAATCAAGAAGAAATGAGGGGTGATATAGCTGCAATAAAAAACACCATTGAAAGTTACAACCGTAGACTAGGAGAAGCGGAGGACCAAATTAGAGAATTAGAATACAAGAAAGCAAAACACACCCAAACTGAACTGCAAATGGAGAAAAAAATTAAAAGACAGGAGGAGAGCCTAAGGGAGCTATGGGACAACATGAAACGAAGGCACATACGAATAATAGGGGTGCCAGAAAAACAGGAGGAGGAACAAGGGTTAGAAAAACTATTTGAAGACATAATATCAGAAAACTTCCCTGAGGTGGAGAAGAAAAAAGTCACACAAGCAAAGAGAGTCCCAAACAAGGTGAACCCAAAAAGACCCACACTAAGTTACATCATAATTACCATGGCAAATGTTCAGGACAAAGAGAGAATCTTACAGGCTGCCAGAGAGAGATGGAAAGTTTCATACAAGGAATTTCCCATTAGATTATCAAGTGATTTCTCAACAGAAACACATCAGGCCAGAAAAGAATGGACGGAAATTTACAAAGTGATGCAAAGCAAGAGACTGAATCCAAGAATACTCTATCCAGCAAGGCTATCATTCAAAATTGAAGGGGAAATAAGAAGCTTCACAGACAAAAAAAGGCTAAGGGAGTTAATCACCACCAAGCCAGCAATGCAAGAAATGCTAAAGGGACTGGTGTAAAAAGAAGAAATAAAAAGCTAAGAAAGAAAACTGGCACAAAAAATAAAAATGGCTACAAAGAAGTACCTTTCAATAATAACTTTAAACATAAATGGTCTAAATGCTCCAATCAAAAGACATCAAGTGGCTGAATGGATAAAAAAAAAAACAAAAAAAAAAACATGACCCATATACTTGCTGTCTACAAGAGACCAACCTCAGAAGAAGGAACTAACACAGACTGAAAGTGAAGGGATGGAAAAATATCTTTCAGGCAAATGGAAATGAAAAAAAAAGCTGGAGTAGCAATACTTATATCAGACAAAATAGACCTCAAAGTGAAGGCCATAAAAAGAAATAAGGAAGGCCACTTCAAAATATTAAAGAGATTGATACAACAAGAGGATATAACCCAGAAAAACATATATGCATCCAATTCAGGAGCACGCATATACATAAAAAAAAAAAACTCCTGGAAGATATTGAAAGAGAGATCGACAACAATACAATCATAGTAGGGGACTTTAATACACCACTGACATCACTGGATAAATAATCTAGACAAAAAATCATCAAAGAAACAGCAATCCTAAGTGACTCACTAGATCAGATGGACTTAATTGACATCTTCAGAATATTTCACTCCAAAGCCACAGAATATACGTTCTTCTCAAGTGCACATGTGACATTTTCAAAAATAGACCACATATTGGGTCACAAGCAATGTCTCCCCAAATTCAAGAAGATTAAAATCATACCAAGCATCTTCTCAGACCACAATGGCATAATATTAGAAATAAACTTCAATAAAAACAACCCAAAACACTCAAAAACTTAGAAACTGAATAGCATGTTATAAAATATTGATTGGGTTACCAATGAGATCAAAGAAGAAATTAAAAACATCCTGGAAACTAATGACAATGAAAATACAACAATCAAAAACCTATGGGACACAATGCAAGCAGTCCTGAGAAGGAAGTTTATAGCTCTACAGGCCTACCTCAAAAAAACAAGAAAAAATGGTAGGAAATCATCTAACTCTAGATCTCAAAGAATTAGAAAGAGAGCAACAGAAAAAGCCCAGAGTGAGCAGAAGGAAGGAGATAATAAAGATTAGAGCAGAAATAAATGACATAGAGACCCCCCCCCCAAAAAAAATACAGAAAATCAATGAAACCAAGAGCTGGTTCTTTGAAAGGATAAACAAGATTGACAAACCCCTAGCCAGACTCACCAAGAAGCAAAGAGAGAGGACCCAAATAAACAAAATCAGAAACGATAGAGGCGAAATAACAACAGACCCCACAGAAATAAAAATGATTGTTAAAAAATACTATGGACAGCTCTACTCCAACAAACTAGACAACCTGGAGGAAATGGACAAATTCCTAGAAAAATACAACATTCCAAAACTCAATCAGGAAGAATCTAAAAATCTCAACAGGCCAATAACTATGGAAGAAATTGAAGCAGTCATCAAACAGCTTCCATCAAACAAAAGCCCAGGACCAGACGGCTTCACAGGGGAGTTTTACCAAACATTCAAGGAAGAACTAAAACCTATCCTCCTCAGACTACTACAAAAAATTCAAGAGGAAGGAACACTTCCAAGCTCATTCTATGAAGCCAGCATCACCCTAATACCAAAACCAGGTAAAGACAACACAATGAGAGTTACAGGCCAATATCCCTCATGAACATAGATGCCAAAATCCTGAACAAAATCTTAGCAAATCAGATCCAGCAGTACATAAGAAAGATCATACACCATGACCAAGTAGGATTTATCCCAGGGATGCAAGGATGGTACAATATCCGCAAATCAATAAACGTGATACATCACATAAACAAATTGAAAGAAAAAAAAAAACACATGGTCATAACAATTGATGCAGAAAAAGCATTTGACAAAATCCAACACCCATTTTTGATAAAAACTCTCAGTAAGGTGGGAGTAGAAGGATCATACCTCAACATAATAAAAGCCATATATGACAGGCCCACAGCCAAGATCATACTCAATGGACAAAAACTAACACCATTTCCCCTAAGAACAGGAACAAGACAGGGATGCCCCCTCTCACCACTCCTGTTCAACATAGTACTGGAAGTGTTAGCCATTTCAATTAGGCAAGAAGAAGAAATAAAAGGCATCCAAATTGGAAAAGAGGAAATAAAACTGTCCTTATTTGCAGACGACATGATGTTATACATACAAAATCCTAGAGATTCCATCAAAAAGCTACTAGACTTAATACATGAATTTGGCAATGTAACAGGATACAAAATTAACCCCAAGAAATCTGAGGAATTTCTATACACCAATAGGGAACTTTCAGAAAGAGAGATTATTAAAACAATCCCGTTTACCATCGCACCAAAAAAATTAAGCTACCTAGGAATAAACTTAACTAAAGAGGTAAAAGACCTCTACTCAGAAAACTACAGGATGTTGAATAAAGATATAGAGGAAGACATAAACAGATGGAAGAACATACCATGTTCATGGATTGGTAGAATCAACATCATTAAAATGTCCATACCACCCAAAGCAATCTATAAATTCAATGCACTTCCCATTAAAATACCAACGACATACGTCATAGATCTAGAACGAACTCTCCAAAAATTCATCTGGAATAAAAAAAGACCCCGAATAGCTGCAGCAATCCTGAAAAAGAACAAAGTAGGTGGGATCTCAATACCAGATATCAAGCTGTATTACAAAGCCACTGTTCTCAAAACTGCCTGTTACTGGCACAAGAATAGGCATATAGATCAATGGAATAGAATAGAGAGCCCAGAAATCGGCCCGAACCAATATGCTCAATTAATATTTGACAAAGGAGGCAAGAACATACAATGGAGCCAAGATAGTCTCTTCAATAAATGGTGTTGGGAAAATTGGACAGATATATGCAAGAAAATGAAACTAGGCCACCAACTTACACCATACACAAAAATAAACTCAAAATGGATAAAGGACTTAAATGTACGACAGGAAACCATAAAAATTCTAGAAGAATCCAAAGGCAACAAAATCTCAGACATATGCCAAAGCAATTTCTTCACTGATACAGCTCCTACGGCACTTGAAACTAAAGAGAAAATGAACAAATGGGACTACATCAAAATAAAAAAGCTTCTGCACAGCTAAAGAAACCATCAACAAAATAATGAGAAAACCCACTGTGTGGGAAAACATATTTGCCAATGTCATATCTGATAAGGGCCTAATCTCCAAAATTTATAGGGAACTCATACAACTTAACAAAAGGAAGATAAACTTCCAATCAAAAAATGGGCAAAGGACCTAAATAGACACCTTTCAAAAGAGGACATTCAGAAAGCCAAGAGACATATGAAAACGTGCTCAAAGTCACTAGTCATCCAAGAGATGCAAATCAAAACAACAATGAGGTACCATCTCACACCTGTCAGACTGGCTATCATCAACAAATCAACAAACGACAAGTGCTGGAGAGGATGTGGAGAAAAAGGAACACTTGTGCACTGCTGGTGGGAATGCAGACTGGTGCAGCCACTATGGAAGACAGTATGGAGTTTCCTCAAAAAACTAAAAATGGAACTCCCATTTGACCCTGTGATCCCACTTCAAGGAATATATCCCAAGAAACCAGAAACACCAATCAGAAAGGATATATGCACCCCTATGTTCATAGCAGCACAATTCACCATAGCTAAGATCTGGAAACAGCCTAAGTTCCCATCAGTAGATGAATGGATTAGAAAACTGTGGTACATCTACACGATGGAATACTATGCTGCTCTAAAAAGGAAGGAACTCTTACCATTTGCAATGGCATGGATGGAACTGGAGAGCATTATGCTAAGTGAAATAAGCCAGTCAATGAAGGAAAAATACCACATGATCTCACTCATTCATGGATAATTGAGACCATTATAAACTTTTGAACAATAATTGATACAGAAGCAGAGCTGCCTCAAACAGATTGTCAAACTGCAGCGGGAAGGCTGGGGAGGGTTGGGGGGGCAGGAGGTAGGGGGGTAAGATATCAACCAAAGGACTTGTATACATGCATATAAGAATAACCAATGGACATAAGACACTGGGGGATAGGGGAGGCTAGGGGGCTGTCTAGGGCGGGGGGAAAATGGACAAATATGTAATACCCTTTGTAATACTTTAAGCAATAAAAAAAAAGAAACAATCCAACAAGAGAGTATAACATTGGTAAACATTTATAAACCCAACAAAGGAGGACATAAATATGTAAATAACATTTTAGTCATCCTGTGTCCCCCCGTAGTTCAGCTCTGACCTGTGAACTAAGAGGTCACAGTTGGATTCCCATTCAGGGCACATGCCCATATTTCAGGCTCTTTCCCCAGAGCAGGCCAAGGCAGCTGATCAATGATTCTCTCTCATCCTTGACGTTTCTTTCTCTCTCTCCCTCTCCTTTCCTCTCTGAAATCAATAAAAATACATTTTAAAAAAGCAAATCTTGAA
Organism: Myotis pilosus; assembly: GCA_036010255.1. Lineage (NCBI taxonomy): Eukaryota > Metazoa > Chordata > Mammalia > Chiroptera > Vespertilionidae > Myotis > Myotis pilosus. The sequence goes on from JASKON010000045.1 coordinate 679,177, forward strand.
GGACATGAAAGGAGAGATTGACAGGAATACTTTCATTGTATCAGACTTTAACACCCCATTAACATCTATGGATAGATGTTCCAGACAGGAAATCAACAAGAAAATACATATCTTCAATCACATACTAAAGCAGATGGATTTAATTGAAATATTCAGAGCATTCCACCCCAAAGCAGCAGAATATACATTCTTTCCATGTGCACATGAAACATGAAATATTTTCTAAGATAGACTACAGGTTAGTACACAAAGCAAATCTCAATAAGTTTAAAAAGATTGAAATCATATCGAACACCTTCTCTGACTATAATGTTATGAAATTATAAGTCAACCAGAGAAAAAAAAACAGAACAACACACAAAGTCAGTGAGGCTAAGGAACATGTTACTGAACAATGAATGGGTTATCATAGAGAACAAGGAAGAACACAAAGTTACCTTAAAACAAATGAAAATGTGAGCACAACAAGCCAAATCTACGGGACAGAAAACAAGCAGTTATAATAGGGAAATTCAAACCTCAGGAAACAGAAACAAGGATACCATTCTAACTCTACACCAAAAGGAATGGGGGTAAAAATCCTGGAGTGAGTACAAGGAAGGAAATAATAAAGACCTTAGAGGAAATAAACAAAACACAGTCTAAGGAAATTAATGAAACCATGAGCTGGTTCTTTCAAAAGATATACTAGATTGACAAACTTTTAAACAGACTAGTCAAGAAATAAAGAGAGATGACACTAATAAATAAAATGATAAATAAAAGTGAAGTAACAACTAACACCATAGAAATAGAAAGGGTTATAATAAACTATTATGAACAACCATATATCAACTTATTGGAAAACATGGGTGAAAATGCTAAATTTCTAGGAACATATATCCTTTCAAAATTGAATCAGAAACAATAAGAAAATCTAAATAGACCAAATTAACCTAATGAAATCAAAGCAGGAATTAAAAAAAAACTACCAACAAATAAAAGTCCTGCACCAGATGCCTTCACAGGTGAATCTCACCAGACATTCAAAAAGCACTAACACTGATCCTAAAATATTACCAAAATTCAAGAAGAAGAAAATCTCCCAAGCTGCCTTCCACTGTCCACATCCTCCCTACATCTGTCCGAGTCCCAGAGCTCCATGGCCAGAGCCCTGTTGACTCTCTCCAGCTGTTCCCACAGCGTCAAGGGCAGATCAGACCCTGTAAAACCCACCTGCCCCCCTTCATCCACCAGCACCCCTCTCACAGGTGCATGCAGCTGTAGACACCCCAGGACAGGTCACAGACAGGAGACCTGAAGCTGAGCCAGGAAATGATGACAGCGTTCCCAAGGGTCACATGCAGACATCAGATTTCCAATAACAATATTTTTCATAACCTAAACTTAATTATTACTCAATCATTATTCACATCTAACCCTTAAGCACACCTGGTCATGAGGGGGATTCTTCTATATCCCATTGTGTGAAACTGGTACAGAGTCTAGAGAATAAACACCACAAAGAAGGAAGTGCATCTGCTACAAGTCCAGCACCAAACTCCCCTGAAGGGATAGGACCCGGGAGCTGTGTCTCTATAGTTCATGCTTCGGGTTCCCAGGGACCCACACAGACACTCCACTCTCCCCCAACACTTGATCCACTGGCTCTAGGCTCACACTCTTGTCTTATTTTATCCTCTGATAATTTTGTAGGGTAAATAGTGTCGAATGGAACTTCCCATCTCCTGAACATGAACCTGCTGCACTTTTAATTATCAGATATGAAGGTTAATTTCTCTTTCTTTTCATTACTGGTGACTGTCAAAGGAATCCATCATTTTTAATCCTTCTCTTTTTTATACAGGTGACCTGGAGTGATTCGTTCCAGTATGGAGAACATAGGCCCAGATGCCGGGAATTATTTAACATACATGCATCCCTGGACATGTCACATCCTGATACGGTGTCATTTGTACCAGCATTCATCCCCAGAGCTTCCTATATACTAGGAGGATATGCAAATATGGGCCCCTCTGCTCATAAAAACCAGCCCAGCCTCGACCCTGCAGCTCTGGGATAGGAGCCCAGCCCCGGGATCCCTAGGTATTTCCATTCCTGATCAGGACTGAACACAGACCACTCACCATGGGGTTTTGGCTCAGCTGGGTTTTTATCGTGGCTCTTTTAAGAGGTAATTTATGGAGAAGAAGAAAGACTGAGCATGTGAGTGGATGTGAGTGAGAGAAACAGTGGACTTGTGAGAGTTTCCTGACCAATATGTCTTTGTGTTTGCAGGTGTCCAGTGTGAGGTGCAGCTGGTGGAGTCTGGGGGAGGCTTGGTGCAGCCTGGGGGGTCTCTGAGACTCTCCTGTACAGCCTCTGGATTCACCTTCAGTAGCCACTGGATGGACTGGGTCCGACAGGCTCCAGGGAAGGGGCTGGAGTGGTTATGTCGAATGAATCCTGATGGAAGTACCACACACTATGCCAACTCTGTGAAGGGCCGATTCACCATCTCCACAGACAACGCCAAGAACACGCTGTATCTGCAAATGAACAGCCTGAGAGCCGATGAAACGGCCATCTATTACTGTGCAAGAGACACAGTGAGGGGAGCTCAGGGTGAGCCCAGACACAAACCTCCCTGCAGCAGAAGCTGTGACCACAAGGGGGCTCTAAGGGTCCCTGAACACAAGGACTATCACAGCAGCAGGAGCAGTTGAAGGTTTGGGCTGGTTTCCTGTGTGGTTTCCCCTTCATGTCACAGTTCCCCTCAGGGAACCTCTGGATTCCTGACTCTGCACTTACCTCTGAAGTCTCTGAGTTAGAAAGTCTGTTGTAAAAGGAGACAACTTTCTCACGCAGACAAACTGCAGAGTGTCTTTCTTTGACTCTTGAGCCCAAATGAGAATTCATCATCAAATGTCTGACCTGCATCAGCTAAATCTAACCAGAGTCTCTCCTGACTCAACAGTGCAGCTCAGCTTCACTCAGCTCACAGTCCCACAAGCTAGATACAGAACTCCTGTGTTCTGGACAGCAGGCACCAGGAGCTTATGAATGCAAAGCTAGAGAAGAAGGACCCCGTGGTGACAGTCATTGACTTGGCATCATGCTCATAGCACCAAGAGTAGGTGACGCCAAGCAGAAGCAGGGGAATCCATGGAAGGTTGATATGGGCGACCAGGATGATGATTAACACACACACCAAGGGACATGGAATGTTTATTATGCACAGAGTTGAAATCTCTGAGAAGCACAGGAAAGGCCCTTCAGGAAGTCAGACCTGCTTTGATGGAGCCAGGAAAAGGGACTGACTGAGGGATTTTATTTTGTGTAGGTGGTGTGGAAGCTGGAGGAATCCTGCTTCCATGGGCTTGTGTGGATTCAATCTCTTATTGACATCTGGAGAGCAGACCCAACCTTTCTTTTCAAATTCCCATGTGGGGCAGGAAGGAGCCATCAGTTTTCAATAACCAAATGAAAAAGAAAATAAAGTATGGCTAGATATTTTGTTCACAATTACAAAAATTGAGCAAACATTGAGAGAAATGGTCATTATGTGTATACAACAACAGCTTCTACTGTAACTAAGAAAAATAATTATAAATAGCTATATGATGATAATGGTTGTTCTGGTGATGGTGATGGTGCTGATGACCATAGAGCTGGTCCATTGTCCTGGGAGGCAATTCTCCCCTGTCCAAAACCATAAGTTGTTTGGAAGGCCTTGTAACAACTCTTAGGTGTGGCAGTTGTGGTTTCAATGTCCAATGACATCTAAATGGAAGATTCCTGTTTTCATTATTTGATAAAAAGTTAATGTGTGTGGAAAACCACCATCTCTACAAAATATGAGCATGATTATGTCAACAAGGGATGAGGAGGAGGAGAAAGAGGAAGAGGATGGTGATGATGAGGTTGGGCTGAGACAGGGCTCTTCACCTAAAGAAATGAAGGCTGTTCAGAGGGTCACACATCACCATGGCTCTTCCAAAGAGGGATGCACACGCTTCCCTAAAAGTGTTAAGAAATTTCACAAATGGGACCTCAATGAATTAGGCAGCTTGGGTGATTCATGGTAAAACCGGATCAGTAATGACCCCAAAGGTGTCTAAGTGCAGATCCCTTGCACTTGGGAAGGTGTTACCTTTCCGAACTGAGATGCTGTGAGAATGTGCATGTAGGCAACAGGAATCCCCTTCCCACCAGTTGGCAATGGCATGTTCCTTATTTCTCTTTTCCCCTTCCTGCTGAATTTTTAAGCTTTCAATTTCTAAGAAACTCCTGCTCATAAAATTCTGGTATTTCCTCCAGTGATACAAGATGTCGTTATCATGCCCTGTACTTCTTTCTGGGCCTTCACTGGAGGAGGCTTTAGACTCACATGTCCAGTAACTCTCTGTCCATGAACACCAGGCATATTTCTGTCATGTGACTCAAAACAGTCCAGCTTTCTACCCTCACCCAGTTTCACAGTCACATCCAGATTTATGGGTAGTTTCCCAGCAGCGCCTCCCTCTGGTACCAGAACCTGCTTTAGTCTCTGTGGCTGCTGTAGCAAATTCACATGGACAGTGGAGGCTCAGCGTTTTCTGGGGAGTTCTTTGTAAAATCACCAAAACATGTCCCATTAAAGAAAATATTATTAAATTAGCCTTGGTCAAAATTAAAGACTTTGGTCCCATCAAGGATTCCATTGAGCAACTTAAAACATAAACATAAAGAATATATTTCCAAATCAGTCTGATGGCAGAGTTAATAAATAATACATCAAGGTTGTTACAATTTGTGGGAGAGCCCAGTACACTCTGACCACTGTGACCTCCCAGGGAAAGGGCAGAGGGAGGCTGGAAATGAGGGATTCCTCTCAGGGTTAAAGTTCCCTTTCCTATGAGAAATTTTATGGTAGGAATTCTCTGTCCTCACCTCCCTCTGGACCCCAACATTACTGATAACACTAGACTGAGAAAAGAGGTAAATCTCCTACCATTATCACTTCAACATATGAAAGATTCTGAGTTGTACACCTGCATGATCACTGCTTTTATTTCTTGTCTTTTCTCCACTTAAAACCATGACTATTTCTGATGTAACTAGATTGGGGTCTCTGCAATAGGCCACTGCCTTGCATATCAAATAGTTTCCACAAGAAACTGTAGACACAATAAAATTTTTTCCAACATCAAGAATCAGAAATGTTTCACCTGTCTGTTCTTGAGAGGTAGTTTCTCAGATCAAAGTAACAATAAATTAAGATATAAGATATTGAGAATGGCTGCCCTTTATATTTTTCACAATGATATAAATTGTTTCTAAAATATTAGATTCAAAACATTAGGAAATTGTGGATACAATATGATTTTGAGATTCAGAAATGGTCTGAACAAATGGTAATCCCTTTCACATCAGCTTGAAAGATGCATGAAAAGTTAAATGTGTAACCTTCTCATTGAGTCAATCATTTCTTCTTATGCTCAGAAACTTTAGGTCAATCTTTCACCAAACTACAATGTGCTTTGTGACCCAGGTGGTCCCCTGTCCCTGACTTATGTGGTGAGTGAGGTCAGTGGAAGAGATGCTTGAAGAAGGCCTCCAGAATGACCAGGGAAGCCTAACCTCAGGCCCTACACTTATAGGAAAGGCTGCACAACATGCATATTTCTCTTCAAGCTCAAGGTTCAATCCTCTCCTGGGCTGTGCAGGATCACAGCTCTCTCCTCACACAGGTCTGAGGTCTCTGGGAAGGCAGAGCTGTGATCTAGAAGAAGATGAGACTGCTGGGTCTTCTCTTGTCCTTGGTGACAGCCCCCCTATGTGAGGGTCTCAGGGGTCAGACAGTGGTCATGGGACGACTGTGTCTGAAAGTAACTGACAGGGATTGATGCTCCTTGTCCCCAGGTGTCCTGCCCCAGGGCCAGCTGCAGGAGTTGGGCCCAGGACTAGTGGAGCCCTAGCAGACCCTCTCCCCCACCTGGGCTGTCTCTGGATTCTCTTTAATGAGCTAAGATGTGAACTAGATCTACCAGCCTATGTGGGCTGGTAAAGATACACTATAACCCAACACTGAGACCCAATAGCATCACTAGGGACATGTACAAGAGCCAAGTTTACTTAACATTGAACAGCTTGAGAACTTCATGTCATTCCTTCTGGCCTGTAGAGTTTCTGATGATAAATCAGGTGTCACCCTTATGGGAAGTCCTTTGTAGGTAACAATTTTCTTTTCTCTTGCTGCCTTTAAGTTTCTCTCCTTATCTTTAATTTTTGGCATTTGAATTAATATGTGTATCGGTGTGGTTCTGTTTAGGTTCTTCTTGTTTTGAGTTCTCTGTGCCTCCTAAACCTGTGTGACTTATCCCTTTACCAGGTTAGGGAAGTTGTCCATCATTATTTCTTTAAACATCTTCTCAATTCTTTTCTCCCTTTCTGCATGTTCTGGCACACCTGCTATTATAATATTGTTACATTTCACATTGTCTCACAGCTCCCTTAAACTGTCTCCTGTTTTTTAATTGTTGATTCTTTTTGGTTCTCTAATTGAGTGATATTTTCAACTCTGCCTTCTAATTCACTGCTTTAATCCTAAACTTCCCCTAATCTGCTGTGTATACCTTCCAATGTTTTCTTTATTTGTATTATGTCATTCTATTTTTATTAAATCTTTATTGTTAAGATTATTACAGTTATTCCTCTTTTTCCCCCCATAGCTCCTCTCCACCCGGTTCCCACCCCACCCTCTGCCCTTACCCCCCCCCCCACTGTCCTCATCCATATTGTACAATTTTTTATATATATTTTATTGATTTTTTACAGAGAGGAAAAGCAAGGTATAGACAGTTAGAAACATCGATGAGAGAGAAACATTGATCAGCTGCCTTCTGCACACCTCCCACTGGGGATGTACTTGCAACTGAAGTACATGCCCTTGACCGGAATCAAACCTGGACCTTTCAGTCCACAGGCCAACGACCTATCCACTGATCCAAACCGGTCAGGGCCATAGGTGTACAATTTTTGTCCAGTCTCTTCCTGCACCCCCCACACCCCTTTCCTTTCAAGAATTGTCAGTCCACTCCCTTTCCATGCTCCTGGTTCTATTATATTCACCAGTTTATTCTGTTCATCAGATTTTTTATTCACTTGATTTTTAGATTCACTTGTTGATAGATATGTATTTGTTGTTCATAATTTTTATATTTACATTTTTCTTCTTCTTTCTCTTAAAGAATACCTTTTGGTATTTCATATAATACTGGTTGGTGGTGATGAACTCCTTTAGCTTTTTCTTATCTGTGAAGCTCCTTATCTGATCTTAAATTCTGAATGATAGCTTTGATGAGTAAAGTAATCTTGGCTGTAGGTTCTTGCTATTCATCACTTTGAATATTTCTTGCCAGTCCCTTCTGGCCTGCATAGTTTCTGTTGAGAAATCAGCTGACAATCATATGGGTACTCCCTTGTAGGTAACTAACTGTTTTTCTCTTGCTGATTTTAAGACTCTTTCTTTGTCTTTTGCTCTTGGCATTTTAATTATGATGTGTCTTGGTGTGGTCCTCTTTGTATTCCTTTTGTTTGGGGTTCTCTGTGCTTCCTGGACTTGTAAGTCTATTTCTTTCACCAGGTAGGGGAAGTTTTCTGTCATTATTTCTTCAAATAGGTTTTTAATATCTTGCCCTATCTCTTCTTCTGGCACCCCCATAATTTGGATATTGGTACGCTTGAAGTTGTCCCAGAGGCTCTTTACACTATCTTCATATTTTTGGGTTCTTTTTTCTTTTTGCTTTTCCAGTTGGGTGTTTTTTGCTTCTTCGTATTTCAAATCTTTGATTTGATTCTTGTGATCCTCTAGTCTGCTGTTGGATCTCTGTATATTATTCTTTATTTCAGTCAGTGTATGCTTAATTTCTAATTGATCCTTTTTCATATCCTCGAGTGTCTCACTAGATTTATCGAGGGTCTCACTAAATTTATTGGCGGTTTTTAGGAAATTCTTGAAAAACCTTATAACCATGGATTTGAACTCTATATCCAGTAGTTTTCTTTCCTCCATTTCTGTCATTTGTTACCTGTTTCTTTGTCTCCACATTTTGGCTGCTTCCCTGTGTTGATAGAGTGGCTTTCTGTGCTAGGTGTCCTATAGGGCCCAGTGCCTAGCCTCCCCAATTACCTGAGATGGACACTCTTGGTGCACCCCTTTGTGGGCTTTGTGCACAGTCTTATTGTAGTTAAGCCTTGATTGTTGTAGGTATCAGTGGGAGGAATTGACCTCCTGGCCAATTGTCTGTGAGAATCAGCTGTGTCTACAGTGGGAGAACTGTATTTTGTTATTGAAACGTTTTCATGGCACAGAGCTCCCTATATAGCAGGAAGACATGCAAATAGAGCTCTATTTGTTCATAAAAAAAACATCCCAGCCACAAACCTTCAGCTCTGGGACAGGAGCCCAGCCCCAGCATCCCAGGTGTTCTCATTCCCTGATTAGGACTGAACACAGACCACTCACCATGGGGTTTGGGCTCAGCTGGATTTTCCTTGTGGCTCTTTTAAGAGGTAATTTATGGAGAAGAAGAGACACTGAGTATGTGAGTGGACAAGAGTGAGAGAAAGAGTTGATGTGAGAGAGTTTCCTGACTAGGATGTCTTTGTGTTTGCAGATGTCCAGTGTGAGGTTCAGCTGATGGAGTCTGGAGGAGGCTTTGTGCAGCCAGGGGGTTCTCTGAGACTCTCCTGTGCAGCCTCTGGATTCACCTTCAGTAGCTACCATACGTACTGGCTCCACCAGGTTCCAGGGAAGGGGCTTGAGTTTGTGACAGTTATATGGAATGATGGAAGTCAGAAATACTATGCAGACTCTGTGAAGGGACGATTCACCATCTCCAGAGACAATGCCAAGAACACGCTGTATCTGCAATGAACAGCCTGAAAGCCCAGGACACCACCATGTATTACTGTGTAAGGCACAGCGAAGGAAAGTCAATGTGAGCCCAGACACAAAGCTCCCTGCAGCAAAGGCTGTGACCACCAGGGGGCACTCAGGGTCCCTGAACACAAGGACCATCCCAGCAGCAGGTGCAGTTGGAGGTTGGGCTGATTTCTTGTGTGATTTCCTCTTCATGTTTCAGTTTCCTTCAGGGAACCTCTGGATTCCTGACTCTGCACTTGCTTCTGATGTCTCTGAATTAGAAAGTCTGTTTTAAACAGAGACAACTTTCTCACATGGACAAAAGGAAGACTCTCTTTCAGACACTCTTGTGCACAAAGGACAGTTAATCATTTAAGTTTCTGACCCAGGTCTCCTAAATCTAATAAGAATCTCTGCTGAAATAGTGCACCCACCTGTATGCTGGACAATGGCCACTAAAGATATGAAACCCTAAGCTAAAGAAGATAGTTCCCAGGTGATGAAAGTCATTGACTTGTCATCATGCTCATAGCATGGAGAGTAGGTCACACCAGACAGAGACAGAGGGAGCCACAGCAGCTTGGTACAGCTTTCCAGGCTGATGACAAAAACTCACAAATAGGGATATGGAATGTTTATTATGCACATAGTTGAAATCTCTGGGAGGCACAGAAAAGGCCCTTCATAAGACTGACCTGCTTTGATGGAGCAGGAAAGGAGACTGGCATGGAGCTTTTATTTTGTCGAGGTGGTGGGGGAGGGGCAGGGATTCTGAATCCAGGAGCTTGTGTGGTTTCAATCTCACAATGACATATGAAGACAAATCCATGATTTGTTATCAGATTTCTCATGTTTGGCAAATGGAGAAGAGGCAAAAATAAGTCATCAGTTGTCGGCAGTCAAACAACAAATAAAATAGAGTATGGCTAACTACTTAACACCATTACAAAAAAGCAAAAATTGAGATAAAGTGTTATAATGTGTTTTCAAAGAACAGGTCTATACAAAAAGAGAACAATAATTATAAGTAACCAAATTAGGATGATGAGGTGATTATGATAATGATAATGATGATAATGATGATGATGATGGTTATGGTGGTGGAGATGATGATAGAGATGATAGAATTGGACACTGGATTTTGTCCAGTGTCTTAGTGGCAATATACTTCATCTAAAGTCATCAGTTTTTAGAAGGCCTTGTATCAACTTATAATTGGTCCTTTGGGGTCTCAATCTCCCAATGGTATATAAAAAGGAGCGCCTGATTTCTTTACTTATACAAAGTCATTGTGTGTGGAAATCTACCATGTCCATAGAAAATTAGAAGAATTATTATAAGAAAATTGTGATGATGATGATGATGATGATGATGATGATGATTACAATGAAAATCATGGACTCAGAATGGGGCCCTAGTCCATTCAAATGATGGCCCCTCATATAGACACAACAATCAGGAGTGTCCACTCTTCCTTCCAGGTGTTGAGAGATTTCATAAATAGGACCCAATAAATGTTGGGGCTTCTGTGATTCATGGTGTGACAATGTGAATAATGACCACAAAGGTGTCCATGTCCTAATTCCCGGGACCTGGGAGGGTACTACCTTATAAAACAGACACACTGTGAGAATGTGCTGATAGGAAACAAGGAATCCCCTTCCCACCAGTTTGCAATGACACATTCCTTATTTCTCTTGATTCCTACCTGAAATATTTTTAACATTTCTACTTCTCACAAACTCCTGTTCCTAATTATTTAGGTATTTTCTACGATGATACAGGCTCTCTCTATAATGCCCTGTCCTTCCTTCTGGATCGTCACTAAAAGAGGCTTTAAACACCTATGTCCAGTAACTCTCTGTCCAAGAATATTAGGCATATTTTTGTCATGTAACTCAACACAACTCCATCTTCCTTCCCTCACCCAGCTCCACAGTCATGTCCATATTGATGGATAGTTTCCCAGCTGCACTCCCCTCTGGTACCAGAACTTTCTCTAGTCCTTGTGGCTGCTATAGACAATCCACATGAATTTTCTGGGGAGTTCTTTGTAAATTCTTCTGAAACAGGACCCATCAAAGAAAATACAGATGAATTGATATTCAGTAAAACTAAAAAAATATTTGGTCAAAAACTAGCTTAAGAACAGTAACAAGATAACCACTCTTATTCAACATAGTACTAGAAGTCCTGGCCACAGTGATCAGACAAGAAGAAGAGATAAAAGGGATCCAAATTGGAAAGGAGGAAGTAAAACTGTGGTTATTTGCAGATGACATAATATTGTACATAGAAAACCCTAAAGACTCCACCAGGAAACTACTGGATTTAATAAATGAATTTGTCAAGGTAGCAGGATACAAAATCAACATCCAGAAATCAATGACATTTTTCTACACTAATAATGAACTCTCAGGAAGAGAAACTAAAGAAGCAATCCAATCTCCCATTGTAACAACAACAAAAAGAAATGATAGCTAAGAGTAAACTTAACCAAGGGGGTAAAATACCCATACTTGGAAATTTATGAGACATTGAAAAAAATAGAAGAAGATACAAACAAAAGGAAGTTACCATGTTCATGGATTGGAAGAATTAACATCATTAAATGTCTATGCTATCCAAAGTGATCTGTACATTCAACTAAATCCCTATCAAAATACAAATGGAATAATTCACAGAACAAATACTCAAAACAATTTTATGGAATCATTAAAGCTCCTGAATGGCTGCAGCAATCTTGAGAAAAAAGAATGAAGTAGGAGGGATAACGATATCGGATATCAAACTATACTAAAAAGCCATTACAAAAACAGCATGGTACTGCAAAAGAACAGACATATAGATCAATGGATCAGGACAGAGACACCAGAAATTGACCCACACCATTAAGGTCAATTAATATTTGACAAAGGAGGTAAGAGCATACAATGGAGTAAAGACAGTCTCTTTAACAAATGGTGCTTGGAAAACTAGACAGACACATGCAGAAAGATGACACCAACTAATGCCATACACAAGAATAAACTCAAGATGGATAAAAGACTGAAATGTAAGGCATCCTATATAATAAAAGGGTAATATTCTAATTAGATACAGCAGAAGTCATTGAAGACCTCAGTCCTTCCTTCTGGACCTTTCAGCTCCTCTGGACTGAAGGGCCTCAAGATCCAGGAAGCCACCGAGGCTGTGAGGGTGGAACAGTGGCCCAGGCAGTTGCCCACCTGCCCAAGGCTGCAGGGCTTGGGCAGGAGGGAGGGAGGGACCCCAGCTCAGGCTGCCAGCTGCAGCTGCGATGAGGGGAGCCAGGCAGCCACCCTCAGATAGGGGTGATCATGAAGGCAGGCAGGTAAGTGATTAGGGGCAATCAGGCAGGCAGGGAGGCCAGCAATTAGGTGTCAGAGATCCCAGATTGTGAGAAGGATGTCCAACTGCTGGTTTAGGCCCAATCCCTAAACCTACAGTCAGACATCCCTCAAGGAGTCCCAGGTTGCCAGAGGGCACAGACCAGGCTGAGGGACTCCCTCCATACTTGAATTTCATTGTCCAGGCCTCTAGTGAAACCATAAAAGTCTTATAGGATAATAAAGACCTAGGAGTGATGTAGGAGATCTCTGTAATATTATCAACAATAAATAATATTTATTAAAGTAAAAACATTTGTCCCACTAAATATTCCATCAAGGAAATTAAATGACAAGCTTAGCAAGATAATATATTTCCAAATCCTGTGTCTAAAGGGAGAATGTGTGCATTATACATGGAGGCTGTTGTATGTTATGGGGCTAGCCCAGCACCCTCTAACCACAGCGAACATCCCCAGGGACAGGGCAGGGGGAGGCTGGTTGTGAGGGTTTCCTGACAGGCTTGAAGTTCCATTTCCTGTGAGAAAATGGATGCCAGGAATTCTCCAATGTCCCTCCCTCTGAGCCCCAACATCACTGATAACACTAGACTGAGAAAACAGGTCAATCTTCCATCATCATTTCAATGTATTGATGATTCTGAGTTGCACACCTGCATGATCAATGCTTTTATTTATTTTTCATTGTTTAAAGTATTACATATCTCCTTTCCCCCCCAATTAACCCCTGCCAGTCACTTCCATCCCAGAGGGCAAGCCCCCACTACCCCAGTGTCTGTATCCATTGACTATGCTAACATGCATGCACGCAAGTCCTTTGCTTGATCTCTACCCCCCACCTCCCCATCCTTCTCTCTGAGATTGGGTGGTCTGCTCAGTCCCACATTGTCTCTGGATCCATTTTTCTTCATCAGTTTATGTTGAGCATTATATCCCACATAGGAGTGAGATCATGTGATATTTATCTTTCTCCTACTAGCTTATTATTATTATATATATATTTTTTAGGATGATGATCTCCAGTTCCAACCATACTGTTGCAAATTTTAAAAGTCCCTTCTTTTTTACAGCAGTGTAGTATTCCATTGCATAGATATACTACAGGTTCTAATCCCCTTATCTACTGATGGGCACTTATGCAGTTTCCAAATCTTATCTATGGTGAATTGTGCTGCTATGAACATAGAGTTGCGTATATCCTTTCTCATTGGTGTGCCTGGTTTCTTGGGATACATTGCTATAAGTGGGATAACTGGGTCAAATGGAAGTTCTATTTTTAATTTTTTGAGGAAACTCCATACTGTTCTCTACAGTGGCTGCACCATTCTGCATTCCCACCATCAGTGCATGAGAGTTCCTTTTTCTCCACATCCTCTCCAGCACTTGTCCTTTGTTGATTTGTTGATGATAGCCATTCTGACAGATGTGAGGTGGTACCTCATTGTTGTTTTGATTTGCATCTCTCAGATGATTAGTGACTTTGAGCATGTTTTCATGTGTCTCTGGGCCTTCTGTATGTCTTCTTTCAAAAAGTGACTACTTAGGTCCTTTGCCCATTTTTTTGATTGGATTGTTTATCTTCCTTTTGTTAAGTTGTATGAGTTTCCTATAAATGTTGGAGATTAAACACTTATCTGAAACAGCATTGTGAAATATGTTCTCACATGCAGTGGGCTTTCTTGTTGTTTTATTGATGGTTTCTTTTGCTTTTTATTTTGATGTGTTCCCATTTGTTTATTTTCTCCTTAGTCTCTCTTGTCTTAGGAGCTGTATTTGTAAAGAAATTGCTATGACACATGTCTGATACTGCCTATGGGGTCTTCTAAAATTTTTATGGTTTCCTGTCTTAAATTTAAGTCCTTTAACCATTTTGAGTTGTTCTTTTGCATGGTGTAATTTGGTGATCTAGTTTTCTTTTTTTTTTTGCATGTATCTGTCTAATTTTCCCAACAGCAATTATGAAAGAGAGTGTCTTGACTCCATTGTATTCTCTTGCCTCCTTTGTCAAATGCTAATTGAGCATAATGGCCTGGGTTTATCTCTGGGTTTTCTGTTCTGTTCCATGGGTCTATATGTCTGTTCTTGTGCCAGTACCAGGCAGTTTTGAGAACCATGGCTTTGTAATATAACTTGATATCTGGTATTGAGATCTCTCTAACTTTGGTCTTCTTTCTCAGGAATGTGGTGGCTGTTCAGGGTCTTTTTTATTCCAGATGAATTTTTGGAGAGTTTGTCCTAGCTCTGTGAAATATGTCATTGCTATTTTAATGGAGATTGGATTAAATCTATAAATTTATTTTGGGTAGTATGGACATTTTAGTGATATTGATTCTACCAACCCATGAACAAGGTATGTTCTTCCATTTGTTTATGTCTTCCTCTATTGATTTTTTCAATGTCCTATAGTTTTCAGAGTACAGTTCTTTTGCCTCCTTTTTTTTTTTCTTAGCTATCTTAATTTTTTTTGTGCAATAGTAAATGAGATTTTTTAGTTTCTTTTTCTGTAGGTTCATTGTTGGTGTGTAAAAAAGCCATAGATTTCTGGGTATTAATTTTATATCCTGCTACATTGCCAATTTCATTTATTAAATCTAGTAGGATTTGATGGACTATTTGAGGCTTTCTACATATAGTGTCATGTCATATGCGAATAATGAGAGTTTTTCTTCTTCTCTTTCAATTTGGATACCTTTTATTTCTTCTTTTTGTCTGATCACTATGGCTAGCACTACCAGTACTATATCAAGCTGGAGTGGTGAAAGTGGGCATCCCTGTCTTGTTCCTGTTCTTAGGGTAAATGAATTTAGTTTTTGACCATTGAGTATGATGTTGGCTATAGGTTTGTCATATATGGCTTTTATTATGTTGAGGTATGATCCCTCTATTACCACTTTGCTCAGAGTTTTTATCAAGAAAGGGTGTTGGATTTTGTCAAAAGCTTTTTCTGCATCGATTAATATAATTATGAGATTTATGTCTCTCAATTTGTTTATGTGATATATCACATTTATTGATTTGTGGATATTGTACCATCCTTGTATCCCCGGAATAAATCCCACTTGGTCATGGTGTATGATCTTTCTAATGTAATGCTGGATCTGATTTGCTAGAAGTTCGTTGAGGATTTTAGCATCTATGTTTATCAAGGATATTGGCCTGTAGTTCTCTTTCTTTGTGGTTTCTTTATCTGGTTTTGGAATTATGGTAATCTGGCTTCATAGAAAGAACTTGGAAGTGTGCTTTCCTCTTCAATTGTTTGGAACAGTCTGAGGAGGATAGGTTTTAGTTCTTTGAATGCTTGGGAGAACTCCCCTGTAAAGCTGTCCAGACCAGGGCTTTGGATTGCTTGAAGATTTTTGGTTGCTGCTTCAATTTCTTCAATAGTTATCAATCTATTAAGATTTTTGTATTCTTCCTGATTGAATTTTTGGAGGTTTTATTACTCTAAGAATATGTACATTTCCACTTATTGTCCAGTTTGTTGGAATAGAGTTCTTCATAATATTTTTTCATAATAGTTTGTATTTCTGTGGGGTCGGTTGTTACTTCACCTCTTTCATTTCTGATTTCGTTTATTTGTGTCCTTTCTCTTTGCTTCTTGGTGAGCCTTGCTTATCCTTTCAAAGAACCAGCTCTTGCTTTTATTGATATTCTGTATTTTTTTTTTGGTCTCTATGTCATTTATTTTTGCTCTGATCTTTTTTATTTCCTTCCCTTTGCTTTCTCTCTGGGATTTTCTTGTTGCTCTCTGTAATTCTTTGACTTTTGCATTAGATAATGTGAAAAAAAACCATAGAGAGTCTTTCAGAAAATCTCATGCCAAATGGCTATTAATAATAAAATCTGCTGACCCAGGTCACCTAAATCTAAACAGAGGCTCTGCTAACTCAACAGAGTGGCTTAACACAGCCCAGGGTCCCACCCCGCCAGCAACAGGACACGTGGATGCTGGACAGTGGCCACCACTGGCACATGGATGCATAGCTAGAGAAGAAAGAACCTGGTCATTGACTTGACATCACTCTCATAGCACCAATCACAGGTGACACCATGAGGAGGAGGTAGAGGGACCCACTGTGCCTTGGAATGGATGACCAGGCTGATGTCCCACAGGCAGGGGCACCTTGAAAAGGTTTATCTCTTCATGGAGGTGTCTGTTGGGAGCAGGCAGGCTTTTCAGCCAGTCAGACACGGTTTCCAAGATGACATGGCTCAGTAGTTGGGCACTGACCTATTCACCAGGAGGTTAAGGTTTGATTATTGGTCCATGAACATGCTCAGTTTGTGGTCTTGATCCCCAGTGTGGGGTGTGCAGAAAGCAACAAATCAATGATTCTCTCTCATAATTGCTGTTTCTATCTTATCTCTCTCTCCTCCTCTCTGAAATCAATAAAATATATTTTAAAAAAGAAATATATATATATTTGGATCCCCCAGGTAAGAACACTTGTTCAGGGTTTTATTGTGGACAGTGCTGGGGGCAGGGAGGGTCCTGCTCACAGGAGGGGCTTGAGTGGGTTCAATGTCCCACCTGCAAGACACAAGAGGGCATCCCTGCTTCCTCTTAGTTTTCCACATGCTGAGCAAGAGAGATGGATGAACCTTAACTTGTCATCATCAAACATCAAAATTAAAGCCTGGGAAAGAACTAAGATGGTGGAGTACATAAAAGCCTATATTCACCGCCTCCCACAACCACTTGAAAATTACAACTAAAATACAGAACAATCCTCATTCAGAACAGCCTGAATACTGGCAGAATGGAAGTCCTACAACTAGAGAAGGAAAGAAGAAAGCGCATTGAGACTGGTAGGAGCGGTGGAGGTGTGGAATGGGCCCAACACCCACCTGTCCCAATTGTTTAATCAGGAGGGCGATTGTCTCTGAAGAGGCTGCCTGTGGTGAGCATGGGGTCCCAGCCCACACTAGACCCCACAGCCCAGGGTTGCAGAGCTGGGAAGAGAAGTCCCCATCACTTTGGGTTGTAAAAATCAATCAGGGTTTGTGGCTGAGTGACAAGGAGGCTGTTGGAATCACAGGTGTTCCTCTTAAAGAGCCATTGCAGGAACTCACAGGGTCCCGCTTATTTCATGCTCCTGGGCCAGGGGACTCAGACTCATATAGGGAGGAATTTGATTGTCTGGCATGGGGGCAGTATCTCAGGAGTGGCTTTCTCCAAGACTGGGGTGCTCACAGGGATCATTTTTCCTGTGTTGGGACCTCCCCTTTTCCTGGGCTGACTGACAGCCATGTTTGAGTCTCCATCAGCATAGAGCACACTGTTTGCTCCATCCTGGTCATCCCCTGAGTTCTTGCCCCATCCACTTTTCAGTCCCACCAAACTGCTAGCAGCAGCTTTTTCAAATGAATGGCCTGTCCTGGCTTAGGCTTCAGACTTTGCTAAAACATCTCAGATAAGCTGCACCTGGGGACAGCATGCCCAAATCCACCCGTAAAAGGCCCAAGGCAGGGCAGTAGACCAGCCTGACATGCTTCACAGCTTGGCCTCAACTGGACACCTCAAAGCCCAATACAAATATAAAATAGCAGCCATCTTCAGAACCCTCTATATCTCCTGCTGGGTGGCCCCAGGCAGAGGCTGACTTTGCACCACCCTGGAGGCTCCAGACCCAGTGAATCCAGTGGACAGTTTCACACCATAGCAGATTACAACCCTACACAGCCACAAGTGACACACTGAATGGGCAGACTCAGTGAGCACCAGAGTCCCACTGAAACAAAGTCCTGTTCCAGAGGGGTGTCTCCTGCACAGAAACTCTCCTACTGTAGTCACAGCTGGTCCCCACAACCAATTGTCCTGGAGGTCAAGTCCTCCTAGTGATGTCAACAGAAATCAAGGCTCAACTACAAGAATATGCACACTGCCCACACAGGGCTGCACCTAGAGTGCCCAGCTCAGGTGACTGGGGAGGCCGAGCCACTGGGCCCTACAGGACAGTTACTATACAAGGACACTCTACCCACTGTAGGAGACATACTCAATACATACAAACAAACACAGGGAAGGAGCCAAAATATGGAGATAAAGAAACATGTAACAAATGAAAGAAAGGGAAACAGGCAAACTACTGGATACACAGTTCAAAATCATGGTTATAAAGTTACTCAAGAATCTTCATGAGACCTTCAAGGATCTTAGTGAGAATGTCAAAGACATGTAAAAGGAAGACTCAGAAATTAAACATACACTAACTTGAATAAATAATAATTTACAATGATTCTACAGTAGAGTAGAGGATTCTGGGAATCAAATAAATGATTTGGAATATGAGGAAACAAAAAACACACAATCAGAAGAGCAAAAACAAAAAATAATCCAAAAATGTGAAGATAGTATAAGAAGCCTCTGGGACAACTTAAAGGGTTCCAACATTCACATTATAGGGGAGCAGAAGGAAAGACAGAGAGCAAGATATTGAAAACCTATTTGAAGAACTAATAACAGAAAACTTCTCCTACCTGGTGAAAGAAATAGACTTACAAGTCTAGGAAGCACAGGGAATCCAAAATAAGAGGAACCCCCAGAGGCCCACACCAAGACACATCATAATTGAAATGCCAAAGGCTGAGGACAGAGACTCTTAAAAGCACAAGAGAAAAGCAGCCTGTCAGCTGACTTATCAACAAAAACTTTGCAGGTTAGAAGTGAGTAGCAAGAAATATGCAAACTTATGAATGATAGGGACCTTCAACCAAGATTACTCTCCTCAGCAAAGTTTTCATTTAGATTTGAGTATCAGATAAAGAGCTTCACAAAAAAGAAAAATAAAACTAAAGGAGTTTATTACCAGCAAAACAGTATTATATGACATGTTAATGGGTATTCTTTAAGAAGATAGAAGAAAAAGAGGAAGAGGAAGAGGAAGAGGAAGAAGAAGAAGAAGAAGAAGAAGAAGAAGAAGAAGAAGAAGAAGAAGAAGAAGGAATAAAATATGAACAATAAAATGGCAACAAATACATATCTATCAACAATCGAATCGTAAAATCAAAATAAACAAGAAACTAATGAAGAAAATAAACTTCTGAATAGAATAGAATCAGAGGCATGGAAGCATGGAACAAACTGAAGAATCTCAGAGGGATTGGGGGAGAGAGGGTGGAAAGAGACTAACCAAAGATCTCATCTATGGACAAAGACAGTATGGCAGTGAAGGCCTGGAGTGGAGCAGGAACTGGGTGGAAAGGGGGAATGTGGGGGGGGGGCATCTGTAATACTCTCAACAATAAAGACTTTATAATAATAGATCCTGACTACTTATTTCACTAAAACCTATAAAATCTGAGTGGGGAAAAAGAAGCTGCCAACCATAGTGGGTAGAAAAACACGTTAAGGTCTTCCAACAGAAGAATAATGCCCACCTGGAAGCACTGATAAGAAACAATAACAGGATTTCCCAGATGCCTTAGTTCAAGGTCAAGGGCAGACACTGCCCACACTGCAAGGTCATCAGCTTGTTCTGAAGGACTTGGGTAAATTTCTCCTTCCACAGACCAGGAGTATCCTCAGGTGGGGGAGCTCTATTGGAGCAGGCTTCCAACTGGGTGGGGTCATGATTGGATACTTTAGTTGCTGCCATGGGCACGATGCGTGCATCCCTCAAATAGTCACACATTAAAACCCAATGCCCAAGGAGATGGTGTTAGGAGGTGGTGTCTGGTGTCCTTCTTTGGTCTTGAGGGTGGAGTTCTTGTGAGTGAGACTCATGCCCTTAATAAAGAGGGCTGAGAGCCAGATGCTGTGCTCAGTGTTTGAGTGTCAACCTATGAACCAGGAGGTCATGATTCAATTCCAGGTCAGGCCATATGCCCTGGTTGTGGGCTTGATCCCCAGTGTGGTGTGAGATGGAGGCAGCCAATCAATGGTTCTCTCTTATCATTGATGTTTCTATCTCTCTCTACCTCTTCCTTTCTCTATGAAATCAATAAAAGTATATTTTATAAAAAAAAAAGTGGGTTGAGGAAGCTCTCTTGAACCATCCAACCTTTGAGATTACAGAAAGATTACAGACATCCCTCTCACAAATCTGGGACCACTGGCTCCTAACTGCTCACCTGTCTGCCTGCCTGATCACCCCTAACTTCCCTTCCCTGCCAGCCTGATCTTGCCCCTAACTGCTCTCCCCTGCTGACTTGATCACCCCTAACTGCCTCTGCCTGCCTGCCTGATTGCCCTTAACTGCCCTCCCCTGCTGGTCTTATTTCACCCCCATCTGCCCTCCCCTGCCAACCTGATCACCCCTAACTGCCTCTACCTCAGCCCCCACCACCATGGCTTTGTCTGGAAGGAAGTTGGACATCCAGAAGATGGTTGGTCAGCCCAGTCTAATTAGCATATTACCCTTTTATTAGTATAGATAGATTATATAGAATAGGATTGCTTAAGTGGGGTGGGGAGCCTTTTTCAGCAGGAGGAGATGTTCTTAACAGACAAAAATACATAATCCCTATATCTGGACTGATAGCCAGCCATATGCACTATACTGCCAAACCAGTCATTAAAAAATTGAACCACTTTCTTACACCTTCCAGTGGTTCTCAACCTTCCTAATTCTGCAACTCTTTAATACAGTTCCTCATGTTGTGGTGACCCCTAACCATAAAATTATTTTCGTTGCTACTTCAAAACTGTAACTTTGCTGCTGTTATGATTCGTAATGTAAATACCTGATATGCAGGATGTATTTTCATTGTTCGCAGTGCACAGGTTGAGAACCTCTGCTTTACACCAAAAAACTGTTGCCCTTGAAACTCCTCCTCAGCCCTCACCTTATGTTCTGCCTTTTCAGTTCACCCAGATTTGGTTCTGATTTGTTGGTTTCTATGCCAATCAGCATCAAAAGCTCTGCCTCCCAGGCAGCCATCTTCTGAAGGCCCTAAGGTGAGGGTCTCAGGGGTCAGACAAGGGTCATGGGATGGCTATGACTGCAGATGACTGACAGGGACTGATGCTCTTTGTCCCCAGGGTTAATTTGCATATTACCTCTTTATTATATAGGATAGTTGGAATCTCTGGGAAGCACAGGATAGATCCTACTTTGTTGGAACCAGGAAAGGAGAAAGGCTCGTGGCTTTTATTTATGCAGGTGGAAAGGGAGGATAGAAATTCTACTTCCAGGAGATTGTGTGGTTTCAACCTCTTACTGACAAATGAAGAGGATACCAATATTTCTGATAAGATTCCCATGTGGGGAAGATGGAGATGAGGCAGCAATGAGCCATAAGTTGTCAGCAGTCAAATGTAAAGTAATATAGTAATTTCTGATTACCTATTTCCCTTAACAATTTTAACAAATGAGCAAAAATGATATAAAGAGTCAATATTTGTGCACAATAACTGTGTCTACAGAAAAGTAGTGGGTGAATGATTATAAGTAAGCCAGTGATGGTGAAGATGATGATGATGATTATGATAATGATAACGAAGATGATGGACTGAGGTACAGATCTTGGCCCAATAAAATGAAGGCTTCTCATACAGGCACACCATCAACATGTCTCCTTTAGTGAGGGGTGTCCACTCTTCCTTGTCAGGGTTGAGAGGTTTCATAAATGGGACCCCAGTGAATTATGCAGCTTGGGTGATTCAGAGAGAGACCATGTGAGTAATGACCCCAAAAGTGTCCAAGTGGGAATCCACAAGATCGGTGAAGGTGTTACCTTCTAGAACAGAGACACTGAGAATGTGCATGTAGGACACAGGGACTCCTCTTTCCACCACTTTGCAGTGAGATGTTCCTTATTTCCCTTGATCCCTACCTGCAGTATCTTTAATGTTTCTACTTCTAACAACCTCTGCTCAGAATTATTAGGCATGTCCTACAATGATACGAGCTGTCTCTTTCATTTCCTGAACTTCCTTCTGGGCCCTCACTGAAGGAGGCTTTAAACCCATGTGTCCAGTAGCTCTCTGTTTATGGACATCAAGCATGTTTCTGTCATGTGACTCAAAACAAGTCTAGCATCCTCCCCTAAACCGGTTCCACAGTCAAGTCCAGATTTATGGGTAGTTTCCCAGCAGCACTCACCTCTGGTACCAGAACCTGCTCCAGTCCCTGTGGCTGCTGTAGCCAATCCACATGGACAGTGGTGGCTCAGCATTTTCCAGGGAGTTCTTGGTAAAATCAACCAAAATAGGACCCATCAAGGACAATATCATTAAATTAGCTTTGGTTAAAATTAAAGTATTTTGTCCTGCTAAAGATACCATTGAGCAAATTAAAACACTAACATAATAAAGGAATATATTTCCAAATCATGTCTGATGGGAGGATGTATAAATTATACATTAAGGATGTCATATGTTTGTGGGAGAGCCCAGCACCCTGTGACCACAGTGACATCCAGAGGAAGGGCAGAGGGAGGCTGAGTGAGGGATTCCTCTCAGGGTTGAAGTTTCCTTTCCTGTGAGAAATTCTATGGTATGAATTCCCTACACGCACATCCCTATGGGCCCCAACATCACTGATAATGTTAGACTGAGTAAACAGGTCAATCTTCTCCCATCATCATTTCCACTTATGAATGATTATGAGTCGTACAAATACATGATCACTGCTTTTATTTCATGTCTTTTCTCCACTTAGAGCCATGACTCTTTCTGATGTAACTATTTGGAATCTCTGCAGTAGGCCATGCGCTTGCATAAAGAAAGAGGGTGCACAAGAAGCTGTAGACACGGTAAAAAATTTTCCAACATCAAGAATAACAGATGTCTAACCTCTCAGTTCTTGTGATGTTGTTTCTCAGATCAAAGTAACATAGTAAATTAAGATATATGATATTAAAATGGCTGTCCTTTATTTTTAATATTTTGCATAATGATAGGAATTATTAATATAAAATTAGATTCAAAAATGTGAAATTGTGTATTCAGTAAGATTTTGAGATTCACAAATAGTCTGAACACATGCTAATCATTTTTACACCTGTTTGAAAGATTCATGAAAAGTTAAAAGTATAACCTACTCATCAAGTACACCGTTTCCACTTATGCTCAGAAAGATTAGGCTATTTGTTAACTTAATTCCAATTTGCTTCATTTCCCATGTGGTCCCCTGTCCCTGACTTACATGCTGAATGAGGTCAAAGGAAGAGATGCCCAAAGAGGGGCCCATGAATAAACAGGCCCATGAATAAACAGGGCCCATGACCTCAAGCTTTACACTTCTAAGAAAGGCTACCCCATATGAAATTTCTCTTTAAGCTCCAGGGTAAATCCTCTCCTGGGCTGTGCAGGCTCACAGCTCTCTCCTCACATAGGGCTGAGGCCTCTGGGAAGGCAGATCTGTGGTCTAGAAGAAGATGAGCCTTCTGGGTCTTCTTCTGTGCCTGGTGACAGTCCCTTAAGGTGAGGGTCTCAGGGGTCAGACAGGGGTCATGGGATGGCTATGACTGCAGATGACTGACAGGGACTGATGCTCTTTGTCCCCAGGTGTCCTGTCCCAGGTGCAGTTGAAGGACTGGTGAAGCCTTCACAGACCCTCTCCCTCACCTGCACTGTGTATGTATTTTCTTTAACCAGTTATTCTGTGTTCCTGACCCATCAGCCCCTGGGAAAGGGGCTAGTGTAAGTTGGATGCATATGGGGGTGATAGAGGTAGAAACTATAACCTAGCACTGAAATCCAGACTCCGCATCACCAGGGACACCTCCAAGACCAAGTTTACTTAACACTGAGCAGCCTGAGAGCAGAGGACAGGACCATGTATTACTGTGCCAGAAACAGTGAAAGGAAGTCAGTGTGAGACCGGACACAAACCTCCCTGAGGGAGACAGCAAGGCTGGGCTGCAGGGGGCGCTCTGAACACCAGGGGGTGCTCAGGACCCACAGCACAGAGGGCAGCCCCAGGAGCAGGGTCAGAGATAGGTGAGGAGGGAAGGGCTTTCCTGTTGGGCTCAGGGGTTTTCTCTCAAGCTCTGAGCTGCCTCCAGGGATGCTTCTTCCTTCTCATAATCTCACTGAAGACAACAAGGAAGAAGGGACATTGTCTGTTTGCAGGTGACATGCTGGCAGTGACAGGGACTCTTCTTCACCAAGTCTCCTTCACAAATTTTAATGGTCTTTTTTCACTGTCTTTTAAACATTTATCTGATGATTGTGAACTCCGCAGGTGGATTGCTGGATTGGGCTGTGTGCACATCTCTGCATTTATCCCTCAGGGGCCACAGTTACCCTCAGTGTCTGACTCTAGCTGTGCCTTCCCCCTCCTGGTTCCAGGGCTATCAGGGCCCTCCCTCTGCTGAAAGGCTTGAGCACACTCAGCACTCAGCAACCTCACCCATCCTCTCTCAGTCCCCATTGATCCCTGGAAGAGCTGTCAGTTCAGTGCATCAAACACAGGGACCCCCACATCCACCCACACGAGGGCCTCAGCTGTCCTAGAGGAAGTAGTGCCAACCCCACAGTGGGGACAGGTGACTCTGAGGGCTGGGATGTGCATCACCAATCTCTTCCCTCCACCTTTTCTCTTGAATCCAAGGTTTTCTAGCTTCCCTGTGGGTGAGATGTGCATTAAAAGCATGTTGGAAGCCTAGGAGCATCCATGGGACCCCCTGCTTCCATACTGTTCACTTACTACTTGCCCAGGAAACACAGAGTTATATAGACACATAGTCACACACAGATTCATACACACAGACACAGAGACATACACAGTCACACACACAGACACACACAGAGTCACACACTTGTTTTTGGAAAACACGTGCTTTCACACGAGCAGTGATACAAAACAGTTCATGATGTTACAGACTATACATTATGAATCCTATATAATAAAAAGTGGTTATATGTCATTCTCTCGGATGTCATATGAAATTAATATGTGGTCTGAAAACAACTATTATTTCAACACTATGAAGATCAACAGTTGTATTTCTCAGTCCACTTAGTAGTTGCTCAAATTAGGGATTTGACCCCAACTTTTCTACATTGCTATGCATTTTTAAAAATAATAGAAGTAGTAGTGGAAAACCTACCAACAAATGAAAGCCCAGGACCAAATGGACTCAAGGGTCCATTGAATTCTACCAGAATTTCAAGTAAGAATTAGTAACTTTTTATTCAGCTCTTCTTGAACACTTCCAAGAATTAAAAGAAAAGACAATGGCTACAAACAGATTTATTGTGGTGTCCATTACACTCATATCAAAGCCAAGTAAAAATATACAAAAATTACAGGTTAATATCCCTGATGAACATAAGTGCAAAAGCCCTCAAAATATACTAGGAAACTTAACTTCACACTGAAAGGATTATTAACCATAATCAACTGGGATACTGTCCTAGCATGCAAGGATGGTTCAATGTATGTAAGCCAGTAAATGTGATACACCTCATCCAAAGAATGAAGGATAAAGTATACCATCATACAATTAGATATGGAATAAAGCATTTAAAATTTAAAATTGCTTCAGAATTAAAATTCTTAGCAGATTAGCTGTAGAAGTGATGGGCCTCAATGTATTAAAGGCCACATTTGAAAAGCCAACAAGTGACATTATACTACACAGAGAAAATTTCAAAGCTTTTCTTCTGACATTAGAACCACGACAAGGGCTCCCCTGTGACTATTTCTATTCATCAAAACTAGAAGTCCTTGTCATAATAATTAGGCAAGAAAAAGAAATTTAAAATGTCTAAATCAGAAAGAAACAAGTTAAAGTGTTTCTCCTTATCTGTATGCAGATAACATGATCTTGTACATAGAAAACGCTAAAAACTGTATGAGAAGCTAATAGAACTAGAATTCAGGAAAGATGTAAGGTATGAAACCAATGCACAAATGGCTTGTGTTCCTGCACACTCTCAACAGAGTATCTTCATGACTCTAGGAAATATGTGGGGCTGTTTCAGAGGAAAGTGAGGAAAGAAAACTTGAACTGGCTGAACAAGGGGATGACAACCTGATGAAACAAGAACCCTGGACCTGTGTGTGCTCGGTCTTGGTTAATCCCCCATTATGTTCCCAGGTATATTTCCTCCCAATGTGGCACTGAGTCAGGTGCATCGTCCAGTTGACCCCCATCATGTGGAGACATGGGACCCTGGTCCTAAGGGTCACATGCAGGCTTCAGGTTTCCAATAACAATATTTTCATAACCTAAACTTAATTATTCCTAAATAATTATCCACAGCTTCCCCTAAACACACCTGGTCATGACAGAGATTATTCTTCATCCCAATGTATGAAACTGGATCTACAACAGAGTCTAGAGAGTAAACACCACAAGGGAGGCCGTGCAGCTGCTACACATCCAGCACCAAACTACCCTGAAGGAATAGGACCCGGGAGCTCTGTCTGTGTCTATATAGTTCATGTTTCTGGTTCTCAGGGACCCACACAGATGCTCCTCCAACACTTGGTCCACTGGCTTTAGGCTCACACCCCTGGTCTTAGTTTATCCTTTTATCACTTTGTAGGGGAAATAGTGTCAGGTGGAACTCACCATCTCCTGAATATGAAGCTGATGCATTTTTTCATCATAATATTTGAAAGTTAATTACTCTTAGTTGTCTTTACTGGTGACCATCAAGAATCTATCATATTCTATTCTTATCTTTTTTGTACAGGCGACCTGGAGCAGTTGGGTTCCATGGGGAGGGCAGAGGCCTGTATAAGGTGAATTATTTAACAAACATGCATTTTTGGACATGTCACACTCTGGAGCCATGTCCTTAATTACAGAGTCCAACCCCAGAGATCCCTATATATCAGGAGGACATGCAAATAGGGCCTAGTTTGCTCATAAAAACCAGCCCAGCCCTAACCCTGCAGCTCTGGGACAAGAGTCCAGCCCTGGTATCCCCAGGTGTTCCCATTCCCTGATCTGGACTTAATACAGACCATTCACCATGGGGTTTTGGGTTAGTTGGGTTTTCCTTGTGGCTGTTTTAAGAGGTAATTTATGGAGAACAACAGACACTGAGTATGTGAGTGGTCAGGAGTGAGAGAAGCAGTGGAAGTGTGAGAGCTTTCTGAGCAGGTCACCTCTGTGTTTGCAGGTGTCCAATGTGAGGTGCAGCTGGTAGAGCCTGAAGAGGCTTGATGTAGCCTCGGGGGGCAGCCTGAGATGCTCCTATGAAGCCTCTGGATTCACATTCAGTAGCTACTGAATGCACTGGGTCTGCCATGCTCCAGGGAAGGGGTAGAGGGGGTTGCTGTAATTAATCCTGATGGAAGTACCACAAACTATGCCAACTCTTGAAGGGCCAATTCACCACCTCCAGAGATAACACCATGAACATGCTGTACCTGAAAATGAGCAGCCTAAGAGCTGAGGACACAGCTGTGCATTACTGTGCAAGAGACACAGTGAGAGGAAGTCAGTGTGAGCCTACACAAACCTCCCTGTAAGAGAGGCTGTGACCACCAGGGGTCGCTCAGGGTCTCTGAACACAAGGACCATCCCAGCAGGAGGTGCTTTTGGAGGTTTGGGCTGTTTTCCTGTGTGGTTTCCCCTTCATGTCACAGTTTCCCTCAGGGAACCTCTGGATTCCTGATTCTGTGCTTATCTCTGGAGTCTCTGAGTTAGAAAGTGTTGTGAACAGAGACAACTTTCTCACATGGGCAAACCTCAGGCACTCTTGTGCCCAAACAATAACCATCCAATCTTCTGTCCTACGTCACTTTAATCTAACCAGAGGCTCTGCTGACTCAACTGTGAATCTCAGCTCCTCACAGGTCAGGGTCCCAACCAGCCAGCAGCAGGACAGGAGTGTGCTGGACAGGGGGCACCAGAGGAGTGTGACCCACAAACTAGAGAAGAAAGATCCTGGTTCATCATCATGCTCATAGCACCAAGAGTACGTGACACCAGACAGAGACAGAGCAACACTAAATCAGCTTGGTACACATGTCCAGGCCGATGACAAACACACACCAAGTGAACATGGACTGTTTATTCCATACATAACTGACATCTCTGGGAAGCACGGGAAAGGCCCTTCAGGAAGTCAGATCTGCTTTGATGGAGCCAGGAAAAGAGAATGGCTTGGGGTTTTATTTGTCAAGGTGGTGGCAGATGGGGAGGAATTCTCTTTCCAGGGGCTTGAGTGGTTTTTTTTTTAATTAAATTTTTATTGTTCACATTATTACAGTTGTTCCTCTTTTTCCCCCCCATAGCTCTCCTCCACCCAGTTCCCACCCCACCCTCTGCCCTTACCCCTCCCACTGTCCTCATCCATAGGTGTATAATTTTTGTCCAGTCTCTTCCTGCAACCCCACACCCCTTTGCTCCCAAGAATTGTCAGTCCACTCCCTTTCCATGCTCCTGGTTCTATTATATTCACCAGTTTACTCTGTTCATCAGATTTCTTATTCACTTGATTTTTAGATTCACTTGTTGATAGATATGTATTTGCTGTTTATAAATTGTATCTTTACCTTTTTTCTTCTTCCTCTTCTTAAAGAATACCTTTCAGCATTTCATATAATGCTGGTTTCGTGGTGATGAACTCCTTACCTTTTTCTTATCTGTGAAGCTCCTTATCTGACCTTCAATTCTGAATGATAGCTTTGCTGGATAAAGTAATCTTGGTTGTAGGTTCTTGCTATTCATCACTTTGAATATTTCTTTCCACTCCCTTCTGGCCTGCATAGTTTCTGTTGAGAAATCAGCTGACAGTCATATGGGTACTCCCTTGTAGGTAACTAACTGTTTTTCTCTTGCTGCTTTTAAGATTCTCTCTTTGTCTTTTGCTCTTGGCATTTTAATTATGATGTGTCTCGGTGCGGTCCTCTTTAGATTCCTTTTGTATGGGGTTTTCTGCGATTTCTGGACTTGTAAGTCTATTTCTTTCACCAGGTAGGGAAAGTTTTCTGTCATTATTTCTTCAAGTAGGTTTTCAATGTCTTGCCCTCTCTCTTCTTCTGGCACCCCTATAATTCGGATATTGGTATGCTTGAAGTTGTCCCAGAGGCTTCTTACACTATCTTAATATTTTTTGATTCTTTTTTCTTTTTGCTTTTCCAGTTGGGTATTTTTTGTTTCTTTGCATTTCAAATCTTTGACTTGATTCTTGGGATCCTCTTGTCTGCTGTTGGATCTCTGTATATTATTCTTCATTTCAGTCAGTGTATGCTTAATTTCTAGTTGGTCTTTTTTCATATCCTCCAGGGTCTCACTAAATTTATTGGCGGTTTCCATAAAATTCGTGCAAAACCTTATAACCGTGGTTTTGAACTCTATATCCAGTCGTTTGCTTTCCTCCATTTCTGTCATTTGTGACCTGTTTCTTTGTCTCCGCATTTTTTATGCTTCCCTGTGTTGGTAAAGTGGCTTTGTGTGCTAGGTGTCCTATAGGGCCCAGTGGCTCAGCCTCCCCAATTACCTGAGGTAGACAGTCTTGGTGCACCACTTTGTGGGCTTTGTGCATAGCCTTGTTGTAGTTAAGCCTTGATTGTTGTAGTTATCACTAGGAGGAATTGACCTCCATGCCAATTAGCTATGAGAATCAGCTGTGTCTGCTGTGGGAGAACTTCTCTGCTGAAGACACCCTTCTGGGGCAACACTTGCTTCAGTGGGGCTTTGGTGCTCACTGAGTCTGCCCCCTGAGTGTGTCCCTTATGGATATGAGGAATTGTAACCTGGATGGTCCCATTCTGACCACTGGGTACACTGGCTCTTGGATGTAAGGAGGTGCTAATTTAGCCTCTGCTTGAGGCTACCCAGCAGGAGCTACGAAGAGATCTGCAGATTTCCCTTCCTTTTGGGGGGTTTGGAGGTGCCCAGATGAGGCCCAGCTGTGAAGCAATGCAAGCTGCTCTGGTGCCTTGGGACTTCTCTTGGAAGTTCTGGGTCTGTCTGGCCCAGCTGCAATTTGTTAGGTAATTTTCAGATTGCAAAAGGCCAGGGCATTCATATGCAAAAGCCTCTGCTGCAGCCTGGGTGGAGCGGGATCTCAGGGAATCAACAGGGCAGAGCAAGCAGCTATGGCTGATTGTCAGCCATACCCTAAGGCGCCCCTCATCTCAGTGTCCTGGTAATTGCTGCAAGCACCTCTGAGGGAAAGCCGCCCTCAAGTTCTGAGTTCTGCCTGCTGTCAGACAGTCCAGTTTCTCCCCGTATGATTCCTGGGTCCCCAGAGACTTCCCAGAACTGGAGTTCAGAGCAGTCGGGAGCTTGTGACTCCCCCCAGATTCAAAAAGACAGCCATGAAGAAGGCGGCTAAATAGGCAGATGCGTCCCAGGTCTTGTCCCGGAGCAAATGGAGTGAGCAGCTGAAACTAATACCACCCTCCCCAGAACTGGCAAACTATACCCAGATGGTGAGACAGTTTGCAGCCGGAAGGGCAGAGTTCCCCCAGAAAGGTAAAAACCAGGGATCTGGGCAGGAAAGTTTGCCAGACCTCTGAGTTCAGAGGGTCAGAGGGAGACTGCGCATGGTGCACAGCCACGTCTCTTGGGACAGACAAAAAGACAGCCATGTCCTCAGGTACCAGACCCTTTCCATGCGTGCTCGAGCCTCCCTACCTCTGTACTTCCACAGCTCCTCTGGGTCTCAGTGTGCTTTTCTCTTTCCTTCTAGTTGTAGGATTTCCACTCAGGCAGCCTTCCTGTAGTTCTAGATGATGTCCGTTTTGTCTTTTCATTGTATTTTTGAAGTTGTTGTGGAAGGCAGCAGTTTCTGGTGTTTACCTATGCCGCCATCTTGGTTTTTCCTAATCTTGAGTGGTTTCAATCTCACAATTACATCTAAAGACAAAACCATGATTTCCTATCAGATTCATTGTGTGTGGCAGATGGAGAAGAGGCAAAAATAATCCTTCCCGTCTCAGCAGTCAAATGGAAAATAAGAGTATGGCAACCTATTTTACTTGACACCTTTGCAAAATGACCAAAAATTTTAGATAAAGTGTCATTATGTGTATTCAAAAACTAGGCCTACAGAAAATCAGTAGACTAATTACAAGTTAGCATGTGATAATGATGATGATGGTGGTGGTGGTGATGGTGATGGAGGTAGTGATGATGTTGATAGAATTGGACAAAGATCATGGTCTAAAGTTCTGGACGGAATCTGTACTTTATCCAAGGTCATCAGTCTTTAGAAGGCCTTGTGTGAGCTTAGAGTTGGGCCTTTGAGGGTTGAATTTTCCAATGGCATCTAAAGAGGAGGCACCTGCTTTCTTTTCCTATAAAAATTCATTGTGTGTCGACAACCACCATGTCGACAGAAATGAGAAGAGTTATTAAAAATAAGCAAATCACAAACACTGAGGCAGTGAGGGCCTGGTGCAAGGGGTGTGGTCATGTGGAAAGAAAAAGCAAATGGCGATGATTCAGATTATGACTATGATGGAATGAGACACGGGTCTTGGTCCAAGGAAATTATGGCACAAATGCAAACAAACCTTCACCATGGCTCCTCCAGTGAGAGGTACCCACTCTTCCCTGCAACTATTGCGATATTTCATAAATGGGACCCCAATGAATTATGCAGCTTGGGTGATCCAGGTGTGACCATATCAATAATGATCCTAAAAGTGTCCAAGTTCCGATCTCCTGGACCTGGGAAGGTGTTACCTTCTAGAACAGAGACACTGTGAGAATGTGCATGTAGGAAACAGGGTTCCCCTTCCCACCAGTTTGAAGTGACATGCTCCTTATCTCTCTTGATCCCTGCCTGCATGACCTTAAATGATTTTATTTCTAACAAACTCCTGCTCATGCTGTCAGCTGCATCCAGGAAGGATTCTTGCTTTTTCACTTTGGCTCTAATTTCACAGGGGACAACCAGAGTAGGAGTTCACATTGCTGTTGGCAGATGGCATATGGGCAGTGACTGGGAACTCTTCTTCACCAACATGATACTGTACATAGAAAACCCGAAGGACTCAACTAAAAAATTTGGTAGATTTAATAAATGAATTCGGTAATGTAACAGGATACAAAATTAATACCCAGAAATCAAAGCTATTTTTATACACCAATAATGAATTCTCAGAAGGAGAAACTTAACACACAATCCTATTTACCATTGCAAAAACAGCAACAAAACTTAAGATACTTAGGAATAAATTGAACCAAGGAGGCAAAAGACCTGTACTGGGAAACCTATAAGATGTTGAAAATAGATATAGAGGAAAACATAAAAAGTGGAAGACTATACCGTGTTCAGAAATTGGTATTATTAACATAATTAATATGCCTATACTACCCAAAGCAATCTATAGATTCAATGAAATTCTTATTAAAATACCCACTGTGGTCTTCACAGATATACAACAAATGTTCTAAAAATTTATATGGAATCAAAAGAGATCCTGAAAAGCTCAGTAATCTTGAGAAACAAGAATAAAATTTGAGGGATCACAATACCACTGTAATCAAAACAGCCTGGTACTGGCATAAGAGCAGACATATAGACCAATTAAATAGAACATAGATCCCAGAAATTGACCCAAGTCATTATGCTTAATTAATATTTGATAAAGGAGGAAAGATCATACAATGGAGTCAAGAGAGTCTCTTGAATAAATGGTGTTCAGAAAATGGGACAGACACGTGCAAGCAAATTGAAATCAGACCAACTTACACCATACACAAGAAAAAACTCAAAATGGATAAAAGTCTTAAATGTAAGTCATGAAAATGTAAAAATCGTACAAGAAACTATAGGCAGCATAATCTCAGACATCTCTAGTAGCAATATGTTTACAGATACATCTCCTAGGGCAAAAGAAATTAAGGGGAAAATAAACAAATGGGACTACATAAAAATGAAAAGCTACTGGAATGTATTCACGCCTATGTTCATAGCACCACAATTTACAATAGTTAAGATCTGGAAATAGCCCAAGTGCCCATCAGTAGACGAGTGGTTAAAAAAGCAGTGATACATTTATACCATGGAATACTTTGCAGCAGTAACAAAGAAGAGACTCTTATCCTTTGAGACAGCATGAAGCGACCTGGAAAGTATCATGCTATGTGGAACAAATCAGTCAGAGAAAGACAAGTATCATGTAATCTCACTCATATGTGGAATCTAAGTAACAAAATAAACTGATGAATGGAGTGGGTCCAGAATCATAGAAGCATGGAACAGAGTTCAGAATCTCAGAGGGAAAGCAGGGAAGGGTGGGTGGGTGGGAAGGGATCAACTAAAAACTTGAATGCATATATACATAATCCATGGACACAGACAATAGGATGGTGAAGTCTTGGGGCAGGCTAGAAGGGGTCAATGGGGAATTAAATGGGACATATGTAATAATTTCAACAATAAAGATATAATTTATAAAAAAGAATAAAGACTAGGACCCTCAGACTTCCACTGAGCCTGGTCCCTATGTCATCCATCTTCTCTCAGGTGGGGTCAAAACATCAGCTATGAAAGACTCTCTCTCATGAATATGCAAAAGAGAGGGAGTAGACTAGGTTAAATATGGATAAGTTTGTGCCCTGGGGGCATCATCCACAGCCACAACTTCCCCTACAGAAGTGCTCACAGCACAGCCCCTCAGCATGGACTGGAGCTGGAGAACCCTCCTCCTGGTAGCCATTGCTACAGGTAAGGGGATCCCCAGTCCCTTGGTTAAGGAGCGGATCAGGGAGGATCAAGGGGGATTTCACCCACTCCTGTCTCCTCTCCACAGGTGTCCACTCCCAGGTGCAGCTGGTGCAGTCTGGGGCTGAGGTGAGGAAGCCTGGGATCTCCGTGAAGGTCTCCTGCAAGGCTTCTGGATACACCTTCACCAGCTACTACATTCACTGGGTGCAACAGGCCCCAGGACAGGGGCTCAAGTGGGTGGGGTGGGTTTACCCTAACAATGGAAACACAAAATACGCACAGAAGTTCCAAGGCAGAGTATCCATGTCCAGAGACACGTCTACGAGCACAGCCTATATGGAGCTGAGCAGCCTGAGAGCCGAGGACATGGCCATGTATTACTGTGCAAGAGACACACAGTGAAGGGAAGTCAGTGTGAGCCCAGACACAAACCTCCCTGAGGGAGACAGCAGGGCTGGGCTGCAGGGGGCGCTCTGGACACCAGGGGGCTCTCGGGACACCAGGGGGCGCTCAGGACCCATAGCACAGAGAGCAGCCTCAGGAGCAGGGGCAGAGGAAGGTGTGGAGGGAAGGGGCTTCCTGTTGGGCACAGGGATTTCCTCTCAAGCTCTCAGCTGCCTCCAGAGATGGCTCTTCCTTCTCATATTCTCACTGCAGACACTTCATTCTCAATGCAGAAAAGACATTGTCTGTTTGCAGGAGACATGTCAGCAGTGACTTGGACTCTCCGTCACCAAGTCTTTGTATTTTCTATTTTTTCCTCTGAAAGGAGACCATCCTTAGCGCTCTCCTTGTCCTGGGTTTTGGAAACCTTCCCACCAAGAGAGACCCCGGCACAGCCCAGGCCCCTGTGTGCTGAGCTCAGGCCCCCTGTCCCCACAGACCCACCTGTTCCCATGTTTCCCTCTGACAGTCCCATCTGTCCCCATGTTTCTCTCTGACAGGCCCACGTGGACCACAGTGATAAGAATCCTCTCCCAGGACCTCCTTCCACAGCTCTCCGTCCTCCCTACCTCACGCTTCCCTCCTGGTCCTCATTCACTTGGGTGGATAAGCAAACCCACCCCAACGTTTGGTTTCAATGATCACAAAACTTTTAGTCTGATTTGTTTGTTTCCCTCTGAAGGGGACCCTTCTGGTTACAGGAATGTCCCAGCAGATAGCCCAGGATAATCCCCATGTCATCACCTTTAGCTCCATTGTCCCCACCTTAACCATGTCTGCAAAGTCCTGTCATATAAGGACACCCACAGGCTCCAGCGATGAGAACCTAGATATCCCTGAGGTTAGGGTCCAGCCATCACAGTTCCCTGAGTCAGGGCCTCCACTGCCCCTCAGGAACCTGGGATGAGTTTCCTCCCTGGGAACTGGGAGTTGTTTGCGTGAGAGTGGAGTGAGCATATGTGTGTGCACATGTTAATTTGTCTAGAATTCAGCCATGACACCTGTCTGTCTGGGATTCATGACACAGTAGTCTGGACCTCACCTGGAACCTGGAACTTGGGTTAAATTTTAAGTCAGTGCTTCCTTATCTGAATGACTGCAGATGTTATGTGTGGCTATTTCAGGAAAAAGGGAGACAAACTGAACTGGGAAAACAATGAGGAAAACACCACACAATGAAGGGACAATCCTGGAGCTGTGCCTGCTCAGATGGGGTGAATTCCCGTCCATGGTAATTCCTCCTCCTCCTCGGGGTGGCTTTTGCCGTGTTGCACATTGGTCCATCCAGTGAATGGGCCTCAGGTCCCAGGGGACGCCCATCATGTACTGACCGGTGACAGCACTGCCAAGAGCCACATGCAGATGTGACTAGGGACTCGAGAGGGAGGGGATGGTCCTTCTGAAATGAGCTGCTGATGAAGCAGGAAAGCCCAACATGCCCTCCTGCTCCCTGGTTAGAACCATGTCACATGTCCTCATGGACACAGACTCTGATGGTGAATACAAGGCAGAACCCATGAGGGTGACCTGGTTTCTATGAGTGATCTGCATCAAGACCTTACATAATTAAATTCCCAAAACTTAAACTTAATTGCTTCCCAATTATTATCAGCAACTTCACCTAAACAGATGTGGTTATGATGGAGATTCTTTTATGTTCCAATGTTTGAAACTAGATTGACAACAAAGTCTAGAGAATAAATACCACAAAGGAGGCAGTGCAGCTGCTACACGTCCAGCACCAAACTCCCCTGAAGGAATAGCACCCAGGAGCTCTGTCTGTGTCTCTATAGTTCATGCTTCTGGTTCCCAGGGACCCATATAGACTCTCCTCTCTCCCCAACACTTGATCCACTTGCTCTAGGCTCACACTCTGGGCTTAGTTTATCCTCTGATCTCTTTGTAGGTGAAATAGTGTCCGATGGAACTTCCTGTCTCCTGTACTTTTACTTCTTTCTCTGGTTGTGAGGGTTGATTTCTCTTTGTTGTTATTACTGCTGACTGTCAAATGCATCTCTCAGTTTAAATCTCTTCTTTTTCTTTTTATGACAATTTTATCTCTTGGGTCTTTGTACAGGTCTCCTGGAGCATTTGGATCCACTGGAGGGAGCACAGGCCCAGATGTGTTGAGTAATTCCTCACACACAGCACCCTTGGACATGTCACACTCTGGGACTATGTCCTTTATGTCATAATCCAACCCCAAAGCTCCCTATATAGAAGGTGGACATGCAAATTGGGCCCCCTCTACTCATAAAACCAGCCTAGCCCTGACCCTGCAGCTCTGGGATCCCCAAGTGTTCCCATTCTCTGATCAAGACTGAACACAGACCACTCACCATGGGGTTTGGGCTCAGCTGGGTTTTCCTTGTTGCTATTTTAAGAGGTAATTTATAGAGAATGATAAATACTGAGTTTTGTGAGTGGATATGAGTGAGAGAAACAGTGAAAGTGTGAGAGTTTTTTGACCAGGATATCTTCATGTTTGCAGGTGTCCAGTGTGAGGTGCAGCTGGTGGAGTCTGGGGGAGGCTTGTTGCATCCTGGAGGGTCTCTGAGACTCTCCTGTGCGGCCTCTGGATTCACCTTCAGTAGCTATGCCATGCACTGGTTCCGCCAGGCTCCAGGGAAGGGACTCGAGTGGGTGGCAGTTATATGGAATGATGGAAGTCAGAAATACTATACAGACTCTATGAAGGACCGCTTCACCATCTCCAGAGACAATGCCAAGAACATGTCGTATCTGCAAATGACAGCCTGAGAGCCGAGGACATGGCAGTGTATTACTGTGCTGGGAACACTGTGAGGGGAAGTCAGTGTGAGGCCATACAAAAACCTCTCTGCAGCAGAGGCTGTGACCAGCAGGGGCAAACAGGACCCACAGACTTTGTGTTGCAGCCCCAGGAGTGGTTGCAGGTGGTGTTTATGGCAGTTTCCTCTGAAGGCTCTAGGTTTCCTCTCTACATAACAGTTTATCCAGGAGCCTCTCTAGACCTATGCCTCTGAGACAACCACTGATGGCTCTGTGTTTCAACAGTTTTGTTATATTAGTAGGAACACTCTCACATGCAGCACAGTTGAAGTTTCATGTTTGCAGGAAGAGAAACACAGAGGGTGAGGTCACAACGTGGTTTTGATGTAGGTGGATTTTACTCTCACCTCCTCCCAGAACCAACTGGAAATTACAACTAAATTGGGACTCAATCACCTTGAATTACCAATTAAAGGCTATCTGAAGAGGAAACATTTAACCAAGGAGCCGGGAGAAACCACCTGGAGACTGGAAAGGAAGGGGGATACTCAAAGGAGGCTTGTCCCTCTCCCCTGGTTGTCAGGCCAAGGTGATAGAGGGATAGTTCAGCTGCAGAGGTTCACCCTGAGAGGTGTGAAGCCCAGACCAAGACCAGTCCCCTGCCTGGAGTGCCAGAGACTTGAATAGGCAACAACATAGCACCCAGCTGTGAAACGCAGGGAGGTTTCTGTCTGCCAAGAAGTAGCAGAGCCTGCTGGAGACAAAGCCACCACTTTAAAGGCTAAGGACCAAAATGTGTGTTAGAAGCCACTCCTGCTGTGCTCCAAGGGAAGGAGGGCAGCCAGAAGGCACCTGCCTGAGGAGAGTCAGGATGGGTGGATTTGGGGAGGGACGTAGGGAAGAGCCGCCAGGACACTGTACAGAGCCTTCCTCCATTCCTCAGCAGCCATATTTCTTGGGAGGAGCTATCCCCACCCAATGGCATCAGCCTGGGGAAAGCAATTCCCCCAGATCTGGAACCCTGTCACCCCACCCTGCATCCTAGGCCCTGCTGATTATTCAGGGGCATAGGCCTGGTGTAGACATCTGGGAAATATTGGGAGGTGTCAGAGACTGGCTTTGGTGAGGCCATTGACCCACTTTCTCTTGAACCTCACTGGTGCCTGCTCCTCACAGGAGATTTGAGAAAAATGCTCTTTTGGGCTCTGGGAGAACCAATCTCTGGTCTGCATAAGCCCCAAATGCCTGATCCAAGGTTCCAAGGTACCAAGTTCAGAAAAAAATCTTGGACAGACTCAGACAAGTGGCTCTGGAGCAGGGGAACACACCCACCATCTTCCCTGAGGTCTGATCAGTACTTCCTAAGAGCCCCATCCTCCTGATTCCAAAAGAAGCTCTTTAAGAGACTGAGCCTTTCCAGGTACCAATGTTAACAGCCAGTCAGCAGGTGGATTCAGGGACAGGAGGATCCAGGGGTGCCTTGGGACATTTGCTGACCCCCACCCTGGGCTCTGTGGTTGTAAACACCAGGCTTGGCACTCAGCTTGTTTCTTTCTATGCACAGCCAAGCCCAGCAGAGGCACCACAAACTGTGGGTTACTTATATCTTCAAACTGGTTGCCAAGGGCTAGGCATAGATAACTCTTAAGATTGGCCTTCACCAGAGAACCTCTCAGGAGGCCATAAACCAGCACACCCAATGGCCATCTTCAGACAACATTGGAGCAGCATCCAACAAGCCTCACATTTAGCATATCCAAAGGGAGATCACAGCAGGTAAAACATACTCTGTTGAGGTGAACCCCAATTTTTCCTTTTTATTCTTTTCATTATATTTTAAATTTCTTTTTTTCCCCTACTGCCATTTATATTTCTTACTAGAGGTCCAGTGCATGAAAACTCATGCACTGGATTGTGTGTCCCTCAGCCTGGCCTGCCCCCTCTCATAGTCTGGGAGTCCTCAGGGGTGGGAGGTGTGTGGGCGATCAGGGAAAAGCAACACCTCCATCACATCTCTGCTGCTGCCACTGCCAGCAGCCCAAGCTTTGGCCGGCCCTGGTTACCTGAGCCTCAACGGCTCTGGGCAGCTGGGCAGCCACTTTCCGAAGCTTGCCTGTACACCATCCTGGGAGCGGGATTGGCCTTGCCACATGCCTGCCACCTCGGCGGGGCTAAGCAGACTGGGTGCCACCATCTTGTGACAGTGGGTGCCACCATCTTGTGACGGTGGGTACCACCATCTTTGAAGGTGGGGCAGTCAATTAGCATATTCTCTCCTTATTGGCTGTGGGCACCACCATATTTTGTGATGGTGTGAGGGTCAATTAGCATATTTCTTCTTTAGTAGATAGGATTTTTCTCTCTTCTTATTCTATTATTTCCCATTTACATTCCTCATTCCGTATTTTTCCATCTTTCCTTTCATATTTTTTGCTATTCTTTTTCTTCTGTCTTTATTTTTTTAATTTTTCTTTCATGTTTATTTGTTTGTTTTTATTCATGGTGTTGATGGTGTTTTGTTCTTATTTTTTGCATTGTATTGTATTGCATTATTTGTCAACATCTGTATATCAATTCCATGATGTGGTTTGGTTTGAGTCTCACAGTCAGCCAGTCTGAAGGTCAATACCAGCCATGAATGGGACAAGAGAAATCAAGACCCAATTACAAAAAGAGGGCCCACATAATTCACAACAGGGACATTCCAGAGCATCCAGCTCAAG
This sequence comes from Myotis pilosus, assembly GCA_036010255.1. Lineage (NCBI taxonomy): Eukaryota > Metazoa > Chordata > Mammalia > Chiroptera > Vespertilionidae > Myotis > Myotis pilosus. Next base: position 718,887 of record JASKON010000045.1, read on the forward strand.
ACATCAAGGAGACTGCACCAATGGGGCTCACAGGACACCTACTTCCTAAAGCCTCCCCCAAAAGACTGGGAGTCATATCAGTTCTATCTGATACATAGAAAGAAACACAAAGAGACAGCCATATTGGGGGCCAAGGAAACAGGGCCCAGAACAAACAAGAGGAATCTCCAAACAATGAGCTAAATCAAATGGAGGCAAGCAGTTTATCAGATATAGAGTTTTAAGTAGTGGTTATAAGGATGCTCAATGAACTTATTGGAAACTACAATGGCATGAAAAATTACATAGAGACTCTGAATAAGGACCTGTTTGAAATGAAGAACACCATATCTTCCATCAAGAATACAGTGGAATGAATTAAAAATAGGTTGGATGAAGCAGAGGATCAAAACAGTGATTTTGGAGAAAAAGTAGTGGGAGCGGACATTCGGAGAAGAAAAACATAATGAAAAAGGATGAGGATAGTTTTGGGGAAATTTGGGACAACATGGAATGAAACAACTTCTGCATCATAATGGCATCAGAAGGAGGAGACACCGAGCAAGTGATCAAGAACTTATTTCGTGAAATAACAACTGAAACTTTCCCTAAACTGGTGACAGAAAAAGACCCACAAGTACAGGAATCACAGAGAGTCCCAAATAAGATGAACCCAAAGAGGCCCACAACAAGACACAGGATCATTTAAATGACAAATATTAAATACAAAGAGAGAATCTTAACAGCATCAAGAGAAAGGTAGTTAATTAACTACAGGGCAGCTCCCATAAGAATGTCAGCTGATTTATCAACAGAAATATTTCATGCCAGAAGAGATTGGCAAGAAGTATTCAAAGTGATGAAAAGCAAGAACCTACAACCAAGACTACTTTACCTAGAAAGGTTTTTAGAATTGAAGGCAAAACAAAGAGTTTCCCAGACAAGAAAAAGCTAAAGGAGTTTGTTATCATCAAACCAGTATTACAAGAAATGTTAAAGGTCTGCTAGGAAAAAAAAAAAAAAAAGGAGGAGGAGGAGGAGGAGGAGGAAAAGAAAAAGAAGAAAAAATACAGAGGTGAAAACATAAAATGGCAATAAATATGTACCAATCAATCATCACTTTAAATGTAAATTGATTAAATGCTGCAATCAAAAGACATAGGGTAGCTGATTGGATAAGAAAGCAAGACACACATATATGGTATCCACAACTGACATACTCCAGGATGAAAGATACACACAGAGAAAAGTAAAGGGATGAAAAAAGAAATCTCATACAAATGGATATGAAAAAACACCTGGGATATCAATACTTACATCTGACAAAAATAGACTTTGAAACAAAGACTAAAGTAAGAGACAAAGAAAGAGACTACGGAATAATAAAAGGAGCAATCCAACGTGAGGATATAACTCTGGTAAACATTTATAAACCTAACAATGGAGGACTTAAATATATAAAGAAAATCTTGAGCCTGGCCAGCGTGGCTCAGTGGTTGAGCACTGACCTATGAACCAGTGGTCAGAGCTGCATTGGCACTCAGGGCACAAGCCCAGGTTTCAGGCTTTATCCCCATTAGGAGGTCTGTAGTGGGCAGCAAATCAATGATTCTCTCACATGATTGAAGTTTTATCTCTCTCTCCCTATCCCTTCCTCTCTGAAATCAATGAAAATTCATTTTAAAAAAGAAAATCTTCACGGACATATAGGGAGAGATTGACAGTACTATGTTCATAGTAGGGGATTTAAACTCCCCATTGACATCAATGGATAGATTTTTCCAGACAGAAAATCAACAAGAAAACACAGATCTTCAATGACATAATAGAAATCTTCAGAGCATTCCACCCCAAAGCAGCAAGATATACATTCTTTCCATGCACACATGAAACATTTTCTAGGATAGACCACATGTTAGTACACAAAAAAAGTATCAATATGTTTAAGAAGATTGAAACCATATCAAGCATCTTCTCTGATTATACTGGTATGAAATTAGAAATCATCACAAGGAAAATAAAAACAGAGAAACACATAACATCATTGATGCTAAGGAACATGTTACTGAACAATGAATGGGTTATCAATGAGATAAAGGAAGAAAACAAAGTTAATTTAAAACAAATGAAAAAGAAAGCACAACAACCCAAAATCTATGGGACACAGCACAAGCAGTTCTATGAGGGAAATCTACACCAACACAAGCCCACCTCAGGAAATAGGAACAAAGATAACAATCTAAAGAACTGGGATAAAAAGCCTGGAGTGAGTAGAAGGAAGGAAAGAATAAAGACTTTAGCAGAAATAAACAAAACACAATCTAAAGAAATTAATTAAACCAAGAGTTGGATGTTTGAAAGGATAGACTAAATTGGCAAACTTTTAAACAGACATATCAAGAAATAAAGACAGTGAACACAAATAAATAAAATAAAAATGGAGGAGAAATAACTAAAACTACTGAAATACAAAGGATTGTAATAAACTACTATGAACAACCATATACCAATATATCAGACCACATGGCAAACATGCTTAATTCCTAGAAACATATATCCTTTCAAAACTGAATCAGGAACAATCAGAACATCTAAATAGACCAAATTAACCTAATGAAATCAAAGCAGGAGCCCCAAAACTCCAAGAAAACAAAAGTCCTGAACCAGATTACTTCACAAGTGAATTTCACCAGACATTCAAAGGAGAACTAACCCTTATCCCTCTCAAAATATTCTCAAAATTCAAGAGGAAGGAAAACTCCCAAGCTGCCTTCCGCTGTCTACATTCTACTAGATCTCTCAGAGACCCTGAGCTCCATGGCCAGAGCCCCTCTGACTCTTTTCAACTGCTTCCACAGCCTCATATGCTGAGCAGACCCCATAAAATCCCATCTGCCCCTCTATATCCACCAACACCCCTCTCACAGGTCAATCCACCTGCGGATACCCAAGGATGGATCACCGAAAATAGACCGAAGCTGAGTCAGGACATGGAGGCAGCAGTCCCAGGGTCACATGCTAACATCAAAGTTTCCAATAACAACATTTTCCTGACCTAAACTTAGGTATTCCTAAATCATTACCCACATCTTCCCCTAACCACACCTGGGCATGACAGAGATTCTTCTATATCCCAATGTATGAAACTGGATCTACAACAGAGTCTGGAGAAGAAACACCACAAAGGAGGCCGTGCAGCTGTTATACTTTCAGCACCAAATCCCCTGAAAGAATAGGACCTGGGTGCTCTGTCTGTGTCTCTATAGTTCCCAGGGGCCCACACAGACACGACTCTCTCCCCCAACACTTGCTCCACTGGCTCCAGGTTCACACTCGGGTCTTAGTTTATCCTCTGATCACTTTGTAGGGGAAATGTTGTCAGATGGAACTTCCCATCTCCTGAACATGAACCTCCTGCACTTTTACTTCTTTCTCAGGTTGTGAGGGTTGATTTCTCTTGGTTGTTGTTACTGGTGACTGTCAAAGGCATCTCTCATGTTAAACCTTATTTTTTTTTATGAAAATTTATCTCCTGGGTCTATGTACTGGTCTCATATAGCAGATGAGTCTAGTGGGGAGGGCACCAACCTGGGTGTGAGGAGTAATTCCTAACAAAGAGCACGCTTGAACATGTCACACTCTGGAACCTTGTCCTTTATGTCAGAGTCCAATATGAGAGCTCTCTATATAGTAGGAAGACATGCAAACAGGGCTCCCTCTGCTCATAAAAACCAGCCCATCCTGACCCTGCAGCTCTGGGACAGGAGTCCAGCCCTGGGATCCCCAGGTGTTCTCATTCCCTGTTCAGGACTGAACATAGAGGACTCAGCATGGGGTTGAGGCTCAGCTGGGTTTTCCCTGTGGCTCTTTTAAGAGGTAATTAATGGAAAACAAGAAACACTGAGTATGTGACTGGTCATGAGTGAGAGAAACAGTGGACATGTGAGAGTTTCCTGATCAGGACGTCTTTGTGTTTGCTGGTATCCAGTGTGAGGTGCATCTGGTGGAGTCTGGGGAAGGCTTGGAGCAGCCTGTGGGGTGGGGAGGGGGGGTCTCTGAGACTCTTGTGCAGGCTCTTGATTTAATTTCAATAGCTACTGGATGAACTGGGTCCACCAGGCTCCAGGGAAGGGGTGGAGTGGGTGGCGGTTATATGGAATGATGGAAGACAGAAATACAATGCAGACTCTGTGAAGCGCCTATTCACCATCTCCAGGAAAATGCAGAGAACACGGTATATCTGCGAATGAACAGTGTGAAAGCTGAGGACACGGACACGGCCATGTATTACTGTGTGAGACACAGTGAGGGGAAGTCAGTGTGAGCCCAGACACAAACCTCCCTGAGGGAAACTTCAAAGATGGGCGGAAGGGGGCACTCAGGACACCAGGGGACTCTCAGGACCCACAGTGGAGAGAGCAGCCCCAGTAGCAGAGGCAGAGGGGGAGAGTATATGTGGGGGGAGGGGGGCGGGAGAGGGTGGGAGAAAGGCCTTCCTATTGGGCTCAGGGATTTCCTCTCCATCTCTCACCTGCCTCCAGGCAGGATTCTTCCTTCTCATATTTTCACTACAGACAACAATGAGGAAGGGTCATTGTCTGTTTGCAGGAGACATGTTGGCACTGATGGGACTCTCCTTCACCAAGTCTCCTTCACAAATTCTAAAAGTGCCTTATTTCACTGTCTTTTGAACTTTTCATTTAGGAGTCTGAACTTGCAGGTGGGTTGCTGGGACTGGGCTATGTGTACAGCTCCTCCTCCATCCCTCAGAGGTCAAAGCTACCCTCACTTTCTGACTCTCCGTGTGCCCTCCTCCTCCTGGTTCCAAGGAGATCACAGGGCCCTCCCTCCGCTGAAAGGCCTGAGCACACTCAAGGCTCAGGGACCTCACCCATCCTCTCTGGGTCCACATTGACCCCCAAAAGAGCTGTCAGCTCAGTGCACCAAACACAGCGAGCCCCACATCCATCCACACAAGGGTCCCCTGTTGTCTTAGGAATCAGCGCTAGCCCCACATTGTATCTGCGAATGAACAGTGTGAGAGGTGAGTGGGACAGGTGACTCTGAGGCTGGGATGTGCCTCAGAGTCAACAAACTCCTCCCTCCAGCTTTCATCCTGGATCCAACGTTCTCTAGCTTAACTGTGGTGAATTGTGCATCCGGAGCATGTCTGAAGCCCAGGAGCTGCCCATGGGACACTCTGCATGCATATCATTCTCTTACTATTTTCCCAGGAAGCACAGAGTCACATAGATACTTTGTCACACACACAGCCACATACACACAGTCACACACTTGTTTTTGGAAAAGACATGTATTCACCCATGAACAGTGATATAAAACTGTTCATGTAGCTACACACTGTACTTTATGAATCCAATATAAAAATTTGGTTATATTTTATTCTCTGGATGCCAGATGAAATAAATATGTAGTCTGCAAACAACTATTATTTCAAAATTGATCACACCCTGTGAAGATCAACAGTTGTATTTCTCAGTCCACTTAGTAGGTGCTGAAATAAGGAACTGAAACCCAAATTGGCTAGATTGCCACAAATTTTAAAAAATAATTGAAGTGGTAGTAAAAACCTACCAGCAAATAAGATCTAATGACCTAATGGACTCAAGAGTGATTTCTACCAGAATGTCAAATAAGAATTGATAACATTTTAATCAACTCTTCCTGAGCTATTCCAAGAATTAAAAAAAGAGGCAGGACTTCCAAACAAATTTATTGAGGTGACCATTGCACTCATGTAAAAGCCAAATAAAAGCATACAAAATGGCAGGTCAATATCTCTGATGGATATACATGAAAAAATCCTCAACAATATACTAGGAAACTTAACAGCACACTGAAAGGATCATTAACCACGATCAAGTGGGATACCGGCCTAGCATGCATGGATGGTTCAAGGTATGTAAGTCAGAAAATGTGATACATCTTGTCCACATAATTAAGGATAAAGTATACCATCATATAAGTAGATATAAAATAAAGCCTTTAAAATTGAAAATCTCTTTAGAATTAAAAGTCATTGCTGATTGGGTGTAGAAGTGATGAATCTCAATATACTAAAGGTCACATTGGAGAAGCCAACAAGTGACATCATGCTACACAGAGAAAATATCAAAGCTTTTCTTCTTACATCACAACAGAGAACAATTAGGCAAGAAAAGGATATTTAAAATGTCTAAATCAGAAAGAAGCAAGTTAAAATGTTTCTTCTTATCCGTATGCAGATGCCATGATCTTGTAAATACAAAACCCTAAAAATTGTATGAGAAGCTAATAGAACTAGAATTCAGGAAAGATGTAAGATACAAAACCAACACAAAACACAAATGACTTGTGTACCTGCACACTCTCAGCTAAGTGTCTTCATGACTAAAGGAAATATATGGGGCTGTTTCAGGGGGAAGTGAGGGAAGAAAACGTGAACTGGCTAAACAACAAGGAGATGACAAGCTAATGAAACAATGATCCTGGATGTGTGTGTCCTCCTCGGTCTTGGTTAATCCCCCATCATGTTCCCATGTAGCTTCCTCTCCAAAGTAGCACTGAGTCAGGTGCAGGTTCCAGTTGACCTCCATCATTTAGGGATATAGTGACAGCGGTCCCAAGGGTCACATGCAAACATCAGGTTTCCAATAATAATATTTTCAGAACATAACTTAATTATTCCTAAATCATTACCCACATCTTCCTCTAAACACACCGGGTCATGACTGAGATGTTTCTATGTCCCAGTGTATGAAACTGGATCTACAAGGGAGTCTAGAGAATAAATATCACAAAGGAGGCAGTGCAGCTGCTACACATCCAGCACCAAACTCTGCTGAAGGAATAGGACCTGGGAGATCTGTCTGTGTCTCTATAGTTCATGCTTTTGGTTCCCAGGGATGCACACAGATGCTCCTCTCCCCCAACACTTGGTCCACAGCCTCTAGGCTCACACTCTGGTCTTAGTTTATCCTCTGACCACTTTGTAGGGTAAACAGTGTCAGATGGACCTACCTGCCTCCTGAATATGAAACTCCCACACTTTTACTTCTTTCTCAGGTTGTGAGGGTTGATTTCCCTTGTTTGTCATTACTGGTGACTGTCAAAGGCATCTCTCATTTTAAAGCTCTTCTTTTTTTTCTTTTTATGACAATTTTCTCTCCTGGGTCTTTGTATAGGTCTCCTGGAGCTTTTTGGTCCACTGGGGAGAGCACAGGCCCAGATGTGGGGAGTAATTCTTCACACACAGCACCCTTGGACATGTCATACTCTGTGACTATGTCTTTTATGTAATAATCCAACCCCAAAGCTCTCTATATAGCAGGAGGACATGCAAATAGGTGCCCCCTATGCTAATATAAACCAGCCCAGCCCTGACTCTGCAGCTCTGGGACAGGAGTCCAGCCCCAGGATCCCCAGGTCTTCCCATTCCCTGATCAGGACTGAATACAGACCACTCACCATGGGGTTTGGGCTTAGCTGGGTTTTCCTTGTGGCTATTTTAAGAGGTAATTTGTGGAGAACAAGAGACACTAAGCATGCGAGTGGACATGAGTGAGAGAAAGAGTGGACATGTGACAGTTTCCTGACCAAGATGCCTTTGTGTTTGCAGGTATCCGATGTGATGTACAGCTGATGGAGTCTGGGGGAGGCTTGGTGCCACCTGGGGGGTCTCTGAGACTCTCCTATGCAGCCTCTGGATTCACCTTCAGTAGCTACTGGATGAGCTGTGTCCACCGAGCTCCAGGGAAGGGGCTAGAGTGGATTTCATACATTAATGATGATGGAAGTACCACAAACTATGCCATCTCTGTGAAGGGCCAATTCACCATCTCCAGTGGTAACTCCAAGAACATGTATCTGCAAATGAACAACATAGAAATACCATAGAAATAGAAAGGTTAATAATAAACTACTATGAACAACCGAATGCCAACATATTGGACAACATGGGCAAAAATGCTAAGTTCCTAGAATCATATATCCTTTCAAAACTAAATCAGAAACAATCAAAAAATCTAAATACACCAAATTAATCTAATGAAGTCGAAGCAGGAATCAAAAACCTCCCAGCAAAGAAAATTCCTGGACCAGATAACTTCATAGGTGAATTTCACCAGACATTTAAAGGAAAATGAACCTTTTGTTCTAAAAATATTTCCAAAATTCAGAAGGAAGGGAACTCCCAAGCTGCCTTCCACTGTCCACATTCTCCCTAGATGTGTCTGAGACCGTGATCTCAATGGCCAGAGCCCTGCCGACTCTCTCCAGCTCTTCCCACAGCATCAAGGGCAGAGCAGACCCTGTAAAACCCACCTGCCCCACTTCATCCACCAGAACCTATCTCACAGGTCCACCCGTCTATGGACACCCCAGTATGGGTCACAGACAGGGGACCTGAGATGAGCCAGGACATGGTGATGGTGGTCCAAAGAGTCACATGCAGATATCAGGATCACAATGACAAGATTTTCAACCTAATTATTACTAAACCATTACCCACAACCTATCTAAACACACTTGGTCATGATGAAAATTCTATATCCAGATGTATGAGACTGGATCTACAACAGAGTCTAGAGAGTAAACACTACAAAGGAGGCTAGACAACTGCTACACGTCCAGCACCAAACTCCCCTGAAAGAATAAGATCCAGGAGCTCTGTCTGTGTCTCTATAGTTCATACTTCTGTTCCCAGGGATCAACACAGACGCTCCTCTCTCCCCCAACACTTGGTCCGTTGGCTCTAGGCTCACACTCTGGTCTCAGTTTATCCTCTGATCACTTTGTAGGGGAAATAGTGTCAGATGGAACTTCCCATCTCCTGAACATGAACCCCCTGGACTTTTACTTTTTTCTCAGATTGTGAGGGTTGATTTCTCTTGGGTGACATTACTAGTGCCTTTCAACAGCATCTCTCATTTTAAACCTTCCCTTTTTGTGCGAATTTTCTCTCCTGTGTGTTTGTATGGATCTTCTGAGCAGTTGGGTCCTATGGGAGGGCACAGGCCTGGATGTGGGAGTAATTTATAACAGACAGCACCTTTGTACATAACCCACTCTGGGACTATGTCCTTTATGTAAGAATTCAATCCCAATTCTCTCTATATAGTAAGAGGACATGCAAATAGGACCCAGTTTGCTCATAAAAACCAGCCCAGCCCTGACCCTGGAGCTCTGGGACAGGAGCCCAGCCCTGGAATCCCCAGGTGTTCCCAACCCTGGCCAGGACTGAACACAGACCACTCACCATGGGGTTTGGGCTCAGATGGGTTTTCCTTGTGGCTGTTTTTAGAGACAATTTATGGAGAATGATAGACACTGTGTATGTGAGTAGGTATGAGTGAGAAAAACAGTGGACGTGTGAGAGTTTCCTGACCAGGACATCTTTGTGTTTGCAGGTGCCCAGTGTGAGGTGCAGTAGTGGAGTCTGGGGGAGGCTTTGTGCAGCCTGGGAGGTCTCTGAGACTTTCCTGTGCAGCCTCTGGATTCACCTTTGACGACTATGGCATGCACTGGGTCCTCCAAGCTCCAGGGAAGGGGCTAGAGTGGGTGTCACTCATTAATTGGAGTGGTGGCAACACATACTATGCAGACTCTGTGAAGGCCTAATTCACCATCTCCAGAGACAATGGCAAGAACACGGTGTTTCTGCAAATGAACAGCCTAAGATTCGATGACATGGCCGTGTATTTCTGTGCAAGAAATGCAAAGTGAATGGAAGTCAGTGTGAACCCAGACACAAATCTCCCTGCAGGAGAGGCTGTGACCAGCAGGGGTCGCTCAGGGTCCCTGAACACAAGGACCATCCCAGCAGCAGGTGCAGTTGGAGGGAGATTTGAGCTGGTTTCTTGTGTGGTTTCCCCTTCATTTCACAGTTTCTCTCAGGGAACCTCTGGATTCCTGACTCTGCACTTACCTCTGATGTCTCTGAATTAGAAAGGTCTGTTGTAAACAGAGACAACTTTCTCATGTGGACAAAAGGCAGAGAGTCTCTTTCAGGCACTCTTGTGCTAAAATGACAATTAATGGTCTAATCTTCTGACCCACATTTCCTAAATCTAACCAGAGGTTCTGCTGACTCGACAGTGCAGCTCAGCCCTGCACAGGTCAGGTCCCAATTAGCCAACAGCAGGGCACGATTGTGCTGGACAGAAGGCTTCAGAGGAATGTGACCCCAAGGTTAGCGATGAAGGACCCCTTGGTGAATTCATTCACTTGTCATCATGTTCATAGCACTAATAGCAGGTGACACCATAAGGAGGATATAGAGGGACCCACCATAACTTGGAATGGTGTTTAAGTTGATGATGTTCCCCACACAGAGGGCCCTTGGAAAGGTTTACCACATCACAAACACATCTATTGCAAGCAGGCCAGGCTTTTCAGAGTCAGAAATGGCTGCCTGGCCGATTCCCCTGTGCCAGGAAGAGCTCCAGGAAAGTGCTGGAAATTCAGGCCTGAAAGCAGAGGCTGAAAGGAAAGCATCCAAAAAAATAAAAATGAGTGACTACTGGGAATACTATGGTGGATGACAAGCTGTCGTGCAGATTGAGTAAAGGAAATGAAATCAAGCAGAAGATTGAGCTGCTAATGTCAATTAACTCTGAGAAGTTGTCCTCTTCAGAAAGGCCGGAGCCTCAACAAAATGCTCCCTTAGGTCCTCCACCACCACCTTGGCCACCACAGCCACTTCTGCTAGACCCCACACCCCCAGAGCCAGATGAGGAGATCCTGGGTTCAGACAATGAGGAGCAGGAGGACCCCACAGACTAATGCAAAAGTGGCCACCATCCGGTGAAAATGGAGACTTTTTCAATGGCCAGTATCATGTTACTAGGAAGCTAGGATGGGGACACTTCTCTACTGTCTGGCTGTGCTGGGACATGCAGGGGAAAAATTTGTTGCAATGAAAGTTGTAAAACGTGCCCAGCATTATGCAGAGACAGCCTTTGATTAAATAAAATTGCTCAAATGTGTTCTAGAAAGTGATTCCAGTGACCCAAGTAAAGACATGGTAGTACAGCTAATTGATGACTTCAAGATTTTAAGTATGAATGGAATCCATGTCTGCATGTTCTTCGAAGTGCTTGGCCACCATCTCCTCAAATGGATTATCAAGTCCAACTATCAAGGCCTTCCTTTATGTTGTGTGAGGAATATCATTTGATAGGTACTCCAGGGGTTAGATTGTCTACACAGGAAATGCAAGATCATTCATACTGACATCAAGCCAGGGGACATCTTGATGTGTATGATTGTGCACATGTGAGAAGAATGGCAGCTGAGGCCACACAGTGGCAGAAAGCCGGAGCTCCTCCTCCTTCAGGGACTGCAGTGAGTATGGCTCCACAGTATAAACCTATAGGAAAAATTTCTAAAAACAAAAAAAGCAGCAGAAAAGGCAGGCTGAGTTACTGGAATAGCACCTGCTTTTTGGAAGAATTGGAGTGTGAAGCCAAAAGGAAAATAATAGAAGAAAATGTCACATCAGCCGTACCTTCCGATGAGCCAGATGATGAATACCGCCCAGAGGTGAAACTAAAAACAGAAGCACTAGAGGCTGCTGAGGGAGAGCCTGTGCTTAACAACAGTGAAGCTGAGGACCAGGAAGAGAAAGAAGATGCTGAGAAAGAAAACATTGAGTAGTATGAAGACGATTGTGAACAGGAGCTCAAGAAGATAGATCCCACCTGGATAGAATCACCTAAAACCAATGACCACATTGGGAATGGCCCGTTCTTGCTGGAGCAGCGGCTGGATGATGAAGACAATGATAAAGTAGATTGCCCAAACTCTGAGGAGTATAACATTGATGAGCCAAATGCAGAAAGTGATTACACGTATACCAGCTGCTATGAACAATTCAATGGTAAATTGCCAAATGGACGGCATAAAATTCCCAAGTCACAGTTTCCAGAGTTTTCCACCTCATTGTCCTCTGGGCCCTTAGAACCTGTGGCTTGTGGCTCTTCACTTTCTGAGGAATCCCGCTTACTGAGCAGGAGGAAAGCAGCCCATCCCAAGACAAGAGCAGGATGGTTTCGGCCTCTAACACTGGGGATTTGCCAACAAACAAAACACAGGCAGCAAACTTACTGGTGAATCCCCTGGATCCACGGAACGCTTATAAAGTTAGAGTTAAGACTGCTGACCTGTGAGATGCTTGTTGGGTACATAAACACTCCACAGAAGACATTCAGACCTGTCACTACAGATCCATGGAGGTTTTAATAAGAGCAGGTTAAAGCACCCCTGCTGACACCGGAAGCATGGTGTGTATGGCATTTGAGCTGACGATGGGAGATTATTTGTTTGAACCGTGTTCTGGAGAGGACTGTTCCAGAGAGGAAGACCACATAGGCCATATCATAGAGCTGCTATGCAGTATCCCAAGGCACTTTGCTCTATCTGGAAAATACTCTAGGAAATTCTTCCATTGCAGAGGAGAACTGCGGCACATCACCAAGCTGAAGCCCTGGAGCCTCCTTGATTTACTTCTGGAAAAGTATGGGTGTCCCCATGAAGATGCTGCACAGTTTACAGAATTCCTATGTTAGAAATGGTTCCAGAAAAACAAGCCTCTGCTGGCGAATGCCTTTGGCACCCTTGGCTGACTTCTTAGTAGATTTTACAAATGTGGTATTCTGAGCTAGTAAATGTTTTCCAGTACATTGGGTCTGGTGACTCTCATTCTTTTAACAGGATTACAAGTGAACTGGCTTCATCCTCAGGCCTTTATTTTGCTTTGAGGTACTGTCGTTTGACATTTTTCTTTGTGCAATATGATCCTGGGGAAGGGCAGTCTCTATCTTCAGCTTATTAGCTCACTGGCCCACTTTCTTCTGGAACAACACCACGTCTCTAAGCATTGTTTCTGGTGTTGTGTGACATCCAAACGTCAGGTTTTTGTTTTTTTTAATATGCTTTCTTCTTGTGTTTTGGGAGGTTTTGTAACTATTTATGAAGAAATGTTTTAGCCAAATACTATATAGTTTACAATCTTAAGAAATTATCAAGTTGGAACCAAGAAATAGCAAGAAAATTTACAATTTTATCTTCTGGCAAAGGGATATCATTCCTGTATTATAGGATATGTAAATGCAATGAACCCTGTAAATGTTAATTCCCATTAAATATAGGATGGTAACTCCAATTTTAGAAAAAAAAAAGAAAGAAAGAAAGAAATGGCTGCCTGGTGGCATGGCTCAGTGGTTGAGAGTCACAGTTCCATTGCTGGTCAGGGCACGTGCCCAGGTTGCAGTCTCAATACCAGTGTGGGACATGCAGGGGACAGCAGATTCATGATTCTCTCTTTTTTCTACCTATGCCACCATCTTGGTTCTTTCCCAGATGTGGGAGATTCTCACCACCTCCCACAACCACATCAATATAATAACTAAAATACAGAACAACCATCAATCAGAATAGCCTGAAAGCTGGCAGAATGGAAGTCCTACAATTGGAAAAGGAAATAAGACAGTACATTGGAAAGGAGGAAGTAAAACTGTCAATGTTTGCAGGTGATATGATATTGTACATAGAAAACCCTAAAGAATCCACCAAAAAATCGACTAGATTTAATAAATGAATTTGGCAATATGGCAGGATACAAAGTTAACACCAATAAATTGATGATATTTTTATACACCAATAATGAATTGTGAGAAAGAGAAACTAAACAATCTCATTTACTAGTGCAACAAAAAAAAAAAAAAATTAAGATACTTAGAAATAAACTTAACCCAGGAGGTAAAAGATTTGTATTGAGGAAACAACATGACTTTGAAAAAAGAGATAGAGTAAAATATAAACAAATGTAAGAATATACAGTGTCCATGAATTGGTAGAATTAACATCAGTAAAATGTCCATGTTACCAAAGGCAATCTACAGATGTAATGCAACCCCTATTAAAATAACAACAGCATGTTCCACAGAGCTAAACAAACACTCCAAAAATTTATATGGAACCAAAAAACACCCCAAATAGCTACAGCAATTTTGAGAAAGAAGAACAAAATTGGAGGGATCACAAGTCTAGGTACCAAGTTATAGTACAAAAGCCACCATAATCAAAACAGCCTGGTGCTGGGAAAAGAACAGACATATTGACCAATGAAATAGAACAGAGAACCCAGAAATGGACCCAAGCCATTACACACAATTAATATTTGACAAAGGAAACAAGAACTTACAATGGAGTCAAGACAGACTTTTCAATAAATGCTGTGGGGGTAAATTGAACAGATACATGCAAAAGCAAATGAAAATAGACCATCAACTTACACCATACACAGGAAATAACTTAAAATGGATAACGACTGAAATGTAAGTTGGAAAACTATAAAAACACTAGAAGAAACCATAGGCAGCAAAATCTCAGACATGTCTCATAGCAATATGTTTACAGGTATATCTCCTAGGGCAAAGGAAACTAAGTAGAAAATTAACAAATGGGGCACATCAACATAAAAAGCTTCTGCACAGCAAAAGAAACCATCAACAAAATGAAAAAGGAGCCCACTGTATGGGAGAACATATTTGGCAAGGATACATCTGAGAAAGGGCTAATATTCAAAATATATAAGGAACTCATACAACTTAACAAAAGGAAAACAAACAACCCAATTAAAATATGGGCAAAGGACCTAAATTAACACTTCCTCAAAGGGAACATACATATGACCAAGAGACATATGAGAAAATGCTCAAGTCACTAATTATCCAAGAGATGCAAATTATAAAGAAAGTGAGGTTATCACCCCACACCTGTTAGAATGATTATCATAAACAAACCAACATGTTGTGTGTGGAGCACTTGAGGATGTGGAAAAAATGAACCCAGGTACAATGCTGGTGGGAATGGAGACTGGTGCAGCCACTATGGAAAACACTATGGTTTTTCTTCAAAAAATTAACTATGGAACTGTCATTTAACCCAGTATTCCCACTTCTAGGAATATATCCTAAGGGACTGGAAACTTCAATCAGAAGAAATGTCTGCACCCCTGTGTTGATAGCAGCACAATTTATAATAGCTAAGACCTGGAAACAGACCAAGAGACCACCAGTAGATGAGTGGATAAAAAATCTGTGGTATATTTATACAACAAATTATTATCTATAATAATGAAAGCGTAATATGCAAACTGAACAGCAGAAAGACCATCTGGACGACCTTCTGGATGACCATGCTATGACATGCACTGGTGCCAAGCCAGCCAAGGTAGGTGCAATGCAATTGGTCGGGGGCTCTGCCATTGCCCCAAGATCACCCCATAGAGGGAGGCCCAGACCACCCTACTGGCTGTGCTGAGGTGAGTGGGCAGGGCCTCCCTCTGCAGGGCTATGGATCTGGGGGCCCACTCCATCGATTTCCCCACAGAGGGAGGACCAGGCCACCAGCCAGCAATGCTGTGGCAGGTGGCCAGTGATTGCCCTGCAGAGGGAGGCCCACATCAGCCAAGCGATGGCACCCCATGCCTGTTCACCAGATGGAGGCAATGGTGGTGGGGGAGGGGAAGCAACGCTGCACAGATTGCAAGCAGTGTCAGCAGGGGAGCTGGGCAAGCTGCTGACAGCCAGGGGAAGGGAAGCCCCAAAAGGCCAGGCCTAGGACACCCTCACCCCCTCCCCCAAACTCATGCATGAATTCTGTATACCGGGCTTACAGTACATCCATAAAAAAGAAGGATCTCGCCCTGACTGATTTGGCTCAGTGGATAGAGCATTGGCCTGTGGACCGAAGGGTCCCAGGTTCGATTCCGGTCAAGGGCATGTACCTTGGTTGCGGGCACATCCCTGGTAAGAGGTGTGCAGGAGGCAGCTAATTGATGTTTCTAACTCTCTATCCCTCTCCCTTCCTCTCTGTAAAAAAAAAAAAAAACAATACAATATATTATAAAAAAAGAAGGATCTCTTGCCCTGAGAAAGCATGGAGGGACCTGGAGAATATCAGGCTAAGTGAAATAAGTCTGTCAGAGAAAGACAAGTATCACAGGATCTCACTCATATATGGAATCTAATGAACAAAATAAACTGATGAACAAAATAGATCCAGAGACTTAGAAGTTTGGAACAGATAGTGGAATCTCAGAGCGAAGGTAAGGGAGGGTGGGAGGGTCTGGAGAGATCAACCAAAGAACTCCTATGCATATATGTATAATTCAGGGACACAGACAATAGGCTGGAGAAGGCCATGGGCAGGGGGTTGGGGTGGGCTAGAAGGGGTCATTGGGAGATAAAAGGGGACATATGTAATACCTTCTACAATGAAGATACAATTTTTTTAAAAAGAATGAGGACCTGGAGACTCAGTCTACCACTGAGCATGGTCCCTGTGTCATCTACCTTCTCTCAGGTGGGGTCAAGACCACCTGAGAAATACTCTGCCTCATCAATATGCAAAAGAGAGGGGGTAGACTAGGTTAAATATGGTGTCTGTGCCCTGAGGGAATCACCCACAGCTACACCTTCCCCTACAGAAGTGCTCACAGCACAGCCCCTCAGCATGGACTGGAGCTGGAGAACCCTCCTCCTGGTGGCCATGGCTACAGGTAAGGGGCTCCTGTCCTGGGTTAAGGAAAGGACAAGGCAGAGTCAAGGAGGATTTCCACCCACTCCTGTCTCCACTCCACAGGTGTCCACTCCCAGGTGCAGCTGGTGCAGTCTGGGGCTGAGGTGAGGAAGCCTGGGACCTCCGTGAAGGTCTCCTGCAAGGCTTCTGGATACACCTTCACCAGCTACTGGGTGCACTGGGTGCGACAGGCCCCAGGACAGGGGCTTGAGTGGATGGGGTGGTTTTACCCTAACAATAGAAATACAAAATATGCACAGAAGTTCCAAGGCAGAGTCTCCATGACCAGAGACATATCCACGAGCACAGCCTACCTACATGGAGCTCAGCAGCCTGAGAGCTGAGGACACAGCCATGTTTTACTGTGCACGTGACACAGTGAGAGGAAGTCAGTGTGAGCCCAGACACAAACCTCTCTGCAGGAGAGGCTGTGACCACCAGAGGGCACTCAGGGTCCTTGAACCCAAGGACCATCCCAGCAGCAGGTGCAGTTGCAGACTTGGGCTGTTTCCTGTATGGTTTCCTCTTCATATCACAGTTTCCCTCAGGGAATCTGTCTGGATTCCTGATTCTGCACTTACCTCTGAAGTCTCTGAGTTAGAAAAGTCTGTTGTAAATAGAGATAACTTCTTCAAATGGACAAATGTCATAGAGAGTCTATTTCAGATGCTCTTGTGCCAAGTACCAATTAATGATCAAATCTTCTGAACCAAGTCAGCTAAATACAACCAGAGGCTATGCTGACTCAACCGTGCAACTCAGCCCCACACAGCTGAGGGTCCCAGCCAGTAGCAGGACATGATTGTGTTGGAAAGCAGACACCAGAGGCATGTGACCCTAAAGCCCGAAATGAAGAATTCACGGTGGTTACAATCATTGACTTGTCATCATGCTCATAGCATCAAGAGTAGATAGATGACACTAGGCAGAGGCATATGGACCCACAGAAGCTTGGTTCACATGGACAGGCCAATGACAAATACACACACAAGGAGACATGGGATGTTTATTATGCACACAATTCAAAGCTCAGGGAAGCACAGGGAAGGCCCTTCATCTGGTCAGACCTGCTTGTATGGAGTCAGGAAAGGAGATTGGCTTTCTGCTCTATTATTTTCAAAGAGATGGGGGAGGGAATGAATTGTGTTTCCAGGGGCTTGAGTGGTTTCAATCCCCCAATGACATCTGAAGACAAAACCCTGATTTCTTATCAGATTTCTCCTGTTTGTCAGATGGAGAAGAGGCAAGAATAAGGCATCAGTTGTCAGCAGTCAAGCAAAAATAAAATAGAGTATGGGATCGCAGCCACAGGAAAAGGGTTAGAGATGTTGAGAGCAAGACAGTTTGGGTGGAGTTTTCACATACGTTTCTCCTTGATGGAGAATCCAGGGCAGGGATCTGGTCCTGCCGAGGCCAGGTTGTATTTCTGTGCTCTTTTTTCCCCCTGTGGCTTGGGAGAGCAGCCAGGATGAGGACAGTTTTGCCTTGGAGCACTACTTTCTCCAAGAATTCCTAGAATGGCAGGGTTGGAAAGGCCATTAAAGGTCACGTTGCCCAGCGTCTTATCAAAATCAATATTAGATGAAGTCTGTAGGAAAGAGTAAGAGAGATTTTGTTTATAGAAGAAATTGTTTCCTAGAATCTCAAACTTTTTGCTGCCCTCTGAAACAATGTCTATGGCCATCAGAATTGGTGAACAATATAGAAAGGGAGTGAGGAAGCTTGTTAAAGGACATCTTCTAACACAATGCAAAAACCCCTCGGTTAATGTGGAAAATATAAAATATGTTGGCCATATTGGATTGGTATGAAATTCTGGTCTTAAAATGTTGTTTAACCCTAGGACCATAATAAGTGAATCCTATACATTAGCCACCCCTTCCTGTGAGCTCCCAAGATAAATGTCTGTACAGAGGCTGAAATAAAATAAGACTTTAATACTAGCTGGGGGCTTCAGGAATACACTCTAATAAAAACACCAATGGGCTAGGTTGGATTCTACAAAGGAAGGTTTATTTTAGTCAGCTTAGGTTGATTTAAGGCCCATGCTAGAACCAAGGGAGGTGGAGGGCAACATGTCTATTCTCTCTATGTCCACTTCAAACTCAAAATCAAGTTGAAAATTTTACCACTTTGTTGTGAGAAAAAGGCCTCACACACCAGACAGAAGCAGATTATAGCACAAGATTGGTTGTGTAGTCCATTGTCTAGCATCAGTGCATGAGGGAATAAAATTATTGCTGTTTTGATCCTGGTCTTTCAGTGTTTGAGGGACACAAAGGCTAAGTTGGAAAAATGAAGATGAGTTACTGTTCTGTGTTAATTGTGGTCTTAGCTATGACTCTGTCTTGAATGATTTCTGCATTTCCTCACATGTCTGGGGTGGTCAGAATCCCATTTCATTGTCTCTAAGTGTTGTCATGGCCTGTCCTTAGCATCCCTCCAGGCTTCTCTTCACCACAGACTAAGATGATACTTAGTGCCAACCACCCACTGGTAGGGAGTATTCAGGGTTTTAATTTTGACTTTTCATAATTTAATGCCTTTTCCATTTACTTTTCTCTGTCGCTCTCAGTTCAGGTCAGGCACAGTTGAGCCTCATTATTAAAGTTGATTTCGTATTTGCAATCTGCCTACTCACTAATATGTGTTTGTAACCCTCAAACCCATACCCATAGCATATTTTCACAGGCTTTCATGGACATGCACAGAATAGCAAAAAAAAAAAAAAAAAAAAAAAAGAGTTGCCCAGCATTGCATGTTTCCAAGTAAGGTTATTTAAGGTCACATTCTGCCTCCTTGTAAAACTGCTTTCATACTGTAAATAAATGTCCTTTTCATGGTCAAAAAAAAAAAAAAAAAAAAAAAAAAAAAAATAAAATAGAGTATGGGCACCTATTTTACTTAACAACTATACAAAATGTGCAAAAGTTGAAATAAAGTGTCATTATGTGTATTCAAAATCCAGGGCTACAGAAAATGGGAAGAATAATTATAAGTAAGAAAATGAGGATGATGATGATGAAGGAGATCATGATGATGATGATTTTGGTCATGGTGGTGGTGATGGTGATAATAAAATTGTACAACAGTAACTCTCTGTTCCAATGTCTTGTGGGAATCTGTACTTTATCCAAGGTCACCAGTTTTTAGAAGGCCTTGTGTCACCTTATAGTTGGGCCTTTGGGGTTTCAATTTCCCAGTGACAGCCATGGAGTAGACTCGTGCTTTCCTTTCCTATAAAAAAAATCATTGTGTGTGGACAACCAGCTTGTCTATAGAAAATGAGAAGAACAATTTTAAGTAAGAAAATGGTGATGATGGTGATAATGATATTGATCATGATGTAGGCGAGGCTTGATAGGAGAAAGGGGAGACTTATGTAACACTTCAAACAAGACAGTGTGTTTTTTTTGTTTGTTTGTTTGTTTTTTTAAGGAATCACACACTTAAAAAAAGGACAGCAACTACAGATTTAGACAGGGATTTGGTCCAATGAAATGATGGCTCCACATACAGACACACCATGACCTTGGCTCCTCCAGTGAGAGGTGTCCACTCTTCCCTATAAGGGTTCAGAGATTTCATAAATGTGACCCCAATGAATTATGCAACTTGGATGATGCATGGTGAGGTCACGTGAGTAAGGATTGCAAAGATGTCCAAGTACAGACCCCTGTACCTCAGAAGGTGTGAGATCTATAGTAATGTCTAGAACAGAGACACTGTGAGAACGTGCATGTAGGAAAGAGGGATCCCCTTCCCACCAGTTTGCAATGACACTTTCCTAATTTCTCTTGATCCCTACCTGCGTAATTTTCATATTTTTATTTCTAACAAACTCCTGTTCATACTTATTTAGGTAATTCCTACAATGATACAAGCTGTCTCTATCATGCTTTACACTTCCTTCTAGGCCTTCACTGGAGGAGGCTTTTTTAAAAGTATATTTTTATTGATTTCAGAGAAAAGGGAGAGGGAGAGAGAGATAGAGACATCAATGATGGGAGAGAATCATTGATTGATTGCCTCCTGCACGCCCCCTATGGGGGATCGAGCCAGCAACCCAGGCATGTGCCTTGACTGGAATCGAACCTGAAACTATTCTCTATCTATAGCCCAATGCTCTATCCATGGAGCCAAACCAGCTAGAGTGGAAGGAAGCTTTAAACTCACATGCCCAGTAACTGTCTGCCCATGAACAGCAGGCATATTTGTCATGTGACTCAAAACAAGTCCAGCTTCCTCCCCTAACCTAATTCCACAGTCACGTCCAGAGTTATGGGTAGTTTCTGGTACCAGAACCTGCTCCAGTCCCTGTGGCTGCTGTTGCTAATCCACATGGACAGTGGAGGCTCAGCATTTTCTGGGAGTTCTTTGTAAAATCACCCAAAACAGGTCCCATTAAAGGAAATATTATTAAATTAGCTTCGGTTAAAATTAAGGAATTTTGTCTCATAAAGATTCCATTAGGCAAAATAAAACATAACAAACAAATTTCCAAATCATATGTCTGATATGAGAGCATATAAATTACACATTAAGGATGTTATATGTTTGTGGGAGAGACCAGCACCCTGTGACCACAGTGAACTCCCAGGGGTAGGCAGAGGGAGGCTGGGGGTGAAGGATTCCTCTCAGGGTTGAAGTTTCTTTACCTGTGAGAAATTCTATGGTAGGAATTCTCTTCCCTCACCTCTCTCGGAGCCTCAACATCACTGATAACACTAAACTAAGAAAACAGGTCAAAGTTCTTCCATCATAATTTCAACATATGAATGATTCTGAGTTGTACACATACGTGATCACTGCTGTTATATCTTGTCTTTCTCCACTCAGAGCCATGACTATTGCTGATGTAACTAGTTAGGGGGTCTCTGCAATAGGCCATGGACTTGAACAAAGGAAGAGTTTGCACAGGAAACTGTAGACACAATCACAAAATATCCAATAAGAGTCAAGAATGTCCCACCTGCCTGTGCTTGAGAGGTAGTATCTCAGATCAAAGTAACTTATAAATTAATGTATAAGATATTCAGAATGACTATCCTTTATCTTTTCTTTTTTTGCACAAAGGTAGAAATTATTGGTATGAAATAAAAATTTGGAAATAGTATACACTAGAGTGTTCAGATTGAGAAATGGTCTGAACAAATGCTAATCCCTTTTGCATCTGTTTAAAAGATGCATGAGAAGGTAAAAGTGTAACATGCTCATCTAGTCTATATTTCTTCTTATGCTCAGAAAGGTGAGGCTGTGCTTTGACCTGAATCCAATGTGTCTCATGACTGATGTTGTCCGCTGTCCCTGACTTACATGTTGATTGAGGTCAAGAGAAGAGGCACCCCACACAGGCCCCAGAAAGACCAGGGTAGCCTGACTGCAGGCCCTTCCCTTATAAGAAAAGGGATGCCCCTCATGCAAATCTTTGGTCAAGCTCCAGGGTACATCCTCTCTTGGGCTGTGCAGGCTCACATCTCTTTCCTCACACAGGGCTGAGATCTCTGGGAAGGCAGGGCTGAGGTCTCTGGGAAGGCAGAGCTGTGGTCTAGAAGAAGATGAGGCTGCTGGGTCTTCTCCTGTGCCTGGTGACAGCCCCCCCCAAGGTGAGGGTCTCATGGGTCAGGCAGGGATCATGGGATGTGGGTGACTGCATGTGACTGACAGGGACTGATGCTCCTTGTCCCCAGGTGTCCTGTCCCAGGTGCAGCTGCAAGAGTTGGGCCCAGGACTGGTGAAGCCCTCACAATCCCTCTCCCTCACCTGCACTGTCTCTGGTTACTCCATCACCAGTGATTACCGCTGGAATTGGATCCGCCAGCCCCCAGGAAAGGGGCTGGAGTGGATAGGGGGCATACGTTATGATGGAGACACTAAATACAGCCCCTCCCTCAAGAGCCGAACCTCCATCTCCAGAGACACATCCAAGAACCAGTTCTTCCTGCAGCTGAGCTCCGTGACCACGGAGGACATGGCTGTGTATTACTGTGCGAGACACAGTGAGGGGAAGTCAGTGTGAGCCCAGACACAAACCTCCCTGAGGGAGTCAGCAGGTCTGGGCTGCAGGGGGCTCTGGGGAAACCACGGGGCACTCAGGACCCACAGCACAGAAAGCAGCCCCAGGAGCAGGGGCAGAGGGAGGTGGGGAGGAAGGGCCTTCCTGTTGGGCTCAAGGATTTCCTCTCAAGCTCTCAACTTCCTCCAGGGATGATTCTTTCTTCTCATATTCTCACTGCAGATAGCAATGAACAAGGGACATTGTCTGTTTCCAGATGACTTGTTAGCAGCAAAGGGGTCTCTGGGGTCTCTCCTTCACCAAGTCTCCTTCACAAATTCTAAAAGTGACTTTTTTCACTAATTTTTTCAGTGTTTCACCGATGAGTGTAAACCCCACAGGTATGTTGCTGGCATTGGGCTGTGTTCACTGCTCTGCCTCCATCCCTTCCCAGTCACAGCTCTCTCAGGGTCTGTCTCTCTATGTACTCTCTCCCATCCTGGTTCCAGGGAGATCATAGGGCCCTCCCTCTACTGAAAAGCTTGAGCACACTCAGGGCTGATGGACCTCACCCATCCTCTCTGGGTCCACATTGATCCCTGGAAGAGCTGTCAGCTCAGTGCACCAAACACAGGGATCCCCACATTCATCCACAGGAGGGGCCCCTGTTGTCCTGCAAGAAGCAGTGCTAACCCCACAGTGGGGACAGGTGACCCTGAGATATGGGATGTGCATCATAGAACGTATCCCTTCAGCTTTCCTCCTGGATTCAAGGTTTTCTAACTTCACTGGGGTGAGATGTGCATCGGGAGCCAAGGAGTTGTCCATGGGCCCCCTGCATCCATACCTTCTTACTACTTCCCCAGGAAACACAGGGTCACATAGTCCCAAACATAGAATCACAAGCAGTCAGAAACACAGACACACATAGTTACAAACACAGTCATACATAGTAGCATACTCATTTCTGGAAAAGACATGCATTCACACATGAGCAGTGATACAAAACCATTCATCTCATTACACACTGTACTTTATGAATTCTAAATAAGAAAACGTGGTTATATTTCATTCTCTTGGATGCCATTTGAAATAAATATGTATCCTGGAAGCAATTATTATTTCACCACTGACCACACACTGTGAAGATCAGCAGTTGTGTTTCTCAGTCCACTTGGTAGGAGCTCAAATTAGGGGTATGATCCTAACATTGCTAGATTGTTATGAATTAAACACACACACACACACACACACACACACACACACACACACACAATTGAAGTAATAGTGAAAAACTTCTAATAGAAAATATCCAAGGGTCAAATGGACTCAAGGGTGAGTTTTACTAGAATTTCAAAGAAGAATTGATAATTTCTTAATCAAATCTTCTTGAACTCTTCCAAAAATTAAAAGAAAGGGCAACAGTTCCAAAGATATTTATTGAGCTGAGCATTACACTGATACC
The DNA here is from genome assembly GCA_036010255.1 of Myotis pilosus. NCBI lineage: Eukaryota > Metazoa > Chordata > Mammalia > Chiroptera > Vespertilionidae > Myotis > Myotis pilosus. The sequence goes on from JASKON010000045.1 coordinate 742,910, forward strand.
AAGCCATGTAAGGACACATAAAAATGACAGATCAGTGTCCCAGAGGAACATAAATGGAAAAATCTTCAATGATACTCTAGGAAATGTACCAGCATACAGAAAGGATAATATACCATGATCAAGTGGGATACCGTACCACCATGTAAGGATGGCTCAACGTATGTAAATCAGAAAATGTGATAGCTCTCATCCACAGAATGAAGGATAATGTATACCACCATATAATTAAATACAGAATAAAGCCTTTAAAATTAAAAATCGCTTCAGACTTACAATTTTTAACAGATTAGGTGTACAAGTGATGGAACTCAATAGAATAAAGGCCACATTTGAGACACCAAGTGACATCATGCTACACATAAAATTTCAAAGATTTTCTTCTTACTTAAGGACCAAGACAAGGGCTTCCCTGTGACTACTTATATTCATCAAAGCTAGAAGTCCTTGCCAGAATAATTAGAAAAGAAAAGGAAATTTAAAATGTCTAAATCAGAGAGAAACAAATTAAAATATTTCTCCTTAACTGTATGCTGATGACATGATCTTGTACATAGAAAACCCTAAAAACTGTATGAGAAGATAATAGAACTAGAATTTAGGAAAGGTATAGGGTACAAAACCAACAACAAATGTCTTGTGCTCCTGCACACTCTCAACAGCGTGTCTTCATGACTCTAGGAAATATGTGGTCTGTTTCAGAAGACAGTGAGGGAAGAAAATGTGAACTGGCTAAACATCCATGAGATGACAACCTAATGAAACAAGAATCCATCTACATCACAAATGATAGACACAAGTCTCACAAGTGAGCATACAGAATAAACTCCACAAAGGAGGCTGTGCAGCAGCTACACGTCAAACACTAAACTCCCCTGAAGGACGATGAACCAGGAGCTCTGTCTGTGTCTCTAAAGTTCACACTTATGGCTCCCAGGGACCCACACAGAAGCTCATCTCTCCCCCATCACTTGGACCACTGGCTCTAGATCAGGGGTCCTCATACCACGGCCCACGGGCTACATGCAAATATAAATATTGTATTTGTTCCCATTTTGTTTTTTTACTTCAAAATAAGATATGTGCAGTGTGCATAGGAATTTGTTCATAGTTTTTTTTTTAAACTATTATTCGGCCCTCCAATGGTCTGAGGGACAGTGAACTGGCCCGCTGTTTAAGAACATACAATGGAGCCAAGATAGTCTCTTCAATAAATGGTGTTGGGAAAATTGGACAGATATATGCAAGAAAATGAAACTAGACCACCAACTTACACCATATACAAAAATAAACTCAAAATGGATAAAGGACTTAAATGTACGACAGGAAACCATAAAAATTCTAGAAGAATCCAAAGGCAACAAAATCTCCGACATATGCCGAAGCAATTTCTTCACTGATACAGCTCCTAGGACACTTGAAACTAAAGAGAAAATGAACAAATGGGACTACATCAAAATAAAAAGCTTCTGCACAGCAAAAGAAACCATCAACAAAACAACGAGAAAACCCACAGTGTGGGAAAACATATTTGCCAATGTCATATCTGATAAGGGCCTAATCTCCAAAATTTATAGGGAACTCACACAACTTAACAAAAAGAAGATAAACAATCCAATCAAAAAATGGACAAAGGACCTAAATAGACACCTTTCAAAAGAGGACATTCAGAAAGCCAAGAGACATATGAAAACATGCTCAAAGTCACTAATCATCCGAGAGATGCAAATCAAAACAACAATGAGGTACCATCTCACACCTGTCAGACTGGCTATCATCAACAAATCAACAAACGACAAGTGCTGGAGAGGATGTGGAGAAAAAGGAACACTTGTGCACTGCTGGTGGGAATGCAGACTGGTGCAGCCACTATGGAAGACAGTATGGAGTTTCCTCAAAAAGCAACAAATGGAACTCCCATTTGACCCTGTGATCCCACTTCTAGGAATATATCCCAAGAAACCAGAAACACCAATCAGAAAGGATATATGCACCCCTATGTTCATAGCAGCACAATTCACCATAGCTAAGATCTGGAAACAGCCTAAGTGCCCATCAGTAGATGAATGTATTAGAAAACTGTGGTACATCTACATGATGGAATACTATGCTGCTCTAAAAAGGAAGGAACTCTTACCATTTGCAACGGCATGGATGGAACTGGAGAGCATTATGCTAAGTGAAATAAGCCTGTCAATGAAGGAAAAATACCACATGATCTCACTTATTCATGGATAATTGAGACCATTATAAACTTTTGAACAATAATAGATACAGAGGCAGAGCTGCCTCAAACAGAGTGTCAAACTGCAACGGGAAGGCCGGGGAGGGTTCGGGGGCGGGAGGTAGGGGGGTAAGAGATCAAAGGACTTGTATGCATGCATATAAGCATAACCAATGGACATAAGACACTGGGGGATAGGGGAGGCTAGGGGTCTGTCTTGGGCGGGGGGGGAAAAAATGGACACATATGTAATACCCTTTGTAATAAAAAATAAAATTAAAAAAAAAAAGAAGTTTGAGGATCACTGCTCTAGATAATCGGTTCTCAACCTGTGGGTCGCGACCCCTTTGGGGGTTAAACGACCCTTTCACAGGGATTGCCTAAGACCATCAGAAAACACATATATAATTACATATTGTTTTTGTGATAAATCACTATGCTTTAATTATGTTCAATTTGTAACAATGAAATTGGGGGTCACTACAACATGAGGAACTGTATTAAAAGGTTGCAGCATTAAGAATGTTGAGAACCACTGCTCTAGGTGAACACTTTGGTCTTAATTTATCCTCTGATCACTTTGTAGGGAAAATAGTGTCTGATGGAACTTCCCGTCTTCTGAACATGAGCCTCCTGCACTTTTACTTCTTTCTTGCATTATGAGGGTTGCTTTCTCTTGGATTCAATACTGGTGACTTCAAAAGGCATCTCTCATTTTAAATCTTCTCTCTTCTTTTCATGGAAATTTTATCTCCTGGGTCTTTGTACAGGTCACCTGCAGCAGTTAAATCCAGTGGGGAAGGCACAGGCCCAGATGTTGAAGGTAATTCTTAATAAACAGCACCTTTGGACATGTCAGACTCTAAGACCATGTCCATAATGTCACTGTCTAACTCTAGAGCCCCCTATATAGTAGGAGGACATAAAATAGGGGCCCCTCTGCTCATAAAAATCAGGCCATCCCTGACCCTGCAGCTCTGGGAAAGGAGCCCAGCCCCAGAATCCCCAATGTTCTCATTGCCAGATCAGGACTCAACACAGACCACTCACCATGGAGTTTGGGCTTGGCTAGGTTTTCCTTGTGTCTCTTTTAAGAGGTAATTTATGGAGAATAAGAAACACTGAGCATGGAGTGGACATGAGTGAGAGAAACAGTGGATGGGTGAGAGTTTCCTGACCAGGACATCTTTGTGTTTGCAGGTGTCCAGTGTGAGGTGCAGCTGGTACAGTCTGTGGGAGGCTTGGTGCAGCCTGGGGGGTCTCTGAGACTCTCCTGTGCAGCCTCTGGATTCACCTTCAGTAACTACGGGATGAGCTGGATCCGCCAGGCTCCAGGGAAGGGGCTAAAGTGGGTGGCAGTTATATGGAATGATGGAAGTCAGAAATGCTATGCAGACTCCGTGAAGGGCCAGTTCACAATCTCCAGAGACAACACGGAGAACATGCTGTATCTTCAAATGAACAGCCTGGGAACCTAGGACATGGCCATGTATTTCTGTGTGAGACATACAGTGAGAGGAAGTCAAACACAAACCTCCTTGCAGGAGAGGCTGTGACCACCAGGGGGCGCTCAGGGTCCCTGAACACAAGGACCATCGCAGCAGCAGATGCAGTTGGAGGTTTGGGCTGGTTTCCTGTGTGATTTCCTCTTCATGTCACAGTTTCCTTCAGGGAACCTTTCTGGATTCCTGACTCTGTGCTTACCTCTGAAGTCTCTGAGATAAAAATTCTCTTGTAAAGGAGACAACTTTCTCACATGGACAATAAACAGTGAGTCTCTTTCAAATACTCTTTTGCCCAAATGGCAAATAATGGTCAAATCTGCTGATCCACGTCCCCTAAATCTAACTAGAGACTCTGATTACTAAACAGTGCAGCTCACCTGAATGCTGAACAGAGGCCACCACAGGTATGTGATCCTAAAGTTAGAGAAGAAGGATCCTGGTGGTGCTGGGTATTGAATTGTCATCAGGCTCATAGCTCGGAGAGTAGGTGACACCAGGCAGATGAAGAGGGACCCACATCAGCTTAATGCAGATGTCCAGGCTGATGACAAATACACACACCAAGAGACATGGAATGTTTATTATGCACATGGTTGAAATATATGGGAGGCACAGGAAAGGCTCTTTAGGAAGTCAGACCTATTTTGATGGAGCCAGGAAAGGAGAGTGGCCCAGGGATTTTATTTTGTTGAACTGGTGGGGGAAGGGGAAGGAATTCTTCCTACAGAGGCTTGTGTGGTTTCAACCTCTTATTGACATCTGGAGACGATACCCAATGTTCCTTTTCAGATTCCCATGTGAGGCCAAGTGAGAAGAGGCAGAAAGGAACCATCAATTTACTGACATCAAATGGAAAAGAAAATAAAGTGTGGCTACATATTTTACTTAACAATTATAAAAACTGAGCAACATTTGAGATAAATGGTCATTATATGTGTACAACACCAACGTCTACTATAACTGAGAAAATTAATTATAAATAGGCAAACAATGATGATAATGGTGGTGGTGGTGGTGGTGGTGGTAGTGATGACCATAGAATTGTACAGGGGTTATGGTCCATTGTCTTGGGTGGGATCTCTCCCTACCCAAGGCCATCAGCTGCTTGCAAGACCTTGTATCAAATTTTAGGTGAGGCTGCTGTCATTTCAATTTCCAATGACATCAAGAGAGGAGATGCCTGCTTTTATTATTTGATAAAAATCCATTGTGTCTGGATAACCACCATGTTTATAGAATATAAGAACGATTATAAGTAAGCAAATTATATTGATGTTGCTGCTGCTGCTGCTGACGATGATCATGATGATGATGGTGAAGACAATGAACTGAGAAAGGGGTCTTGGTCCAATGAAATGAAGGCTCCACATACAGACACACCATCACTATGGTTCCTCCAGTGTGGGGTGTCAACTCTTCAATGCAAGTGTTGAGAGATTTCATAAATGGCATCCAAAATTTTCAGGCATCAGTGATTCATGGTGAGACCATGTGAGTAATGATACAAAGGTGTCCAAGTGCAGATCCCCTGGACCTGGGAAGGTGTCACCTTCTAGAACAGAGACACTGTGAGAATGTGCATGTAGGAAACAGGTATCCCCTTCCCACCAGTTTGCAATAACACGTTCCTTATTTATCTTAATCTTTAACGTTTCTATTTCTAACAAACTATTGCATATCATTATTCAAGTATTTCCTATGATAATACAAGCTGTCTCTATCATGCCCTGCACTGACTTCTGAACCTTCACTGGACGAGGCTTTAAACCTGTATATCCGGTAACTCTCTGTTCATGAACATCAGGCACATTTCTGTCATGTGACTCAAAACATTCCAGCTTCCCCCCTCTCACCCAATTCCACAGTCACGACCAGATTTATGGGTAATTTCCCAGCAGCGCTCCCCTCTAGTGCCAGAACCTGCTCCAGTCCCTGGGGCTGGGCTGCTGTAGCCAATCCATATGGACAGTTGAGGCTCAGCATTTTCTGGGGAGTTATTTGTAAAATCACCCCAAACAAGTCCCAATAAAGAAAATATTGTTAAATTAGCCTTGGTTAAATGTAAAAACATTTGTCCCATCAAAGATTCCATTGTGCAAATAAAAAGACAAACATCAACATAAAGAATGTATTTCCAAATCATATGTCTGATGAGAGAATGTACACATTATACATTAAGGTTGTTATATGTTTGTGGGAGAGCCCAGCACCTTCTGACCACAGTGACCCTCCATGGGAAGGGAAGAGGAGGTTGGGAGTGAGGGGTTCCTCTCAGGGCTGATGTTTCCTTTCCTGTTAGAAATTATATGGTAAGAATTCTCTTCACTAACCTCCCTCTGAACCTAACATCACTGAAAACACTAGACTGAGAAAACAGATCAATCTCCTTCCATCATCATTTCAACATGTGAATGATTCTACTTTTATTTCTTGTCTTTTATCCATTTAAAACTATGACTACTTCTGATATAACTAGTTTAGGGTCTCTGCAATAAGCCATGGGTTTGCATAAAGGAAGTGTTTGCACAGGAAGGTGTAGAAAAAGTCACAAAATTCCCAGGATCAGTGCAATTCTTTTAACATCAGGACCAATATCAAGCACCAGCAGTGACTACTTCTAATTGAGCAAAACTGGAAGTCCTTGTCAAAATAATTTGGCAATCAAAAGAAATAAAAAGTTCTTAAATCAGACCTAGCCAGTTTGGCTCACTGGATAGAGCGTCAACCTGGGGACTGAAGGGTCCCAGGTTCAATTCTGGTCAGGGGTGTGTACCTTGGTTGTGGGCACGTCCCCAGTGGGGAGTGTGCAGGAGGCAGCTGATCGATGCTTCTCTCTCATCGATGTTTCTAGCTCTCTATCCTTCTCCCTTCTTCTCTGTAAAAAATCAAAATAATATATTAAAAAAGTTCTTAAATCAGAAAGGAGCCTATGAAATAGCTCTCTTTAACTCCATGGATATGACATGATCTTATATATAAAAAACCTTGAAGACTTCACAAGAAAACTGATAGAACTAGAAAATCAACTCAGGAAAGATATAAGATACAAAAGCAACAGACAGAAATGGCTTGTGCCCCTGCACACTCTCAATAAAGTGTCTTCATGACTCTAGGAAATATGTGGGCCTGTTTCAGAGGAAAGTGAGGGAATAAAACTTGAACTTGCTAAACAACGAGATGACAACCTAATAAAAAAATAACCATGGATGTGTGTGTTCCTCAGTCTTGGTTCATACCCCAGTCATGTTCCCAGGTAACTTTCTCCCCAGTAAGGCACTGAGTCAGGTGAAGTTTCCAGTTGATCCCCATCATGTAGGAACATGGTCACATTGGTCCCAAGGGGCACATGCAGACATCAGGTTTCCAATCACAAGATTTTCATGACCTAAACTTAATTACCCCCTACTCTTTACCTGCATCTTCACTACCAAATCCTAGTTCTGACTGTCACCTACATCACCAATGATAGAAACAGGTCTCACAAGTAACTCTAGAAAATGAAACAAAAATGAGAGCAGTGCAGCTGCTGCACATCCAGCACCAAACACCCCTGAAGGAATACAACCCAGGAGTTCTGTCTGTGTCTCTATAGCTCATGCCTGGTTCCCAGGGACCCACACAGATGCTCCTCTCTCCTCCCAATACTTGGCCCACTGGCCCTGGGCTTACACTCTGGTCTTAGTTTATCCTTTGATCACTCTGTAGGGAAAATAGTGTCAGAGGAAACTTCTTGTCTCCTGAAAATGAACCTCCTACACTTTTACTTCTTTCTCAGGTTGTGAGATTTGATTTCCCTTGATTGTCATTACTGGTGACTGTCAAAGGCATCTGTCATTTTAAACCTTCTCCCTTTATTGTTATGAAAATTTTCTCTTCAGGGTCTTTGTACAGGTCTCCTGCAGCAGTGGGGTCCACAGGGGAGGGCATAGGCCAGATGTTGGGTTCACTGTTAACATGTGGACACTTGGTCAAGCTCTATATGTAGTTAAGATTTAGTATTTATTTATTGAAATGTTATCACAACCACAGTCTTCCACCAGGACACTCTCACCTGCATGAAAGAACTGCTCTCCCTGTAGGTCTCCAACCCCTGAACTCCCTATATAGCAGGAGGACATGCAAATAGGACCCCTTCTGCTCATAAAAGCCAGCCCAGTCCTGACCCTGCAGCTCTGGGACAGGAGCCCAGCCCCGGGATCCACAGGTGTTCCCATTCCCTTATCTGGACTGAACACAGACCAGTCACCATGGGGTTGGGGCTCGGCTGGGTTTTCCTTATAGCTATTTTGAGAGGTAATTTATGGAGAATGAGAAACACTGAGTATTGTGAATGGATATGAGTGAGAGAAACAGTGGACATGAGAGTTTCCTTATGAGGACATTTCTGTGTTTGCAGGTGTCCAGTGTGAGGTGCAGCTGGGGGAGTCTGGGGGAAGCTTGGTGCCGCCTGGGGGGTCTCTGAGACTCTCCTGTGCAGCCTCTGGATTCACCTTCAGTGACTGCTGGATGAGCTGGGCCCGCCAGGCTCCAGGGAAGGGGCTGGAGTGGGTCTCAGACATTAGGAGTGATAGTAGTACCACATACTATGCCGCCTCTGTGAAGGGCCGATTCACCATCTCTAGAGACAACTCCAGGAACACACTGTATCTTCAAATGAATAGCCTGAGAGCCGAGGACAAGGCTCTGTATTACTGTGTGAGACACACACAGTGACAGAAAGTTAGTGTGAGCCCAGACACAAACCTCCCTGAGGAAGAGAGCAGGGCTGGGCTGCAGGGGGTGGCAAGAACCAGTAGGGGGCCCTTAGGACTACAGAGAATGAGGACCAGGTCAGGAACTGAACCTGGGGTGCCGGGAGCCGGTCCATCCTTGCTGTTTCAAGGGACCTGGCATATATGGCATACTGTTCTTAATATGTTTGCTCACCTTCTTGGCACTGTGTTTTAACCAAGGTCACCTCTCCAAGAAAGGTTGTGATATATTCTCTGATGATCTTGTCAGTGGTTTTATTCTTCAGGAATAAACAGCCTCCTCACAGACTCACTGCCTCTCCCCTTTATGCCTTACATTTTCTTTCACCCTGTTGTATTATAAATTCAGTGAGTGGAACATAGGAGGCTTTAATGATCCCATTAATTAGGAGTCTTTATTATGCTAGTGGGCTTAGAAGAATGGCTTCACAAATTCTGAGCGAAAACGTGGAAGAAGCTTTCTCTATTTATATCTTTCTCAGTTCTTTGTCTCCCAAATATGGGGGTTCCAGACCTACTGCAGTCGTTCCAAAGAGTTCTGTGTAAGTTATTTTTCAGGCAGCTTGTAACCTTGAGCACAGCACAACTTAGTAGATAACTAACAGGCACCTGGTAAGGGGGTGGGTAGAAACAGCAGCAGAATGGCTGTAAGGTCAGACAGCCAAGCTTATCTTCCTCATTATTTAAGCAAGTTAAAAAGTAAAGTTAATTTACAGAATAAGGGGCTGTCTAAAAATAAGAGTTGACAACATAGAACAAGGGATCATTTAGAAACAGCAGAGGATTTTAAACAGTAATTTTACAAAATAGAGATTATTATGCTTCATTCCCCACTGGTTTTATGTATATGAGTCAAATCATTGACTCTTGTGGGTCATTGTTGGGTAGGGGGTTATATTGAACCTTGAGAACCATAAACTTGATAGAATTAATTCTTGGTTGAATAAAGTCAGTAAGTCAGTTTATAAGATCAGGGCCCAGATTGAGGGTCAGGAGTACATGCGAGATTCTTAGCTTTAGTGGGTCTGATGAAGAGTCCTGGATTTTCTATTGTGCTTTAGCTTCCTTGAGTTGTGTATGTTGGAGTCATGCCAGGATTCCATTGACCTTTACTGTTGTGGGGGTGGTCAGGATAATGATATATGGTCCTTTCCAAGAGTCAGTCTCTGGGTGGTAAATTTCTTTACCCAAACAGAGTCACCAGGCGAGAAGGGATGGACTGTATCAGAAGTTGGTGCAGGTAGAGCTTCTTGGACATGCTTCTGGACTGCTCTTTGTGAACTACAAAGCCTGTAAACACTTGAGTAAAGATTGGTTATGGATTTCAGCTTTTATTTCTTCTCTAAGTTTTGGGAGTATGGGATGGAGTCTCTCAAACATAATTTCATGTGGGAAGAACCCCACTTGGCAGGATAACTTCCTGTCCTATGGTTAGTTTGTCTGCTTCCTTGATAAGTATAACAGTGGCCGCTACTGCCCGGAGGCAGGTAGACCACATAGATACAACAGTGTCAAAATTTTTTTGGACAAGTAGGCTACCAGACTTTTCTAGGGGCCAAGACTTTGGGTGAGAACCCCGTTGACTATGCCCTTTGTCCTTTATATGTAGAGGAGAAAAGACTTAGTTACATTTGGTAGCGTCAGTTGGCCCATCGTCCTTGCTCTGCTCATGTCTGTCTTAGTGTCTAATATACTATCTCAAGGATCCTGGCTCTGAATTCTTTCAGAGAAAATGGATGTTGGTGGGGCCCCTCTGGCTACTTCCATACTAAAGAGGGACAGAGTGTTCTTTCAGAGCCAAGAGATCCTTGCTGTCTGTAAGAGGGGCAATGAGGGCTAGGCACAGAAGGGGGTGGGCTTGTGACCTGGCGGAGACAAACTGAATTATAAAATTAAGTATTATTGAGCAACTAGAACAGTAGAGCAATTAGAACTGTATTCAAATGATCTGGTGGAAGGGAAAGAAAATATTTTAGTTTTAATAACTTCTATTGAAATAGAATTTTTCTCCTTAAAATTACCCTTATGTTTATTAAAAGAGCCAAATTAAGATTTATTTATTTATTTATTATATTCAATTTGACCTGATTGTTTTCATAAACACAACAAGAATGGTAACTGACTACCTTTGCCAGAATTTCATGATTGAATCTTAATGTGCCCCCAAATGCCGGGAAGCCAAGCCATTTAGTTGCCGTCAGACCTGCCTGCAGTATCTGCTGAGTAAGGTGAATTCCCCACCTGTAGCAACTTCACCTGGGCCTGAACCCTAGGCTTTAAGGCCCATCTCAGCATCCCTCCTACTCTTCTTGGCTTAGAGTGTGTGGGGGTTCCGCAGGGACACGGAGATGCCCTTATTTCTCCCTTTCTACTCTGACCAACCACCAGCAATGGCAGGGTATGTGCCTGACACTCCAGCATTATCTATTTTCAGAGCTACCAAGCAAGATACCAGGCTTTCTCCATGACACTCTTATTGGTTTCAAGTCTTCGGAGTCCAGACAGGACTCTTTAAAACAAGATACTTCAATCAAAAATTTCAGTCAATAAAACTACTATTGGAAACCAGTCATATTGAATTTATGCAAAGAAATTCATTGCCATTATTTGCTTATTAAATATTGCCAAATTTTGGAGGAATTACATAAGGACAAAAATGCACTGACCTGCTTTAAGATCTTCTGATTTTCCTTGCCAGTCCTTTTCATGGACTTTCCAGAGTAATATTTTTCCAAATGTATTATAACAAAGTAGTAACTGTATTCAAATGGCAAGAATAAATTTAAAATGTGTCTATACTCAAATAGACATTTACAGCTGTCCCTGTAGTAGGGTGCTCCATACTCTTCCTTAAACCATATATGGTCTCTGAAGGGGAGGGGGTGACATGCCCTCTCAGAACAAACTAAGGAAGTAGCTTCTTTACATGAGTTTTATCCCTTTACAGGGTCTTACATGTCACAGGATCTCTTTTAAGGACTGGTACTCATAGCTTCCCTTTGTTCTAAACAGGCCTGCCCCACTTTCCCAAAGTTGAGGTTTGTGCTACCCCTGACATGGGCATGGTCACACAGGTCTACAAGGCAGTATACAGGCTGCTAACTGTCTTTCAATAAGAGAGCATCAGCTCCTAGGTTTCTTTCATAACTGAGACCAAAACCTGATGAGTATTTTTCCTTGCCCATTTGGGCAACTGCCCTTTACTTCTCTTGGGATTTAATCCTATATAACCCTCTTCCAGGACAGCTAACATATGGCCATAACAATGATGCTTAGGGTGGGAAACTGGACATTTGCCAGTTACTCCTAAAGACTACTAAAGCCTGTAGACCAGTGGTTCTCAACCTTGGCTGCACATTATAATCACCTGGGAATCTTTTTAAAATCCTGATTTCTGCTGTAGACCAACATAGGTCTATAGTGATTGGTGGCAGCTGCATTCAAATCTGCAAGAGAATTAAATGTTAATACAATACTATTAACATAATGAAAGATAATATTGGCACCATGGCCGCCACAGGGAGCCATATCCCTTGCCATTAAACATGACACATGGTAAGGCTATACAAAACACCTCTGAGGGAGGGCGACTAAAGTTCACTGTCAACCCTTTTATGCAAAGTAACTGTCCTTGACTCTCTGGAGTCATGTTCATGAAGAAAGCACCAATTAAGTTCATCATGCAGTTTTCTGCAAGTCACAGTCATCTATTAAATGCCATTGGCTCCTCTTCACTGGTCACACTGGACATCTGCAGGGCTTTGTGCAGGGGACCATCCTTCCTCACTCTAGCTGCAGTCTGTCCAATCTCCCTAGAATGTATTCTGGCATGGGAGAAAGTTGTTTGCTGTACACGGCAGCTTATCCCCTATACAACTGGGCTTGGACATCTGCCCAGACAGCTATAGTATATAAGCTTAACATGTAGCCTCAGGTCCTCCCAACAGAGTCTCAGCCAGTTCCTCAGTCAGACTCTTTCTCTCCCAGAGAATCTCAAAGTCCAGAAGGCTCTGGGTCCAGGGAGAGTGTCTTCCCTTTACCCTCTCCTGTTAACTCTGTTTACCAGTCACAGGGTCTTGCTATCCTTGTTTCTTGCTACCCTTTGGCTTTAAGCTGCCAGCCCAAAGCAGCCAGGGCTGCAGGTAGAAAAAACTTTGCATATTGCAAAACGCTCCTGTGGCAGTGGCTTTGGCATCAGGCCTCTGCCTTCCTGCTTGTCCTCTTTCTGGCAGTGACCTTGACTTTTTCTACAGGCTTCTTTGTAAGTAAGAACAGGGCATCTGCTCCCCTCCCCTGCCACCTTAACCAGGTGTCTTGGCCCACCCCTAGACTCTAAGGGATTAAATCTTTCAGCTTCTCTGGGAGACTTCAAAGTACTGGAAGCCCTCCAACTCAAAGGGGATGTCCTTTTTCTATATACTCCTAGTAATGCCTTGCTGTACTAGTAACTGCTGTTGAAGTGCTGAAGTTTTAACCCTTTCAGCACATTTGCAACCAGGAAACTTTACCAGCTTTATCGCTGGCTGCTTTTACAGATCCCAGGGCTTACTGCTTGTCTCCCTTTAACCAGCAAGCCAAATGCTTAAGTTTTTAAGTTTTTTATTGTATGTTGTGAAACACCTATAATTCACTGGGCAGCAGCTCAGGTGTCAGGTTCTTGGGGGCTGAATCTTTGTTCTGCCTAGCAATCAGCTCTAAATCACCAGGGCAGCTGCAGACTTCAGCTCTGTCTCTCCTCCACCTGGCTCCTGGGAGGTTTGTTTGTTTTTTTTTTTGTTTGTTTGTTTGTTTGTTTTTGTTTTGTTTTGTTTTTAGTTTTTCCAAGTCATGCCTGCTCCTATTCTGACTGCTTCTTTTCTGCCTGCTACTAAAACCTTATTCTGTCCATTCTTATCACATATATAACCTTTCTAAATTTTATACTTTTAAATTAGTCTTTAAACCTTCTTTCTTTGTTCTTCAAAAATGCATAACTATGCCTTAGACCTTCTATTAAGTATTTCCACTTTAATATTCTTTTTTCCTGCTATACCTTTAGCAATTTGTACTGGTCTTTTCTAGTCAGGCTAATAAAATATGATATTTTAAAGTTTCTTTGCTGAATATTCTGATGTCCAGTATCTTACTTTGCTAGGCTCAGGGCCAGAAACCTCCTGCTTCTTTTTTTTCCCCCCCTTCAGTTTTTATCTTTCCCTCTCTCCCCCTCCCTTGTTGCATTAACCATTCCCTCCGTCCTTGGCAAGAAGAGATAAAGGGAGCTGTAAATAACAGGTTCTTGTTTAAATCTCCTTGAGATTTTTATGAATGCAACTCTTTTGCAAATGTTAACTTCAGAATTCATATTTTTTTCTCTTCCTTCACCTCATGAGTAGCAAACTTGACTGGGTTGCAATCTTTACAAATTTTATACCTTTAAATTAACCTTGTAATTTTAAAATTTTAACCCAACCGGGAAAAGCAGATTAAAAGTTCTCTAGAGAACTGATACTTAAAAAGAAAGATAAGGACAATTCCTAAGGGATAAAAAAAAAAGATTCTTAGCAGCTGCTGGAATGTCATCCTGCAATTTCTGTTACAGTTCAGCCCTACTGGGCTTCCCCCCTAAAGTGAGGCTTACCCCCATCAAGTTAAACAGAAAAAAAATCAACAAATACTCTTATGTTTGCAGCCAGATGGTCTAATCTCTCTCAGTTAAGAAAAGCACAGAACAATACAAAGTAGCTTTCGCTTCACACAGGCTCTCACACTCTTTCAGCAGACATTCACTCAGAAGTTAAACACTTAACCGGAACACTGCCTAACTCCCCTAACAGACCTGGGGGCCCAACAGAAACAGATGTGGGGCCCTCCCTGAACCCATGCCCCGGGAACAGAATTCTCAACAAAGGTCTCCGTGAGAATCTCACCAGAAAAGTTACGAATGCGTCCAGTCCTTCTCTCGGTACAGGATAACCGGTCATAGGCAGGCAGACAGGAAATTGAACTTGAAATCCCTTAATCAAATTCACTCACCTCTGGAGGTTTTCTGGTGACTCTGAAAGAATGCAGGGGCATGCAAGGTGCCCCCTGTCCGGCTGTCAGGATCACGACAGATATCTCTGGGGCCCTGGAACTTCATCAGATGGTACATCCCCTAGAGATCCTCAAGGCCTGGCAATCAGGCTGGGGAGGTTGTCCGCCCTAGGTGCCTGAGACCAAGTGCCAAATAAATTAGGAGTCTTTATTATGCTAGCGGGCTCAGAGGAATGGCTTCACAAACTCCGAGCAAAAACATGGAGGAAGCTTTCTCTATTTATATCTTTCTCAGTTCTTTGTCTCCCAAATATGGGGGTTCTGGACTTTCTGCAGTCTTTCCAAAGAGTTCTGTGAAAGTTATTTTGCAGACAGCTTCTAAGCTTTGAGTGCAGCACAACTTAGTAGATAACTAACAGGTACCTGGTAAGGGGGTGGGTAGAAACAGCAGCAGAGTGGCTGCCAGGTCAGACAGCCAAGCTTATCTTCCTCACTATTTAAGCAAGTTAAAAAGTAAAGTTAATTTACAGAATAAGGGACTGTCTAAAAAATTAGAGTTGACTACATAGAACGAGGGATCATTTAGAAACAGCAGAGGATTTTAAACAGTAATTTTAAAAAATAGAGATTATTATGCTTCAACCCCACCCCTTAGAGGAAGACACTTACTTCCTCTGCCCCATTAATCAGTCAGAAGGAGGCCTTAATATTTCCTTTGGTCTCTGCTCCAGGAAATGTTGCATTTTAAGGAGGCCATTGGGGACGTCGGTGGGCAGTGACCAGAAAAACGTATTGCAGCCCCAGCAACCAATAAACTCAGCTATGCTAGCAAAAGTGCAGTCTTCTGTCAGGAGCTTCTGTTGGATAAAACACTCAGGGCTTTAATCTAACATGAAAGACCTTGGTGGAACTAGTCTGTATTTTGAATTTCTAGAGGTTAAGAAAATAACAACATCTGAAAGGAAAAATACATGAAGTAAGACTAACACTGCATATTAAATGTAATTGAACTTGAATAAGTATAATAGAAACTCTCCAAAATAGAACATAAAATAAATTTTCCAGAAAATAGCCAAGTGTAAGGCATGTAAGAGACAATAAAAACAGCCTAGTGTGTATATATATCCTATATAATAAAAGAGAAATATATAGATTAACCATCCCTCCACTGTGCTCAAGCCACGCCCACAAAGCAACACCCACCAGCTGATCAGGAGTGAGTATGCAAATTAACCTAACTAAGATGGTGGAGGCCACTGAGCCGAAGTGAGCAGGAGGCTTGGGTTACCCCCGGCAATTGAGGAAACCAAGCTTCCCGCCTGCCCTGGCCAGCCCTGGGCTCCACTCAAGGCTACAAAGTTTCAATTATAGAAGATTAATAAATCTCAGGAAAAAAAAGAAAGAGAAAAAAGACAGGCTGGGAGCTTGGGTCTCTGGGGGGTGTTGGAAGCCTGAAAAGGGCCATCAGGCCCTCACCCAGGCTGGCCAGGCACTCCAGCAGGACCCCCCACCCTAAAGGGGATGTGGCCAGCCTGAAAACAGCCCTCAGCCCCTCACCCAGGCTGGCCACACCCCCATAAGGTGAGGGTCCCCACTGGGGAACTTGACCAGCCTGAAAACAGCCATCAGCCCCTCACCCAGGCTGGCTAGGCACCCCAATGGGAACCCCCACCCTGAAGGGGGTGTGCCCATCCTGAAAACAGCCCTCAGCCCCTCACCTAGGCTGGCCACACCCCCATGGGGTGAGGGTCCCCGCTGGGGGGCTTGGCCAGCCTGTAAATGGCCCTCAGCCCCTCATCCAGGCTGGCCAGGACCCAGCGGGACTCCCACCCTGTTACGGGGCACCTTTCAGGGCAAATAAGCTGGCCCTGACCCGTGCATCAGGCCTCTATTCTATATAATAAAAGGTAATATGCAAATTGACCCTAACAGCAGAACGACTGGGAACCACTGGTCACTATGACACACACTGACCACCAGGGGGCAGATGCTTAATACAGAAAATGTCCCCTGGTGGTCAGTGAGCTCCCACAGGGGAAGCTCTGCTCAACCACAAGCCAGGCTGATGGCTGCCAGCACAGTGGTGGTGGCGGGAGCCTCTCCTGCCTCCTCAGCAGCACAAAGGATGTCCGACTGCAGCTTAGGCCTGCTCCCCATTGGCAAGTGGACATCCCCCAAGGGCTCCCGGCCTGCCAGAGGGATGTCTGACTACCAGCTTAGTCCAGATCCCCTGGGGAGCGGGCCTAAGCCAGCATGTGGACATTCCCCGAGGGGTTCCAGACTGTGAGAGGGCACAGGCCAGGCTCAGGGACCCCCCTGAGTGCACAAATTTTTGTGCATCGGGCCTCTACTCTGTGTGTGTGTGTGTGTGTGTGTGTGTGTGTGTGTGTGTGTGTAATGTAATTGGAATCCCAGAAAGAGGAGAGAAAGCACCAAAAAGAATGATTGAAGGAATTATGGCAATTATTTACAGAATTTGGTGTAAACTATAAAGAGATCTAAGAACACTAAAGTACCTGAAGAAGAATAAGAATAAACAAAATTAAAATAAGGCACATTAAAATCAAACACTTAAAAACCAATGAAAAAGATAAAATGCCTAAGAGCAGCATAAACAAAACACACACACACACACACACACACACACACACACACACACACACACACACACATGAATTAAGGAACAAGATTAATAACAACATCAAAGGTCACATGAAAAACTACCAAAACCAGAGAACAATGGATGAGGACTCTAAAATGCTGAAGGGACATTGAAAATCCATGAACTTAGAATTCTAAAGTAACTGAAAATGTATTTCAAAACTGGATGGAAATGAAATGACAAAATATTAAATTTGTGAGATGCAGCTAGGGAAGTCCTTAGAGGAAAATGTATAGCATTAAATGCTTATGTTAGAAAATAATAAAGATATTTAAATCAATTATCTGAGTCTCCACTTTAAAAAGTTAGAAAAGGGAGAATATCAAGATGGAGGCATAGGTAAAGGCTTGTGGGGGGAGGTCCCTCAGCCAGGCCTGTGCCCACAACCACATGTAATTACAACTAAAATAGACAACAACTATAATTCCAATCCACCTGAAGTCTAGCTGAATGGAAGTCCTACAGCTAGGGAGGTTAAGAAGAAAGTACACCAATACTGGTGGGAAAGGAGGAGGCATGGAACAGGCTAGTCCGACACCCACATGTGGTGTATGTTTAATCAGGGGGGATATCTCGACCTCAGAGGCCTCCCATATGAAGCAAAGGGTCCCAGCCCCACACAATACCCCCAAACCCAGGTTCTGAGAGCTGGGAAGAGATGTCCTCATAACTTCAGGTTTTAAAACCAAACAATTGTCACTGAGCGACATGGACGCAGCTGGAGACCCAGGCTGTTCCTCGTAAAGGGTGGGCACAGGATCTTACAGGATCCCACTTGCTCTGAGCTCCAGTGGCAGGCAGTGGAATTGGGGGATCCAGGTACATACAGGGAAGAACTGGATTGTCTGGCATTTAGGGCAGTAACTTGGAGTGGCTTTTTCCCAAATAGGAATGCTCACTGGGGTCATTGTTTCTGTGCTTGGACTTCCCCCTTAACATAGCTTCCTCAAAGCCATATCTTAATTTCCATCTGGGTGACTCACACAGTTTGCTCTGTCCTGGTGAGTCCCGGAGAACATGCCCCATTCATATTTCAGCCCCGCCCAAACTGTTTGCAGCAGCTTTTACATATGAATGCTTGTCCTGGCTCAGGCTTCAAACTCTCCTAAAATCTCTCAAACAAGCAGCAGCTGGCATCAGCATGCCCCAATCCTATCAATAAGAGGCCCAAGACCTGGCACTAGCACCAGTCTTCTTTGCTGCACAACTTGTTCTCACCAGGGCACTTCCAAGCTCAATACAAATAGCAGCCATCTGCAGATCCCCCTACAGCTCCTGCTGGGTGGCTCCAGGCAGTGATTGACTTTGCCCTCCCAGGAGGCCCTAGAACCAGTGCACCTGGTGGACAACTTCAGAGCACACTAGATTACAACTCCACACATCCAGGAGGAGGAGCAGAAATAGGGGGAGGAGGAAGAGGAGGAAGAGGAAGAATCAGAGAAAGGGATACAAAATATGAAAAAATAGCAATAAATCCATATCTATCAACAATTTCATCTAAAAAATAACAAAATAAACCAACAAAGAACCTAATGAACAAAATAAACTGTTGAATAAAATAGAACCTGAGGCATGGAAACATGAAACAGACTGAGGAAACTCAGGGAAGTGGGAGAGGAGGGTGGAAAAGGATTACCCAAAGAACCTATATTCTTTTATATTTTTTAATTTTTCTTTTTATTTTTTACATTGTTTTTTTTTTATTTTTTAATTAAATCTTTATTGTTCAAATTATTACAGTCTTTCCTCTTACCCCCCCCATAACTCCCCTCCTCCCAGTTCCCACCCCACCCTCCGCCCTCACTCCCCACCCACAGTCCTCATCCATAGGTGCACGATTTTTGTCCAGTCTCTTCCCACATCTCCCACATCCCTTTCCCCCCCAGGAATAGTCAGTCCATTCCCTTTCTATGTCCCTGATTCTATTATGATCACCAGATTATTTATTCACTTGATTCTTAGATTCACTTGTTGATAGATGCGTGTTTGTTGTTCATAATTTGTATCTTTACCTTTTTCTTCTTCTTCCTCTTCTTAAAGGATACCTTTCAGCATTTCATAGAATACTGGTTTGGTGGTGATGAACTCCTTTAGCTTTTCCTTATCTGTGAAGCTCTTTATCTGACCTTCACTTCTGAATGATAGCTTTGCTGGATAAAGTAATCTTGGTTGTAGGTTCTTGGTAGTCATCACTTTGAATATTTCTTGCCACTCCCTTCTGGCCTGCAAAGTTTCTGTTGAGAAATCATCTGACAGTCGTATGGGTATTCCTTCTTAGGTAACTGAGTTTCTTTCTCTTGCTGCTCTTAAGAGTCTCTCTTTGTCTCTTGCTCTTGGCATTTTAATTATGATGTGTCTTGGTGTGGATTCCTTTGGATTCCTTTTGTTTGGGCTTCTCCGAGCTTCCTGGACTTGTAAGTCTATTTCTTTCACCAGGTAGGGGAAGTTTTCTGTTATTATTTCTTCAAATAGGTTTTCAATATCTTGCTCTCTCTCATCTTCTGGCACCCCTATAATTCTGATGTTGGTACGCTTGAAGCTGTCCCAGAGGCTCCTTACACTATCTTCATATTTTCGGATTCTATTTTCATTTTGCTTTTCCGGTTGGGTGTTTTTTGCTTCTTCGCATTTCAAATCTTTGCCTTGATTCTTGCGGTCCTCTGGTCTGCTGTTGGGAGTCTGTATAATATTCGTTATTTCAGTCCGTGTATATTTAATTTCTAGTTGGTTCTTTATCATAACATCGAGGGTCTCATTAGATTTGTTGAGGATCTCAATAACTTTATCGGCGGCTTCTAGACAGTTCTTGAGAGGCCTTAAAAGTGTGGTTCTGAACTGAATATCCTCCATTGACAGTTTTGTCCTGTTTCTTTGTCTCCGCATTTTTTATGCTTTCTTGGTGCACCCCCTAGTGGTCTTTGTGTTCAGTCTTCCTGTAGTTAAGCCTTGATTGTTGTAGTTAATACTAGGGGGATTTGACCTCCAGGCCAACTGGCTGTGAGAATCAGCTGTGTCTGCAGTGGGAAAACTTCTGTCCTCTAGGGAGGTGCTAATCTAGCCTTTGCCTGAGGCTATCTGGCAAATGGCTCTGCGCAGGGCTTGGGCGGGGTGGGTGGGTCGCACGGGATCAACAGGGTGGGCCAGAGAGAGCAGTTATGGTGGCTCTCAGTTCTGTCCCTAGGGGCTCTGCCTCATAGAGTCCCAGCAACCATTGCAAACCTCGGAGAGAAAGCTGCCTTCGAGTTCCGACCGAAGCCAGACAGTCCTGCTTCTCCCGTTTGAGTCTGGGTCCCTAGAGACTCCCCGGGATCTGGGGCTCAGAAGCTGAGACTCCCTCCCGATTGAAAACACCAACCACGCCCTCTGCTGCCAGCCCGCTCCGCGAGCACTCCGCACCTGAGTGTTTCACTTCAGCACTGTGCCTCCTCTGAGTCTGTGTATGATATTCTTTCCTCCTAGTTGTAGAATTTCCATTCAGCCAGCCTTCCTGTGGTTTTGGATGATGTCCGTTCCGTCTTTTAGGTGTATTTTGATTTGGTTGTTCAAGGCAGCAATCTCTGGCGTTAACCTATGCTGCCATCTTCTATTTTATTCCCAAAGAACCTATATTCATGTGCATTACCTATGGACACAGAGAGGAGGGTGATGAAAGCCTGGGGTGGGGCAGGAATGGGGTTGAGGGGTGATTTGGGAAGAAAATGGGAAACAATAGTAATACTTGCAACAGTAAAGGATTTTAAAAAATAAATTAGAAAAGGAAGATAAAAATCAATTAAAATAAAGCAGAAGGAAGGAAAAGTAAAGATGAACAGTGATTAATGAAATTAAAACAGAAAAATAATATAGAAAAATGAATGATGCCAAAAGCTGAAACTTTGAAAAGGTCCTTAAAACTAATCAAAAGCTCACAAGATTAGCAAAGAGACAAATTACCAATATCAGTAATTAATTAGGAGATATAAACACATTCCCAATGAATTCTTATGAGACTGGCATTCTTTGTGCAGTCAGTACAAAGTAATAGTAAACTATTGACCAAAATCTCTTATTAACATACTAGAGGTCTGCTGATAGAAATTCGTTCATGGGGGAGTCCCTCAGCCCGGTCTTCACCCTCTCTAATCTGGGACCCCTCGGTGGATGTCTGACTAAACTGGCAGTCGGACAGACAGCCCTCTCACAATCCAGGACCACTGGCTCCTAACCACTCGCCTGCCTATCTGCCTGATTGCCCCTAACCACTTCTGCCTGCGGGCATGATCACCCCCTAACCACTCTCCTGCCAGCCTGATTGCCCCCAACTGCCCTCCCCTGCTGGCCTGATAACCCCCAAGGTTTTATTTGTATAGATATGACCCTTCACAGTAAAGTTCACTAACCCTGCTTTACAATAAGGGCTTGACAATTGAATCATTGGGGATAGATACCAAGATTTCCTTTCTTTGAATAGTGGAGGGAATAATTATCTTGTCTTTAAGTTGCGCTGAACATCAAATGAGATAAAGACTTAGAAAAGTAAAAGCACCATATAAAGACAACTGTCATTTTCATGTACTGAAAAGACAATAAAGTGTTAAAATGAAAAACACTATTTTTTTTATTCTCCCCCTTCCTTCCTTTACAACCTTTATTTAAACTTTGAAATTTATAAAAATTTCACTCCTATTTTCATTTCTTTACATTCAATATTATTTGGTATTAGTTTCAGTTTTTATATTAGTTACAGAATAGTGGTTAGACAATCATATACTTTACAAAGCGTTCCCCGATATTTCCAGTACCACCTGGCATCATACCATCATTACATCACTGTTGACTATATTCCCTATTTAAGTGACAATAGGTTTACAGGTTCCTTCCAATCTTTCTTTTGTGTTGTGCCCTTCTTTTTCTTTCTCACTTCTTCCCTCATTTTCTTTATATAGTATCTCAATTGGCCCTCAAAGCTCAGCAAAGGCACTGGGACACGCATAATCCATTTTACAGACCAGGAAACTGAGGCCAATTCCATTTGGCTGCTGCACTTGACTCAGCATGCAGGGAGCCCTCACAGCCTTGTTCTCTGTCCTTCCTAAGGAGCAGCCTCGGGGCAAACATAACAAACCTTCTCATCAGGCTTCTGAGCCTCATTCTCAAGCACCTCTTCATCAGGAAGCGCCACATTCTTTCCTCTCCTACCCCCCATTTTTTACTGGCCCCCCTTCTGGGGAGCATGTGGTAGGCTTCGCACTCACCTTGCAGGTGTGTGCCGCAGCGGGGCAGGGCGGGCACACGCTTGCTTTTGGGCTAAGGTGGGAGGAGGAATCGCTGCCTCTGAAGTGAGAAGGCTGCCCTAGGAGGCCCAGTTAGCGCCTGAAGCTTCTCTGAATCCCTCCAGTCAGTTGGGTACACTGCAGTGCTGCACCCCTCTGAGATAGCGCTGTCCCTAACCCTAACCTTAGGGCTGCTGGTCTGCCCCCTCTGCTCAAGCATCCTTCCATGCCCCTTGTTCCCCGCCTGGCCAACTGGAGTCTTGGGGCCACTGCAGAACCTTGCTCTCTGCAGGCGAGGCAGATCCCCGCCCGTCCCCCTACCCCAGCCCGAGCCCCCTCTGGTGCACTCGCCTCACCAGGTTTTTGCCTTTGATTGGTGGCATTGGTGAAAGCACACTCCTAGAAAGTCAAGTACCCAGAGGGGCACAGGGTCAGTTCTTTGCCCATAATGTTTGAGGTTGGAGTAGCATTTGCAGATGGCCCCCAGAGCCTGCTGGTGAAGGCAGAACCTGTGTGGGGTGTCCTCATAGATAGAGGAACTATGCGGCACCACTCTGCGCCCCTTGGACCACCTACCTCCTGGCCTGCCAATTCACCAAAGCCGCGGTGCTTGTCCAGGAGCCGCCCCTCAGGCAGCCCTGCAGTCAGGCCTTGCGCCTGTGCTAGGTCTCCACCCTCACCTGGGTCACCTCCTTTCTTCCAAATTCGCCCTTTATCCAGCCCTCTCTCCTGCAGTGCTTGCGCTCCAGGCCAGAGAGAAAAGGACCAAGGCCAAGAAGGACAAAGCCCAAAGGAAGTGAGTCTTGAACCCCCACATCCCATTCTCTGGATTTTCTCCTGCACCACCTCTCTGTGTCACATCTTGAACGGGCACCTTGCAGCCCAACCACATGGCCTCCAGGTGGCCTGGTAGAGTTGGTCTCTGTGAAGCTGTGGATCTGTGGCCAGAGACCCAGGCTGGGTCTCAGCAACCCCGTTCCTGCTGGAAAGGGCTATTGGAGGAGGACTGGAACCCATCGGTCATTAGCTCCCCAAATCCAGAGGAGGCACCACAGGGTCATGTTCAGGCTGCAGGCCCCACTCTCCCTCTCCCCCTGCCCCCATGCCAAGCAGCCATGAAGTTACGAAATCCAGCCTAATTTGCATATTCCTCTTTTATTATATAGGATTTACTAAATTCCTCAACAAAACAATAAAAAATCCTACCAGCAATATAAGAAAACTAGAGGCCTGGTGCACAAAATTTGTGCACAGGGGTGTGTGTCCCTCAGCCCAGCCTGCACCCTCTCCAATCTGGGACCCCTCTCATGATCCAGGACTGCTGACTCCCAACCACTCCCCTGCCTGCCTGATTGATGCCTAACTGCTCCCCTGCCGGCCCCATTGCCCTTAACTGCTCTCCCCTGCAGACCTGATCGGTGCCAAACTGCTCCCCTGCCAGCCTGGCCATCCCCAACTGTCCTCCCCCCCCAACTGCCCTCCCAAGCTGGCCCAGTCACCTCTAACTGCCACCCCTCCCTTGCCAGCCTGGTTGTCCATAACTGCCATCCCATGCTGGCCTGGTTGCCTCCAACTGCCCTCCCCTGCTGGCCTGGTTCCCCCCAACTGCTCTCCCCTGCTGGCTTGGTATCTACCAACTGCCCTCCCTGCTGGCCTGATCCCCCACAACTGCCCTCTCCTGCTAGCCACCTTATAGTGGCCATCTTGTGTCCACATGGGGGTGGCCATCTTGTGTGTGATGGTCATTTTGCATATTACTCTTTTATTGGATAGGATCATACTACATCATGACAAAGCAAGAATTATACCAACAATTCTAAGCTGAGTCAATATTTTTTAATCAACCGATGTAATCCAACAGGTCAACTGTGTAAAGAAGAAAATTCACAAGGTCATAAAAATTGATGCAGAAAGTGTGTGACGAAGCACAGCATTCATTCATAATAAAAACGCTTAGGAAACTTGGCAAAAAGGGCACTGCCTCAATCTGATCATGGGACTCCTGTAGCTACTATCATACTTCATTGTGGGAAGTTAAAGAATTCCCACTCAGATGGGGACAAAGTAAAAAAAGGTTCACTCTTACCAATTCTATTCAACATTGTACTTGATGTTTAACAAGTGAAATAAGACAAGAAAAATGCATAGAAACATTCAAATGTTAGCAAAAGACACATCTTTGTCTTGCACGTGACATATTTATCTATGAAAAACATCAAAAGAATTGACTTCAAAATCTCCTAGAATTTATTCATGATTTTAGCAAAATCATGGGTCAATACACAAAAAAATGATTTTATTTCTATACACTAGCCATTTGTAAATGGAACCCAAAATTAAAATATAGTCTAGGCGGTGAAGCTCAGTGGTTGAACATCAACCTGGTTAGGAGGTCACTGTTGGATACCCTGTCAGGGCACATACCTGGGTTGCAGGGCTTGATCCCCTGTGTGGGGTAAGCAGGAGGCAGCCAATCAATCAATGAGTCTCTCTCATCATTGATGTTTCTATCTCTCTCTCCCTCTACCTTCCACTCTGAAATCAATTATATATATATATATATATATATATATATATATATATATATATATATATACACACACACACACACTAGAGGCCCGGTGCACAAAAATTTGTGCACTCAGGAGGGAGGGGGTGTCCCTCAGCCTGACTTGTGCCCTCTAGCAGTCTGGGACCCCTCGGGAGATAACGACCTGCTGGCTTAGGCCTGCTCCTGGGTGACAGAGGGCAGGCCCAATCCCTATGTGCAGCCCCTGGTTGGGCTCGGAGCAGGGCTGATTGGGAAGTTGGGGCGCCGCCCCATCATGGACAGAGCAGGGCAGATTGGGAGGTTGTGATGCCACCGTCAGTCATGCTCAGGGTAGGGCCGATTGGGGGGTTGGGGCACCACCCCCTGTCACACTCAAGGCAGGGTTGATGGGGAGGTTGCAGCGCCACCCCCTGTCACGCACAGAGCAGGGTCCATCAGGGGTTTGGGGAGCTCCCCCCTGTCACACACAGAGCAGGGATCATCAGGGGGGATGGGGAGCTCCCCCCTGTCATGCACAGAGCAGGGCTGATAGGGGAGTTGGGGCACTGTCTCCTGTCACACACAGAGCAGGGGGGATCAGCAGGTTGGGGCGCCGCCCTCTATCACCCACAAAGCAGGGCCAATCAGGGGGTTGGGGCGCCGCTACTGTCACACTCAGCGCAGGGCTGATGGGGAGGTTATGGCTCTACCCCGTCACACACAGAGCAGGGCCCGTGGGGGTGGGGGTTGGGGTGCAGCACCCTGTCACACACAGAACAGGGTAGGTCAGGGGGTTTGGGTGCTGCCCCCTGTCATGCTGATCCCAGTGCCAGGAGGCCTCATGGCTCCGCTGATCCCGGTGGTGGGAGGCATATTACCCTTTTACTATATAGCATAGGGGCCGGGAGCACGGGTGGGGGCCAGCTGGTTTGCCCTGAAGGGTGTCCTGGATCAGGGTGGGGGTCCCCACTGGGGTGCCTGGCCAGCCTGGGTGAGGGGATGATGGCTGTTTGAAGCTGGTCACACACCCTTCAGGGTGGGGGTCCCCACTGGGGTGCCTTGTCAGTCTGGGTGAGGGGCTGAGGGCTGTTTCCAGGCTGGGGGTGACTGAAGCTCCCAACTGCTCCTTTTTTCCTTTTTTTTTTTTTATTCTGGGCCAGCTTTAGCTCTGAGGCTCCAGCTCTTAGGCCTCTGCTGCTGAAAGTAGGTTTCTGGCCTTTGCTTACAATGTTGTGATCCCACTGGCTGAAGTCCGGAGGTATTTGTTACAATGTTTCTTAAACTGCAGGCAGGGAACGTTGGTTTCCTCTGTCACTGAAGCAAGCAAGCCTCATGTTAGTTTCAAGCTGCCTGGCTGCCAGCCGCCATCTTGGCTGACAGTTAATTTGCATATCTCGCTGATTAGCCAATGGGAAGGGTAGCAGTCATATGCCAATTACCATGTTTCTCTTTTATTAGTGTAGATATATATAATATATATACATATGTAAACATATATACACACACACACACACACATATATATGTATATATATACACATATAAACATATATATATATATATATATATATATATATATATATATATATATATATATATATATATATATATACTAGGCCCGGTGCGTGAAATTCGTGCACTGGGTGGGGTGGGAGTGTCCCTCAGCCCAACCTGCCCCCTCTCACATAACTGGGAGACCTCAGGTATTGACCCCCATCACCCTCCAATTGCAGGATCAGCCCCTTGCCCAGGCCTGACGCCTCTGCCAGAGGTGTCATGCCTGGGCAGGGGACCCTCATTTCCCCCCATAACTGGTTCTGCCCCTAGCCCAGGCCTGATGCCTCTGGCCCAGGAATCATGCCTGGGCAGGGGACCTCCATTTCCCTCTGATTGCTTGCTCCACCCCCCCCTCCCAAGGCTGACGCCTCTGACAAAGGCTTCAGGCCTGGGCAAGGGGGCCATCATATCACCCCAATCCCCAGCTCCACCCCCCACCCAGGCCTGATGCTTCTGGCCAAGGCATTAGGCCTGGGCAGGGGACCCCCAGCTCCCCGTGGTTGCAGGCTCTGCCCCTGCCCAGGCCTAACGCCTCTGGCCGAGGCGTCCGGCCCAGGCAGCAGGGACCCGCAGCGGCAGCGGCACCGTGATCACGTGGGCTCCGCCTCTGCCCCTGTAGGACGCCTCTGGCTGAGTCCTCCGGCCCGGGCAGTGGGGACCTGCAGCTGCAGCAGCCCTGAGATTGCGGGCTCCGCTTTAGGCCCAGGCAAGGGACCCCTAGCTCCCGGGACTGCCAGCTTCGACCGTGCCCAGCTCCCATCGCTGGCTCCACCCCTACTTCCTGCTATCACTGGCCAGGGCAGCAAAGGCGCCCGATTCTCCACAGGGCCGACTTTGCCCTGCCCCCTGGCTCTTAGCTCCTGGGTTTCCGATCACTGTCAGTGGCCGGGGACTTCTTCCTGCTTTCCCTTTCGCCTCCCTGCATTGTGCCTACATATGCAAATTAACCACCACCTTTGTTGGTGGTTAACTGCCATCTTAGTTGGCAGTTAATTTGCATATTGCCCTGATTAGCCAATGAAAAGGATAGCGGTCGTACGCCAATTACCATGTTTCTCTTTTATTAGTGTAGATATACTGTATATATCCTGAAATAATCTCCCAAGATATTAAATATTTGAGTATAAATCTAACAAACCGAAAATCTAAAATTCTAATATTTATGTATAAATCTACTAAAACCTAAAATTTACCAAATTTTAACAAAATTAACTAAAGAAGCTCCAAACAACTGGCAGATTGGAAGAAGCAACACAGTGAAGATTTCTCCACAAAGTGACTTGCAGATTTCACAGAATATCAGTTCAAATCTCAGCACGGATTTTATAGACTTGGAAAAACTGATTTTTAAATTGATATGGACAAAGGACAAAGGAACAGAAACATCTAAGCAATATTGGGAAAGGAAAAATAGTTGCAGGAATCACTTGCCCAATATTAAGAATTACCATAACTGCATTGGTATTGCCAGTGTGGGGGTTATCAAAGCAGCAGATAAGGGGAGGGAACTGAGTTCCTGTGGGAAAACATCCACAGAAACACAGCTTTTCACAGAGGTGCAGCCTCAAGGAGGAACTTGGCAGCACCACTTGTCATCCAGAATTCACCCTAAATCCCCCTGGTGACTGGAGGGGCCTCAGGTGTTTGCTCATTGACCTGATCCTAGGGAACATGAAACCTCCGCCTCTTTAGGACAGGACGTAGGTTTGCACCTGGGAACCAGGAACCCCCTGAAATCTGGCTGCCCCCTTCCTCCCACAGAAGCAGAGAGAGGGTGGCCCCTAGTGGTTATACTTCAGAGACAGTAGCAAGGTCCTCAGAAAACACACTGGAGTGTAAAGCTGGCTAGGTGCTCAGTGAGCTTTTAAACTGACATTGAAACTTGCATGAATGTTGTAGATAACAGAGGCACCTGGGAAAACAGACTTTTCCTTAATTTAGTTTTGTGTTTCCCTCAGCCCTCATGGGACCCTGACCAGCTGGCTCAGGCGGGTCCCCCACAGCGAGGCCCAGCATCAGCCTGCAGGAGAGGGGGTCTGGATGGTTCTTCCTCATTAAGTCTCTGGAGAGAGTTTCCAGCCCAGTTCCCCATGCACCTCTGTAGTCTGGCACCTGTGGCTGCCCTTCAGGGGACCTCTACACCCTAGTTCCCCTCCTCCCAGAAACACAGACAACCCCCAGGTCTATTGGTCCACCTGGAAGGACCCTGGCTGCCTGCATTCGGTGTAGGGGCCTCCATAGTGTTAACTAGACATGGTAGGAGGTTCCTTAGCCCGTGTGGTCCACTGGATAGAGCATCAGCCTGCGGACTGTGGGGTCCTGGGTTCAATTCCCATCATGGGCACGTACCTCCATTTCAATCTCCATCCCTGCCAGCAAGAGGCAACTACTCAATGTATCTCTATCAGCTCTCTCCCTCTCCCCGCACCTTCCACAATTTCTAAAAATAAGTGGGAAAATATCCTTGGGTGAGGAGTAACAGAACTACCCAAGTAAAGGAATCTTATTTTTTTTTAATTGAAAGAAAAATATGGTAACAGGTAACCCCAGAACCCAGCTGGTGTTGCTCACTGGTTGAGAATCAACCTATGAACCAAGAGTTCAAGGTTAGATTCCTGTTCAGGGCACATGCCTGGAACCTCAGTGGGGGTGTGCCAGAGGCAACCGATGGAGGAGTCTCTCTCATCATTGACGTTGCTACCTCTATCTCCCCTCCTTTCCTCTCTGAAATAAATAAAAATATATTTTAAAATAATAATAAAAAATGAAAAGGAAGAGAGAAGTAAGGCTTTGTGGTGTTTGACCTGCTCATGTCCCATCCCCTCCTCAGCGTGATTGCACTTTCCATTTGGTGGTTGCCACCTTCCCAGAAGGAACAAGCTGACCAGAGTCCCAGATTCCTGTGTCTGTCTGTCCTCACCTGCCTGGGGCGGTGGGAGGATGACACAGGTGGCACTCTCCTCTGAGAAGGAAGGTGCTCACCTTCCCCCAAGGATGACTTGGTGCCTCAACTTTCTACTCAGGATTTTGCTTCCAAGAGCAAACATATTCCATTTTTTAAAATCTTTTTTTTATACTCACCCACAATATCTTTTCCATTGCTTTTCAGAGAGAGAATGAAATGGAGGGAGGGGAAGAGAGAACCATTGATGTGAGAGAAACACATCAAAAGAGTTGCCTCCTGCACATGCTCTCACCAGGGCAAGGGCCAGGGAGGAGCTTGCAACCAAGGTTTGTGCCCTTGACCAGAATCAAACCTGAGACTCTGGTTCACAGGTCAACGCTCTATCCACTGAACAAAACCAGTCAGGGCCAGGACTCCATTTTTTTAAATTAATTAATTTATTTTTATTATTTTGAAAGTATCATGTATATCCTTTTTTTCCAGCATTGACCTCCTCCAGCTCACCCCCACCACCCACCAGGGAAATTCTCCCACGTTGAGAGGCCTAGAAACAGGAATTTTGCACAGGAACAGCTAGGAAGCTGAGTGAAATCTGTGGATTCAGGAAGGCAGGTGTGTGCTGTGACAGGGCCAGCAGGTTTGAGACAGAGTCTGTGGCTACAATGTCCAGCCCAGCCTCTCCTGCCTCATCACTTGTATACGTTTGAGTTTTGTGGGAGATCTGACTGGCGGAAACAACGTGGAAGGAGAATCTTTAAGTCTCAAAATAAAAGTATCATTCCAAGGCAAATTCTTATTCCCAAATCCAAGAAAGGCAACATGGCCCATGGCAGGTGAAGGAGAGCGAGAGGAAGCCCAACCACCCACCTCTGGGTGCAGCACCCCTGGGTTCTCATCAAAACTCCAAGGATGGAGGAATATCAGGGTGACTGGGTCTCAGGAAAGGAGGGAGGAAGGGTGGGTCAGGACAGGACCCCTTGTGGCCAGCATCCTTGAGTCCTTTCCCATCTGGATTCACCAATAGGATGACAAGGTCAAGCATGCAGCCCAGGGTCCCAGCTGCACCCTTATATCCAGACTCCATGCAAATGGGGCTCTCCTCCTGCTCATAAAAGAGGGCCCTTGCTCAGCATATTGGGGAGACACCTAGAACCCAAGTGCCTGAGACAGGACCCCAGCGGCTCCACCATGGACTTGGTGCCAAGCTGCCTTTTCCTCCTGATCATTCTCCAAGGTCATTCTCAGGAGTGGGGAGCGCTGAGCCCTATGCCTGTGCCTGTTGTTGCTTCCATGTGATTCTCAGTCCACCTTGTGTCTCTGTGTTTGCAGGTGTCCAGTGTGAGGTGCAGCTGGTGGAGTCTGGGGGAGGCTTGGTGCAGCCTGGGGGGTCTCTGAGACTGTCCTGTGCAGCCTCTGGATTCACCTTTAGTGACTATGAAAAGAACTGGCTCCGCCAGGCTCCAGGGAAGGGGCTGGAGTGGGTCTCATACATTAATCCTGATGGAAGTAGCGCATACTATGCCAACTCTGTGAAGGGCCGTTTCACCATCTCCAGAGACAACGCCAAGAACACGCTGTATCTGCAAATGAACAGCCTGAGACCTGAGGACACGGCGGTGTATTACTGTACAGCAGACACAGTGAGGGGAAGTCAGTGTGAGCCCAGACACAAACCTCCCTGAGGCAGGCAGCAGGGCTGGGCTGCAGGGGACGCTCAGGACACCAGGGGGCGCACAGGATCTGCAAACCCAGGTCCCAGTCAGAAGCTGTCCCTGGAGGGGTTGTGCAGGCTTCCTTTTGGGGTCAATGCTTTCTTCCCTCCTGTTGTCCCAGGGCAGCTCTTGCTTCCTTCTTTGGGTCTTTAGATTCTCTGCAGGAAAAAAAGTAGGAAGTGGCTTTGTTTTCAGATCTCGTCGACTACTCATCTGTGCCCTTCCTGTCACCATGTCCCTGATGGTCTGATTTCTGGGTTGACAAGGAAAACATTGTAGGGATGCCTGTCCTGCTCAGTGAGAGCGACTTTCCCCAGCCTCCAATGTAGTCCGGAGAGGGGAATGCAGAGTCCAGGCCCAAACCTCACCTGAAGTGATCATACACTATGCCCAAATGGAGTTTATTCCTGGTATGAAAGGCTGGTACAATATTCACATATCAGTAAATGTGATATATTATGTAAACAAATTGAAAGACAAAAATCACACAATATATTAATGTAGAGAGTGCCTGGGAAGGCACATGAGCATTTCTTACATTATCGTCAGCTGAATCCAGTGGCATTGGCAGAGCCAAGTCCTGGAAACATATGGTGCCGAGGCAGGTATGTTGTCAGCTCAGGTGACAGGGGGTGCGTTTCATTATCTAAGTTCAGCCAGGCGCAAGGAAAGAGGACAATTATCCAGGCTTAGCCAGGAGTGATGATTACAAAGAAGCCACAAGAATGAAAAATTATAGCTTGATTGTTAACCATGATTTCAGATAATTTCCTTTGTTTTAAACTCTAGTAAAACTTCCTGAAATCATACTGTATAAAATAAAAGTGCTTCACTGGCTCTGGTCACTGTCTCTCCATCAGAGGGACAGCTGTCCCAACTAGCTCCAGCTTTCCCTACTGTCTCTGTGTCTATCTTTTTCATTTCCTCAATCCCCTGTCGCTTCTACTCAGGACTTCCGTCTGCTCTCTAGCCATGCTGGATGCGGTAAAGAGAGAAATACTTATATATTAATAGATGCAGAAAAACATTCAATAAATTCCAACACCAATTTTTCCAAAATTCTCTCAGCAAAGTGGGAAATGAGGGAGCATAGCTCAACATGATTAAGGCTATATATGACAAACCTAAAATGAAAATAATATTCAATGAGCAAAAACTAAAATCATTTCCCCTAAGAACAGGAGCAAGACAGGGATGTCTGCATTCACCACAATTTGTTCAATATAAAACTGGATGTCCTAGCCACAGCGATCAGACCAGAAGAAATAAAAGGCATCTAAATTGTAAAGGAGAAAGTAAAATTCTCATTATTTGCAGATGGCATGATATTATATTTAGAAAACCCTAAAGACTCCACCAAAAAACCACCAGATTTAATAAACAAATTTGGCAATGTAGTATACAAAACTAACACCCAAAATTCTATGGTACTTTTGTACACCAATAATGAATCCTCAGAAAAAGACACTAAAGGAACAAATACAGCCCTAGTTGGTTTGGCTTGGTGGCTAGAGTGTCAGACTCTGGACTGAAGGGTCCCAGGTTTGATTCTGATCAAGGGCACACACCTGGGTTGCAGGCTCAATCCCCAGTTGGGGTCCTGCAGGAGGCAGCCAATCAATGATTCTCTCTCATCATTGATATTTCTATCTCTCTCTCTCCCTCTTCCTTCCTCTCTGAAATCAATAAAAATATATATTTTTTAAAAAAGAAACAACTACATTTACCATTGCAACAAAGAAACTAAAATACTTAGAAATAAACTTAACCTACTAAGTACAAGACTTGTACTCATAAAACTACAGGAATTTGAAGAAAGAGACAGAGGAAGAGATAGAAAAGTGGAAGAAAATATCATGTTTATGGAATGGTACAACTGACATCATTAAAATGTCCATACATAAAGCAATCTACAGATTCAATGCAACCCCTATTAAAATGCCATCAGCATAATTCACAAATCTAGAATCTCAGAGGGAAAATGGGGGAGGGTGGTTGGGTGGTATGAGATCAACCAAACAACTTATATGCATATATGCATAGCCCATGGAAGCAGATGATACTATGGTAAAGGCCTGGGGTGGGCTACAAGGGGTCAATGGGAAATCAATGGGGATATATGTAATACATTCAAAAATAAAGATATGATTTTAAAAAAGAATTAGAACTTGGACACTCAGACTCCCAATTGGCATAGTCCTTTTTTCATCCATCTTCTCTCAGGTGGAGTTAAGACTATCATGAATATGCAAAACAAATGAGGTGGACTAGGTTAAATATGGATAAGTCCGTGCCCTGCGTACACCACACCCTCCCCTACAGAAGTGCTCACAGCACAGCCCTCACCATGGACTGGAGCTGGAGAACCCTCCTCCTGGTGGCCATGGCTACAGGTAAGGGGCTCCCTAGTCCCTGGGTTGAGTAGGGGACCAGGGAGAGTCAAGGGGGATTTCCACCCACTCCAGTATCCTCTCCACAGGTGTCTACTCCCAGGTGCAGCTGGTGCAGTCTGGGGCTGAGGTGAGGAAGCCTGGGGCCTCAGTAAAGGTCTCCTGCAAGGTTTCTGGATATACCTTCACCAGCTACTGGATGCACTGGGTACGACAGGCCCCAGGACAGGGGCATGAGTGGGTGGGGTGGTTTTACCCTAACAGTGGAGACACAAAATACGCACAGAAGTTTCAAGGCAGAGTCTCCATGACCAGAGACATATCCACGAACACAGCCTACATGGAGATCAGCAGCCTGAGAGCCAAGGATTCAGCAATGTATTACTGTGCAAGAGCCACACAGTGAGAAGAAGTCAGTGTGAGCCCAGACATAAACTTCCCTGCAGGAGAGGCTGTGACCACCAGGGGGCGCTCAGGGTCCCTGAACACAAGGACCATCCCAGCAGCAGGTGCAGTTGGAGGTTAGGGCTGGTTTCCTGTGTGGTTTCCTTTTCATGTCACAGTTTCCTTCATGCAATCTCTGGATTCCTGATTCTGCACTTACCTCTGACTTCTCTGAGGTATAAAGTCTGTTGTAAACAGAGACAACTTTCTCATGTGGACAGATTGTAGAATGTCTTTCAGACAATCTTGTGCCCAAATGACTATTAATAATCAAATCTGCTGGCCCACGTCCCCTAAATCTAACCAGAGGCTCTGCTAACTCTTTAGTGCAGCTCCATACAGCCCAGGGTCCCACCCCGCCAGCAACAGGACACGTGGATGCTGTACAGTGGCCACCACTGGCACATGGATGCAAAACTAGAGAAGAAAGACCCTGGTCATTGACTTGACATCACTCTCATAGCACCAATCACAGGTGACACCATAAGGAGGAGGTAGAGGGACCCACTGTGCCTTGGAATGGATGTACAGACTGCTGTTTCACAGGCAGGGGCACCTTGAAAAGGTTTATCTCTTCATGGAGTTGTCTGTTGGGAGCAGGGCAGGCCTTTCAGAAAGTCAGACATGGTTTCCCAGCTTGCATGGATCAGTAGTTGGCATCGACCTATTAACCAGGAGGTTAGGGTTTCA
Organism: Myotis pilosus; assembly: GCA_036010255.1. Taxonomy (NCBI): domain Eukaryota; kingdom Metazoa; phylum Chordata; class Mammalia; order Chiroptera; family Vespertilionidae; genus Myotis; species Myotis pilosus. The sequence continues at coordinate 777,540 of JASKON010000045.1, forward strand.
TTATTGGTCAAGGCACATGCTTGTTTTGCAGTCTTGAAACCCAGTGTGGGGTGTGCAGGGGGAACAGATCAATGATTCTTTCTTTTCATTGATGTTTCTATCTCTCTCCCTCTTCTTTCTTCTCTGAAATCAAAAATATATGTAAAAAAAGAAAAAAAAAATATTTGGATCCCCCAGGTAAGGACACTGGTTCAGGGTTTTATTGTGGATGAGTGCTGGAAGTGGGAAGGGTCCTGCTCACAAGAGGGGCTTGTGTGGGTTCAATGTCCCACCTGCAGGACACAAGGGTGTATCCCCACTTTCTTAGTTTTCCAAGTGCCAAGCAAGAGAGAGAGGGATGAACCTTAACATGTCACCATAAAACATCACAAATAGAGCCTGGGAAAGAATCAACATGGCAGTTAGGTAAATGCCTGTACTCTTTGTTGCCTCCAATAACCACTTGAAAATTACAACTAAAATACACAGCAATCATCATTCAGAACAATATGAACACTGGCTGAATGGAAGTCCTACAACTAGAGAAGAAAAGAAGAACTCACATTGAGACTGGTAGGAGGGGCAGAGGCTGAGAATGGTCGGCTCTGACACCCAACTGTGCCAATTTTTTAATTGGGAGGGAGATCATATTTTTAGAGGACACACATGATGAGCACGGGGTCCCAGTCCCACATCAGACTCCTATCCCAGGGCTGCAGAGATGGGAGGAGAAGTCCCTTTCACTTTGGGTTGTAAATACCAGCAGGGATTATGGTTGAGTGACATGGAGGTTGCTGGAATGACAGGTGTTCCTCTTAAAGGACTGGCACAGGAACTCACAGGGTCTCATTTCATCTGAGCCCCAGGGCCAGGAGACCTAGACTCATAAATGGAGGAATTAGATGGTCTGGCATGGGGGCAGGGACTCTGAAGCAGCTTTCTTTCAGACTCGGGGATCACAGGGCTCATTGTTCCTATTCTGGGACCTGCCATGTTCCTGGGCTAACTGGCAGCCGTATCTGAGTTTCCATCAGCATAGAACACACGGTTTGCTCTGTCCTGGTGATTCTCTGAGATCCCACACCATCCAATTTGCAGCCCCATCCGAGCTGTTAGAGGCAGCTTTTGCATATGAATGCCCCATACCCACCCATAAGAGGCCCAAGACCTGGCACAGGCACCAGCCTTCCTTGCTTCACAGCTGGGCCTCACCTGGGCACCTCTAGGCCCAATAAAAATAGCAAATACCAACCTTCTGCAGATCCCTCTATAGCTCTTGCTGGGTGGCCTCAGGTAGTGGCTGACTTTTCACCTCCCTGGACGCCCCAAAGCCAGTGAACCCAGCGGACAGTGTCAGACCATAGCAGATTACAACTCTACACAGCCACACTCAATGGGCAGACTCAGTGAGCACCAGAGTCCCACTGAAGCAAATCCTGTTCCACAGGACTGTCTTCTGCACAGCAGCTCTCCCACTGTAGTTGCCACTTGTCCTCACAGCCAATTGGCCTGGAGGTCAATTCCTCCAAGTGACACCAGTAGCAAACAAAGCTCAAATACAAGACTATGCACACAGCCCACACAGCTCAGATGACTGCGGAGGCTGAACCACTGGGTCCTACAGGACACCTACTACACAAGGCCACTCTACCAACTCCAGGAGACATAGCATCTCTACTCATTACATAGAAACAAACACAGGAAAACAGCCAAAATGTGGAGGCAAAGAAACATGTCACAAATGAAAAACATGGAAGCAGGGAAACTACTGCATACAGAGTCCAAAACCATGGTTATAAGTTTACTCAAGAATCTTCAAGAGACTTTTAAGGATCTTAGTAAGAATGTCAAAGAATTTCCATGGATTCAATAGTAGAGTAGATGATTCCAGGAATCAAATCAGAGGTAAAGGCAAATAGAGACTCTTAAAAGCACAAGAGTAAAGCAGACTGTAAGCTGATTTCTCAACTGGAACTTTGCAGGCTAGAAGAGAGTGGCAAGAAATATTCAAACTGATGAATGATAAGGACCTACAACCTAGATTATTCTACTCAGCACAGCTCTTATTTAGATTTGAGAACCAGATAAAGAGCTTCACAAGAAAAGAAAAAAATAAACTGAAGGAGTTCATCACCAGCAAAGCAGTATTATATGAAATGTTGACCAGAATTCTTTACGAAGAAGAAGGAGGAGGAGGAGGAAGAAAAAAGTAAAAGAAGATGAAGGCGAGATAAAAATATGATCAATAAAATGGCAACAAATACATATCTATCAACAATTAAATCATAAAATCAAAATAAATAAATAAGAATCTAATGAACAAAATAAACTGCTGAATAGAATATAATTAGAGGCATGGGAGCATGGAACAGACTGAAGAATCTCAGAGGGATGTGGGGGAAGAGAGAGATTAACCAAAGATCTTACCTATAGACATAAATAGTAGGGTAGCGAAGGCCTGGGGTGGGGCATGAACTGGGTAGAAAAGGGGAATGGAGAGAAAAAGGGGGACATCTGTAATATTCTCAACAATAAAGATTTATTTTTTAATAATAGACCCTGACTACTTATTCCACTAACACATATAAAATCTGAGTAAAAACAAGGAGCTAGAAACAATTGTGTGTACAAAACAGTCCTAAGTCTTCAAAGATAAGAATAATGAGCACCTGTGAGCACTGATAAGAAACAATAACAGGATTACCCAAAGGCCTTAGGGCAAGGTGAAGGATGGACACTGCCCACTCTGCAAGGTCATCAGCTTGTTTGAAGGACCTGGGTCAGCTTTCTGCTTCCACAGACCAGGAGCTCCCTCAGGGTAATGAGGATCCTCTGGTGGGGGAGCTCTAGTGGAGCATCCTCCCAACTGGGTGGAGTCATGGTTGTATCCTTTAGTTGCTGCCACAGATGATGCATGTGTCCCTCTAATACTCACACATGAAAACCTAATGCCCAAGAAGATGATGTTAGGAGGTGGGGCCTGGGGACCTGCTTAGGTCTTGAGGGTGGAGTTCTCATGAGTGGGATTAGTGCCCTTAAAAAAGAGGGCTGGGGAAGCTCCCTTGGTTCATCCACCTCTGAGATCACAGGGAGAAATTAGCCACTAGGACGCGGGTGCTCACCATAAACCCAACCTGCCAGGATCCGCTCTTGGATTTCCCAAAATCCTCACCTGTGAACCCCCCATTCTGTGGACTGTGTCATAGGCCTGGGAACAATGGAGATTGTGGTGTCACATGACCACCAGGACTGACCCAGGAGTTTACTGTTTCATTGATTGTTTAATGTACATCTTGGGTTTCTGCCCAGTGATGGTCAAGAACAACATTTCTATGATGTTTCCTTCAACAGACAGTCTCCTGGTGGAAGACCAGGGGAGGCTCTGACACAGCTGTGGTGGAAAGGCAGTGTGAGAGCTGGGAGAAGGCATGAGCCCTTTCAGTATCTCCCACATCAGCACACAACAAGGTGGAGGTTCACTGGAGGAGAAATTTGTAAATGCCTGGTCCTCCCAGTCACCAAGTCACAGGGAGGTGTCTGATGCCTTCCTGACACCATGGACACCAAACCCAGGTGGGAAGACCTTTGGCCAAGGGGCTGTAAGGGTGCATTTAGATTTGATCGTTTAACTTAAAGACGTCATTCTCTCAAACATTCCAGAGATTATCTGTAATAATGACAGAGGGTACTTGAATCCTAGTGGCTCCCTACAGACAGTTCAATAATGATTCCTGTGATGTGAGCCCACAGAGGGGAATAAACTGAGCCCAGAGAGTGTCTGGGGCAGATAAAAGGCTCTAAGTGTTCATTCTCCTTTCTCTCTCTCTCTCTCTCTCTCTCTCTCTCTCTCTCTCTCTCCTCTTATGGACCTGCGGCCACAGAAGGGTGTGGGCAGTGGTTATGTCTGGATGCCACAGAAGAGCAGCCTTGCAGGGCCCCCACCTTGGGTGCTGTAGGTGGGAAGGAAACACTCTCTGGGTATGGACAGGTAGACAAGGACACACGAGGAATTTACTCTGAGCTGGAATATTCTGGCCCTGTGGGTGGGACATCATTGTAAATTATCTAGGGTGTAATGATGATGATGGTATTAACAACAACAGCCACACTGCAGCACACAAACTAGCCACCCCTCATGAACATCTCCATGCTCACAGGATGTTCTTGTACCTCTGAGGACAAGGGGGGGGGGCTGTCCCCCAGGGACTCCAATCTGCTTTTCCTAAGGGGAGTAGCCATGCAAATGGGGAACTCCTTCTGCTGATAAGCCTGGCCCAGCCCCTGTCCCTGCACCTCTGGGAGAGCAGTCCCACCCCCGGTACCTGCAGTCTCCATTCCTTAATGATTAAACCCAGAGGAAGCACCATGATGTGTGAGCTGAGCTAAGCTCTTGCTTTGATGCTCTTACATGGAACATTATAGAGAAGTTGGGCCTTGTGTGTGAGTGTGTGTGTGTGTGCATGTGTGTGCATGTGTGCATGTGTGTGTGTGTGTGTGTGTGTGCTTGCTCCTAATGACAACTCTCTTTTCTGCAGATGTCCAGTGTGAGGTGCAGCTGGTAGAGTCTGGGGGAGGCTTGGTGCAGCCTGAGGGGTCTCTGAGACTCTCCTGCAAAGGTTCAGGATTCAGATGCAGTGACTATTATATGCAGTGGAACCCACAGACCCCAGGAAAGGGATTGGAATGGGTAAATTTCATAAGAAACAAAGCTAAAGGTCACACCACACTGCATCGGTGAAAGACAGATTCACTATCTCCAGAGATGATTTCAAAAGCACTGCCTGCCTGCAAATGAGCAGTCTGAGAGCCGAGGACTCAGCCTTGTATTACTGTGCAAGAGACACAGTGAGGGGAATTCAGTGTGAGCCCAGACACAAACCTCCCTGCAGGAGAGGCTGTGACCATCAGGGGGCGCTAGGGTCCCTGAACACTAGGATCATCACAATAGCTGGTGCTGTTGGAGGATTGGACTGGTTTCCTGTGTGGTTTCTTCTTCATGTCACAGTTCCCATCAGGGAACCTCTCTGGATTCCTGACTCTGCACTTACCTCTGAAATCTCTGAGTTAGAAAGTCTGCTGTAAAGCGAGACAACTTTCTCACATGGACAGAAGGCAGAGAGCCTCTTTTAGACACTCTTGTGCCAAGTACCAGTTAATGATCAAATGTCCTGACCCAAGGCACCTAAATACAGCCAGATAACCTGATGATTTAACAGCCCATCTCAACTCCACACGGTTCAGGATCCCACGCAGCCAGGAGCCGGACTGGATCGTGGTGGACAGTGGGCACCAGAGGAGTGTGTCCCCAAAGTTAGAGAAGAAAGACTGCAGGTGGTGAAGGTCATTGATTTGTCATTATGCTCATTGTAGGTGACACCAGGCGGAGGGAGAGGGACCACCACCAGCTTGGTACAGGTGACCAGGCTGATGACAAACACTCACACACCAAGGGGCATGGAATGCTTGCTAAGTATATAGTTGAAATTTCTGGGAGGCCAGGAAAGTCAGACCTGCTTTCATGGAGACAGGAAAGGAGACTGGCTTGGGCTTTTAGGTTGTCGAGGTTGTGGGGGAGTGGGAGGAATTCTGCTTCCAGGAGCTTGTGTGGTTTCAATCTCCAAATGGCATCTGAATTCAAAACCATATTTCTTATCTGATTTCTCCTGTTGGACAGATGGAGAAGAGGAAAGAATAAACCATTAGTTGTTAGCAGTCAAACAAATAATAATAAAATAGAATATGGCTACCTATTTTACTAAACAACTACATAAAATGTGCAAAAATTGAGATAAAGTGTCATTATGTGTGTTCAAAAACCAGGTCTACAGATAATTGGAAGAAGAATTATAAGTAAGCAAATGAGGATGAGGATGAGGATGAGGATTCTGATGATGATGGTGGTTGTGGTGGATTTGATGAAGGTGGTGATGGTGATAGTAGAATTGGACAGAAGTCGTGGTCCAATGTCTTTGTGGGAATCTGTACTTTATCCAAAGTCACCAGTTTATAGAAGGCCTTTTGTCAACTTACAGTTGGGCCTTTGGGGTTTCATTTATTAATGACATCTAAAGAGAAGACACCTGCTTTCTTTTCCTATAAAAAGTCATTGTGTGTGGACAACCAACTTGTCTATAGAAAATGAGAAGAATGATTATACGTACACAAATGGTGATGATGGTGATGATGATGATGATGATGATGAGTACGACAATGCACAATGGAAGACATATAACACATCAAATACAGAGTTTTGTTTTGTTTTTTTAAATCACACACGCATAAAAACAAACAAACCGATAACTATACATAGAGACAAGGATTTGGTCTAGTGAAATATTGGCTCCTAATACAGACACACCATCTCCATGGTCCCTTCAGTGAGGGGTGTCCACCCTTCCAGGTAAGAGTTGGCAGATTTCATAAATGGGACCCCAATGAATTATGCAGCTTGGATGAGTGACAGTGAGAATATTATCACCAATGATCCCAAAGGTGTCCATGTGCAGATCCCCTGGACCTGGGACGGTGTTACCTTCTAGAACAGAGACAGTGTGATAATGTGCATGTAGGAAACAGGGGTCGCCTTCCCACCAGTTTGCAATGACACATTCCTTATTTCTCTTGATCCCTGCCTGCATGATCTTTAACATTTCCACTTCTCATAAACTCCTGCTCCTAATTATTCAGGTATTTCCTATGATGATACAAGCTGTCTCTCTCATGCCCTGCATTTTCTTGTGGGCCTTCACTGGAGGAGGCTATAAACCCATAATTCCAATAACTCCCTGTACATGAAAATCAGGCATATCACTGTCATGTGACTCAAATCAAGTCCAGCTTCCTCCCCTAACAGAGTTCCACAGTCACATCCAGATTTAAGGGTAGTCTCCCAGCAGCGCTCCCCTCTGGTACCAGAACCTGCTCCAGTCCCTGTAACTGCTGTGGCCAATCCACATGGACAGTTGAGGCTCAGCATTTTCCGGGTAGTTCTTTGTAAAATCACACAAAAGAGGACCCAACAAAGAAAATACTGATGAATTTAAATTTAGTAAAAGAAAAACTAATTTGTCCCACCAAATATTCCATCAAGGAGATAAATGACCAACTTAGAGGAGACTATCTTTCTGAATCCTTTGCCTGATGGGAGAATGTGTGCATTATACATCAAGGATGTTGTACGTTGTGGGGGAAAGCCTAGGACCCTCTGAGCACAGTGAGCATCCTCAGGGACAGGGAAGAGGGAGGCAGGGAGTGAGGGATTCCTGACAGGGTTGAAGTTCCCTTTCCTGTGAGAAAATGTATGCTAGGAATTCTCCAATTCCCCTCACTTTGAGCGCCAACATCACTAATGACAGTTGACTGAAAAATTAGGTCACTTAACAGGCTGCCATACAATTTCAAGGTATGAAATATTCTCACTGTTTTTATTTCTGACCTTTTCTCCAGGTTAAAACATGACTATGTTGGATGTGATTAGTTTGAGGTCTCTGCAGTAGGCCATGGGCTTGCATAAAGGTTTGCACAGTGTGTTATAACACATTAAAAAGTTCCAACATCAAGAATCAAGGGTCTCCTGTTTTCCTGTGGTTGGGAAGCCATGACTCTTATCAAAATAACCTCAGAAATGAAGACATTTTGATAGAAAAAATGGCTGTGCTTTTGAAATTGTTTACACCAAGGTGAACATAATTAGCATATAAAATGACAATGATAAACATTTGGTAATTGTAGGTATACTTAAGTGCTAGATTTTAGAAGCTAAACAAACACTAATCTCTATGAAATTTGCATGAAAGATGAATGAGAATTTACCAATATAACCTACTCATCTAGTGCAACATTTCTTCTTCTGCTCAGGTGAGGTTGTCCTTGCACTAATTCCAATGAGTCTCATGACCCAGGTGGGCCGCATTCCATGGATAACCTGGTGAGTGAGGTCAAGGAAAGAGTTGCCCCATCATGGGCCCCTATGTGACCAGGGATTTCTGACCATAGTCCCTCTACTTACATAAAAGAGCTGTTCCACATGCAAATTTCTCTTTAAGCTCCAGAGTAAACCCCCTCCTGGGCTGTGCAGGCTCACAGCTATTTCCTCACACAAGGCTGAGGTCCCTGGGAAGGCAGAGTTGTGATCTAGAAGATGAGGCTGCTGGGTCCTCTCCTATGCCTGGTGACAGCCCCCAAGATGAGGGTCTCGGGGGTCAAGCAGGGGTCATGGGATGTCTGTCAGTGCATGTGACTGACAGGGACTGATGCTCCTTGTCCCCAGGTGTCCTGTCCCAGGTGCAGCTGCAGGAGTCGAGCCCAAGACTGGTGAAGCCCTCGCAGACCCTCTCCCTGACCTGCACTGTCTCTGGATTCTCTCTAACAAGCTATGGTGTACACTGGACCCTCCAGGCTCCAGGAAAGGGGCTGGAGTGGGTTGGGGCTATACGGACTGATGAAAGTACTGACTATAACCCAACACTGAAATCCCGCCTCAGTATGATCAGGGACACATCCAAGAGCCAAGTTTACTTAACACTGAACAGCATGAGAGCTGAGGACACGGCCATGTATTACTGTGCTAGAGACACAGTGAGGGGAAGTCAGTGTGAGCCCAGACACAAACCACCCTGAGGGAGACAGGAGAGCTAGGCTGCAGGGAGCACTCAGGACACCAGGGGGCACACAGGACCCAAAGATTCAGTGTTGTGGCCCCAGGAGCAGTTGCAGATGGTGTTTATGGCTGTTTCCTCTGAGGGTCCTGGGCTTCCTCTCCATATAACAGTTTCTACCAGATTCTCTCTAGACCTATGTTCCTGTGACTACCACTGATGGCTTTGTATTATAACAGTTTTATTAAATTAGTAAGGTCTTGCTCACATGCACCGCAGGAAGCATTTTACATTTGGAGAAAGAAAAATGCAGAGGGGTGGGTGAGCCTGGGGAAACCATCAGCACACAAATGAACTCTGTGAAAATGAAATGTGGAACTTGTGTGAACCTCCCTGCATTCCAGGAAGGCCAGCAAGTCTGTCAGAGATGTCTTCAGCCAGAACTTTCCTTCAGATTATGCCCGAGTCTCTCAGCAATGGCCCTGCTTTAGTGTCACTGCTGAAGCCAGCCATGGTCTGGGAGTCGTTCACTGCTGTGTCTTCAGCCAAATCCATGGTGGATTTCAGGAGCATCAGCTGGGACCTGTTCCTTGTGCTCCTCGTATTGGCGGGAAGGACGGTGCATTCTCAGAAAAACACACTTTATGAATTCTATACAAGACAACATGGTTTTATTTCATTCTCTTGGATGGCATCTACATAATAAAAGACCTGTGGTCATAAGGACATAATGACAGATAACCAAAGAACTGGTGACCAGGAGGTGCTGGAGCACCTCTTGGGCCCTCCCCCCTCCCATCCCCCTGGGGCGCTGGCAGAGTCCCTGGAGAATGTGAGGCACTGTGGGGTGCTGGCAGCATCTTCAGAGTGTCACAGGGCACCGGTAGCATCCATGGAGCATGCAAGGCATCACGGGGCACCAGCAGCATCCCTGGAGCATCGTAGAGTACCAGCAGAGTCCACAGAGTGTGAAAGGCGTCACCGGGTGCAGTCAGGGTCCATGGAGTGTGCAAGGCATCGTGGGGTGGCAGACATGGCCCTGATGGCAAGGTAGGCCTAGGGGACCCTACATGCACACAATTTAATCATACACTGGGTCTTTAGTATGAAATAAATATGTTGTCTGCTGTCAGGGCCAGCCTGACAAGGTTGAGCTGGGCTGAGGCAGGGAGGTGGGAATTGAGAAAAGAAAGAAAGACAGGGAAGTGGGGTCGGGAGGACTCCAGTTCTCTCGATGAACTGAAGCGAGTTTATTAGCCACACAATCCTATTTATACACAACACACTGAATAGGAGGTCTGTCAAGAGGAATGTATTCTTTGTTCCTCTTAATCTCTAAGGGAGAGACACAGCAGAAGGACAAGTTCTCAGTACAACATATCTCAGTAAATAGTTACAGACTTCTTGGTAAGCCATGAAAGGTTGTTCTCATTCTACAAAGGTTGCTCTCATTCTACTGATAATCGCCATCTAAACAAGTCTGGGAAAACTGTGGGTAAGGGTCACAGCTTTGCTAGCCCCTTCAGATGCAAGGATCTTGCCAGCTTACATCTGGCCCCCAACAGTCTGCAAGCAACTGCAATTTCCACACTGACCCAAATGCACTGCTCCTTAGTTCTGTTAGGTATCCTGCTGGCTGAGTGTAGCCTGTCACAGGAGGAATTGTTCAATGTGGTGAGAAGACTTGTTCCTGTTTCCATTTTTTTTTTCTCTCCATGCACAGAAATCTTCAGTGGATTCACTTTGTAAGATTCTTCTAAAAAATCCCTTCTTTCTTCAAAGTTGAAAGCAGACATCTGTTTGACTGCTGATTCTCAGGCAGGAGTTGGTCCTGCCCACCACAAAGCCAACAGAGAGCAGCCAGGACTGCAGTTTATAGAGGCAGTTCTTTCACTGGGTGGGGACTTCGAGGAGCTCCCCTGTCAGTTCATGTTGCTCAGATCTACCTGTGGGAGGCAGAACTAGGATGCCGGTTAGGCTGTCACTGCTCAGCTCATTGTATGTGCAAGTGCTGCCTCCACCCTGTGAAGTTCAACAGTTGTGTTTATCAGTCCTCTTATTTGTTGCTTCAATTAGAAATTTGCCCCTAACTTTGAAGATGGGTATACATTTTAAAAAAATAATTGAAGTAATAACCAAAGCCTCTCAACAAAGGAAAGTGCATGCCACATATATTCAAGGGGGGATTCTATCTAAATTTCAAAGAAAAAAAACAGTATCCCCTCAATCAGTTCTTCTCAAACACTTCCAAGAATTGCAAAAGAGGGTAAACTTCCAAACTCGTTTATTGCGGTGACCACTACATTCATACCAAAGCAAAGTAAGTATACAAACAAAAATGACAGGTCATATCTCTGATGAGCATAAATGCTAAAATCTAAAACAATCCTATATAAGAAACAAAATCCTAATATGTAAATTGACCAAATGGCAGAACAAATGGTCACTATGACACACACTGACCACCAGGCAGACACCGGCTGAGGGACCGCCCCATCCACCCCCACCCCCACCCAAATATCCTGCACTGGGCCTCTAGTATAAGATAAAACTTAACATCTTGAAAATATCATTTACCATCATCAAGTGGGATACTGTCCTAGAATGAAAAGATAGTTCAACCTTTATAAATCAGTAAACTGGATACATCCATCCACAGAATAAAGAAGAAAACTGTATTTTCATATAAAAAGATATAAAAGGCCATTGAAAATGTTAAAACACCTTTATGATAAAAATTCTCAATACATTTAGTATGGAAGTGGTGTACCTCAATATAATACGTGCTGCATTTCAATAGAAAACTGGTAACATTATGCTACATAGAAAAAATTTCAACACAATTCTTCCGACATCAGGACCAATGTATGAAACTGGATCTACAACAGAGTCTAGAGAATCAACACCATAAGGAGGCTGTGGAGCTGTTATAAACTCAGCACCAAGTCCCCTGAAGGAATAGGACCCGGGATCTCTCTCTGTGTCTCTATAGCTCATGCTTCTGTTTCCCAGGGACGCATATAGATTTTCCTCTCTCCACCCAACACTTGGTCCACTGGCTCCAGGCTCACACTATGGTCTTAATTTAGCCTCTGATCACTTTATAGGGGAAATGGTGTCATATGGAACTTCCTGTCTCTTGAACATGAACCAATTGCACTTGTACTTGTTTCCCAGATTGGAAAGTTAATTTCTCTTGGTTGTCATTACTGGTGACTGTCAAAGTCATCTCTGATTTTCAATCTTTTTTTTTCATTTTATGACAATTATCTCTATGGAATGTTTGTACAGGTCTCTTAGAGCAGTTGAGTCCAGGGAAACGAGCACAGACCCAGATGTGGGGAATTATTTTAACATACATACACCCTTGGACATGTCACACTCTGGGATGGGGCCATTTGTATCAGATTCTAACTGGGAGCTCCCTATATAGCAAGAGGACATGCAAATAGGGCTCCCTCTGCTCATAAAAAGCAGCCCAGCCCTGACCCTGCAGCTCTGGGACAGGAGCCCAGCCCCGGGATCCCCAGGTGATCCCATTCCCAGATCAGGACTGAACACAGGCCACTCACCATGGGGTTTGGGCTCAGCTGGGTTTTCCTTGTGGCTCTTTTAAGAGGTAATTCATGGAGAACAGGAGACACTGAGTATGTTAGTGGATGTGAGTGAGAGAAACAGTGGACGTTTGAGTGTTTCCTGACCAGGACGTCTTTGTGTTTGCAGGTGTCCGGTGTGAGGTGCAGCTGGTGGAGTCTGGGGGAGGCTTGGTGCAGCCTGAGGGGTCTCTGAGGCTCTCCTGTGCAGCCTCTGGATTCACCTTCAGTAGTTACCATATGACCTGGGTCTGCCAGGCTCCAGGGAAGGGGCTGGAGTGGGTGGCAATTATATGGAATGATGGAAGTCAGAAATACTATGCAGACTCTGTGAAAGGCCGCTTCACCATCTCCAGAGACAACGCCAAGAACACGCTGTATCTTCAAATGAACAGTCTGAAAGCCCAGGACACAGCCGTGTATTACTGTGCAAGATACACAGTGAGGGGAAGTCAGTGTGAGCCCAGACACAAACCTCCCTGCAGCAGAGACTGTGACCAGAAGGGGGCGTTCAGGGTCCCTGAACACAAGGACCATCCAGCAGCAGGTGCAGCTGGAGGTTTAGGCTGGTTTTCCTGTGTGGTTTCATCTTCATGTCACAGTTCCCCTCAGGGAACCTCTGGATTCCTGACTCTACGCTTACCTCTGACGTCTCTGACTTAGAAAGTATGTTGTAAACAGAGACAAGTTTCTATCATGGACAAAAGGTAGAATCTTGTGCCCAAATGACAATTAATGATATAATATTCTGACCCAGGTCACCTAAATCTAACGCAGGCTCTGCTGACTCAACAGTGCAGCTCAGCCCCACACAGCTCAGGTCCCAGCCAGCCAGCACCAGGAGACCTGTGTGCTGGACAGCGAACACCAGAGGAGTGTGACTCCAAAGCTAGAGAAGAAGGACCCTGGCGGTGAAATTCATTCACTTGTCATCACTCTCATAGTACCAATAGCCGGTGATGCCATCAGGAGGAAGTAGAGGTACCCACCGTACCTTGGAATGGATATGCAGACTGACGATGTTCTCACAAAGAGGGATCTTGAAAGGTTTATCACTTTATGGAGGTGTCTGTTGGGAGCAGGGCAGGCATTTCAACAACTAAATCATGATGGGGTTCCTCAGGTAAGGACACTCATTCAGAGATGTGACCACCAAGGGGCGCTCAGGACACACAGACTTTGTGTTGCAGCCCCAGGAGTACTAGAAGGTGGTGTTTATGGCTGTTTCCTCTGAGGATTCTGGGTTTCCTCTCCACATAACAATTTCCCCAACAGTCTCTCTAGACCTATGCCTCTGTGACTACCACTGATGGTTCTGTGTTTATTATATTAGTAGGTCCTGTCTCACATGCAGCAGAGATGAAGTTTCATGTTTGCAGGAAGAGAAATGCAGAGGGTGAGACTGCAGGGTGGCTTGGATGTAGGTGGATCTTACTCTCACCTCCTTCCAGAACCAACTGGAAATTACAACTAAGTTGGGGATCATTCACCCTGAATCACCAACTAAAGACTATTTGAAGAGGAGACATTTAACCAAGGAGCTGGGAGAAGGCATCTGGAGACTGGAAGGAAGGGGGGCACTGGAAAGGTGCTGGCCCCTCTTCCATGGTTGGCAGGCCAAGGTGATGGAGGGAAAGCTCAGCTGCAGAGGTTCCTCCTGAGAGTTGTGAAGCCTAGACCAAGAACAGGACCCACCTGAGTGCAAGAGAAGTGAATAGGCACCCACATAGCACCCAGCTGTGAAATGCGGGGGGGTGGGGTTCTGTGTGCCAAGGAGAGGCAGAGTCAGCTAGAGGCAAAGCCACCACTTTAAAGGGCCAACAAGTAATATGTGTGTTAGCAACTGCTCATGCTCTGTTCTAAGGGAAGGAGGGCGGTCAGACTGCAGCTACCTGAGGAGAGTCAGGATGGGTGGCTTTGTGGAGGGACATGGGAAAGAGCCACAATGACCCTGTACTGTACCCACCTCCATTCCTCAGCAGCCATCTTTCTTGGGAGGAGCAATCCCCATTCAATGGGCATCAGCCTGGAGAAAGCAATCCCCTCACCTCTGGAACCGTCACCCCACCCTGCATCTTAGGCCCTGCTGAGGAGTCATGGGCAAAGGTCTGGATGTAGATTTCTGGGCATCTCAGGAGGTGTTAGAGACTGGCTTTGGTGAGAGCATTAACCCACTTCCCCATTAAACTTAATGGTGTCTGCTCTTCACAGGAGATCTAGTAGAAATGCTCTCTAGTCTTCTGAGAGCCTCAAACTCTGATATCTGCAGGCCCCACCCATCTGACCACGAGGGGTCCAAATGTACTGAGTTCAGGGTAAAATCAGGGACAGACTCAAACAGGTGGCTCTGGAGCAGGGGAACACACCCACAATCTTCCAGGAAGTCTAATCTCATCCTCCTTAGGGGAGATCCTAGAGCCCTTTCCTCCTGATTCCTACAGAGGGTCTTTCAGAGTCTGAGCCTTTCCAGTGATTGAGGTTAACAGCCAGCCAGCAGGCAGAGGAGGAGTCAGGGGTGCCTCGGCACATTTGCTGACCCAACTCTGGGTCCTGTGGTGGGAGACACCGGCCTTGCAGCTCAGCTTGTTTCTTTGTGTGCACAGCCAAGCCCAGCAGGGGTAGCCACAAACTGTGGGTCAGTTGTATCTTCAAACATTTTGCCAAGCGCTAGGCATAGACAGCCTAAGATTGCCCTTCACCAGAGAACCTTTCATGACACCCTAAACCAGCACACCCACTGGCCATCTTCAGACAACACTGAAAATGCATCCAACAAGCTTCACACACAGCATATCCAAAGGGAGATTGCAGTAGGCACTGTGTCCTCTGCTGATGTAAGCCCCAATTTTTCCTGTTTCTTCTTTTCATTATATTATGTTTTCTACTTTTTCCTTCTGCCTTCTATATTTATTTTTTTCTCTTTCCTCTTCTATTTTTATATGTTCCCATTTACATTCCTTATTCCTCATTTTCCCCTTTTTCCTTTCATGTTTTTTACTTTTCTATTTTTTCTTCTTATACTCCTTTCTTTTCTTATTCTTTTTTAATTTTTCTTTACGTGTTATTTTTAGGTGTTTGTTTTTTTTGTATTGGCAATGGTTTTTTGTTCTGCATTGTATTGAACTGTATTGTCAGCATCTGTATATTGATTCCATGATCTTGTCTGGTTTCAGCCTCACAGTCAGTCAGTCTGAAGGTCTATACCATCCATGAATGGGCCAACAGAAATCAACACCCAATTACAACAGGAGGATTCACATAACCCACAATAGGGACATTCCAGAGCATCCAGCTCAAGACATCAAGGATACTGCACAAATGGGGCTCATAGGAAAGCTACTACATAATGCCTCCCACAAAAACTGGAAGTCATAGCAGTTCTATCTAATAGATAGAAAGAAACACAAAGAGACAGCCATATTGGGGAGACAAAGAAACAGGCCCCAGAACAAACAAGAGGAACCTCCAGAAAATGAACTAAATCAAATGAAAGCAAGCAATTTCTCAGATATAGAGTTCTAAGTAATGGTTATAAGGATGCTCAATGAACTTAGTGGGAACTACAATGTCATGAAAAATTATATAAGGACTCTGAATAAGAACCATTTGGAAATGAAGAACACCATATCTGCCATCAAGAATACACTGGAGCCGAAACCGGTTTGGCTCAGTGGATAGAGCGTCGGCCTGCGCACTGGAGGGTCCCAGGTTCGATTCCGGTCAAGGGCATGTGCCTTGGTTGCGGACACATCCCCAGTGGGGAGTGTGCAGGAGGCAGCTGGTCGATGATTCTCTCTCATAGATGTTTCTAGCTCTCTATCTCTCTCCTTTCCTCTCTGTAAAAAATCAATAAAATATATTAAAAAAAAGAATACACTGGAGCCCTAGCTGCTTTGGCTCAGTGGATAGAGCATTGGCCTGCGGACTGAAGGGTCCTAGGTTCGATTCCGGTCAAGGGCATATACCTGGGAGTGGGCACATCCCAAGTAGGGGGCGTGCAAGAGGCAGCTGAATCGGTGTTTCTCTCTCATCGATGTTTCTAACTCTCTATTCCTCTCCCTCTCCCTTCCTCTCTGTAAAAAATCAATAAAATGTATTTTTTTAAAAAATAAAAAAGAATACACTGGAAGGAATTAAAAGTAGGTTTGATGAAGCAGGAGATCAAATCAGTGATTTGGCAGAAAAAGTAGGTGGAAAATGGACAATCAAAGAAGAAAAGAATAATGAAAAAGAATGAGGATAGTTTTATGAAAATTTGGGACAACATGGAATAAAACAACATCTGAATCATAGCAGAATCAGAATTAGGAGACAAGGAGAAAGTGATCAAGAACCTCTTTCATGAAATAATGACTGAAAATTTCCCTAAACTGGTAAAGGAAAAAGACACACAAATACAAAAAGCACAGAGAGTCCCAAATAAGATAAACCCAAAAAGGATGACAACAAGACACATCATCATTTAAATGACAAATATGAAAGACAACAAGGGAATCTTAAAAGTAGCGAGAGAGGGGTAGTTAATTACCTACAAGGCAAATCCCATAAGACTGTCAGCTGGTTTCTCAACAGAAACATTTCATGTCAGAGGGGAAGAAATATTCAAAGTGATGAAAAGCAAGAACCTACAACCAAGACTACTTTACCTAGCAAGGTTTTTGAATTGAAGGAGAAATAAAGAGTTTCCCAGACAAGAAAAAGGTAAAGGAGTTTGTTACCATCAAACTAGTATTAAAAGTAATTTTAAAGGGTCTGTTTGAAGAAAGAGGTGGAAGAGGAGGAAGAGGAAAAGAAAACAAAAATACAGAGGTAAAATCATAAAATGGCAATCAATATATACCAATCAATAATCACATTAAAAGTAAGTGGTTTAAATGCTAAAAACAAAAGACATAGGGTAGCTGATTAGATAAGAAAGAAAGACTCACATATATGCTGTCCACAGCTGACATACTCCAGAATGAAAGATACACACAGAGAAAAGTAAAGGGGTGAAAAATAAATTTCATGGAAATGGAAATGAAAACACCTAGGATAGCAATGCTTATATCTGACACAATAGACTTTGAAACAAAGACTATAGTAAGAGACAAAGAAAGACACCACATAATAATAAAAGAAGCAATCCAACAAGACAATATAACTCTAGTAAACATGTATAAGCCCAACAATGGAGTACTTAAATAGATAAAGGAAATCTTGAGCCCGACCAGTAGTGTCGTTCAGTGGTTGAGCACTGACCTATGAACCAGGAAGTCACAGCTGCTTTGGCACTCAGGGCACCAGCGCTGGTTTCAGGCTCTATCCCCAGGAGTGGATATGTAGGAGGCAGGCAATTAATGATTCTCTCTCATCACTGAAGTTTCTATCTCTCTCTCCCTCTTCCTTCCTCTCTGAAATGAATAAAACTACATTTAAAAAAAAAAAACACAAATCTTGAAAAAAATAAAATAAAGAAACAAATTTGTAGGACATAAAAGGAGGTATTGACAGTAATTATAGATTTTAGGGGACTTTAACACCTCATTGACATCAATAGATAGATCTTCCGGACAGAAAATCAATAAGAAAACACAGATCTCCAATGACAAACTAATGCAGATGGGTTTAATTGAAGTCTTCAGAGCATTCCACCCCAACGCAGCAGATATTTATTCTTTCCAAGCACACATGAAATGTTTTCTAGGATAGACCACATGTTAGTACACAAAACAAATCTCAATAAGGTTAAGAAGATTGAAATAATATCAAGCATCTTCTCTGACTATAATGGTATGAAATTAGAAGGAAAAAAATTGAGAAACACATAATGTCATTGAGGCTAAGGAACATATACTGAACAAAGAATGGGTTATACATAAGATCAAGGAAGAAATCATAAGTTACATTAAAACAAATGAAAATGAGAGCACAACAACCCCAATCTATGGGACACAGCACAAGCAGTTATAAGAAAGAAATATTAACCATCAAGAAATGAGAACAAAGATAAACAATCTAACTCTATACCTAAAGGAACTGGGATGAGAAACCTAGAGAGAGTACAAAGAAGGAAATAATAAAGATCATAGAAGAAACAAACAAAGCATCCAGGAAGTGGGTTAATGCCCTCATCTTTGTGTGCACAGCCAAGCCCAGCAGGGGTAGCCACAATCTGTGGGTCAGTTGTATCTTCAAACATTTTGCCAAGCGCTAGGCATAGACAGCCTAAGAAATTAATGAAACCAAGAGCTGTTTCTTTCAAAGAGATACTAGATAGAAAAACTTAAACAGACTTTTCAAGAAATAAAGACAGATGACACAAATAAATAAAATAAAAAATGAAAGGGAAGTAACAACTAACACCATAGAAATAGAAAGGGTTGAGTCCCAGCAAAGACAACGACAACAACAACAACAACAAATCACAGACATTCCAGAAAACTGGAATCTTAAGCCAGCCAAAGAAATGACATTTCAATTTTTCATTTTATTTTTTATTATTATTTTGTTAGCTTTTTTTTTGCTTTTTTATTTGTTATCCTTTTTTTTTGTTTGTTCCTTTATTTCCTACTTCTTTTCACATTATTTTTTCAACCACGTGAGCATCAGACATGTGAGTGGCGTGCTCTTGTCCAGGCAGCATCAGCCCCGTGAGCAGCCTGCCTCAAGCCTAAGAGCAGCAGCCTCATGTGGCCTGCCCCTGTCCAAGGAGCAGCAGCTGTGTGAGTGGCCCGCTTCCCCGTCTGAGGAGGAACAACCATGCGAGCAGTCTGAACTGTCAGAGGAGCAGCAGCTGCATGAGCAGTCTTCCTACATCTGAGGAGCAGCAGCCCTGTGCAGCCTACCCCATCTGAGGAGCAGCAGCTGCACAAGTATCTTGCCCTTGTCCAAGCAGCAGCAGCCACACCAGCAGCCTGCCCAATCTGAGGAGCAGCAGTTCTGCGACCGGCCAGACCCCATTCGAGGAGCAGCAGCAGCCCACCCCGGTCCGAGGAGCAGCAGCTACAGGAGCAGACCACCCACATCCAAGGAGTGGCAGCCCTGCACAGCACTCACTGGTCTGAGGAGCAGAGCCACAACAACCTTCATCTGTCCAACGAGCAGCAGCCGGGTGAGTGGCATGTCCCCACCTGAGAAGCAGCCATGCATGTAGCTCACTCTTGTCCAAGGAGCAGCAGATTTGCAATCAACCTCTCCAAGTCCTATGAGCAGTAGCCCAGCAAGCAGCCCACCACATCAGAGGAACAACAGCAGCGTGCAGCCAGCCCCCATTCAAAGAACAGCAGCCATGCGAGCAGTCCACCCCAGTTCAAGGAGTAGCATCTGCATGTGTAGCCCGCCCCAATCCAAGGAACAGCAGCCTCGTGATCAGCACACCTTCTGTCTGAGGAACAGAAGCTGTGTGTGAAGCCTCCCCCCACCAGCCAGAGGAGCCACCACAGCTGTGAACAGCACCCACCAGAGGAGCTGCTGCCAACTGAGGAGCAGCTGCTACCACAACCTCCCGAGGAGCAACCCCAGCCCGAGATGCCACTGCCACCCAAGGAGCAGCCCCTGAACAACTCAACATCTAGATATGTTGGTGAGATCAAACATGGGTAGACAAAGAAACCCCCAAAGGAAAGAAAAGGAGGACTCGCCAGAAAAGTAGCTAAGTGAAACAGAAGCATTCAGCATGACAGAAAAAGAATTCAGATTAAGGGTCCTAGAATGCATAAACCGGATGGAGGAAAAAATCAACAACTTATGTAAGAATCAAAAAGAAACAGATGAAAAAATCAACAAATTATGTAAGAACCAAGAAGAAATGAAGTGTGATATAGCTGCAATTAAAAAAAAACAAAAGACAAAACAAAACAAAAAAAAAAACAAAAAAAAAAAACAAAAAAACAAAAAAAACACCATTGAGAGTTTCAACAGTAGACTAGGAGAAGCGGAGGACTGAATTAGCGAATTAGAAGAAAGGGAAGCAAAACACACCCAAAGTGAACTGCAATTGGAGAAAAATATTAAAAGACAGGAGGAGAGCCTAAGGGAGATATGGGACAACATGAAATGAAACAAAATATGAATAATAGGGGTGCCAGAACAACAGAAAGAGGAAAAAGGGTTAGAAAACTTATTTGAAGAATTAATATCAGAAAACTTCCCTGAGGTGAGGAAGAAAAAAGTCACACAACCACAGAGAGTCCCAAACAAGGTGAACCCGAAAAGACCCACACCAAGACACATCATAATTACCATGGCAAATGTTCAGGACAAAGAGAGAATCTTACAGGTTGCAAGAGAAAGATGGGAAGTTACATACAGGGGATCTCCCATTAGATTAACAAATGATTTCTCAACAGAAACACATCAGGCCAGAAAAGAATGGATGGAAATTTACAAAGTGGTGCAAAGCAAAGGATTGAATCCAAGAATACTCTATCCAACAAGGCTATCATTCAAAATTGAAGGGGAAATAAGAAGCTTCACAAACAAAAAAAAAGGCTAAGGGAGTTTATCACCACCAAGCCATCAATGCAAGAAATGCTAAAGGGAATGCTGTAAAAAGAAGAAATAAAAAGCTAAGAAAGAAAACAGGCACAAAAAATAGAAATGCCTACAAACAAGTACCTTTCAATAATAACTTTAAATGTAAATGGACTAAATGCTCCAATCAAAAGACATCGAGTGGCTGAATGGATAAAAAACCATGACCCATATATTTGCTGTCTACAAGAGACTCACCTCAGAATAAGGGACTCACACAGACTGAAAGTGAAGGGATGGAAAAATATCTTTCAGGCAAATGGAAATGAAAAAAAAAAAAAAAAAAAAAAAAAAAAAAAAATCTGGGGTAGCAATACTTATATCTGACAAAATAGATCTCAAAGTGAAGGCCATAACAAGAGATAAGGAAGGCCACTTCATAATACTAAAGGGATCAATACAACAAGAGGATATAACCCTGATATACATATATGCACCCAATGCAGGAGCACCCAAATATATATATATATATATAAAACAAAACTCCTGGAAGATCTCAAGGGAGAGATTGACAACAATACAATCATAGTAGGGGACTTTAATGAACCACTGACATCACTGGATAAATCCTCTAGACAAAAAATCCTCAAGGAAACAGCAATCCTAAATGACTCACTAGATCAGATGGACAAAATTGGCATCTTCAGAACATTTCACCCCAAAGGCATGGAATATATGTTCTTCTGAAGTGCTCATGGGACATTTTCAAAAATAGACCACATATGGTGTCACAAACAAAGTCTCCCCGAATTCAAGAAGATTGTAATCATACCAAGCATCTTCTCAGACCACAATGGCATAATATTAGAAACAAACTACAACAAAAACAACCCAAAATACTGAAACACTTTGAAGCTGAATAGCATGATATAAAATATTGACTGGGTTACCAATGAGATCAAAGAAGAAATTAAAAACATCCTGGAGCCGAAACCGGTTTGGCTCAGTGGATAGAGCGTCGGCCTGCGGACTGAGGGGTCCCGGGTTCGATTCCGGCCAAGGGCGTGTACCTGGGTTGCGCGCACTTCCCCGGTGGCGGTGTGCAGGAGGCAGCTGATCGATGTTTCTCTCTCATCGATGTTTCTGACTCTCTATCTCTCTCCTTTCCTCTCTGTAAAAAATCAATAAAGTATATTAAAAAAAAAAAAAAAAAAAAAAAAAATAAATAAAAACATCCTGGAAACTAATGACAATGAAAACACAACAATCCAACACTTATGGGGCACAATGAAAGCAGTCCTGAGAGGGAAGTTTATAGCTCTACAGGCCTATCTCAAAAAACAAGAAAAAATGGTAGTAAATCATCTAACTCTACATCTCAAAGAACTAGAAAGAGAGCAACCAGAAAAGCCCAGAGTGAGCAGAAGGAAGGAGATCATAAAGATTAGAGCAGAAATAAATGACAGAGACCAAAAAAACAATACAGAAAATCAATGAAACCAAGAGCTGGTTCTTTGAAAGGATAGACAAGATTGATGAACCTCTAGCCAGGCTCACCAAGAAGCAAAGTGAGAGGACCCAAATAAATAAAATCAGAAATGATAGAGGCGAAATAACAACAGACCCCACAGAAATACAAATGATTACTAAAAAATACTATGGACAACTCTACTCCAACAAACTAGACAACCTGGAGGAAATGAACATATTCCTAGAAAAATACAACATTCCAAAACTCAATCAGGAAAAATCTAAAAATCTCAACAGGCCAATAACTATGGAAGAAATTGAAGCAGTCATCGAAAAGCTTCCAGCAAACATGCCCTAACCAGTTTGGCTCAGTGGATAGAGCGTCAGCCTGCAGACTCAAGGGCCCCAGGTTCAATTCTGGTCAAGGGCATGCCTGGGTTGCTGGCTCGATCCCCTTTGGGGAACATGCAGAATGTGGCTGATCAGTGATTCTCTGTTATCATTGATGTTTCTCTCTCTCTCTCCCCCCCCTTCCTCTGTGAAATCAATAAAAGATATGAACAAAATAATAGCAATATATACATATCTATCTACAATTGAATCTAAGAACCAAAATAAATGAATAAAGTATCTAATGAACAAAATAAACCGATGAATAAAATAGAACTGGAGGCATGGAAACATATGACAGACTGACCAGTCTTGGAGAGAAGAGGGAGGAGAGTGTGGAAAGAGATTAACCAAATAACTTATATGCATATGCATTACCTATGGACACAAATAGGAGGGTGATGAAAGCCTGGGATTGGGCAGGAACGGGATGGAGGGGTGATATGGGCAGAAAAGGGGGAATATTAGTAATACCCTCAACAGTAAAGATTTTTTTAAAGAAATTAGAAAAGAAAGATCAAAATCACCTAAAATCAAGCAAAAGGAAAGAATAATAAAGATGAATAGAGATTAAAGAAATCAAAACAGAAAAAATGGTAGAGAAAAATGAATGGTGCCAACAGCTGAATCTTTAAAAAAAATCAATAAAACTAACTCAATGCTAACAAGACTGGCAAAGAGACAAATGGCCAATATCAGAAATTAATGAGGAGATATGAACACATCCCCCAGTGCATTCTTATGAGACCGACATTCTTTGTGCACTCAGTACAAAGAAATAGTAAACTACTGACCAAAATCTCTTGTTAACATATTTACTAAAATCCTCAACAAAATATTAGCCAACCCTGCCAGCAATATAAGAAAATCATACTACATCATGACAAAGTAGGAATTATCCCAACAACTCAAAGCTAATTCAATATTTTTAAATCAACTAATTTAATCCAGCACATCAACTGTATAAAGAAGAAAATTCACATGGTCATAAAAATTGATACAGAAAAGTGTGTGACAAAGCCCAGCATTCATTCATAATAAACACACTTAGGGAACTTGTGATAAAGGGCACTTCCTCAATCTGATCATGTGACTCCTGTAGCTAAAATCATACTCGATTGTGGGAAGGGAAATGATTTGCCCTCAGATGGGGACAAAGTCAAGAAGGTCCACTCTTACCACTTCTATTCAACATTGTACTTGACGTTTTAACAACTGAAATAAGACAAGAAAGATGCATAGAGACATTAAAATGTGAATGGAGATACTAGGTGTCCCCACTGATGCGTGACATAGTTATCTATGAAAAAAATCAAAGGAATTGACTTCAAAATCACGGCTCAATACACAAAAATGGATCTATTTGGAGACTTATCATAACTGCAGTGGTGTTGCCCATGTGGGGTTGTCAAAGCAGCAGATAACGGGACAGAACTGAGTTCTTGTGGGAAATCATTCACAGAAACACAGATTTTCACAGAGGTGCAGCCTCAAGGAGGTACTTGACAGCACCACCTGTCACCCAGAGTTCACTCTAAATCCCCTGGTGACTGGAAGGGCCTCATGTGTTTGCTCATTGCCCTGATCCCATGGAACATGAGACCTCCGCCTCTTTAGGACAGGAAGTAGATTTGCACCTGGGAGCCAGGAGCCCCCTGAAATCTGGCTGCCCCCTTCTTCCTACAGAAGCCCGGAGAGGGTGCCCCCTAGTGGTTACACTTCAGGGTAGGTTCAAGGTCCCCAGAAAACACTCTGGGGAGTAAAGGTGAGGAGGCCTCAGTGAGCATTTAAACTGACATTGAAACTAACATGCATGTTGAAGGTGCTCTATCCTGGCACCTGAGAAAACTGACTTTTCCCTAATGTAGGTTTGTGTTTCCCTCAGCCCTCATGGTGCCTGACCACCTGGCTTCAGGCGGGTCCCCCACAGCGAGGCCCAGCATCAGCTTGCAGGAGAGGGGTCTGGGTGGTTCTTCCTCATTAAGTCTCTGGAGAGAGGTTCCAGTCCAGCTCCCCATGCACCCCTGTACCCTGGCACCTGGGGCTGCCCTTCCGGGGGCCTCTCCATCCTCCCAGCAACACAAACAACCCACAGGTCTGTTGGTCCACCTGGCAGGAACCTGGCTCCCTGCATACTGTGCTGGGGCCTTACAGTGTTAGCTAGACATGGTGGGAAGGGCCTTAGCCCATGGCGCTCAGTGCATAGAGCATGAGCCCTGGTTCAATTCCTATCAAGGGCACGGGCCTCAGTTGCAACCTGGATCCATGCCTGCAGGAGGAAACTACTCAATGTGTCCCAATAACTCTGCCTCAACAGATCACTTCCACTTTGTCTAAAAATAAGTGGGAAAATATCTTTGGGTGAGGATGAAGAAAACTAAATACATAAATAAAGGAATCTTATTTATTTAAAAAAGAACTCATAAGAGGAAACCCTGTCTTAGTACCAAGCCCAGGCAGGACCGTGTGCATGTTCCCCTAGGAATGATGATGGAGCTCAGACCCAGCTCAGTTTTTGAATAAAGAATGACAGTGGCCTCACATGGTGGGTGTGGACATGGTGTGAAGCCTTTTGCTGAAAAAGCGCATTGGTTTCCCTGGGTCACACCCGCGTCAGGGCTCCTGACCACGTGTTATCACTTTCCGTGGGCAGAGCCTGGGCATCAGGTTTGAGGTTGATCCTTAGGTGCTTTCTCTCTGTGTTTATGCCACGCAGCTGGTGGTGGTTGTTGTTTTTCTCTCCAGATGCATTTGGTGTTTATACATGAGGTCGTGTCCGGGTCTGTTTTCCAGATTCTTTAGGATTTTCCATGTGAATAATCACATCATCTCTGAATAGAAAAGGTGTCTCCTCTCTGCGAGCCCCCTGCACTTCGAGAAGAAGCCAGGAGGTGCTGGGGCAGCCCCTGTGGGTCACATCCTGGTCCCCTGCCCACCAGGATCCACATCCAGCTCCCAAAGCTGCCCCTGGGCCCTGGGAACCCCTAGGTCAGGTCTTCAGGCCACACTCCTTGTGCCCAGCATGAGGCACCTCATCGGGAGGCAAAACGCAAGCCCAGGCCTATGTCCTTCCCCTGGGGGTCCCCTGGTCTGAGGACGCTCACCTGTACCCTCTCCTCCCAGGATCCCCAGCTGCCCAGCTCTGGGGGCACATGGTGTTTGTCATACCCACAAGCACCTGGCGTTTGACTTCAGAACACGGGGGCAGGGCCTCTGTCTGTTCACTGATTTGTCCTTGTTGCCTAGAGACGCTGGTGTGTCACTGGCTCTCAGTGCTGGTGGAATGAATGAATGAATGAATGAATGAATGAATGAATGAAATCAAATCCATTAATATTGGTAATAGGCACTGGAATTAGTATAACGTCCACAATGCCCACACCCACGGGCCTGTGTATGAGCATCCTGTCTGTGGACCTGCCTTGGGTCCCACTTGCCCAAGGACCCGGGTCGGGAGAAAACTGGCTGCAGAACTGGGGTCTGTGCCTCAGTGAGCAGTGTGCACCTGGGGCCTTATATCAGTGAGTGATGCTCAGGCAAATGCCAGGCTTGGCTTCCTGTATAAATACAGCCTCCACTGGGGCCGCAGAGCCTGCTGAGTCTGGCTGACCCAGAGACATGGCTGTCTCCTTCCTCATCTTCTTTCCTTTGTTGGGGCTCCCCTGGGGTCAGTGACTGGGGACCTGGGGGTTCACAGCTGTGCTCACCAAGACGTGGACTGATTAACCTTGTTGCTCCCTTCTGTCCCAGGTATCCTGTCCTTGGTGCAGCTGCAGGAGTCGGGCTCCACGGTGGTGCAGCCCTCCCAGACCCTGTCCCTCAACTGTGCCATCTCTGGGTGCAGTGTCTCCAGCAACACTGCCACTTGGGACTAGATCAGGCAGACCCCAGGGAAAGGGCTCCAGTGGCTGGGAAGGATCTACTTCTGTTTTCAGTGGTACAGAGAGTACGTGCCATTTCTCCAAAGTTGGTTAGCATCGACCCAGACATATCCAAGAACCAGTTCTCCCTGAAGCTGAGCTCAGTGACCACCGAGGACACGGCCGTGTATTACTGTGCAAGACAGAGTGAGGAGAAGTCAGTGTGAGCCCAGGCACAAACCTCCCTGAGGGAGGCAGCAGGGCTGGGATGCAGGGAGTGTTGAGAACACCAGGGGGCGCTGAGGACCAGCACAGGCCCAGGAGCAGGTGCAGAGCTAAGCAAAGATAACATTTCCTGTTCTGTCTTAAAATAGTTTTGCTCCAATGCTCAGCCACAGAGCTCACAGAAAGCCCTCTCCTATGTGTAGGTTTAGGGATTGTATTTATGATCATAAAAGGGGCTCTGTCTTTATTCTGACATAATCCAGGGACTGTAAGGAACCTCCCAGGGGGCTATGATCACACATTCCTACCTGGGCAGCCCTGGGGGTGGGCCCGCCCCAGGCCTATCACTTCTTTACTAAAAAGCTCATCTGTCCCTTGAGCAACCACGTCCATTGTTCCTGTGCATCTGGGTTGACACACCTGTGACATCAGCATGACCACCCTCAGGAGAGCACCTCCTGGTAACTGCCCTGTCACCCAGTCCCTGCCTCGGTCTCTCCCTCCTCCATGTCACCTTCCTCACCTTCCCGCCTTAACTTCAAATGCACAAACACAGCTGCACATGGTTATTCTCAGTGCATTTGAGGTCTTGCTCCCCAACAGTTGTCATTCTGGCTCCAATAAAAGCTTGTAAAACATTCTCTCCATGTTTGGACATTTCTTACATCAATATGTTGTCTTTTCTTCATTTACAACATACGTTCATACCTGCTTCTTCCCCATGTGGAGAGGGAAGTGCACACAATTATTAAAAACCTGCGGCCTCGCCAGGAGAGGTCTAAAGAGTTCCCGTGTGTTGTAGGGAAAACAAGTTTGCTGTAGGTTGTCATGGACGTCAGGTTCCCTTCCTTATGAACGAGGCCTCCCCAGCTGTGCCCATCTCCCCTGTGACATGTTTCCAGGTTCTCCTTGGTGGTTGAATTGGCATAAAACCCACAACATAAGTGAACCACATTGATGTAGTTAACATATGCACGTCCAGACCTTTAGAGAGTTTTTAAGAGTTGATCTGAGCCAAACCTAGGAGAGTGGCAAGGAAGCAGATGCCCGTGAGAATGCGTGTCAGAGTTGCTCTCACAGCTTCTCTAACAAGTTTGGGATTGAGAAAGGAGGAAGGAAGGCTGCTTGTAGGTGGGAGAGAGCCCACTGGGGGTTGGATCACAGGCACTTAACAAGAGTGCTCTCCTGAGGGTGGTTAGGGCTTGTTTTAAAGGAGTGTTGACCTCCATGCTCAAGAACTATGGGCAGGACTGGCTTTAGGCAAAGAGAAGCCTTTTACTAAAATGTCAAGACCTGGGGTTGACTCCCCCCATATGGCCCAGTTAGGGAATTCTGACCAGATCACCCTGAAAGGTGACGGTCAGTCCCTGGGCTCGTGTCTATCTTGTTTTGTCCACAAAGTGAACAGTCTGTGGCGTGTGGCACTTTTGCTGTGCTGCGCGGCCATCACCTCCTGTATCCACATCCACAGCATTTTGATTGCAGCCTGGAGAAGCCCAGCCCCCATTGCACACTGACTCCCACCCCCTCCTCCTCTCAGGCCTGAAAACCCCTCATCTCTGCGTTTCTTTTAAACCAGGACCAGTGTCTCTGAACCAGCAGCCTGGGGAGGTGCGAGCTGGGTCTGAGGCTGAGCAGAGAGCAGGGCTTTGGGACTAGGCAGCCGCCCTGCACAACTCATCCATCAGCACAGTGTGGGAGGCTGATGCAGTTCATGGCTGAGCCTTGCTTAGTGCAGCTGTGAAATGGGCTCATAATGTGTCCACAGGGCAGGTCTCCCTTCTCCACACCAGGGCCATGGTTTCCCTTGGGAACTGGCAGTTGGCACCTGGCTTTGGGGTAGGTGACCTCGCTCAGACCTGGGGTGGGCATGGTCTTCTCTTGGGGCAAGGCGAGTGGGGTAAGTGTGGGCCTCACCCCCAGCGAGTCCAGCTGAGCGGGCTGGGGCCTGTGCTGCATGGGGCAGAGGGAGAGGCTGTGGGACGGGGCTGCCCCCAGAAGAGCTGAGGACTGACCTGCAGGTGGCCCCGCTGCCACCGAGAAGGGAGGGCCTCACATGCCCCAAAGTACGACTTGGTGCCTCAATTTCTACCCAGGGTTTTGCTTCCAAAAGCCAACATGTTCCTTTTTTTATTTTTTTATTCTCACCCAAGGATATTTTTTCCATTACTTTTCAGAGAGAGAATGGAAGAGAGGAGCGGGGGGTGGGGGTGGGGAGGAGAGAAACATTGAAGTGAGAGAGACAAATGGATTTGTTATTTCCTCAATGACACTGACCCAGTCCAGGAGTGAACTGGCAACCTTGACTGGGAATTGAACCCCAGACCATGTGATGCCCGGGCCAATATATAAACCATTGGGCAACGCCAGTCAGGGCTCCGTTTGTAACGATGGAACTTGTTCTAATTTGAGAGGTTGGGAAAACAGGACCTTTGCACATGGATGGCAGGGAAGTTAAGTGAGATCTCTTGGGAAGGCAGTTACAAGCTGTGACAGGGACAGCAGTTTACAGATTGAGGCTGTGGCCACAGCATCCCCCCAGCCTCTCCTGCCATGTCACATGTACACCCTTGAGTTTTGTGGAAGATCTGAATGGGGAAAACAACAAAGAGAATCTTTCAGTCTCAAAATGAAAGCATAATCTAATGCAAGTTCTTATTCCCAACACCCAAAAAGGCAACATGGCTCACTGCAGGTTGGCTCAGGAGAGGGAGAGGAAGCCCCATCCACGTGCCCCTGGGTCCTCATCAAAACACCAAGGATGGAGGACTGTCAATCCTGGAGGCTGCCCCCAAAGGAATAGGGTCAGGGTGACCGGGTCTCGGGAAAGGAGGGAGGGAGGTTGGGTCAGACGGGACTCCTTGAGTCCAGCATCCTTGAGTCCTTTCCATCTGGGGTTGCCCCTAGGATGATAAGGTCAGGCATGCAGCCCAGGCTCCCAGCTGCACCCTTATATCCAGACTCCATGCAAATGGGGCTCTCCTCCTGCTCATTAAGAGGGCCTTGACCGGCATGTTGGGGAGACACCCAGAACCCAAGTGCCTGAGACAGGACCCGAGCGGCTCCACCATGGACTTGGTGCCAAGGTGTTTTTTCCTCCTGATCATTCTTCAAGGTCATTCTCAGGAGAGGGGAGCACTGAGACCTGTGCCTGTGCCTGTTTGTGCTTCCATGTGATTCTCAGTCCACCTTGTGTCTCTGTGTTTGCAGGTGTCCAGTGTGAGGTGCAGCTGGTGGAGTCTGGCGAAGGCTTAGTGCAGCCTGGAGGGTCTCTGACACTCTCCTGTGCAGCCTCTGGATTCACCTTCAGTAGCTCCTGGATGGGCTGGGTCCGCCAGGCTCCAGGGAAGGGCTTAGAGCGGGTCTCATTCATTACTGATTATGGTGGTAGCATATACTATACCAACACTGCCAAGGGCCAACTCAGCATCTCCAGGGACAATGCCAAGAACATGCTGTATCTGCAAATGAACAGCCAGACAGCTGAGGACACGGCCGTGTATTACTGTGCAAGACACACAGTGAGGGGAAGTTAGTGTGAGCCCAGACACAAACCTCCCTCGGGAAGGTAGCAGGGCTGGGCTGCAGGGGGGCGCTCATGACACCAGGGTGTGCTCAGGGCCAGCAAGGGCCACTCAGAACTACTGGACTGACTAAACTCAGGACTCACTAAACTCAAGAATGCAGCCCCAAAGGCATGTGAAGGGATAGGCCAAAGAGGGGTTTCCTTTACAAGTTTGTTTCCTCTTCATCATAAAAAATAAAATAGCCTGGGCCGGTTTGCTCAGTGGATAGAGCGTCGGCCTGCAAACTGAAGGGTCTCAGGTATGATTATGGTCAAGGGCATGTCCTTTTGTTGCAAGGCCTCCCCTAGTGATGATTTAAAAAAATTTATATTAATAAAAGGCCCGTGGTCGTCACACCACGCCATCATGACCAAACAAGCCGCGGCTCTCACGGTGGGCATGGCAGGGCAGCGAGCTACTCTGCGCATAGGGCTATAAGGGGTGGAGGGCAGGGTGATGGGCAGGGAAGCCAGCTGAGGCAAGCAGAAGTGAGCTACTCATGCACGATTTTGTGCGCACTGGGCCTCTGGTAAATAAATAAAAATAAATTAATGAATCTTTTGGAGCTCTGTTTAACCTGTTGCCACTGACATGAAGTTCCTTGGATCCAGGCCTCAAAGAGCAGGGTGTTTCCACTTTGCAGTGTCAGGCATGGCCAGGAGGTCACTTAGTGCAGAACCAGCAGACCCACTGTGACCTCACCCATTGTGTCCTCACCCACTGTGTCCTCACCTGCTGTGTCCTCACACACTGTGTCCACACCGGCTGTGTCTCACACACTGTGTTCACACCACTGTGACCTCACCCACTGTGACCTCACCTGCTCTGTCCTCACCCACTGTGTCCTCACCTGCTGTGTCCTCACACACTGTGTTTACACCCGCTGTGTCCTCACCCACTGTGTCCTCACCCACTGTGACCACAATGTCCTCATCACTGGCTGGCGGGCCCCTGCATCATCATCCTCTTTCTCTCAGTCTTACTGTCTTGTCCCCATGCCCACTGTGGGGATCCCTTTGATCCCAGCCTGTGGTTGCCCAGGAGGGACAGGGAGGTCTGGGCGCTTACGGTTCCCTCCAGTTATGTCTCCAGAGCCCTGGTCAAGCCTGAGAGGAAGACAGCTCCACACTTGGCCAGGAAGGAGGCATAAAGGAGCCGAGGTGGTCCTCTCAATAAGAATTCATCAGAGGGAAGGAAGCAGAGATCTCCTCTTAGTCACCCACTCTCAAGGGTCCTTCTGGGGCTTGGACACAGTGGGTGAGGACACAGCGGATGAGGTCACAGTGGGTGAGGACACAGTGGGTGAGGACACAGTGGGTGAGGTCACAGTGGGTGAGGACACAGTGGGTGAGGACACAGTGAGTGAGGTCACAGTGGGTCTGCTGGTTCTGCACTAAGTGACCTCCTGGCCATGCCTGACACTGCAAAGTGGAAACACCCTGCTCTTTGAGGCCTGGATCCAAGGAACTTCATGTCAGTGGCAACAGGTTAAACAGAGCTCCAAAAGATTCATTAATTTATTTTTATTTATTTACTAGAGGCCCAGTGCGCACAAAATCGTGCATGAGTAGCTCACTTCTGCTTGCCTCAGCTGGCTTCCCCGCCCATCACCCAAAATTCAGCTCAAGACCCCAAAAGGTCTGGAGAATTCTATTTTTTTTAAAAAGAAATCCTGTTTCTTTTTTAAATTTTTATTTATTTATTTGAGAGGGGGGGAGGGAGAGAGAGAGAAACGTCAATCTGTTTTCTATTTATTATGCATGCATTAGTTGATTCTTGTATGTGCTCTGACGAGATCAAACCTGCAACCTTGCTGTATCAGGAAGATGCTGTAACCAACTGAACTGCCCAGCCAGTGCCAATTCTATTTTTTTTTAAATATATTTTGATTGATTTCAGAGAAGAAGGGAGGAGGGAGAGATAGATAGAAACATCAATGATGAGAAAGAATCATTGATCTGCTATTACCTACACACTCCCTACTGGGATCAGGCCCACAACCTGGGCAAATGAACTTGACCGAAATCTAACCTGGGACCCTTTAGTCCGCAGGCCAATGCTCTAGCCACTGAGCAAAACTGGCCAGGGCTCAGACTACCTCGTGCTTGTGTCCAGTCACTTGGCTTTACCCCTCAGCAGAGAGATGCTAGGAACACTGAGCTCAGCATGGCAATGTGGAGGGCTGGCCCAGCAGCCCACCTGGCCTGTGTCACCTGAGGGAGGGAGATCTATGCAATCTTCTGGTCTGAGTCCCTGTAGCACTTTTCATAGGATGTTTTCATTCAGGAAAGCATGGCTTGTCCCTAGAAGGATGACTGACAGTGGATCAACAGGTCAATTTCCAAATTATATACCAGGATGAGCTTCCAAAGATGTAGTAAGCAAAATACATCTTAGGTGGCATGCATGTCGTTGGCGATGTAAGTGTCATAAGTGACTTGCCCGTTCTGTGCTGATGCCTGTCATAGCTGACACACGTCATAAATGACGGGCATGTCCCATGTGGCCGATATTGGAAACAACATATATGTCAGGGTATGTTTTATCATGTTAAAAACAATGCTCTAAGGACAGTGCTGGCAAACCTTTTGAGTTCAGCGTGTCAGTATTTTGAAAAACCCTAATTTAACTCTGGTGCCGTGTCACATATAGAAATTTTTTGATATTTGCAAACATAGTAAAACAAAGATTTACATTTTTGATATTTATTTTATATATTTAAATGCCATTTAACAAAGAAAAAATCAACCAAAAAAATGAGTTCGCATGTCACCTCTGATAGGCTCACCATCACTGCTGTAGGAGCAAATTGTTCCTGGCTTAGCAGGACCACATGTAAGTAATCTTGCTATGTTAGTGTGTGTTAGACACAGAGCTTCCTGTGCTCCTCTGTTTTGGAGTTGCTCACTGTGTGGGCTGCCAGAAGACAGGGTCCTATTCCCGCCTCTTTCTAGGAGGGAAAGGGCTGCTCTCAGCATCTGTGGGAATTACCAAGCCCACCGTCCAATGTTCTCATAGAGGTGCCTCTCCACCCGAAGTGTATGAAGGCTCTTAATTTCCAACATCATCGCTGGTACTGGGTCTTTCGCTTATCTGTGTCTCCTTTTTGTTTTTTTGATTCTAGGTCATCCAGGAGGACATTCATCATGACCTTCCCAAGAGGAGGTAATGGGCAGAGGGAGATGGGACCCAGCAAGAAAGCTTCCAGCCCAGTCTCTCCTGCCTTGTCACATGTTGATGTTCCAGTTTCATGGAAGACCAAAGAGAATATTTCAGTCTCAAAATAAAACCATCATTCCAAGGCAAATCTTATTCCAAAACCCCAGAAAGGCAACATGGACCAAGGCGGGTGAAGGAGAGGGAGAGAAAGCCCCATGAACCTGCCTCTGAGGGCAGCACCCATGGGTCCTCATCAAAACCCAAGGATGGAGGACTCACAATCCTGGAAGCTGCCCGCAAAGGAATTGGAGTCAGGGTGATAGGTCTCAGGAAAGGAGGGAGGGAGGGTGGGTCAGGACAGGACCCCTTGTGGCCAGCATCCTTGAGTCCTTTCCCATCTGGGGTCGCCCTTATTATGACAAGCTCAGGCATGCAGCCCAGGGTCCCAGCTGCACCCTTATATCCAGACTCCATGCAAATGGGGCTCTCCTCCTGCTCATTAAAGAGGGCCCTTCCCGGCATGTTGGGGAGACACCCAGAACCCAAGTGCCTGAGACAGGACCCCAGCGGCTCCACCATGGACTTGGTGCCAAGCTGCATTTTCCTCCTTATCATTTTTCAAGGTCATTCTCAGGATTGTGGAGCACTGGGACATTTACCTGTGCCTGTTTTTGCTTCCATGTGACTCTAAGTCCACCTTGTGTCTCTGTGTTTGCAGGTGTCCAGTGTGAGGTGCAGCTGGTGGAATCTGGGGGAGGCTTGGTGCAGCCTGGGGAGTCTCGGAGACTCTCCTGTGCAGCCTCTGGATTCACCTTCAGTAGCCACTGGATGGGCTGGGTCCGCCAGGCTCCAGGGAAGGGGCTGGAGTGGCTTGGTGAAATTACTCCTGATGGAAGTACCACACACTATGCCAAGTCTGTGAAGGGCCGATTCACCATCTCCAGGGATAATGCCAAGAACACGCTGTATCTGCAAATGAACAGCCAGAGAGCCATGGACACTGCCCTGTATTACTGTGCTAGACACACAGTGAGGGGAAGTCAGTGTGAGCCCAGACACAAACCTCCCTGAGGGAGGCAACAGGGCTGGGCTGTAGGGGGAGTGCATGACACCAGGGGGCGCTCAAGACCAGCACAGCCCCCTGACCAAGAGCAGGTGGAGAGTTAAACAAAGACACAATTCCCTGCTCTGCCTTAAATTAACTTTGCTCTCAGGCTCAGCCACAGAGCTCACGAAAGCCCTTCCCTATGTCTAGGTTTAGGGATTGTATTTGTGAATAAAAAAGGAGGCTCTGTCATAAATCTGACAAAATTCAGTGACTGAAGCCCGTCTCACGGGAGACTCTGATCACAAATTCCTGTCTGGTTGAGGCTTAACAAAACAAAATAAATAAAGAAAGGAACCTTATTTTATTAAAACAGGACAGTAAAGAAATGGTAGGAGGAAACCCCGTCTTAGTACTGTTAACGTAAAAAAAAACAAAAACATTCAAATCTGTAAATAATTTTTGTGAGCCTATTTCAGCCAAACTGTCGACAAATGCCAGGATGCAAAATCTCAACAAACTGAGATAATGCTTCTGAGAATGACAGGTTTTCCTCAGTTTTTATACATTGCAATCCAAGGAGGGACATAGGTGGATTACATGAAATCCACTGGTGATAGACTAGAGAGGCGGGAGAAAGCAAAACCAGGAAACCTCTGGGATTAGATAAAAAGTAAAATGAGAGACACATGCTTAGGTGGGTGCAGGAACAGTTAACATGATAATAGTAAAGGAATTTGTGGTGTCTGTCCTGGGGCCCAGGCACATTACCTTGTGCCCCAAGGGGTCTGGAAAAAGGGAAGTTACAAGTTACCCAGACATTGCAAGGATATGTTATTGTAGATGCAAAAAGACAGATAGGCTCAGTTAAAGTAAAGGTTGACATTGTCAGTGAAGATACCAGCCTAGGATGTAACTGTTGCAGAAGACCACAGAAATACCAAGCACGCTTCCTAGAGAAAGGGAGGGACCCCGTTTATTAACACTAGCGGACTCCGGGAATAATTTCCAAATCAGAGTGAAGAAACACACAGAGGTCTTTACTTTTTATAACCTTCTGGGGTCTTTGTCTTGTTGATATGGTTCCGCCCCTTTTTGTGGTCTTACAGGAAGGCCCCCAGGTATTGGGGTCCCCAGGCCATATCCAATGATCTGTCCTGGAGCCAGCGATAATGACCTCCCCTGCCAGGGCTGTGCTTTGTTCAGTTTTTATGGCCAGACACGCCTTGCAACACCAGTTTCATCCTCATCCCACCCCTTGTCCCACAAGCTTCTTTTAGCCTTGTGGAACAATGACCACGGGATGTTATGGTGAACAGGTGTGACGACCGCTCTTAGCTACTTCCTGATGGAAAGGGACGATGACCAAGGGGTTAGCATCCCACTTCTTCCTCTCAGAGGGGTGTGTAGGGAACTCTGGTTTCAGGCAGGCAGAGGTAAGCAGTGGTTCCACACATGGAGAATGTCCCTGATGGGGGCACCAGGGGTAGGTGGTGTTTTCAGCCTTGGGGGTAGAGCTGCATAGTTCATCTGGGAGGTGACCTGTTGGATGTTGGCCCTGCTACTGCTGAAACAAATAGGAGTTACATTAGTGAGCTGCACATTGGCCATGACAGGTCCTATTATTATTTTTTCCTTCCAATATAGTCCCCCCCCCCGCCCCCATGTGCATTTGGTAGTAGAGTTGTAACATGCCGCAGGATGATAAGTATAGCTAACAAAAATCTGGCTTGATTGGGTTTTCTCGTGGACTACCCCGTCTAGTATATTTGGGTAGCGAGTTTCTAAGCAAGAAGCAAAGGATGGCATGACAAAGTGTAATCCAACAATTTATGATAAGGTCTTTGTTTCCTTGCTGTGTGGGGAGCAGTAATTTTATGGTGCTTCTGTGTCCCAGCAAGAGCAGATGAGTTCTCCTCCTGGTACTAGTCTCGGATTCCACTTGTGCTAGGGGGAGGAAATGAAACATGAGAAACCTACTGAATGTGTTGGGGGAAGGGACTGCAGGATGGAAGGGTTACTGATTGTGTTAGGGTCAGGGACCATAGAAGAAAAATTGCTAGATTGTCTTAGAAAAACAATGTGTTATGATATGCTCCAGCCAGGTGTGACTCCATTTACCTCCCCTTTGTGCTTATGAACTTTTTATGAACTTCTAAGGAATAGCTAATGAAATGCTTTGTATTTTTTTCTAACACTGTTTTGCTATAAAGGATCATACTGCACTCTTTATCTCTGCCACATGCTCCGAAGCTCCCAGAGGGGGAGATAGGTGCTGTGGTCAGCTGGCCAGCTTAATAAAAGCTCTTAAATTTAAATTCTGAGTTGATGGTCTATCTCGCTGAGCCAACCCATAACACACTGGCACTCATAAAAAGAGAAAATAAGAATTATTAGATAAAACCAGTGATTATCCAAAAATACCAGAGCATGTTACGTTAGGAGGAGATAAGAAAGAAAGATTAGTGTTAAGGAGAATTCAGCAGGGTGTTATTTGAATTCCTTGGAGCAGGTTGCTCAGCCAGGTCTGCTGTCTTCTTGAGGGTGATCTGCAGGGGGTGTTTCTGGTCTGAGGTCACCTTCCACTCAGACTGGATGTCACTTGGCTGGTGGGCGGCTTTCACCCAGGAGTGGTGGATCCAGGTATTTAGTCCTACAACTTTAAGAGCTGTGGGGGTGGTTAATATGACTGGATAGGGTCCCTTCCAGGTAGGCTTGAGGAACTCCTTTTTCCAATCATTTACCCAAACCTGGTCTCCAGGTTTATAACAATGTACAGCTGCTCCTAGAGAGATGGGTAGTCAGTCAGTAACCCACCTGTGGACCTCAAAGACAATTTTCCCAAGTCCTTGTAGTTGTTTCTGGATTTCTAAGTTCCCTATTTCCCTCAAATCTCCCTTTGGCCAAATTAAGAGAGGGGGTCTACAATATTAAATTCCAAAGGGAGAAAAACCTACCCTGGCCCTTGGGACATAGTGTACCTGCAGGAGTACAAGAGGCAAGATATCTGTCCAGGGTAAGGTTGTCTCCTGGCATAGCTTAGCTATAGCCTGTTTTAGAGTCCGGTTCATGCGCTCCACTTTCCCTGAACTCTGAGGCCTGTAAGCTGTATGTAAATTCCATTTAATTCCTAAAGCCTTGGCTACCTGTTGTACTATTTCTGCTACAAAGGCTGGGCCATTATCGGACCCTATGGTCAGAGGCATTCCATACTGTGGAATTATATCCTTCAGCAATGCTTTAGTGACTTCTCTCACCTTTTCAGTGCGAGTGGGATATGCCTCGACCCAACCTGAAAAGGTGAAAACAAAGACTAGCAGGTATTTATTCCCTCTTCTAGGCCCTATTTTTGTAAAATCTACTTCTATGTCTTCAAAAGGAGCTTTCCCACAGCACTGAACTCCTTTCAGTCCCACAGGACCCTGCTTAGCATTGTTCTGAGCACAGAGGAGGCAATGCTGAGAAACTGAGGCACACAAGGAGGGTAGATGGGCAATTAGGTAGTACCTGCCTAAGAAAGCTTCTAGGGCAGCATTTCCTAAATGAGTGAGTTCATGCAACTGAAGGACTACCTTATAGGCTAACTATTCTGGGACATAGACCCTATGATCTGGGAGTATCCACTAGCCTTTCATTGTCCTCTTGCCCCCTTCGTTCTGGGTCCATTTCCCTCTTGAGGAGTGTATTTTGGAGGGTCAGGTAATTCAGGGGCCAACATGATCCATGCTGGCACTGCTTGTTCTTTAGCAGACAGCTTGGCTGCGGCGTCAGCATGCTGGTTTCCTTCTGATACTGAGTCTTTCCCTTTCTGGTGACCTATGCAATGGATGACGGCGATTTCCTTAGGCTCCCAGACTGTTTCTAGTAACTATAAAATCTCATTCTGATTTTTGATTCCTTTTCTTCTTGCTGTCAAGTGCCCCCTTTTCTTATATATGGCCCCATGGACATGCAGGTAGCAGAGGCATAGCATGAGTCAGTGTAGATGTTGGCACACTTATTCTTACTGAGTTCTAGGGCTCTTACCAGGGCCCAAAGATCTTCCCTCTGCACTGACCACCCTTCAGGCAGCGCCTGTGCTTCAATTGTCTCAAAGTCTGATACCACTGCATACCCAGCTCATCTTTTTCCT
This sequence comes from Myotis pilosus, assembly GCA_036010255.1. Classification (NCBI taxonomy): domain Eukaryota; kingdom Metazoa; phylum Chordata; class Mammalia; order Chiroptera; family Vespertilionidae; genus Myotis; species Myotis pilosus. The sequence continues at coordinate 816,010 of JASKON010000045.1, forward strand.
TCATCTAAGAAGCTACTGTTATCTGAGAACAATACTAAGTGCGGATTCTTTAGGGGCTTATCTGTTAGATCTGGCAGGCTGGAGTACACCTCCTCTAGGACTTGCAGGCAATCATGCTCAGGGGCCCCCTCAGCAATGGGTATAAAGGTAGCAGGATTAAGAGTTCTTACTGCTTCTAGTCGTACCCTTGGATTTTCACATAACAGTGCTTGGTATTGAGTCATCTGAGCATGAGTCAGCCAGTGCTGCCCCTTAGCTTCAATTAGGGTAATAACAGAATGAGGTACTTTTACATTTAAGTTTTGTCCTAGGGTAATTTTATCTGCTTCTTTGACTGATAATGCCATGGTTGCAAGGGCCCTGAGACACGGGGACCACCTGGAGGCAACTGGGTCAATCTTTGGAGAGATAGGCTACTAGTCTTTGCCAGGGTCCAAACTCCTGGGTTAGAACTCCTAGGGCTACCCCACTGTTCTCATATATGAAGAGATTAAAGTCCCATGTCACAGGTGTCACATCTGGTAGCCCTAGTGCTGGGGCCTCAGTGAGCTTTGCCTTTATGCTGATGAAAGCTATCTCCTGCTCAGGGCCCCATTCAATGGGTGCCTTCTCTTCCCCTTTTAAAGCTTCATAGAGAGGCTTGGCCAGGTCTGAAAACCCTGGGATCCTGCTGCTCCCAAGAATTTTCAAATCTGCCGCCGGGTGCTAGGGACTGGGATGACACATACTGCCTGATTTCTTTCAGTTCCTAGCCTTTGTTTCCCTTGGGTGATTCGGATGCCTAGATACTTGAATTCTTTCTGACAGATTTGTGCCTTTTTATTGGACACCCTGTAACCTGTCTCAGTTAAGAATCTCAGAAGGGTTTGTATTCCTTCCCAGCACTGAGCTTGCATGGAGCTAGCCTAAGAGGTCATCTACATATTGAAGTAGAATGCACCCCAAGCCCTGTCCTGGGGACTTAGACAGATCAGATGCTAGTGCTCCACTAAAGAGAGTAGGGGAGTTCTTGAATCCTTGTGGAAGTCTGCTCCAGGTGAACTGGTCCTTGACCCCCATAGTTGAGTTTTCCCACTCAAAAGCAAAAAGTGGCTGGCTGAAGGGGATAATCAGAGGCTGGAAAAGGCATCTTTCAGATCTAGGCATGTAAACCATTCCGCTTCTGATAGCATGAGTCCTAGAAGCATGTAGGGGTTTGGCAGCACTGAATGCAAGGTTATAACACCCTATTAACAGCCCTAAAATCCTGTATAGGATGGTAGTCATTAGTCCCAGGCTTTTTAACAGGTATGAGGGGAGTATTCCATGGTGGCTGGCATTTTTTAAGGAGTCCCCACTGAAGTAGCCGGTCTAAGTGGACCTGAATTCCAAGGCATGCTTCCCTTGAAATTGGATATTGGTGGATTTTGACAGGCCATGCCCTAGGCTTTAAATCAATTTGTATTGGGCATGGTCTTTGGCCAGGCCAGGGGGATTTACTTCTGCACAGACCAGTGGAAATTCTTCCTCAAATTCAGGCTCTAAAGGTGAGGCCTTTGACTGAGGGGCATAAAGTCTCCATTTTCCCCGCTGGTGCACTGCTAAGGACAGGATCATTGGAGAAGTCTCCTCACCTAGGCACAGCTGTGCTGAGCTATCTGGGGCAAAGGTGACCTCTGCCCCCATTTTGGCTAAAAGGTCTCTACCTATCAGATGTACTGGATAATCTGGCAAGTACAGGAATTCATAATTTACTCAGTGGCCGCCAAGTTGCATCTGCGAGGCCGACAGAATGGTCTATGAGTCTGGTCTCCAGTAGCTCCAATAATGGTGACTTTCTTTCCCGAGAGAGGTGCTACTTTCTGTGTGACTACTGAGTGCTCTGCTCCCATATCAACCATAAAGTCCACAGTCTGGCCCCCAATTTTCATTCTGACCTTGGGCTCGTGGGGGCCCAGCTGAAAAGAGCTCGGTCTGTCTCAGTCCGAGTCAGCTGCCGCTAGTCCAATAAGGTCTGCTTCAGGTGGTTCTGGTTGATAGCGACTGGGTAGAAAAGAGGGCCCTGTTTTCTTGCTTTGCTGTTTGGGACATTCATTTTTCCAGTGCCATGATTCCTTACAATGGGCACACTGGTCCCATCTCAGGCTTGCTCTTCCTTTCCCCCATGATCTGTTTTCTTGCTTCCCTTTTTGGGCTGTCTGGGGGCCTGAACCTCTGAAAGCCACTGCTATTACATTGGTCCTTCTTTGTATTCTCTTTTCTTTCTCCTTTCTTGCTGCCCTGTCTCAGTTGGTTAAAACCTTGTTTGTTATCTCTAGCAGTTCATTAGCATTTTTTCCTGCAAACCCTTCTGTAATTTTTTCCTGATACCAGGCTGGCCTTGGCCTACAAAAGCAGCATTTACCATGGTTTGAGTGTCCAGGGCCTCAGGTCTAAAGAGGGTGTAGATACAGTATGCCTCACATAGTCTCTCATAGAAAGCTGCTGGACTTTCATCAGGCTTCTGGAAAACCTCAGAAATTTTAGCCATATTGGTGGGCTTCTTGGCTCCGGCCCTGACCCCCTGGAGGAAAGCCAGCTGATATCTTTCTAGCCTGGTCTTTCCATCTTCTGAGTTCAGGGACCAATTGGGTTCCTCATCTGGGAGGGCCTCCCTTGCTCATCTGTCTGTATCTAATGTCCCTGCTAGGGCCTGGGTCTGGAGCCACTTCAGAGACTCTGTAATTACTCTCATGAGCTCCTCAGTGTTAAACAATGCAAAAAGGAGCTGCTTGCAGTCCACCCAGGTGAGCTTCTGTGTCTGAAAATAATTTCTAGGAGATCTACCATGGCCTGATGTTTTTCAGAATAAGCTGGTGTGTGTTGCTTCCAATTCAGAATGTCACTTGTGGTAAAGAGCTGATAATAATTGACTGGCCCTCCCTCCTTCAAGGTCCCATCTTTACCAAGCACTTGGGCACCCTGAATCTCCCTGAGAGGCATCTGGCATGCCGGTTGTGGTTTCGGCCCTTGAGCAGCTGAATGCAAGTGCTGCCCAACTGTCTCTGAAGAGCCTGGTTGAGGAGAGATGGAGTGTGGTGGTGTTTTTAGACTTTCCGGACCTTCCAGGCTAGCAGGGGGAGCACTTGGTGCTGCCTGTGGGTCATATGGAGGTGGTAAAACTGGTGGGACTTCCTCAGGGGATTCCTGTAGTATAGGGGGCTGACCTTCCTTCTGAGGGTCCTGCTCTTTTTCTCCTGTCTGCCTCTCCTTAGCCTGCTCCTGCCCTGCCTGCCTCTTTAATCCTGCTACTAAAACCTTACTCTGTCCCTTCTTACACTCACAGAACCGGGCCTAAGTTTTGAGCAATTTCTAACCAGCTGTCTAGGTAGGGAAAATGATCTAGGTGTCTAGGGTCTCCTGTGACTACATTCCAGACCATCCTGACCAATCTTTCATCTAAAGAGCCTTCCGAGGGCCAGCTGACCCCGAAGGCTGGCCATTCTATTTCACAGAATTTCCTCAGTGTTTCAGAATTCATTTTAATATCGTAATCCCCATTGAATCTCTTTTAAAAATTTTTCAACATGCTATTGAGAAAAGTGAGTTTACTCTGCCCCGACCCCATGATTATCAGTGATGCGAGACAGACAAGGGAGAGGTGACCTGTTTTCACAGGTCCTCACTCAGATACCAGTCTGGCCGCATCCCTTGGGAGCTTAGATTTGTCTTAGCTAAGGTGCACCCATATAAACCCCGGGCCTGATCACCTCTGATTGAGGGTGAGTCACCATTATGCCGTATGACAAATCATGGAACCGTAGGTTGGGGCCCACTCTGACTCTGTAACAGTAGTCATGGAGACACACAAAGGAGAGGAGAGGGCAGGCCATTTCCTTCCACACTCACACACTTTCACCAGATATTCACTCAGAGTTTAAACAATCCACCCAATTCCTGACTAATTGCCTGGAAGCTGTATGTCTTCCAGGGAGGTGATCAAGCTACCCCTCCCACTCACTTGGAGTGAGACTGACTGACTAGGGCCCCTACCTTACTGATTCTGTTGACAGGCCCAGAAGTGTCTGTCCACTCTCTCCATATGCTGGCCAGGTCCTGGGCTGAGGTCTGGGAGCATGCAGGGTCCCCTGGTTTAATTATGCTAAGATCAGCAGCGCACACACCTTCAGGAGGCATGTCCAGTGTCCCCGGGCCCCAAACTTGGTCCACTCACCAGAGGCCAAAAGGCCAAGCATGGGTTGGTTTTCCCCAGTATTTCAGGGAATCAATAATGTTACAGAGAACTGGAGTAAATCAAGCAATGCTCAGAGAGTTTGGAGTCACACTTTATTATTACTCGTGGGCCCAGAGAAAAATGCCTTTCAAATTCTAGGAAAAGCTACAAGCAGAAATTCCCTTTTTATTAAAGAGCCAGGCCTGTGTGTGTTTAGTGGTTATCTTGCTGGTGGCCTTGAAAACAACACAGTTCTATCCAATTAAAAAATACACCTGGCATGGCATTGAGAGTATGGGCATATCTAGTCTCTGGCCTACAAGGTCAGACAGCTAAGTATATCTTCCTCATTATTCAAGCAGGCTAAAGCAGGCTAGAAAGCAAAGTTATTTTTTTAGAATAAGAAGCCTTCTAAAAATAGCTGAGAATTCCAAACAGTAGTTTTACAAAATAGGGGTTAGCCTTCTCATCATCACTTATGTGTGCCCACTTCCAAAGCATTTTGATTGCAGCCTAGAGCAGCCCGGCCCCCATTACACACTGACTCTCACCTCCTTCTCCTCTCAGCCCCTGAAAACTCCTCATTTCTGTGTTTCTTTTAAACCAGGACCCAGCATCTCTGAGCCAGCAGCCTGGGGAGGTGCGAGCCTGGGCCTGAGGCTGAGCAGAGACCCTGCCAAAATCCTGCTCAACTTCAAGAGGAACCACCTCTGCTGGACATGTGTCCTGCGATCCTCAAGGGACAGGAAGCTTATCTTCCTAAAACACAGGATCTCATTACTGCCAGGGCTGATGCAGACCCTGAGCGAAGGATGAATGACTACTCTGACACTTGTTTCTGTGAAAGAGAGGGCTAAGGGGATGCCTGGCTAGAGAAACAAAACAGGCCCATTTGGCTGCCTCCTTATGCTTTTATTGTAACAAAGGCTTGAACTAAAATTCACTATTAGATGCTATCAGCAGGGCAAGCATCCTTGAGTTGACGGGTGTCTGCAGTGTCCTTTAAGCAAGGATGTCTGCAGACTAAGCATAAAGATTCCAGTAAACACCTGGGGGCTCAGACTTGTTTAGAAAAGTCAGGAAATGGGCGGTTGACTTTAGCCAACTTCCAGAAAGGTTCCAACCTTTTGGAACTTCCTCCTTACAAACTTTCCAACCAAGTCCGGAGCTTCCCCACATGTTACCAAACACAAGAGTCACTGCTCTGCCTGGCCCCTCCTCCCGCCTCTGCTCTCCTGGGATGGGCTCTGTTTTCTCTATTGTGGGTGGATTTCAGGGGTGGTTGGTCTTCTCCCTTCTTATTCTCTGTTTTTTCAAAAGGAGTCACTGAGCAGAAGGGCCAGAAGCCAAATGGTTGCATAGGCAGCTCCAAACTCTTGTTCCTTTACAAAAAACAACAACAACAAAAACTGAAACGATCAGAACTGGCATTTGTTGGACTCTTGAAAGCTGTCAAAGATCTTCAGCAACTGAGCGAACACTGAGTCAAGTACATCCTACTCTAAAAGAGAAGGAGCCTGGCCCGTGTGGCTCAGGGGTTGAGTGTCAACCCAGCAACCAAGAAGTCACCAGATTTATTCCTGGTCCAAGCACATGCCTGGGGTGCAGGCTCAATCCCCAGTAGGGGGCGTGCAGGAGTCAGTCCAGCCATGATTCTCTATCATAGATGTTTTTACCTCTCACTCCCACTCCCTTCCTCTCTCAAAAATTTAAAAAAAAAATTGTTCCTTTTTTGTTAATCCTCATCTGAAGATATTTTTCTGTTGATTTTTAGGGAGAATGGAAGAGAAGCAAAAACAAAGAGAAACATTGATATGAGAGAAACACATTGATTGGTTGCCTCCTGCATGAGACCTGAGTAGGGCATATACTAGGGAGGAGCCCACAACCCAAGTACCTGCCCTTGACCAGGAATCAAACCCTAGGCTCCTGGTACAAGAGCCACACAAGCCAGGGATCCATTTATTTATTTATTTTTTAACGATGAAAATTCTCCCATTTTGAGAGGCTGGGAAAACAGGACTTTCATAAACTAATGGCAGGGAAGATGAGTGAAACCTGTGGTTTCGGGAAGGGAGCTGCGTGCTTGTGTCAGTGACCACAGTTTAGAGACAAAGACTGTGGCCACAACATCCAGCCCAGCCTTGCTGGCCTTGTCATATGTATATGTTGGAGTTTTGTGGAAGAAATGATTGGGGAAAATAACAAAGAGAATATATCAGTCTCAAAATAAAAGTATAATCCGATGGAAATTCTTATCCTCCCAATAAACCCCTGAAAGACAAAATGGCCCATGGCGGGTGAAGAAGAGCAAGAGGAAGCCCCATTCACAGTACCTCTTAGGGCATCACCACTAGGTCCTCATCAACCCCAAGGATGGAGGACTCTCAATCCTGGAAGCTGCCCCCAAAGGAATGGGGTCAGGATGACTGGGTCTCAGGAAAGGAGTGTTAATGTAAAAAACCATTGAAACCTGTAAATAGTTTTTGTGAGTTTATTTGAGCCAAACGGTTGACATATCCGGAAGCAGAACCTCAACGAATTGAGATAATGTTCTGGAGAATGGCGGGTTACATCTGTATTTATACATTGCAATCAAAGGAAAGGGATGTGGATGGGTTACATGAAATTCATTGGTGATAGATTAAGGAGGTGGGATAAATCAAAGCAGGGAAAACCCTGGGATTGGGTAAAAAGTAAAATGATGGGCACATACTAAGGTGGGTGCAGGATCAATTAACATGATAATGAAGGAATTTGTGGTATCTGTCCTGGTGCCCAGGACATTAGGTTGTGCCCCAGGAGGTCCAGAAAAAAGGAAGTTACAAGTTACCCAGACATTGCAAGGGTATGTTATTATAGATGCAAAAATACAGACAGGCTCAGTTAAGGTAAAGGTTGACCTTGTCAGTGAAGATACGGCCCTATGACATAACTGCCCACCATAACTGCTTTTAGTCAAAGTTTAATTTCAGACCATCCTTTGTAGTGACTTTAGGTCTCTGAGTCTGCAAGAGTGCTATGCAGGCCTTCCCTGAGCTTGTCAGGCTAGCATGTAGCCCCTTTCATCCACAGGAGGAAGGGAGGGTGGATCAGGACAGGACCCCTTGTGGCCAGCATTCTTGAGTCCTTTACCATCTGGGGTTGCCCCTAAGATGACAAGGTCAGACATGCAGCCCAGGGTCCCAGCTGCACCCTTACATCCAGACTCCGTGCAAATGGGGCTCTCCTCCTGCTCATAAAAGAGGGCCCTTGCCAGGCATGTTGGCATGTTGGGGAGACACCCAGAACCCAAGTACCTGAGACAGGACACCAGCGACTCCACCATGGACTTGGTGCCAAGCTGCATTTTCCTCCTGATCATTTATCAAGGTCATTCTCAGGAGAGGGGAGCACTGAGACCTGTGCCTGTGCCTGTTCTTGCTTCCATGTGACTCTAAGTCCACCTTGTGTCTCTGTGTTTGCAGGTGTTGAGTGTGAGGTGCAGCTGGTGGAATCTGGGGGAGGCTTGGTGCAGCCTGGGGTGGGGGGTCTCTGAGACTCCTGTGCAGCTTCTGGATTCACCTCCAGTAGCTTCTGGATGCACTGGGTTCACCAGGCTCCAGGGAAGGGGCTGGAGTGGGTCTCAGACACGAGAGGTGATGGTGGTAGCACATATTATGCCGCCTCTGTGAAGGGCCAATTTACCATCTCCAGAGACAACCCCAAGAACAGGCTGTATCTGCAATTGAGCAGCCTGAGAGCTGAGGACACGGCGATGTATTACTCTACAGCAGACACACTGTGAAGGGAAGTCAGTGTGAGCCCAGACACATACCTCCCTGAGGGAGGCAGCAGGGCTGGGTACAGGGGGTGCTCAGGACACCAGGGGGCGCTCAGGGCCAATAAACCCAGGTTAGAGTTCAGAATCTGTTCCTGGAGGGGTTGTGAAGGGCTTCCTAGTGGGGGTCAATGCTTTCTTTCCTCCTGTTGTCCCTGGGGCAGTTCCTGCTTCCTTGTTTGTGTCTTTAATTAGATTCTCTGCAGGCAAAAAAGTAGGAGGTGGCTGTGTTTTCAGATCTGGTCTACTTCTCATCTGTGCCTTTCCTGTCACCAGGTCCCCGATGGTCCTGAAGTATGGTAGCAAACGTCTCAGGTAGAAACTGTAGTTTAACTTTAACCTTGCTGTTTGGTTTCTGTACTTATTTGCTTTGTTTAACAATAGAAAAGTTACTTTGATTTTCTGAATTTATGTATGCTATCCCAATTGATCTAATGCCCCATTGTTGGTGGTTTGAATATCCCATTGATTGTGATCTTACTGGTTTTAGAAAGCACATTTTTCTGTGCCTGGGAACGAGGACAGCACAATTATCCTAAATTGTCTCAGTGGCTCCAGATAACTTGTTTTTGTTGACTCAGTGGTCCTAAGACCCATGGCTCCAGGCAATGTATTTCCATTGATTCAGTGATCCGGAGACCCAAAACTATAATTTAACTCACTTGCTCAATTCTGCTTCTGTAAACTGCTTTTTTGCAAACCAGGTTCCTCATTCCAAACCCTGAGATGTAATAAGTACCTTTGTGATTTTTGCCTATATAAATCTGGTGTTGGGGCTAGGTAATTACTATGAGATTTGAGAGAGCAAAATGCCCCCTCATAGTCCCGGATTTGCAATAAATGTGACTCTTTAATTTGACTTCTTGAGACGTCCTTGTGTGATTCGTGGGGTATATTACAACAGTCGCTCTCAGGGTTGACAAGGAAAACATTGTAGGGATGCCTGTCCCCCACACTGAGATTGTCGTCCCCCACCCTCTTCATAATGCTTAGTGGGGAACTCAGAGTGCAGGCCCCAAACCTCACCTGAGAGTGATAAACCTCTCACTCTCCCCAGGGAGAAGCCCTTTGGGGGAGTTAGCCTCTTGCCTCTCACTGATATGGCTACACATGGAGGTTGAGGGTCCGACCTCTGTGAACACTGCCCCTCCATGAGCCTGGGAGGGAGACCCAGCTCTCAGGGTCTCCTGGAGTGAGGCAGGAAGGAGGCCCAGTGATGGGGCCTGTCACAGCCCTGCTGGACCTTGTTCCCCATGGGTTTCAGAACACAGTCCTGTGGAACATGTCCTAACACCTGTCCTGCTTCCCCTGGACAATCCACCTGGATCCTGAGAGCCTGCTGAAAGGAGACATGGTCCCCACCCACCTCTGCTATGCCACCAGGCTCCACAGACATCACTCCATCCTCACTCTCTGTCCTCTACTGTCCACATTCTCATCCCACCGGGCCTGCACAGGACATCCCATGTGGCTGTGCTCTGCCTTATACTTCCTGCCTGGTAGGTTTTGCCTAAAGGCACGCCCACATATACCCCTCATAACCATCTCCTGAGCCAGGCCCTCCTTGAGACGCCAGGGCCAAAATCACTCAGGTGGCCTGAAACCGGCCTCAGCCACTCTGCTGAGCCCATGTGCAGTGCCCACATGTGATGTCAGGCTGTGGGGCCTCACCTGTGTCAGATGGAGACACAGCTGACCACTGTCTTCTGAGCACCTCTAACAGATCACACCTGTGCTGAGGGAACCTCCTGGGGGCCCCTGAGCTGCAGACCATCATGGTGGACAAGCCCGTGGCCACTGGGGTCAGAGGGCAGTCAGGGAAAGGCTAGTGCCTGGTCACCTATAATGTTGTCAGTGTCCTACTGACCAGAGCCCAGGTACACAGGGAGCTCTGTGAATCCTAAAAGTGTAGGAACAGCCCAGCCAGTGAAGCTCAGGTGTTGAGCATTGACCTATGAACCAGGAGGTCACTGTTCCATTCCCAGACAGGGCATATGCCCGGGATGCAGGAAACATCCCCGGTGATGCATATGCTGGAGACAGCCAATCAATGATTCTCTGTCATCATTGATGTTTCTATCTCTATCTCCCTCTCTCTTCCTCTAAAATCAATAAGAAAAATACTTTAATAAATAAATAAATACATACAAATATTTCAATTTTGATTCCTTGTAGAATCATATATGCATGACAACTAACTGATCAATATTTTTCTCTCATAGCAATGTTTCTCGGTTGCCTTTACTTTCCATCTAAAAATCAAAGAAAACATCCTCAAAATATGATTTAAAAATGGAAGATCTATATCTATATATGTATCTGTATCTATGTCTACCAGTATATACATATCCATACCCACATCCATATCTATATCTACATCTATAGCTGTACCTATGCCTATATCTCTATCATCTCTATCTCTATCTCTATCTCTATCTCTATCTCTATCTCTATCTCTATCTCTATCTATTTCTATATCTATATCTATATCTATCTATATCATCTGTATCTATATCTATCAATATCCTTGGAAGAAGTGGCACATTGATTTTATCCCTATGGAGTCACTGATTATTCCCACATCCTACTTACTGACCACCTCCTACAGCACATCTCCTGCTGTAGAAAAAGGGGTCCCTCGACATGGTGACCAGGACCCCAAGAAGAGCCTGGTTCTCTGAGGGTACAGTCAGCACCCTCTTTCCAGGAGAAGACCCAGAAACTGGGACCTCCCCTCACCTCTTGACCTTCACATGTACAGACACTTCTCATATGCAAATTCCCACATGGCAACCACAGACACACAGTTGGCATGCACTTAAATTCAGGGCCTCCTCGCCCTTGAGAATACTTTTTGGGTAAATGCATGTTCAACTGCCTCCCACAACCACATGAAGTGTTCAACTAAAATAGAGAACAACCATCATTCTGTACTAGGGAGGTAAAGAAGAAAACACACGGAGACTGGTAGGAAGGGTGGAGGTGGGAAACGAGCTTGTTCAACATCCACATGTGGTGTGTGCTTAATCAGGAGGGATAACTCAGCAGTGGAGGCCTCCTGTGAGAATCAGAGTCCCAGCCCCACACAAGACCCCAACCCAGGGTTCTGGAGCTTGAAGAGAAGTCCTCATAATTTCAGGTTGTAAAAACCAGAAACGGTTATCACTGAGTGACATAGAGGCAGCTGGAGACCAAGGCTGCTCCTCTTAAAGGGCTGGCACAGGAACTTACAGGGTCCAACTTCCTCTGAGATCCATCTGTAGGAGGTGAAACTGGGGGATACAGGGACATACAGGGAAGAACTGGGTTGTCTGGCATTTAGGGCAGGAACTTGGGGTGGCTTTCACCCAGACAGGGCTTCTCCTAGGGAGTCATTGTTTCTGTGCTGGGACCTCCCCCATCACATAGCTGCCCCAAAGCCATATCTGAGGTTCCATCAGTGTGGCTCACACAGTTTGCTCTGCCCTGGTGATTCCCTGAGATCACACCCCATCCAAATTGCAGCCCCACCCAAGATGTTTGCAGCAGCTTTTCCATATGAATGGCTTGTCCTGGCTCAGGCTTCAAAGTCTCCTAAAATCTCACAAACAAGCAGCAGCTTGCATCAACATGCCCCAAACCTATCAATAAGAGGCCCAAGACCTAGCACTAGCATGAGCCTGCCTTGCTTCACAACTTGTCCTTGTCTGGGCACTTCCAAGTCCAATACAAGTAGCAACCATCTGCAGATCCCCCTGTAGCTCCTGGTTGGTGGCCCCAGGCAGTGACTGACTTTGCATCTTCCAGGAAGCCCTAGGCCAGTTCACCTGGAGGACAGCTTCAGACCACACAAGATTACAACTCCACACATCCAGGAAGAGGAGAAAGAGAAGAAGAAGAAGAAGAAGAAGAAGAAGAAGAAGAAGAAGAAGAAGAAGAAGAAGAAGAAGAAGAAGAAGGAGAAGAAGAAATGAACAAAGCCCTAGCCAGTTGGCTCAGTGGATAGAGTGTTGGCTTCTTGACTGAAGTTTTCCACATTCGATTCTGGTCAGGGGCACATGCCAGGGTTGTGGGTTCAGTCCCCAGTGGGGGGCATGCAGAAGGCAGCTGATCTATGATTCTTGGTCATCATTGATGTTTCTATCTCTGTCTCCCTCTCCCTTCCTCTCAAACATTAATGGAAATATAAAAAGATAAAAATAAAATATGAACAAAATAATGGCAATAGATACATATCTATCAACAACTGAATCTAAGAACCAAAACAATGAGCATGGACTCTAATGAACAAAATAAAATGATGAATAAAATAGAATTAGAGGTATGAAAAGATGGAACAGATTGACAATCTCAGAGGGAAAGGGGGAGGGAAGGGTAGAAAGTGATTAAACCAAAGAACATATATGCATATATGCATTACCTATGGACTCAGAAAGAAAGGTGGTGAAGTCCTTAGGAGTAGGGTGGAGGGGTAAGATGGGGGGGGGGAGTGAGACATCAGTAATACTCTCAATAGTAAATATTTTTTTTAAAAAATTAGTTAAGGAAAATCAATTAATATCAAGCAGAAGGAAGGAAAAATAAAGATAAACAGAAATTGATGAAATCAAAACAGGAAAATGATAGAGAAAAATGAATGATATCAATAGCTGAATCTTTGAAAAGATAAATAAAACTAATCAAGTGCTAACAAAACTGGTAAAGAGATAAATGACCAATATCAGAAATTAATTATGGGATATACATATTCCTGAGTGCATTCTAATGAGACTGGCATTCTTTGTGCAGTCAGTACAAAGAAATAGTAAACTACACACCGAAATCTGTTAACATATTTACTAAAATCCTTAACAAAATATTAGCAAATCTTACCAGCAATACAAAAAAGTAATACTGCATCTGGACAAAGCAGGAATTATCACAACAATTCAATGCTGATTCGATATTTTAAAAAATATTTTTACTGATTGCAGAGAGGATGGGAGAAGGAGAGAGAGATAGAAACCTCAAAGATGAGAGAGAATCATTGATCATCTGCTTCCTGCACGTGCCCTACTGGAGATACAGCCTCTAACCCGGGCATATGCCCTTGAATGCAATCAAACCATGGACCCTTCAGTCTGAAGGCCAACACATTATCCACTGAGCCCAACCAGCTAGAGTAAGCTGATTCAATATTTTAAAATTAACCAGCTGATTCCAATAGGTCATCTGTGTAAAGATGAAAATTCACATGGTCATAAAAATCAATATAAAATATGTGTGACAAAGCTAATTCATAATAAAAACACTTAGGGAACTTGGAATAAAAGGGCACTTTCTGAAACTGATCATGGGAGTCTTGTAGGTAAGGACACTTGTAGCTACTATCATACTTCATTGTGGGGAGTTAAATGATTCCCCCTCAGATGGGGACAAAGTAAAAAAGGTCCACTCTTACCACCTATATTCAACCTTGTACTTGACCTTTTTAGCAAGTGGAATAAGACAAGAAAAATACATAGAGACATTAAAATTTCAACAAAAGACACAAGGTGTCCATACTTGCATGTGACATATTTATCTATGAAAAAAAAAATCAAAAGAATCAACTTTAAAATCTCTGAGAATTAATTCATGATTTTAGCAAAATCATGGTCAATACACAAAAATGATTCTATTTCTATACACTAGCCATGTGTAAATGTAACGCAAAATTAAAATATAGTATGGCCGGTGAGGCTCAGTGGTTGAAAATCAACCTAATAGCCAGGAGGTCATGGTTGGATACCTGGTCAGGGCACATGCCTGTGTTGCAGGCTTGATCTCCTTTGTGGGGTAAGCAGGTGTCAGCCAATGAATCAATGAGTCTCTCTCATCATTGATGTTTCTATCTCTCTCTCCCTCTCCCCCCCCCTCTGAAATCAATTATATATGTATCCCATATAATAAAGAGGTAATATACAAATTGACCATCATGCCCTTGCACAAGATGGCCGCCCTCATGTGGTCACAAGATGGATGACCATATGGTCACAAGATTGCCACCACAAGATGGCCAGCAGGGTAGGGCAGTTGGGGGTGACTGTGCCTTCAGGGGATGGAGGACAGTTGAGGGGGACCAGGTCGGCAGTGAAGGGTAGTTAGGAGTGACCGAATTGGCAGGTGTGGGCAGTTGGGGGCGACAAGGCCAGCAGGGGAGGCTCTACCATGGACTTGGTGCCAAGCTGGGTTTTCCTCCTGATCATTCTTCAAGGTCGTTCTCAGGAGAGGGGAGCACTGAGACCCGTGCCTGTGCCTGTTGTTGCTTCCATGTGATTCTCAGTCCACCTTGTGTCTCTGTGTTTGCAGGTGTCCAGTGTGAAGTGCAGCTGGTGGAGTCTGGGGGAGGCTTGGTGCCACCTGGCGGGCGGGTCTCTGAGACTCTCCTGTGCAGCCTCTGGATTCACCTTCAGTTACTATGAAATGGACTGGGTCTGCCAGACCCCAGGAGAGGGGCTGGAGTGGGTCTCATATATTAATCCTGATGGAAGTAGCACATCCTATGCCAACTCTGTGAAGGGACGATTCACCATCTCCAGAGACAACGCCAAGAACACACTGTATCTGCAAATGAACAGCCTGAGAGATGAGGACATGGCCCTGTATTACTGTGCAAGAGACACAGTGAGGGGAAGTCAGTGTGAGCCCAGACACAAAACTCCCTGAGGGAGGCAGCAGAGCTGAGCTGCAGGGGGCGCTCAGGCCACCAGGGGGCGATAAGGACCAGCAAACCATGGTCCCAACTCAGAAGCTCTCCCTGGAGGGGTTGTGAGGGCTTCCTATTGGGGTCTATGATTTCTTCCCTCCTGTTGTCCTTGGGGCAGTTCCTGCTTCCTTCTTTGTGTCTATATTTAGATTTGCTGCTGACAAAAAAGTAGGAGGTGGCTGTGTTTTCAGATCTGGTCGACTTCTCATCTTGGCTCTTCTTTTCACCACACCCCTGATGGTCACTCTCTGGGCTGGCAAGGAAAACATTGTAGGGATTTCTGTCCTCCCACTGAGAGCTATGTCCCCCAGCCTCCAACACAGAGGGGGAATGCAGAGTTCAGGCCCCAAACCTCACCTGAATGTGATCAGCCCCTTTTTCTGCCACTGGGAGGACCCTTTTGGGGCAGTTAGCTGCTTGCCTCTCACTGACATGGCTGCACATGGAGGTTTAGGTTCCAACCCCTATGTGCTGCTGGCTCTGTGAACCTGAAAAGAGGACCTAGGGCTCAGGGTGTCTTGGGATGGAGGCAAGATGGAGGTCCAGTGACAGGGCCTGTCACAGCCCTGCTGGGCCCGGTTCAACATGTATCTCAGAACCCAATCCCCAAGGACATGCCCCAACACCTGTCCCGCTTCCTCTAGTGCAGTGGTTCTCATCCTGTGGGTTGCGACCCCTTTGGCTGTCGAAAGACCCTTTCACAAGGGTCGCCTAAGACCATCCTGCATATCAGATATTTACATTACGATACATAACAGTAGCAACATTACAGTTATGAAGTAGAAATGAAAATAATTTTATGGTTGGGTCACAACATGAGGAACTGTATTTAAAGGACCAGAAGGTGGAGAACCACTGCTCTAGAGAATCCATCTGGATCCTGAGAACCTGCTGAAAAGAAATATGGTCCCCACCCAACTCTGCTGTGCCTCCAGGCTCCGCAGGCACCACCCCATCCTCACCCTCTGTCCTCTACTGCCCACATTCTGACCCCATCAGGCCTGCACAGGACGTCCCCTGTGGCTACACTCTGTCCTCTCCTTCCCACCCTGGTAGTTTTTGCCTTAAATGCACCCCCATGACATCCCCTCATGCCCATTTCCTGTGCCAGTCCCTCCCTGAGAGGCAAGGGCCAGGGTGACTCAGGCATATAGATAGAACTTCTTCACCTTTAGTGGGCTTCACAAAAGCCCGATAGGTTGGGATGGGGGCCGTGAGACCACACCTAAAAGCCTGGCTTGTCAACAGGGCTGATAACCCCCTCCAGGAGTTGTGTACTTTTCATGGTTTTTGGCCTCTGTAAAATGTGAGTATTTAGGTAAGAAGGTCTTGCAAAACTAGATAATTAAGGAAGGGGCAATGACTAGACTATAGATTAACAGGAATGTGCATTAGGGATACTGATTAACTAGTTACAGAGTCAGGCTGCTGCTTACACCCCCCAAAAAACTTAGTTTCTTCATCAAGCACATGTGCAGTGCCCACATGTGATGTCAGGCTGTGGGGGCCGCACCTGTGTCAGGTGGAAACACAGCTGACCACTGAACTCAGAGCACCTCCAACAGCTCACAGCTGTGCTGAGGGAAACTCCAGGGGGCCTGTGAGCTTCTTATCATCATAGTGGACAAGCTCATGGACACTGGAGTCAGAGGGCAGTTAGGGAAGGGCTGGTGCCTGGTCACCTATAATGTTGCCAACATCCCCCTGACCAGAGCCCAGGTACACAGGGAGCTGTGTGAATCCTAAAAGTGCAGGAGCAGCCCGCCTGGCTCTGTGGTTAGGCATCAATCTATGAACTAGGAGGTCACTGTTCAATTCCCAGTGTGGGCACCTAATCAGGTTGTGGGCTCCATCCCCAGTAGGGGGCATGCAGGAAGCAGCTGATCAATTATTATCTCATTATTGATGTTTCTCTCTCTCCCTCTCCATTCCTCTCTGAAATCAATAAAAATAATTTATATTTTTAAAAGGGATCAATAAAAATATTAAATGTCTCTTGAAAAACTATCATAACCAGAGGACAAAGTAATGAGGACTATAAAATGCTGAAGGAAAATTGAAAAGATATCAAGGTAGAATTCTAAACTAACTGAAATATATTTCAAAACTGGCCCTAGCTTTTTGGCTCAGTGGATTCAGCCTCGGTCTGCAACTGGAAGGGTCCTGGGTTTGATTCCGGTCAGGGGCATGTACCTCAGTTGCAGGATGCTCCCTGGCCAGAGCCCTGGTTGGGGCCTGTACAGGAGGCAACAAATCCATGTGTTTCTGTGACATTGATACTTCTCTCTGTCTTTGCCTCTCTCTTTCACTCTCTCTAAAAATCAATGGAAAAATATCTTCAGATGACAATTAAAAACAAACAAACAAGCAAACGAAACAAAAGGGACTGAAGCCCAGCTGGTGTGGTTCAGTGGTTGAGCCTTGACATATGATTCCATTCCTGGCCAGGGGACATGCCCAGATTTCAGTCTTGATCCTCAGTAGGGGGCATGCAGGAGGCAGCCAATCAATGATTTTCTCTCATCATTGATGTTTCTCTCTCCCTCTTCCTCTCCGCTCCTGTCAATAAAAACATATTTAAATAAATAAATAAATGAAATGATTGCTGATTTGATTCTCAGTCCTTGCACATACAGGAGGTAACTGATCAATATTTCTCTCATACATCAATATATCTCTCTCACTCCCTGTCCCCTTTTTTTCACTCTAAAATTCCATGAACATATTCTCAGGTGAAGATAAAGAAAAGAAGATATATATCTATGCCACCTGTCTATACCATGGGAGCAGAGGCACTTTGATTTTATCCCTAAAGAGTCACCGATTGTTCTAACATCCTACTTCCTGACCACCTCCTGCAGCACATCACCTGCTGTGGAGGAAGAGGTCCCTGGGCATGGTGACCAGGACCCCAAGGAGGGCCTGTTTCTCTGAGGGCACAGTCAGCCCCTCCTTCCAGGAGAAGCCCCAGAGACAGGGAGCTCCCCTCACTCTTGCCCTTTGTAAGTGCAGACACCTCCCATATGCAAATGCCCACATGACAACCACACACACACACAATTGGTGTCCACTTAAATTCAGGGCCTCCTCACCCTGGAGAATACTTTCTAGGGGATGAGCACCTCACCTGAAAGACATGACTCCCATGTGGCTCTTCCTCTTCCTGCTGTCAGCTCCCAGATGTGAGTCACTCAGGGCTTTGAAGTGAAGAGATGGGGATCCTGCATCTGAGCCCAGGACTCACTGTGTTCACTCTGTCCCAGGTGTCCTCTCCCAGGTGCAGCTGCAGGAGTCAGGCCCAGGACTGGTGATGCCCTCACAGAGCCTCTCCCTCACCTGCACTGTCTCTGGATTCTCCATCACCAGTGGTTACTGCTTGAGCTGGATCCACCAGCCACCAGGGAAGGGGCCGGAGTGGATGGGGCACACACGTTATAATGGAAATACTTGCTACAGCCCCTCCGTTAAGAGCCAAACCTCTATCTTCAGAGACACGTCCAAGAACCAGTTCTCCCTGTAGCTGAGCTCCCTGACCACCGAGGACATGGCTGTGTATTACTGTGTGAGACACAGTGAGGGGAAGTCAGTGTGAATCCAGACACAAACTTATCTGAGGGAGACAGCAGGGCTGGGCTGCACGGGGAGCTCAGGATACCAGTGGGCACTCAGGACCCACAGCACAGAGAACAGCCTCAGAAGGGGCAGAGGGAGGTGGGAAGGAAGGACCTTCTTGTTGGGCACAGGGATTTCCTCTCAAGCTCTCAGCTGCATCCAGGGATGGTTCTTGCTCTGTCTCTGTGGCTCTAACTTCCCACATTCTCACTGCAGACACCAGAGGAGGAGGTCACACTGCTGTTGGCAGTTGACATATGGGCAGTGACTGGGGAATCTCCTCACCATGTTCTGTATTTTCTGCTTTTCTTTCTGGACACAGGCCCTAGGCTTGTGGTTGGAAACTTTCCCACCAAGAGAGACCCCAGCTCAGCCCAGGCAGCTGAGTGCTGAGCTCAGGGTGTGACCCACATGCCCACCTTTCCCCATTGAGGCCCTTCCTACTGACAATCCAACAGAAACTAAAATGTGTGCACATCCCACAGACAGTGGAAGCTGGATGAAACCCATCTGAATGGTGCAATGAGCCCCTTAGAGCTACTCCCTGGTCATCTCACCTGTACAGGTGCCAGGCTTTTGCTGTTTCTGGTACCACAGAAGCAGGAAATGAGCTCAGCTCTCTTCGTAAAAGATTCACACGAGCACTGCTATGAGATGATACCAGAGTGCCTATCCCGTGTAGTGTAGTTTAATAGGGAATTTTAATACAAAGGTTCATTGGAAATCATCTCATTTCAACAAGCAGCTGACATGAGAAATCAAATATCTTAGTGAAGGAGACAGATATACAGTTTTTCATTCTTTTTTACTTAAAATCATGGGCTAAGCATTGACATTTCATAATTATGGCATTGAGTTCTCTGTAGATTACTCCTTTGAAGCCTCAGAGGAGATAATAACCCAGGTTGAGGCTGCTTGTTGGGCATCTTGATCTATCACAACATTTCCTACCCTCCATGTTATAGGTGTTGTAGTGGCTTCAACCTCACCTCACTCACATCTGCAGGATGGAGGAGAGCTCCCACGCTTCCATCCTTGCTCCTTTAATGAGTTCCAGGATCCAGGAGAACCCACTTTTTCTGCACAGCACCCCTAAGTCATGCACTGCTCCCCTGAACTCTGTGTGTCTTCCCTGGGCCCCTTCTGACTGACAGCTTTGGTGACTGCCAAATCTCCTGCCATGTGGGTGAGTTTACATCAGAAAGAGCAATTCTGTAGGAAACTCACTTTATTTAGCAAGTGCTGGTTCCAGCCTCCAGTTATAATACTGCTGTGTGATCCATCAGGTGCTATTAGGTCAAGACTCTCCCTAGGAGTCTCTAATAAACTGAAGGTGTGAACTGTGTCATCCCTGATGGCGGTAAAACAATTACCTCCCATTCTTGGAGTTCAGCCGTGACACCTGTCTGTCTGGGATGCACCACACAGTATGTGGCCTCACCTGGAAGCTGAAACTTGAGTTACTTTTCATGGGCAGTTTCCCAGCAGTGCTGCCCTCTGGTTCCAGACCCTGCTCTAGCTCCTGTGGCTGCCACAGCCTATCCTCATGGACAGTAGAGGCTCAGCATTTTCTGGGGAATTCTTCATAAAATCAACCAAAATAAGAACCATTAAAAAAATACTGTTAAATTAGACTTGGTTAAAAATAAAGACTTTGTCCTGCCAAAGATTCCATTGAGCAGATGAAAACTCATACAAAAACATAAGAACTATAAGGAATATAGTTCCAAATCATATGTTTGTATTGAGAATGTATATATTACACATTAAGAATGTTATTTGTTATATAGGAGAGCCCAGTGCCCTCTGACCAGTGACCTCCCAGTGGTCAGCAAACCGCTGCTCATGAGCCACATGTGGCTCTTTGGCCCCTTGAGTGTGGCTTTTCCACAAAATACCATGTGTGGACGTGCACGTAAAGTGCGATTGAAACTTTGTGGTCCATGTCCAGAAGTCGGTTTTCGGCTTGGGCGAGTCTATTTAGAAGAAGTGGCCTTAGAAGAAGTGTGGGGTGTCGGTCGGTGGGCAAGAGGAGACGCATTGCAGGCGAGCCGCAGGATACGCAGCGCAGGGGAGGTACATTGTTTTGAGGTACATTCCCTGAGGTCGACCCTTCCCACTCTCCCATCCACATTCGTCTATCTGAAACAAGTATAAAAGACGAATGTGGATGGGAGAGTGGAAAGGGGTCGACCCAGCGGAAAGTACCTCAATCAGATTGAGGACGTTTTTAGCAAAGGCCAGCTTAGGAGTACCCTAATTAAGTTAATAACAATGTACCTACCTATATAGTTTAATTTTTAAAAATTTGGCTCTCAAAAGAAATTTCAATTTTGTATTGTTGACTTTTGGCTCTGTTGACTAATGAGTTTCCAGACCACTGTCCCGGGGGGAAGGTCAGAGGGAGGCTGGGAGTGAGGGATTCCTCTCAGAGTTGAAATTTCCTTTCTTGTGAGAAATTCTATGGAAGGAATTCTCTTAAATCACCTGTCTTTGGACCTTAACATCACTGCTAACACTAGACTGAGAAAAAGGGTCAATCTCCTTCCAACATATGAATAATCCTGAGTTGTACATATTCATAATCACTGCTTTTGTTTCAAATCTTTTCTCCACTTAAAGCCATGACTTTTTCTGATGTAACTACTTGGGGTCTCTGCAATAGGACATGGGCTTGCATAAATGAATAGTGTGCACAAGAAGCTGTAGACACAGTCACAAAATTTCCAACATCAAGAATAGCAAATGACTAATCTGTCAATGCTTGAGAGATAGTTTCTCAGATCAAAGTAACATCATATATTAGGATATACAAAAATATTGAGAATGGTGTCCTTTATGTTTATTTTTTGTACAACAGTAGGAATCCTATATAATAAAGAGCTAATATTCAAGTGGTCATCACACGCCTCATGCCATCGTGCCCTAATGGCTCAGACACTCAACACTGGAGAGAGAGAAATGAGGACCAGCCTGACACAAATGAGCTTGCGAGAGAGGAATGGGGAGAGCCAGGCTGCGGCCGAGGAAAAGTTCAATCCGCACACCCCATGATCGCCATGGTCCCGGGCACCAGTGGCTGCGCCTGTGGCCTGGGAGAGGGACAAACCACTCACCCTGCAATCCCAGGTGCCTGCAGCTGCGGTTTAAGCAAATACACCTGCCCATGGTCCCCTGCCACTAAGGCTGGCCCACGCAAAGATGGACTAGGTCCTGAGTGCCTGCAGGTGACCAGAAGGGGGGAATCCTGTGTCCTGGGTGCAGGGCAAGGCAGAGGTGGTTAGAGGCAATCAGGCCAGCAGGGTATCAGTTAGGACCAATCAGGCAGGCAGAGGGGTTAAAGGTGATAAGGCAGACAGGCAAGAAAATGGTTAGGAGCCAGTGGTCCCCGATTGCAAGAGGCAGTCAGACATCCCCTAAGGGGTCCCAGAGTGGAGAGGTTCCAGGCCGGTCTGAGGGAACCCCACACCCTTGCACAAATTTTGTGCACTGGGCCTCTAGTTATTTTTATAAAATTATATTTAAAAATTTGGAAATGTGGATACAATAAGATTTTGAGATTCAGAAATGGACTGAACAAATATTAATCCCTATTACACATGTTTGAAAGATGCATGAAAAGTTAAATGTGTAACTTACTCATCTGGTCCACCATTTCTTCTTATACTCAGAAACTTTAGTCCATTTTTTGACCTAATTCCAATGTGCTTCATGACCCAGGTGGTCCTCTGTCCCTGACTAACATGCTATTTGAGGACAAGGGAAGAGATGCCCCCACAGAGGACCCAGAATGACCAGAGAAACCTGACCTCAGGCCCTACACTTATAGGGAAGGCTCTGCCCACATGCAAATTTATATTCAAGCTTCAGGGTAAATCCACTCCTGGGCTATACAGGCTCACAGCTATTTCCTCACACAGGGCTGAGGTCTCTGGGAAGGCAGAGCTGTGGTCTAGAAGAAGATGAGGCTGCTGGGTCTTCTCCTGTGCCTGCTGACAGCCCACCAAGGTGAGAGTCTCAGGGGTCAGACAGAAGTCATGGGATGGCTGTGACTGCACATGACTGACAGCACTGATGCTCCTTGTCCCCAGGTGTCCTGTCCCAGGTGCAGCTGCATGTGTCGGGCCCAGGACTAGTGAAGCACTCGCAAGCCCTCTCCCTCACCTGCACTGTCTCTGGATTCTCCTTAATGAGCTATGGTGTGCACTGGACCCGCCAGGCTCCTGGAAAGGGCCTGGAGGGGATCGGGGTTATAGGGAGTGCTGGAGATGCATACTATAGCCCAACTTTGAAATCCCAATTCAGCATCAGCAGAGACACATCCAAGAGCCAAGTTTATTTATCACTGACCAGCCTGACAGCTGAGGACACTGCCAAGTATTACTGTGTGAGACACAGTGAGGGGAAGTCAGTGTGAGCCCAGACACAAACCTCCCCAAGGGAGGCAGCAAGGCTGGGCTGCAGGGGGCACTCTGGACACCAGGGGCGCTCAGGACTCAATGATCAGGTCAGGCAGCTCAGAAGCCGGTGAAGAGGAGGCTCTGCCTGGATCCTGTTGGAGTCTGGGTATCCTCTTCATGTGACATTGGCTGCTGGACCTTCTCAAGTCATGATTAGAGCACAGACAGCTTAGCAGTAAAGAGCTGGACAGTCCTGATGGAGAAGAGAGGCCGCGGGGTGTTCATTGCCCAGCCCCCTGCACACATAGATGATGGCTGTGGGCCCTGTGCAAGGACAGCAGGGTCCCACCCATAGAAGCTTCAGAGGCTGAGTCTGAGGATGCTCACACACCAGGGGATGAAATAACCTGTAGCTCTGACAGAACTTTGGTCCTGGGAGGCAGGGAGTCCTCTTCAGCAGGTGCAATTGCCTCAGGGAGCCGGGAGGGGGACTGGCTCAGGGTGAGCTATGTCAGGGAGTGAGGACTATGCAGGTTCCTGTGCTGGGCAGGGGCTGGAATGTATGGACCCCCTCCAGGGGCAGGGGAGAGACCACCAGGCTTCCTCACCCACATGTCCAGATGTGGGCAGAAGTGGACGAGGGAGGGCAAGGCTTGAAAGCTGCCAGACATCAGCACCGAACCTGGGGTGAGACTCCTATGTCCACCTAATAATTGCAATACTCAGTGAAGGGAGGAATTCATGCATTCACAGTGGACAGCAACCAGCGATGATCAACAAGTCAATAAGCACAAAGCAGGAGTGAGAGTGGGGTCTGGTTCTCACACTGAGTGAAGTTTTCACTGTCTGATCCTCCCCTTGTACAGGTCAGAGGTCAGCATTTGCTTCCAGAATTGCAAGTTCTAGAGCAGGGGTGGGCAAACTTTTTGACTCGAGGGCCACAATGCGTTCTTAAACTGGACCGGAGGGCCGCAACAAAAGCATGGATGGAGTGTTTGTGTGAACTAATATAAATTCAAAGTAAACATCATTACATAAAAGGGTACGGTCTTTTTTTTTTTTTTAACTTTTATTCATTTCAAAAGGGCCGGATCGGCCTGCAGGCCATAGTTTGCCCATGGCTGTTCTAGAGGGTTCTGAGCATCCTGAGTTACATGTCCTGCACTGGGGGTGGTTCTCCAAGGTGTGGATTCTGAATTGCTCCATGAGCTGTAAGGTATGAACTCATGGAATAATTGCAGTTTCACGATGAACTTGATTGTTAAAACACATGATCAGGCCTCTTCAGGGTGGTTCACAAGCCTTTTCTTCTGATATCTCATTATTAGGTAAATATAAGTTAAGTGATTTAGTACAAGATCCAACTGTTCTTCACTTTGATTTTCCCTCCATCTGTAGTCTTAGCTCATCATGAGCTCATAGGCCCTTTCCCAGAAAATCAGCCTCCAGAATCCCTTCCTCCCAGGATCTCAGGTGGACACTGGGAAGGCATGTCCCACAATGACTCTCTGTGACCAGGAGCAGGTACTCACCTGTCCATTGTGGACCCATCCACCAGGTGACCTGGGAGAGCAGCCTCACCTGACAGCTGACAATCCTGCTGCCTCCTCTCCTCCCAGTGCTGAGGTGTGTTCCCTGCTTCCTGAGGGGGATCTCCCAGGGGACTCCCAGCAACGCACCCCTACAGTCAAAAGGGTGACCCAGCCCCACCTCTGACTCTCCCTGGAGCAAGCCTGACCTTTTCCACCTACATATGAGTGTACAGACAAGAACACGGACACACCAGTGCCTGCTCTTCAATGTCTGTGTTTGTATCATGGGTGTATTTGATCAGTTTCCAAAGAAAGTCACACCCAGGCCCAGAATCCATGTGTGGTCCTTGCCCATGTCGTATGTACAGGGAGGAGGGACAAATGTGGTTTCATAGCAAAGAAAATCATCACAGTGTGTGAGTGTGTGTGTGTGTGTGTGTGTGTGTGTGTGTGTGTGTGTGTGTAATTTATTTAAAAAAAGTGCAGTGAGATTTGGTCACACAATGGGATGTGCAGATGGGACCTTCAATGAGAGGAACCTGAGTACAGAAGAGGCTACAGAGCCACCAAGAACTCTGGATGAGGGGAGGGTTGGCTGTGTTCATGCATCCGGGAACTCCAGGTAAGGACTCCTGCTGGCTTCATAAAGCCCTGGTTTGGAGTATCTGTGAAGAGCCATTGGAGCTAAGTAAGGCCAGTACACTCTGGCCAGAAGTGTCAAAATCACACAGTATCCCTGAGGGAGCAATCAGACTTCAGGGCACAGCCTTCACTATTGAACTAGAGCTGCTGAGAGGTCAATGCCCTGTGATCCCAGACAGGACACTCCCCTGCAGAGCCAGGGCTGGGCAGCGGGGGGCTCTCAGGACCCAGGAGCACAGGCTGCTGTCCCAGGAGCAGGTGCAGAGGGAGCTGAGCAGGGATTTCCTATAAGGCCTGGGGCTTCCTCTCTTCATACAAACAATCCAAACTGAAAGTTGCCCACAAATGCTGAGATGACTGTGAATATCCTGCTTTATCAGATTATTTACCTAACCCAATGATACATGAGAACCACACACTAGGGGGGTGTTTCTATGGCTTCAGGATACCTGAATTATAAGGGACTAGCTCAGGAATGGATTTATTACATCATTAGTGGCAGCATTTTGTAAGAAGACATTCAGGTATTAAAGCTCAGAGCAGGTCCATGTGGCCCCATGTCACCCAAAGTTGGGCTCACAATAAGAAGCTTGTCCTGTGGAGGCTGGTTCCTCAGTGGTAGGAGCCCTGTCTTCACAGAATCAGGGACCGGGCAGGGGACACAAATCCTCCTACAAGGATTAGGATTTGGTGAAACCTAGCTCTTGTTCTTTAAAAAGATAAACAATCTTGATGGTCAGTTAGCCAGACTCATCAAGAAACAAAGAGAGAGACCCCAAATAAATGAAATCAGACATGAATGTGGAGAAGTAACAACTGACACCACAGAAATACAAAGGATTTAAAAAAAATTACCATGAACAATGAAATGGAGAAGTTCCTAGAAAAACACAATCTTACAAAACTGAATCAGGATGAATCAGAAAACCTGCATAGGCCAATAACAACTGATGGGATAGAAGAAATAATCCAAACTCTCCTAGCAAATAAAGCCTGGATCTGTATATAGAAAATCCTAAAGACTTTAACAATCATTTAAAGAAGAAATTACACCTATATTTCTCAATCTATTCAAAAAATCCCAAGAGGAAGGAAAACATCCAAGCACTTTTTATGAGGCCAGCATTATCCAAATTTCAAAACCAGAGAAAGACACTACAAAAAAAGGAATTACAGGCCAATATTCCTAATGAACATAGATGCTAAGATCCCCCCCCCCCCAAATATTAGCACATCATCTCCAGCAATATATCAAAATGACCATACAACATGACCAATTGGAGTTTATTCCTGGATGAAAGGCTGGTACAATATCCACACATCAATAAATGTGATATATCATGTAAACAAATTGAAAGACAAAAATCACACAATGTATTACTAGGTGCAGAAAAGCATTCAATAAATTCCAACACCCATTTTTCTAAAATTCTCTCAGCAAAGTGGGAAATGAGGGAGCATATCTCAACATGATGAAGGATATATATGACAAACCTACAGTGAATATCATACTCAACAAACAAAAACTAAAACCATTTACCCTAAGAACAGGAGCAATACAGGGATGTCTGCGTTCACCACACTTATTTAATATGAACCTGGATGTCCTAGCCACAGTGATCAGACCAGAAGAAAGAAAAGTCATCCAAATTATAAAAGAGGAAATAAAACTCTCATTATTTCCAGATGACATGATATTATATGTAGAAAACCCTAAAGACTCCACCAAAAAACTACTATATCTAATAAACAAATTTGGCAATGTAGTAGGATACGAAATTAACACACAAAATCCGATGGTATTTTTATATACCAATAATGAACACTCAGAAAAAGGCACTAAAGAAACAACCACATTTACCATTGCAACGAAGAAATTAAAATACTTAGGAATAAACTTAACCTGTGAGGTAAAAGACTTGTACTCAGAAAACTACAGGTTGTTGAAGAAAGAGACAGAGGAAGAAATAGAAAAGTGGAAGAAAATACCATGTTCATGGATTGATACAATTGACATCATTAAACTGTCCATACATAAAGCAATCTATGGATTATGCAATCCATATGGCATATTTCACAGATCTAGACTCTCAGAGGGAAAGTGGGGGAGGGTGGTTGGGTGGGAAAAGATCAACCAAACAACTTATATGCACAAATGCATAGCCCATTGAAGCATACAATACTATGGTGAAGGTCTGGGGGGCGGGATGGTGGCTACAAGGGGTCAATGGGGAATCAACAGGGACATATGTAATACGTTCAAAACTAAAAACATAATTTTTTAAAAAGAATTAGAACTTGGACACTCATACTTCTAATTTGCATTGTCCCTTTGTCATCCATCTTCTCTCAGGAGGGGTTAAGACTCTCATTAATATGCAAAATAAATGAGGTGGACTAGGCTAAATATGGATAAGTCTGTGCCCTCAGTGTACCACACCTTCCCCTACAGAGGGGCTCACAGCAAAGCCCTCCCCATGGACTGGAGCTGGGGAACTTTCCTCCTGGTGGCTGTGGCTACAGATAAGGAGCTCCCTAGTCCCTGGTCCGAGGATGGGACCAGGGAGAGTCAAGGGGGATTTCCACCCACTTCTATCTCCTCTCCACAGGTATCCACTCCCAGGTGCAGCTGGTGCAGTCTGGGGCTGAGGTGAGGAAGCCTGGGGCCCCCGTGAAGGTCTCCTGCAAGGCTTTTGGATACACCTTCACCAGCTGCCGGATGTGCTGGGTGTGACAGGCCCCAGGACAGGGGCTTGAGTGGGTGGGGTGGGTTTACCCTAACAACGGAAACACAAAATATGCACAGAAGTTCCAAGGCAGAGTCACCATGACCAGAGAAATGTCCATGAGCACAGCCTACATGGAGCTCAGCAGCCTGAGAGCCCAGGACACAGCCATGTATTACTGTGCAAGAGACACAGAGTTAGGGGAAGTCAGTGTGAGCCCAGACATAAAGCTCCCTGAGGGAGAGGCTGTGAGCACCAGGGGCGTTCAGGTTCCCTGAACACAAGGACCTTCCCAGCAGCAGGTGCAGTTGGAAGTTTGGACTGGTTTCCTATGTGGGTTCCTCTTCGTGTCACATTTACCTCAGGGAACCTCTGGATTCCTGATTCTGCACTTACCTCTGACATCTCTGAGTTAGAAAGTCTGTTGTAAACAGAGATAACTTCCTCATGTGGACAAATTGTAGAGTGTCTTTCAGACAATCTTGTGCCAAAATGGCTATTAATCAAATCCTCTGATCCAGGTCACCTAAATCTAAGCAGAGGCTCTGCTAACTCTATAGTGCAGCTCCACAGAGCCTAGGGTTCCAGCCTGCCAGCAGCAGGACACATGAATGCTGGACAGTGGCCACCACCGGCACATGAATGCAGAGCCAGAGAAGAAAGACCCTGGCCATTGACTTGTGGTCACTTTCAAAGCACCAATAAGAGGTGACACCATGAGGAGGAGGTAGAGGGACCCAATGGGCCTTGAAATTGATGTCCAGGCTGATGTCCCATAGGAAGGACCACCTTGCAAAGGTTTCTCTCTTCATGGAGGTGTCTTTTGGGAGTGGGGCAGGCTTTTCAGAAAGTCAGACATGGTTTCCTGGCTGGCATGGTTCAATAGTTGGACAACAGCCTATTATCCAGGAGGTTAGGGATTAATTATTGGTCAGGGCACATGCTTGATTTGGAGTCTTGAAACCCAGTGTGGGGTGTGCAGGGAGCACAGATCAATGATTCTCTCTCTTCATTGATGTTTCTATCTCTGTCTCCCTCTCCTTTCCTCTCTGAAATCAATTAAAAATATATGTAAAAAAAATGTTTGAATCTTCCAGGTAAGGACACTGGTTAAGGGTTTTATTGTGGATCAGTGCTGAAGGTGGGAACGGTCCTGATCACAGGAGGGGCTTATGAGGGTTCAATGCCCCACCTGCAGGACACAAGGGTATATCCCCACTATCTTAATTTTCCACGTGCCAAGCAAGAGAGAGGGATGAACCTTAACATGTCATCTTCAAACATCACAAATAGAGCCTGGGAAAGAACCTACATGGTGGGTAGGTAAATGCCTGTACTCCTTGTGGCTTCCCATAACCACTTGAAAATTACAACTAAAATACAGAACAATCATCATTCAAAACAGCCTGGACACTAGCTGAATGGAAGTCCTACAACTAGAGAATTAATGAAGAACTCACACGGAGACTGGTAGGAGGGGCCGAGGCTGGGAATGGGCTGTTCTGCCACCCAACTGTGTCAATTTTTTTAATTGGGAGGGAGATCATCTTTGTAGAGGATACCCATGATGAGCACAGGGTCCCAGCCCCACATCAGACTCCCATTCCAGGGCTGCAGAAATGGCAGGAGAAGTCCCTTTCACTTTGGGTTGCAAATACCAGCAGGAATTGTGTTTGAGTGACAGGGAGGCTGCTGGAATCAAAAGTGTTCCTCTTAAAGGGATGGCACAGGAACTCACAGGGTCCAATTTTGTCTGAGCCCCAGGGCCAGGAGACCCAGACTCATACGGGGAGGAATGGATTATCTGGCATGGGGGCAGGGACTCGGGAGCAGCTTTCTCCCAGATTGGAGTGCCCACAGGGCTCATTGTTCCTATGCTGGGACCTCCCATGCCCCTGGGCTGACTGGCAGCCATATCTGAGTTTCCATCAGCATAGAGCACACATTTTGCTCTGTCCTGGTGATTCCATGAGACTCAGCCCCATTCAGTTTGCAGCCCCATCCAAGCTGTTAGAGGCAGCTTTTGCATATTAATGGCCTGTCTTGGCTCAGGCTTCATACTTTGCTAAAATATCTCAAACAAGCTACAGCTGGGGACAGCATACTCCAAACTTATTCCTAAAAGTCCCAAGACCTGGCACAAGCACCAGCCTGCATTGCTTCACAGCTGGGCCTCACCTGGGCACCTCTAAGCCCAATACAAATAGCAAATAGCAGCCTTCTGCAGATCCCTCTATAGCTCCTGCTGGGTGGCCTCAGGAAGTGCCTGACTTTGCCCCTCCGTCAAGGCCCCAGAGCCAGTGAAGCCAGCAGACAGTTTCAGATCATAGCAGATTACAACTCTACACAGCAACAAGCAACACACTCAAGGGGCTGACTCAGTAAGCACCACAGTCCTTCTGCTGCAAACTCCTGTTTCACAGGAGTGTCTCCTGCACAGCAGCTCTCCCAATGTAGTCACAGCTGGTCCCCACAGCCAGTTGGCCTGGAGGTCAACTCCTCCAAGTGACATCAGCAGCAATCAAAGATCAAATACAAGATAATGCACAAAGCCCACACAGCTCAGGTGACTGGGGAAGCTTAACCACTGGGCCCTACAGGACACCTACTACAGAAGGCCGCTCTGCCAACTCCAGGAAACATAGCAGCTCTACTCAATACATGGAAACAAACACAGGGAAACAGTCAAAATGCGGAGACAAAGAAAGATGTCACAAATGAAAAAAAATGGAAGCAGGAAAACTACTGAATACAGAGTTCAAAACCATGTTTATAAGGTTACTCAAGAATCTTCATGAGACTTTTAAGGATCTAAGTGAGAATGTCAAAGACATGAAAAAAGGAAGAGTCAGAAATTATGCATACACTAACTGAAATAAAGAATAATTTACATGGATTCAACAGTAGAGTAGAGGATTCCAGGAATGAAATCAAAGGTAATGACAAATATAGATTCTTTTTAAAAAAAAAAAAAAAATATATATATATATATATATATATATATATATATATATATATATATATTATTGATTTTTTACAGAGAGGAAGGGAGAGGGATAGAGTTAGAAACATCGATGAGAGAGAAACATCGATTAGCTGCCTCCTACACGCCCCCCACTGGGGATGTGGCCGCAACCAAGGTACATGCCCTTGACCGGAATCTAACCTGGGACCTTTCAGTCCGCAGGCCGACGCTCTATGCACTGAGCCAAACCGGTTCTGGCACAAATATAGATTTTTAAAAGCACAAGAGAAAAGCAGACTGTCAGCTGGTTTCTCAACAGGAACTTTGCAAGCTAGAAGTGAGTGGCAAGAAATATTCAAATTGATGAATGATAAGGACCTACAACCTAGATTACTCAGCACAACTCTCATTTAGATTTGGGAACCAGATAAAGAGCTTCACAAAAAAAGAAAAAGGAAAAAAAAAAACTAAAGGAGTTCATTACCAGCATAGATCTTGAACCAGATAAAGAGCTTCACAAAAAAAGAAAAAGAAACAAACAAACAAAAAACGAAAGGAGTTCATTACCAGCAAACCAATATTATATGAAATGTTGACCAGTATTTTTTAAGAAGAAGGAGGATTAGGAAGAGGAGGAGGAGGAGGAGGAGGAAGACAAATGTAAAAGAAGATGAAAGAGGGATAAAAATAGGATCAATAAAATGGCAACAAATACATATCTATCAACAATTAAATCATAACATCAAAATAAATAAATAAGAATCTAATGAACAAAATAAACTGCTGAATAGAATAGAATCAGAGGCATGGAAACATGGAACAGACTGAAGAATCTCAGAAGGATGTAGGGAGAGAGGGTGGAAAGAGATTAACCAAAGATCTTACCTATGGACATACATAGTAGGGCAGCAAAGGCCTGGGGTGGTGCAAGAACTGGGTAGAAAGTTGGAATGGAGGGGAAGAGGGGGCCATCTGTAATATTCTCAAAAATAAAGACTTCTTAATAATAGACCTTGACTACTTATTCCACTAACACATATAAAATCTGAGTGAAAACAAGGAGCTAGAAATAATTTTGGGTAGAAAACAGCTCTAAGTTTTCAAAGATAAGAATAATGAGCACCTGTGAGCACTGATAAGGAACAATAACAATATTATCCAGAGGCCTTAACTCAAGGTCAAGGATGGACACTGCCCACTCTGCAAGGTCATCAGCTTGTTCTGACGGACTTGGCTCAGCTTTCTGCTTCCACAGACCAGGAGCTCCCTCGGGATGAGGAGGATCCTCAGGTGGGGGAGCTTTTGTGGAGAAGCCTCCCAACTGGGAGGGGTCATGATTGGATCCTTTAGTTGCTGCTACAGATGATGCATGTGTCCTTCAAATACACATTAAAACCTAATACCCAAGGAGATGGTGTTAGGAGGTAGGGTCTGTGGACCTGCTTAGGTCTTGAGGGTGGGGTTCTCATGAGTGGGATTAGTGCCCTTAAAAAAGAGGGCTGGGGAAGCTCCCTTGGTATATCCACCTCTGAAATTCCAGAGAAAAATAAGCTACTAAGACAAGGGTCCTCACCAAAACCCCAACCTGCCAGGTTCAAGTATTGGATTTCCCAGCCTCCTCACCTGTGAACCCCCGACTCTGTGGCCTGTGTCACAACCCCTGAATGATGGAGAGTGTGTTGCCACATGACCACAAGAATGTACCACAGAGTTTACTGCTGCATTGGTGTTCAAAGTACACCTTCCATTTCCCCTTAGTGATGGGCAAGGACAGCGTTTCTCTAAGGATGCAGGAAGAATTTACTCTGCGCTGGAATATCCTGTCCCTGTGGGTGGGACATCATTGTAAATTATCTAGGGTGTAATGATGATGGTGGTATTAACAACAACTGCACTGCAGCACACAGAGGAGCCACCCCTCATGGACATCTCTAAGCTCACAGGAGGTGCTTGTCCCTCTGAGGACACGGGGGACTGTACCCCAGGGACTCCAATCCTCTTTTCCTAAGAGGAGGAGCTCATACAAATGGGGTGCTCCTTGTGCTGATAAGCCCAGCCCAGGCCCTGTTCCTGCACCTCTGGGAGAGCAGCCCCACCCCTGGCACCTGCAGTCTCCATTTGCTCCAGACTTCAACCCAGAGGAAGCACCATGATGTGTGGCCTGAGCTGGGCTCTCGCTCTGATGCTCTTACATGGTAAAATTATGGAGAAGCTGGGCCTTGTGTGTATGAGGGTGTGTGCCTGCTCCTAATGACAACTCTCTTGTCTGCAGGTGTCCAGTGTGAGGTGCAGCTGGTGGAGTCTGGGGGAGGATTGGTGCAGCCTGGGGGATCTCTTAGACTCTCCTTCAAAGGCTCAGGATTCACATTCAGTGACTATTATATAAACTGGATCCGGCAGACCCCAGGAAAGGGATTGGAATGGGTAGGTTTCATCAGAAACAAAGCCAACAGTCACACCACAGAATACGCTGCATCGGTGAAAGGCAGATTCACTATCTCCAGAGATGATTCCAAAAGCACTGCCGACCTGCAAATGAACAGTCTGAAAGCCGAGGAATCGGCCTTGTATTACTGTGCAAGAAACACAGTGAGGGGAAGTCAGTGTGAGCCCAGACATAAACCTCCTTGCAGGAGAGGCTGTAACCACCAGGGGGCACTCAGGTTCCCTAAACACAAGGACCCTCTCAGCAGCAGGTGCAGTTGGAGATTTGGGCTGATTTCCTATGTGGTTTCCTCTTCATGTCACAGTTTCCCTCAGGGAACCTCTGGATTCCTGATTCTGTGTTTATCTCTGATGTTTCTGAGGTAGAAAAGTCTGTTGTAAAGAGAGACAACTTTCTCACATGGACTAAAGTCAGAGAGTCTCTTTCAGACACCCTTGTGCAAAGTATAAATCAATGAGAAAAAATTCTGCCCAAGTCCCCTAAACCCAATGAGAGGTTCTGATGACTCAACAGTGCAGCTCATCCCCACACAGCTCAGGGTCCCAGCCAGCCAGTAGGACAGGGGCATTTGGACAGTGGGCACCAGAGTCATGTGACCTCAAAGCTAGAGAAGAAGGACCCCAGGTGGTTGGTGTTCATTGACTTTCCATCATGCTCATAGCACCAAGGTAGGTGACACCAGGCAGAAGCAGGGGAAGCCACAGCAGCTTGTACAGATGACCAGGCTGATGACAAACACACACACCAAGGGAGATGGAATGATCATTGTGCTCATAGTTGAAATCTCTTAGTGGCACAGGAAAGGCCCTCCAGGAAGTCAAAGGTGCTTGGACAGAGGCAGGAAAGGAGGCTTTTATTTTCTGTGTGGTAGGTGGCCCGTGGGCAGAATTCCGCTTCCTTGTGTGGTTCCAACTTCTTGGTGGCAAATGAAGAGGAGAACAAACCTTTCCTATCAGAGTCCCCTTAGGGCTGATGGAGAAGAGGAAGGTTTCAGCCATCAGTTGTCAGCAGTCAAACATAAAGTAATATACAATGTGACTACCAATCACACTTAATAACCATAAACATGAGCAAAAATGAGATAGGGGACTCTTATGTATGAAGAACAATGATATCTACATGAAATGAGTAGAAGGAATATTGATTATAAGAAAGCAAATAGGGAGGAGAAGTAGAGGGGAGAGGAGGAGGACGATGAAGGACTGAGACTGGGGCCCTCATCCAATGAAATGATGGCTCCTCATACAGAGGCACCATCACCATTGCTCCTCCAAAGAGGGGTGTCCACTCTTCCCTGTCAGTGTTGAGAGATTTCAAAAAATGGAGAATCAATAAAAAATTCAGTTGGGGTGATTCATGATGAGACCAGATCAATAATGACCCCTCACAGATACTGTGAGAATGTGCATTTAGGAAATTGGGATTCCCTTCCCACCATTCTTCAGTGACACATTCCTTATTTCTCTTGATCCCTGCCTGCATGATCTTTAATGTTTCTATTTCTTTTTTTTTCTTATTTTTATTTTTATTTATTTTTTTATTGCTAAAGTATTACAAAGGGTATTACATATGTGTCCATTCCCCCCCTCCCCCACCCTAGACAATCCCCTAGCCTCCCCTGTACCCCAGTGTCTTATGTCTATTGGTTATGCTTGTATGCATGCATACAAGCCCTTTGGTTGATCTCTTACCCCCCTAACCCCTGCCCCCCAACCCTCCCTGGCCTTCCCGCTGCAGTTTGACAATCTGTTTGAGGCAGCTCTGCCTCTGTATCTATTATTGTTCAAAAGTTTATAATGGTCTCTATTATCCATGAATCAGTGAGATCATGTGGTATTTTTCCTTCATTGACTGGCTTATTTCACTTAGCATAATGCTCTCCAGTTCCATCCATGCCATTGCAAATGGTAAGAGTTCTTTCCTTTTTAGAGCAGCATAGTATTGCATC
Source organism: Myotis pilosus (assembly GCA_036010255.1). Taxonomy (NCBI): domain Eukaryota; kingdom Metazoa; phylum Chordata; class Mammalia; order Chiroptera; family Vespertilionidae; genus Myotis; species Myotis pilosus. The sequence continues at coordinate 850,999 of JASKON010000045.1, forward strand.
GTGTAGATGTACCACAGTTTTCTAATCCATTCATCTACTGATGGGCACTTAGGCTGTTTCCAGATCTTAGCTATGGTGAATTGTGCTGCTATGAAATAGGGGTGCATATATCCTTTCTGATTTGTGTTTCTGGTTTCTTGGGATATATTCCTAGAAGTGGGATCACAGGGTTAAATGGGAGTTCCATTTTCAGTTTTTTGAGGAAACTCCATACTGTCTTCCATAGTGGCTGCACCAGTCTGCATTCCAACCAGCAGTGCACAAGTGTTCCTTTTTCTCCACATCCTCTCCAGCACTTGTCATTTGTTGATTTGTTGATGATAGCCAGTCTGACAGGTGTGAGATGGTACCTCATTGTTGTTTTGATTTGCATCTCTCGGATGATAAGTGATTTTGAGCATGTTTTCATATGTCTCTTGGCTTTCTGAATGTCCTCTTTTGAAAGGTGTCTATTTAGGTCCTTTGACCATTTTTTGATTGGATTGTTTATCTTCCTTTTGTTAAGTTGTATGAGTTCCCTAAAAATTTTGGAGATTAGGCCCTTATCAGGTATGACATTGGCAAATATGTTTTCCCACACTGTGGGTTTTCTCGTTGTTTTGTTGATGGTTTGTTTTGCTGTGCAGAAGCTTTTTATTTTGATGTAATCCCATTTGTTCATTTTCTCTTTAGTTTCAAGTGTCTTAGGAGCTGTATCAGTGAAGAAATTGCTTCAGCATATGTCTGAGATTTTGTTGCCTTTGGATTCTTCTAGAATTTTTATGGTTTCCTGTCGATCATTTAAGTCCTTTATCCATTTTGAGTTTATTTTTGTGTATGGTGTAAGTTGGTGGTCTAGTTTCATTTTCTTGCTTATATCTGTCCAATTTTCCCAACACCATTTATTGAAGAGGCTATCTTGGCTCCATTGTATGTTCTTGCCTCCTTTGTCAAATATTAATTGAGCATATTGGTTCGGGCCAGTTTCTGGGCTCTCTATTCTATTCCATTGATCTATATGCCTATTCTTGTGCCAGTACCAGGCAGTTTTGAGAACAGTGGCTTTGCAATACATCTTGATATCTGGTATTGAGATCCCACCTACTTTGTTCTCTTTCAGGATTGCTGCAGCTATCCGGGGTCTTTTTTTATTCCAGATGAACTTTTGGAGAGTTCATTCTAGATCTATGAAGTATGCCGTTGGTATTTTAATGAGACATGCGTTGAATTTATAGATTGCTTTGGTTAGTATGGACATTTTAATGATGTTGATTCTACCAATCCATGAACACGGTATGTTTTCCCATCTGTTTATGTCTTCTCTATATCTTTTTTCAATGTCCTGTAGTTTTCTGAGTAGAGGTCTTTTACCTCTTTAGTTAAGTTTATTCCTAGGTAGCTTAATTTTTTTGGTGCGATGGTAAACGGGATTGTTTTTATAATCTCTCTTTCTGAAAGTTCACTATTGGTGTATAGAAATGCCTCAGATTTCTTGGGGTTAATTTTGTATCCTGCTACATTGCCAAATTCATGTATTAAGTCTAGTAGCTTTTTTATGGAGTCTCTAGGGTTTTGTATGTATAATATCATGTCGTTTGCAAATAAGGACAGTTTTACTTCCTCTTTTCCCATTTGGATGCCTTTAATTTCTTCTTCTTGCCTAATTGCAATGGCTAACACTTCCAGTACTATGTTGAACAGGAGTGGTGAGAGGGGGCATCCCTGTCTTGTTCCTGTTCTTAGGGGAAATGGTGTTAGCTTTTGTCCATTGAGTATGATGCTGGCTGTGGGCCTGTCATATATGGCTTTTATTATGTTGAGGTATGATCCTTCTACTCCCGCCTTACTGAGAGTTTTTATCAAAAATGGGTGTTGAATTTTGTCAAATGCTTTTTCTGCATCAATTGATATGACCATGTGGTTTTTTTCTTTCAATTTGTTTATGTGATGTATCACGTTTATTGATTTGCGGATTTTGTCCCATCCTTGCATCCCTGGGATAAATCCTACTTGGTCATGGTGTATGATCTTTCTGATGTACTGCTGGATCCGATTTGCTCAGATTTTGTTGAGGATTTTGGCATCTATGTTCATGAGGGATATTGGCCTGTAATTCTCTTTCATTGTGTTGTCTTTACCTGGTTTTGGTATTAGGGTGATGCTGGCTTCATAGAATGAGCTTGGAAGTGTTCCTTCCACTTGAATTTTTTGTAGTAGTCTGAGGAGGATAGGTTTTAGTTCTTCCTTGAATGTTTGGTAAAACTCCCCTGTGAAGCTGTCTGGTCCTGGGCTTTTGTTTGTTGGAAGCTTTTTGATGACTGCTTCAATTTCTTCCATAGTTATTGGCCTGTTGATATTTTTAGATTCTTCTTGATTGAGTTTTGGAATGTTGTATTTTTCTAGGAATTTGTCCCTTTCCTCCGGGTTGTCTAGTTTGTTGGAGTAGAGCTGTCCATAGTATTTTTTAACAATCATTTGTATTTCTGTGGGGTCTGTTGTTATTTCACCTCTATCATTTCTGATTTTGTTTATTTGGGTCCTCTTTCTTTGCTTCTTGGTGAGTCTGGCTAGAGGTTTGTCAATCTTGTTTATCCTTTCAAAGAACCAGCTCTTGGTTTCATTGATTTTCTGTATTGTTTTTTTGGTCTCTATGTCATTTATTTCTGCTATAATCTTTATTATCTCATTCCTTCTGCTCACTCTGGGGTTTTCTTGTTGCTCTCTTTCTAAATCTTTGAGTTGAAGAGTTAGATGATTTACTACCATTTTTTCTTGATTTTTGAGATAGGCTTGTAGAGCTATAAACTTCCCTCTCACGACTGCTTTCAATGTGTCCCATAGGTTTTGGATTGTTGTGTTTTCATTGTCATTAGTTTCCAGGACGTTTTTAATTTCTTCTTTGATCTCATTGGTAACCCAATCAATATTTAATAGCATACTATTCAGCTTCCAGGTGTTTGAGTATTTTGGGTTGTTTTTATTGTAGTTTATTTCTAATATTATGCCATCGTGGTCTGCGAAGATGCTTTTTATGATTTCAATCTTCTTGAATTTGGGGATACTTTGCTTGTGACCCAATATATGGTCTATTTTTGAATATGTCTTATGAACATTTGAGTAGAATGTATATTCCCTGGCTTTGGGGTGAAGTGTTCTGAAGAGGTCTATTAAGTCCATCTGATCTAGTGAGTCATTTAGGATTGCTGTATCTTTGCTGATTGTTTGTCTAGAGGGCTTATCCAGTGCTGTCAGTGGTGTATTAAAGTCCCCTACTATGATTGTATTGATGTTGATCTCTCTTTTGATATCTTCCAGGAGTTTTTTTATGAATTTGGGTGCTCCTGCATTAGGTACATATATGTTTACCAGGGTTATATCTTCTTGTTGCATTGATCCCTTTAGTATTATGAAGTGGCCTTCCTTATCTCTTGTTATGGCCTTCACTTCACTATTTTGTCCGATATAAGTATTGCTACCCCAGCTTTCTTTTCCTTTCCATTTGCCTGAAAGATATTTTTCCATCCTTTCACTTTCAGTCTGTGTGAGTCCCTTCTAATGAGGTGGGTTTCTTGTAGACAGCAGATGCATGGGTCATGTTTTTTTATCCATTCAGCCACTTGATGTCTTTTAGTTGGAGCATTTAGTCCGTTTACGTTTAAAGTTTTTATTGAAAGCTACTTGTTTGTAGCCATTTCTTTTTTTGTGTGGCTGTTTTCTTTCTGAGCTTTTTATGTCTTCTTTTTATACCAGACCCTTGAGCATTCCTTGCATTGCTGTCTTGGTGGTGATAAACTCCCTTAGCCTTTTTTTGTCTGTGAAGCTTCTTATTTCCCCTTCAAGTTTGAATGATAGCCTTGCTGGATAGAGTATTCTTGGATTCAGTCCTTTGCTTTGCATCACTTTGTAAATTTCCGTCCATTCTTTTCTGGCCTGATGTGTTTCTTTCCAGGGGAGTTCTGCCCTTCCCAGCTGCAAACCGTCTCACCAGCTGAGCAATTTCGCCAATTCAGGGTGGGTGTTATTAGTTTCAGCTGCTCACTCCATTTGCTCCGGGACATGACCTGGGACACGTCAGCCTATATCGCCGTCATCTTCTGATCTCCGTTTCTATTTCTAACAAACTCATGCTCATAATTATTAGGTGTTTCCTAAGATGATACAAGCTGTCTCTCTCATGCCCTGCACTTCCTACTGGGCCTTAACTGGAGGAGGCTTTAAACCCACATGTCCAATAACTCTGTCCACGAACATCAAGCATATTTCTGTCATGTGACTCAAAACAAGACCAGCTTCCTCCCCTCGTCCTGTTCCACAGTCATGTCCAGATTTATGGGTAGTTTCCCAGCAGCGCTCCCCTCTGGTACCAGAACCTCCTCCAGTCCCTGTGGCTGCTGCAGGCAATCCACATGGACTGTGGAAACTCCGAATTTTCTGAGCAGTTCTTAGTAAAATCATCCAAAATAGGACTCATCAAAGAAAGTACTGATAAATTGAACTTTAGTAAAATAAAAAAACATTGGTCCCATCAAATATTCCATCAAATGTATTAAATGATGATAAGTTTAGTGAGAGAATATCCTTCAGAATTATTTGCCTGATGGGTGAATGTATGTATTACACACTAAAGATGCTGCATGTTATAGGGGAGAGCCCAACACCCTCTCACCACAGTGATCATCCCCAGGGACAGGGCAGAGGGAGGTTGATTTGGAGAGTTTCCTGCCCAAATTGAAATCCCGTTTTCTGTAAGAAAACATATGCTAAGAATTCTTCAATTCCTCTCACTCTGAACCCCAACATCACTGATAACACTAGACTGAGAAAGCAGGTCAATCTCCTTCCATCATCAGTTCAACATATGAATGATTTGGGGCTGTACACATAAATCATCACTATTTTCATGTTTGTGTTTTCTCCATTTAAAACCATGATTATTTCTGATGTAACTAGTTTGGGGTCTCTGAAAACGGAAGAGTGTGCATAGTAAGCTATAGACAAAATTATAAAATTTGCAGCGTCAAGAGTCAGGGCTGTCCCATCTGCCTGGGATTGGGGGGGTACCTTTTCAGATCAAATAACATAGTAAATTAAGACATAAAATATTAAAATGTCTGTTTTTAATTCTTAATTTTTGAACAAGGATAGAAAATATTTATATAAAATGAGATTTAAAAATTTGGAAATCAATTCACTAGGATTTTGAGATTCAGGAGTGGCCTGAACAAATACTAACCCCTTTTGAATCTGTTTGAAAGATGCATGAGAAGGGAAAAATGTAACCTGCTCATCTAGTCCATATTTCTTATTCTTAGAAAGTTTAGGCCATTCTTTGTCCTAATTATAATGTGCTTCATGACCCTAGTGGTCCCCTCTCCCTGACTTAGCTGGTGAGTGAGGTCTTGGAAAGAAATGCCCCCATAGAGATTCAGGATGACCTGGGCATCCTGATCACAGGCCTTACATTTATAAGAAAAGGGCTGCTCCACATGCAAATTTCTGTTCAAGCTCCAGGGTACATCCTCCCCTGGGCTATGCAGGCTCACAGCTCTCCCCTCACACAGGGCTGAGTTCTCTGGAAGGCAGAGCTGTGTTCTAGAAGAATATGAGGCTGCTGGGTCTTCTCCTGTGCCTGCTGACAGCTCCCTAAGGTGAGGGTCTCAGGGGTCATGGAGGGGTCATGGGATGGCTGTGACTGCATGTGACTGACAGGACTGATGCTCCTTGTCCCCAGGTGTCCTGTCCCAGGTGCAGCTGAAGGAGTCGGGTCCAGGACTGGTGAAGCCCTCGCAGACCCTGTCCTTCACCTTCACTGTCTCTGGATTCTCTTTAATAAGCTACCATGTGCACTGGACCCGCCAGGCTCCAGAAAAGTGGCTGGAATGGGTCGGGATTATGTGGGGTAATGGAGGTACAAAACTATAACCCAACACTGAAATCCAGACTCAGCATCACCAGGGACACGTCCAAAAGCCATTTTTATTTAACATTGAACAGCCTGAGAGCCGAGGACACAGCCATGTATTACTGTGCATAACACAGGGAGGGGAAGTCAGTGTGAGCCCAGACACAAACCTCCCTGAAGGAACCGCTGGAACCGCCAGAGGGCGCTAAGACACAAAGAGGACAATCAGGGCACCAGGGGGCGCTCAGGACCACAGCACAGAGAACAGCTCCGGGAGAAGGGGCAGAGGAAAGTGGGGCAGGAAGGGGTTTTCTGTTGGGCACAGGGATTTCCTCTCAAGCTTTCAGCTACATCCAGGGATGGTTCTTGCTCTCTCTTTGTGGCTCTAATTTCCCACATTCTCACTGCAGACAATAGAGGAGGAGGTAACACTGCTGTTGGCAGATGACATATGGGCAGTGACTGGGGACTCTCCTCACCATGTGACTGTATTTTCTGCTTTATCGTCTCCACAGAAAACGTCCTCAGAGCTCTCATCGGTCTGTGGTTGGAAACTTTCCCACCAAGAGAGACCCCAGCTCAGCCCAAGCTGCTGTGTGCTGAGCTCAGGGCTTGTCCCACATGCCGACCTGTCCCCATCGGGGCCCCTCTTTCTGACAGGCCCACAATAAATAAAACATGTACATCTCACAAGGAGTGGAAGCTGGATGAAACCCATTTGAATGGTGCAAAGGGCCCTTGAGGGCTGCTCCGTGGTCACCTCACCTGTACAAGTGCCAGGCTTTGCTATTTCTAGTACCATAGGGGCAGGATATGACCTGGGATCTCTTTGTAAAGGTTTCACACCATCACTGATGTAAGATGACACCAGAGTGCCTATCCCATGTAGTGCAGTGTAACAGGAAATTTTAACAAAGATTCACTTGAATTCATCTCATTTCAACAAGCAGCTGACTTGAGAAATCAAATATCTTAGTGAAGGAGACAGCTATACAGTTTTTCATTCTTTTTTACTTAAAATAAGGGGCTAAACTTTGACATTTCATAGTAATGGCTTTGAGTCCTCTGTAGATTTCTCGTTTGAAGCCTCAGATGGGATAATAACCGAGGTTGAGGCTGCTTGTTGGGTATCTTGATCAATCACAGCATTTTCCCAGCCTCCATGTTATAGGTGCTGTAGTGGCTCCACCCTCACCTCACTCATGTCTGCAGGACAGAGGAGAGCTGCCACATTCCCCTCCTTTCTCCTGATGGGTTTCAAGGAGCAATAAGAACACACTTTGTCTGCACAGCACCCCCAAGACATGCTCTGCTCTCCAGACCACTGTGTGTCTTCCTTGGTCCCCTCCTGACTGACAGCTCTGGTGACTGCAGAACCTCCTGCCACATGGGTGAGTTCATATCAGATAGAGGAACTGATTCTGAAGGAAACTCACTTTATTTGGCAAGTGCTGGATCCAGCCTCCAGGTATAATACTGCTGTGTGATCCATCAGGTACTATTAGGTCAAGGCTCTCCACGGGAGTCTCTAATAAACTGAAGGTGTGCACTGTGTCATCCCTGATGGCGGTAAAACAACTACCTCCCATCCTTGGAATTCAGCCATGACACCTGTCTGTCTGGGATGCACCACACAGTAGTTTGGTCTCACCTGGAACCTGGAACTTGGATTAATTTCCAAGTCAATACTTTATTGCCTGAATGACCCCAGATATTGTGTGTGGCTATTTCAGGAAAGAGGGAGACAACTTGAACTGTGTGAACAATGAGGAAATCATCACATAATGAAGCTACAATCCTGGAGGTGTGCCTGCTCAGATGTGGTGAATTCCTGTCCACGGTAATTCATCTGCCAGGCCTGGGTTGCTTTTCCCGTGTTGCACATTGGTTCATCTAGTGATTATTTTCTTCCATATCCAATGTATGAACCTGGATGTACAACAGAGTCTAAAGAATAAACACAACAAAGAAGTCAGTGCAGCTGCTACATGTCCAGCACCAAATTCCCCTGAAGGAATAGGACCTGGGATCTCTGTCTGTGTCTCTATAGCTCATGCTCTGGGGCCCAGTGACCCACACAGAGGCTCCTCTTTCCACCAATACTTGGTCCACTGGCTCTAGGCTCACACTCTGGTCTTAGTTTATCCTCTGATGACTTTGTAGGGGAAATAGTGTCAGATGCAACTTACCATCACCTGAACTTTAACCTCCTGCACTTTTACTACTTTCTAGCCTTGTAAGAATTGATTCCCCTTGGTTGTCATTACTGGTGAAAGTCAACGACATCTCTCATTTTAAAGCTTCTCTTTTTATGTGTACAAAAATTTTCTCTCCTGGGTCTTTCTACAGGTCTCCTGCAGCAGGTTGGCCCAGTGGAGAGGGAAGAGGCCCAGGGTGGGGAGTAATTCTTAACATAGAGCACCCTTGGGTATGTCACATTCTAAAATGAGGACTGTTATGTCAGAGTCCAACCACAGAGCTCCATATATAAGAAGAGGACATGCAAATAGGGCCCTCTCTACTCATCAAAACCAGCCCAGCCCTGACCCTGCAGCTCTGGGACAGGAGCACAGCCCCAGGATCCCCAGGTGTTCCCATTCCGTGATCAGCTCTGAACACAGACCACTCACCATGGGGTTTGGGCTCAGAAGGGTTTTCCTTTTTGCTATTTTGAGAGGTAATTTATGGGGAACAAGACACACTGAGTTTGTGACTGACCTCAGTGAGAGAAACAGTGTATGGGTCAGCTTTTCATGACGAAAATGTCTTTGTGTTGTCGGGTATCCAGTTTGAGGTGTAGCTGGTGGAGTCTGGGGGAGGCTTGAGGAAGCCTGAGGGGTCTCTGAGACTCTCCTGTGAAGCCTCTGGATTCATCTCTAGTAACTACTAGATGAACTGGGTCTGCCAGAATCCAGGAAAAGGGCTAGAGTGGATTTGTGCTATTACTGCTAATGGTGAAAGCACATACTACACAGACTCCGTGAAGGGTCGTTTCACCATCTCCAGAGACAACACAAAGAACGTGATATATCTGCAAATGAACAGACTAAGATCCGAGGACATGTCTGAGTATTACTGTGCAACAGACACAGTGAGGGGAAGTCAGTATGAGCCCAGACACAAACCTCCCAGCAGCAGAGACAGTGGCCACCAGGGGGCGCTCAGGGTCCCTGAACACAAGGACCATCCCAGCAGCAGGTGCAGTTGGAGGTTTGGGCTCCTTTCTTCTTCATGTCACAGTTCCCCTCAGGAAACCTCTCTGGATTCCTGACTGCACTTACCTTTGACGTCTCTCAGTTGGAAAAGTCTGTTGTAAAGAGAGACAACTCTCTCACGTGGACAGAAGGCAGAGAGTCTTTTTCAGACACTCGCGTGCCCAAATGACAATCATCTAATTTTTTGCTCCACATTTCCTGAATCTAACAAGAAGCTCCACTGACTTAACAGTGCAGCTCACCTGAATGCTGAACCTTAGTCAACACAGATATATGAACCCAACCTGAGAAGAAGGACCCGGATGGTGATGGTCCTTGACTTGTCATCATTCTCATAGCACCAAGAGTTGGTGACACTATGCAGAGGCAGAGGGACCCACACGGCTTGGTGCAGATGTCCCAGCTGACAACAAAAACACACACCAAGGGACATGGAATGTTTATTATGCACATGGTTGAAATCTCTGGGAAGCACATTAAAAGCTCTCCAGGAAGTCAGAGCTTTAAACCCACATGTTTAGTAACAATTTGTTCATGAAAGTCAGGCATATTTCTGACTTGTGATTCAAAATAAGTCTTGCACCCTCTCCTTCCCCAGTTCCAAGTCAACAATGCACTAGGATATTTAATAGCATATTGAAAGAATCATTAATCATGGTCAAGTGGAACATCGTCCATGTGAAAGGATGGTTCAATGTATGTAAACCAAAGAATTTAGAACAAAAATACTTCATCCCAACCTATATAATAAAAGGGTAATATGCATATTGACCCTAACAGCAGAACCACTGGGAATGACTTGTCACTGTGACACACACTGACCACCAGGGTGGCAGATGCTCAATGCAGGAGCTGCCCCTGATGGTCAGTGCGCTCCCACAGGGGGAGCTCTGCTCAGATGGCTGCCAGCACAGATGTGGAGGTGGGAGAGCTCCCGCCACTCAGCAGCGCTTAGCATGTCCGACTGCAGCTTAGGCCTGTACCCTGCTGGCAAGTGGACATCCCCTGAGGGCTCCCGGGCTGCCAGAGGATGTCTGACTGTCAGCTTAGGCCCAATCCCCCAGGGATTGGGACTAAGACAGCAGGTGGAAATCCCCCGAGGGGTCCCAGACTGTGAGAGAGCACAGGCCGTGCTGAGGGACCCCCCCCCCCGTACACAAATTTTTGTGCACCATGCCTCTAGTCTACTTATATAAAAACCATGGGTGGTGTTCGTCACATACAGATGAACAACCGTGACTAACCAGAAGGAAGTCAGTTCTACAGGGGTTGTCTTGGCAATGGCTTTGCCTTCCCCCAAGCTGTTTCCAGAGCTGTTTCCTGTAAGGGTGGAGTTTGAGGCAGGAACCCACCCTGGGAGCATGGAGGCATCTCTTTCTAAAGTGTGCCGCGCCAGCACAGCCAGGGCTGAACTTGAGTGGGGCGGCTGAAAGGCTTAGAAAAGACAGACAAGAGAATGAAAGCCGGTCTCAGTGGGATGCTGCTTCTCTGAGAGACAGCAACCATGCCCACAGCCATGCCTTTATTCTATAGCAGATGCTACAAGGCAAAGTAAGGGCATGACCAAGATGTTTACAAACATTCCCCTGGGTTTCAATCCTACTCAACTACTTGCACCTGAACTCTATCAAGCCCAGATCACTCAGGCACGTGGGGCCATGTGTTAGGACCATAGGTTCAAGCTTACAACTACAGCGGTTGGCTATAATTGTGCTGGGAGGGCCCTGCCCTCCAAGCTGGGACTTGCATGTGGCAATGAGAGGACTGTGCCCTCTCATCAGTCCAAGGCTTGAACCTGTCCAAAACACTGTAGGGCTCCCCACAATAAAGTTTTAATTCTGTTTCTTTGTTACTGATGTTGTGGCTCCACCCCACAACAAAGAAACAAAGGAAAATTTCCCCATTGAATTTCTGAATGATATTACTCCTTCTGGAATGCCTTGTCATAAATTAAAATTGAAAGTGGGTGCAAACATCCTGCTATTGAGAAATCTCAATAGTAATGGGGTCTTTGTAATGGTACCAGATTTATTATCAAAAGATTATGACCTAACATTATTGAAGCTGAAGTATTACCAGGATCTGCAGAGGGAGAGGCTGTTCTGATTCCAAGAATTAATTTGTCCCAATCTGACACTGGTCTTCCATTTAAATTGATTCGATGACGGTTTCCCGTGATGCCAGAATTTGTGATGACTATTAATAAATCACAAGGACAAACTCTAGACAGAGTAGGCATATTCCTATCTGAACTCGTTTTTGCACATGGTCAGTTATATGTTGCTTACTCTCGAGTTCAATGAGCAAGTGACGTTAAAGTTAAAGTTCTAAATACTTCATCACAAGGGAAATTAGTCAAGCACTCTGAAAGTGTTTTCACTCTTAATGTGGTGTACAGGGAGATATTGGAATAAGTTTAATCACTTTATCAGTCATTGTTTGCATCACTGTTGTTTTCATATCATGTTTTTGTTGTTTTCATTTCATGTTTTTGTTGTTTTTATATCATGCTTCTGTTGCTGTTATATCCTTTTGTTACTGTTTATTTATTAATAAATTTATATATTATTTTCAATACATTTTACTAATTTCCTTTCATCTCTCCCATTTCTATTATAGAAAAAGGGCAAATAGCAATGTTAAAATATCTCTGCTAATTAATTTCCTTTTAAAAAATATATTTTATTGATTTTTTACAGAGAGGAAGGGAGAAGGATAGAGAGTTAGAAACATCAATGAGAGAGAAACATTGATCAGCTGCCTCCTGCACACTCCCCATTGGGGATGTGCCCGCAACCAAGGTACAGGCCATTGACTGGAATTGAACCCAGGACCCTTGAGTCCGCAGGCCGATGCTCTATCCACTGAGCCAAACCAGTTAGGGCAATGAGTTGCCTTTTAATGTGCATGAATTCCATGCACCAGGCTACTAGTAAATATGTAAAAAAGAAAAAAAAAACATTAAAAATTCAAAATCCTTTTATGAATATCTTTTTTAATAAATTACTTATACAAGGTATTGACTCAACATGACAAAGGCAACATTTAAGAAACCAACAAGTGACATAATACTAAACAGGGGAAATAGAAAGTGAATCTTCCACGATCATGATTAAGAAAAGGGTGCCCACTGCGACACACAGGAAATAGAAAGTAATTCTTCAAGATCAAGATCAAGAAAAGGGAGCTCATATTGACTACTTCTATTATACAAAAATAGAAATAGTTTTAAAAAAAACTAGTCAAGAAAAAATATAAATACTATCTACATCAGAAATATCAAGTTAAAATGTCTCTTCCTACCTATATGCAGATGATGTAATCTTATATACAGAAAATCCAAAAACTGAACCAGAAAAATGAAACTAGGAAGTTAATTCAGGAAATATGTAAGGTGTGAAATCTACACACAAATGACTTTTGCTCCTGCACACTCTCAACGAAGTGTCTTCATGACTCTAGGTAATATGTGGGCTGTTTCAGAGGAAAGTGGGGAAAGGAAACTTGAACTGGCTAAACAACAAGGAGATGCCAACCTAATGAAACAAGAACCCTGGATGTGTGTTTCCTTGGTGTTGGTTCATTCCCCACCATGTTCCCAGATATCATTCCCCACAGTGTGACACTGAGACAAGTGCAGGTTCCAGTTGAACCCCATTATGTGGGGACACAGTGACAGTGGTCACAAGGGTCACGTGTTTTGGGAAACTGTTTATTGCCTTCACTATCTAATAAGTGTAGACAGAGAACCCCCTGAAGGCTGGGTGCCTTTCAAGCCTTCGCAAAGGTCAGAGCTAGGTGCCACCTCTGTTTGTCCCGACAGTGATAGCTGAAGCAACTTCCCCATTTATTATTATTATGTAAATCCTTGCTGATGGGCTAGTCTGCCTGTTGCCAGGGGTCGCCTGCCTAAGGGCTATGCTATGGGTGCATCCCAGATCAATAAAAGCTTGGTGAGGCCTGAGCATGGGTGGAAGTCCTTCCCCTTGAGTTGGACTTGCCATCCTGGCCCCCCAATATTTCCAATTATCTCTTGTCTTTTCATTTTCATTTGTGTGCGGCTCTGCTTCCAGTTCCTGAACCCTGATCCACGCAGGACGTGGGAAGGAAACACTCAACATCTGGCACCCAAACAGGGACAATTGGAAGTGAAGGTTTCGCTAGAGTGAAAAAAGGAAGTTTCACCGAAAAAGGTGAGGGAGAAAGAATTAACCGAGAAAAGGTGTGGAAAAATTCACCGACAAAAGGTGGGGGAAATTCACCTCACGCAATGCCGAGGATCAATTTCAGAAGTCGTGAGCTGTATGTAGGCTGGGAACGTTTTCTTTTGCCAGGCTTATGGGGCAGGATTCGGTTTTTAAAAAGTAAGAAATTTTATTATAGACTATTGATTTGCATGCTTAAGGAGTTAAAGTTTCAGAAGGTAATCTCTTACAGTGTTTTCATGTTATTATAGAACATAACCCTTGTTTTCTTGAAAAAGGTACATTAGATCTTAAAAGTTTGCCAAAAAATTAATCAGAACTTGAAAAAAAAAAGTCAGCAGCAGGAAAAGATTGCCTCCAAAAATTGTTTCCCCTTGTGGAAAATAGTATTTCATTTGCTAGAGCCTTTAGGAGAGGTCAAGGAGGATAGATCTCCTCCCCTTGCACCCTCTGCTCCTAAAGAGGAGCAGAAAGAAAAGAAAAAATGGGAGGAATGGCCTTCATGACCCACTCCATGTCCTAATCTTGAAATGTTTAATTCTCCATGAATAGAATAACCTGTGCCAAAAAGGCCAAGTTATAAAAAAATTGGAATATTAAAAGGTACTCTTTTAAATCAGGCTGAATAAAAAATGCCATGGTCACCTCAATGTGGTTTCTTGTTCAAATTAATATCTTAATTTGTGTTTGGAATCTAAAATCTGTAATAAGAAATGAAATCCCGCTGCCAAATCCCCCTCTGGTGTGGAGAGATTCAAAGGTGGCAAGAGAGGGCAGAGCTGTAAGCTCTCCTACAATGAGATTATTTAATGTTTTATTTAAAAATTACCGGAGAATATCTTATGATAACCAAACTTTGGCTAAGATTACCTTGGGTGCTAGCCATGACTTTAGAAAGCGAAATAGGAAAAAAATTTTAAATGTCTTTTTCTATTAAGCATGACTTTGGGAAAAATATGCCATATGCCATCTGAGTCATTTGCTGAAACTTCCCCCAAAACAGGATGTGGGGGAAGGGAAGAAGGGAACACATGGCGATCCAATATGGACTCCCCCTCCCCAAGTATTCTAATTTAAAGTCCTTCTTGTAATTGAAAAGTTTTACAAATTTAGAAATGGGTCTGGATTTCTGTGCACATGAAAAGAGAAAATCTGGCTTGGAACTAATGCACACATCGTCAGATTTAGGACATTTAGATAGAGTTTTGAGCTAGATTCTCTTTACAAATGTACAAAATAAAACCCAAGACTGATTATTTCCTAAATGGCAAATTTGACCCAAGGGGAAAAGAGATACTGGCTAGATTCTAGCAGAAGGATTTGCATTTCCATAATAAAGAACAGTTTTTAAATGCTAATGAAGGGTGTTAAAAAGTTAACTTCAAGGCTGAAAAGGAAATTCAGTAAAATTGTCTCTGTTACAAAAATTTGCTAAAGAATATGCCTTAAAATAATAATTTGGATTTTAATCTTAAGAATTAATAAACTATATTAATTATAAAAATCAAAGTAGCCCAGGTAAAATACGGCTATGCCCTTTATTTAAGGCTGGCTTTCCAAGGCAATTTCTAATGGAGGAAGGGCTAGCCTCCCTTCCCCCAACAGAACAAGCAGGTAGGCAAAAATTTCCCACCTGTGGCAACTTCTAAAGACAGGCTTACTTCCCAGTTTTCCATCCTTGGGAGAAAAAATGTAACTAATTGCATTTTAATGGTTACCTGTTTCCAGTAAATGGCGGCCCAAGGCTTTGGGAGTTTGCTAAATTGAATTAGATATTTTGAAATAACAAAATGCTAAAATATTAATCTAAATTTGCCTCATGAAAAATCTAGAGGGCAGAATTAAATCTGTTGGTTGATTATGTCTTGCATTTTTGAAGTTTATTCTTAAAAATGGTACTGATTGAGAAATGCTAAATATTTGACTTTCCAGCTAAAAGTTTAAGGTTCAGATTGAATTGGGAGAAATTGTGTAATTGTGGTAGCTAAATGCCTATATAAGTGTAGAAATTTATTTTTGAGAAAATAATTTTTGTTTTATTTGAAATAATTAGGAATTCAAAATATGTTGCTTATTGGTCTGACTAAAAAGAGGATTAATTTTGTGATCTCAACTGAAATTTTTAATACAAAAACTAGTTTAAATTTAATTGATATTCTTTAAGATAATTGTTGTGCCCAGATTTCAAGATTCCCAAGAACCCACAGAGAGCCAGCAAGTCCGATGCAAAAGCAAAGAGTCCTTCATTTGGAACTAGTTCAGCTCCCCAACCACACTCACTGATGCAACGGTAAGCCCAGTGGCTGAGAGAGAGCGAGGCCTGATGGGATTGTGAGTTTTATAGTAAGGGCAGGGGAGGGGACTCTGGGCCCCGCCGATTGGCCAGGCACGAGTCGGGTCTTGTTACACAGGATGTGGTCATCTCTATGGCGCGCACGTCCCTTGATTGTCATTGGTTAGTTTAAAGAAATCCCGGGCGTGGCCAGCAGGGGCCTGGGCTTCTGGGAAGAAGGTACTCTCCTAAGCACATGGCGGCTGCCCCAAAAATGGAGGACCCAGGGCAAGATGGAGGGCGCAGTCCTAGCCCCCCCAGGGTGAGCTGAGCCTGGGCTCCAGGGGCCAGTTTGGTTGCAAGGGGTCCAGCAGATCGACCAGTTCCAGCCCAGACAGGAAGTCCACGTCCTCTGTCTTGTCCCCTGGGGCACCGGCAATCACCTCTTCATCCATCTCCTTGGGCGAGGGCACGCGCCCCACCCCACTGCTGCTGCTGCCACGTGGGTCCGGTCTGGGGGTGGCAGGCGGGTGGCGGCCTGTGCCGAGTTCCCGCCGTGGGCTGGGGAGTCGGTGCCCGAGGCCACCAGCAGCATGGTCAGGCTGTGCCTCATGGGGCCCAGCGGCCAGCCCACGTAGGCCCCGCAATGACTCGCCCTTTCAATAATTATAAAAGGTATAAACAGCTAATGAGATTTCTGTTTGTCTGCAATATAATGTTGGCCATCAATCTTTTAGGGGTTTTGGTTTGCTCTGTCAAAGAACAGTGTAGACAGCCACCACTTTGAGCTGCCTGACTTGGCAGCCTCCATGTTGGCTGCATGGCTTGCTGCTCCCCTGGTGGCCACCATCTTGAAACAGCAAAGGCCCCTCCCTCTGATTTAGCCAAAAAGGAATGTCTGCTCACTGAGGCAGGATGGGATTTCAGGGGTGGAGTTTTAAGGCGGAGTTTTACTAGAGAAATGCGGATGAGGCAGAAAGTTTACTTGCCTTGTGGATTTATTTAATACTATTTTTAAGAATATATTTTTAATACTTAATAAATTAGCAATCATGGTCTTAATATAATTTCAGTGGTATGATAGACCAATGTTTTGAGCAGTTGGCTTTATAAGGGCCAGCAATAGAGCTCGTATTTCTTAAAAGGCTTGTAGATGGAGACATTTTTAAAAGACATCTTAAATTCTCAGTAGAACCAGTTATACATATATCATAAACAAATTAAGAGTAATTGATTCCATGGTCAAGACTAGATCCTATTATGTTGAGAACTGTTTTTAAGTGTTGAAAATTTTTTAATTAGATATGTATTTGACAGTTTTTCCCGAGTGCAATATTTTAAAATATAATATGCTTGGTTGCATAAGGAATTTCTGCCAAATAAAACTAAAAAATTGATTTATTAGTAGCAATGTCTTTATTTAAACTAATTTGCCTTCTATGTCATTAAAACTTATTAATAAATGTATGCACAGACTCACAAAGTCATTTTTCTAATCCCTTAAATCTAGAAAACCCTGTTTTCCTTAAACTAAGGACAATTAAAGGTTATATGTTCCCTCCCTAAACAAAAGTTAAACAGCTTATGTCAAAGTATTGAAAAGGGACTGATAGCAATAATCCAATCAATGTTATTTATTGTTAAGAAAGACAAGCAAAGTTAAATAATGAGCTTTATTTCAAATTAATTTAAATTGGCTATTGAGATGAATAAATATCTTAGAAGATTTAATTGTACTGTACAGTAAACTGTTCCTGAAATATTAAATAAAAATTTTTATTGATGGTTCATCTAATAATAATTATTATTTAGCATTGAATAAATCCAATGCAGTTATATCTCTATACAAGAAATTAAATCTAAAGTCTTCAAGACTGCATTAAATATTTTTTTCTTTCAAAAGGCTCTTCATATTATTTTTAATACAATATAGGGGAATAATAGAATATTTCCTGTAAGAATATTACATTAAGCCTAAATTATTTTGAAATTGTTACTTTATTATGAATTTTCAATTGTAATGTCTATAACAGGACACTTGTGAGAATGCACTGGTGTCAAAGTGGGCCAATAGGAAAATAGTCTAATTAAATGAGAAGAATCTCAAATTTAACATTTGGTCAAGGATGTGTTTATGTATTTCCAAAAAATTTCACAAAGCACTGTGTGGATTCCCACAAGACATTAATTTCAACATGAACCTGAAAGAGAAACTCGTCGATTTAAAAAGTATCCCAGAAGTGACCAGGAGCCCAGGAACACCTAACAACATCCTTGCTATATTAGCAGTAATCAGCAGTAATGCTACCAAGGACAGATGGGATGTTCCTGACCCACCATGGGTAAGACCCCTTATGTGGGCCGATCCTTCCAGGAGGACCATAGGTGGGGCAAAGAAGTGTATGGACAAGGTATTATTACACAGCTGTTGCCACCCAGCTTCCCTTTTGTATGACTCTAAATCAAGCCACTGCTACCTGGTGTGTAAAATTAAAGAGAGGTTTTTGGCAAGCCTGGACCCCAAAGAACGGGGAAGAAACAGCTCAAGTACATGTATTAATTATCTCTACTTGCTCCGGGGAAAGGTGCAGAAAATATAAGTGTGTTAAGGCATCCCCCCCCCCCCATGCAAGCCTTTACATAAAAGGTCTTATGAAGGGAATCCCACTGAGGAAGAAGTTAATTGGCAAGAATGTTATAGTAATTAAGCTACCAACTGTTGCATGATCTAGTAAAAATCTTAGAAAGACAAAAAAGATTTCTTGGAATGTTAATTGTAGGAATCATTGCCCTCCTAATGTTACTTACTTCTGTGGGCATTGCTGCTTCATCTATGGTACAGACTGTTCAGACCTCTCATTTTGTACAACAGGTCAAGAAAAATGTAACTAAGAGCTTGTCTATAGAAAAAGAAATTGACAGCCAGTTTAAAATTAAGTTGTCATGACCTAGAGCAAAGAATATTCTTGCATGGTATTATTCTACAAGTTCATTAATAATTTATGATGCTGTACAACAGTATATTGTGCATTTATCCCAAACAAACTTAAAAATTAATTCTTTGAATGTTTTAAGGAAATGAAAGTATTTATTCCCTTCCACCGTGTGGAAGGCCCCCTGGGAAGGCACTTAAACATTCTGTATTGACCTCTCTTGACCTTTTTGCCAGGAGGATTCCCTCTTCTCACAATCCAATTGCCTACAGCTGTGGCCTGAGTTCTCTGTTCATGATGAGGTCATGGTGGCTGGTGCCATGGATCTGTCTCTCGCCCAATGGCGTAGCTGGGCCCTCTCTGGAGAAGAAACCTGGGTTCCCCAAGATATGGGATCAATGCCAGGGCCCCGCCAGAAGGTGAGGGAATCCCAAGGCAGTTGCTGGGCATGGAGGACACAGGGGCATAGACTACCAAGGAGACAGAACTGAACCTCACATCACCCTGCTTGGCCGCGGAGGATGGCTGGTTAGTCAATGACGGGTAAGATTCCTCTGGGAGGAACGACCTAAGACAGGCACAGTTGAGGGGCCAGTAGAAGAGAACTTGGGGTTCCACAGAGGTGGGGCACAGATCCTCACCTCCCCCAATTGTGCGGGGGCTTGAACACTCACCCCTTCTGAGGGAGGTCTCCTTCCCCCATGGCTGCTGTGCTTCCCATGCCTAGCTCAGATCAGGACCCAGATAACAGAGTCTTGGCTGACAGCAGCTACCCTATATCTAAATCCAGCCTAACAACAGGAGTGCTCAGGGCCTTCTGAAAGATGCAAAATAATCCTTTCCACTAACATTTACAGTGTAAACTAAGATTGTTCTTAAAGTATTAAATTTAATAGTAAAATAGCAGTCAAGTTTTCAGATTAATTAAAATTTGCTCAAGAAGTATTAACCAAAATTTTCATTTCATGGTAAAATTGCTTAACATGCAATGACCCTAAAGCAGTCATATTTTTGTGCAAAAAAAAAAAAAAGTTACCTAGACTGCATTAAATATTTTCCAAAAGCCTCCTAATAATTAAATCAAAGGGGGGGGGGGTAGTGGAAGAATACCATGTAAGGAAAAATATCCTGTAACTAATTACATCTAGAAAATTTTTTTTTTCATCTGTAATGCTAACAGAAAGACACCCATGAAAAATATATGCGGTGTCAAAATAAGCCAAAGGAAAATCATTTGGGCAAATATAAAAAGGATCCCCCAAGTAAAATTTCCTTTATTAACCTTTGGTCGAGAATACGTTTGTATACTTTCAGAGAACAGCTCCAAGACCATGTGGATTCCTGCAGCAACGGATCCCAGAGAGAAACTGACAAAATTGCTCCAGCCACAAAGACAGGAGAGACAGTTCAGAGATGGAGATGGTGAAGACGCCTTGCCATGCTAATAGTCAGCAGCTCTGTGTCGCTGCAGGGTGCCCAGGACTAAACCAGAGAGGACCAGACCTGCATTTGTCCACCATCCAGTACCTACATTTCATTGCTGGCATGTACACATGAACTGTCGGACACTGAAACTTGGACTCAGAACTGTTGGACATTGAAATTGGGACTTTTTCTTATATGTTTATTTCTGGTCTGCAGATACAAGCCATCTTAAGGAAAAAAATAAGGGGGAGATGTGGGAAACTGTTTATTGCCTTCACTGTCTGATAAGGTAGACAGAGAACCCCCCGAAGGCAGGATGCCTTTTAAGCCTTAGCAAAGGTCAGAGCTAGGCGCCACCTCTGTTTGTCCCGACAGTGGTAGCTGAAGCAACTTCCCCATTTATTATTATTATGTAAATCCTTGCTGATGGGCTAGTCTGCCTGTTGCCAGGGGTCCCTGCCTAATGGCTATGCTATGGGTGCATCCCAGATCAATAAACCTTGGTGAGGCCTGAACACGGGTGGAAGTCCTTCCCCTTGAGTTGGACTTGCCCTCCTGGCCCCCCAATATTTCCAATTATCTCTTGTCTTTTCATTTTCATTTGTGTGCGGCTCTGCTTCCAGTTCCTGAACCCTGATCCACGTGGGACGTGGGAAGGAAACACTCAACAACGTGCAGACATCAGGTTTCCAATCACAGGATTTTCATAAATTCAACTTAATTACTCCCTATTCTTTACCTGCATCTTCAACACCAAATCATAGTTCTGTCTGAGTGTCATCTACATCAGCAATGATAAAAGCAGGTATCACAAATGAGTCTAGAAAATTAAACAGAAATGAAGTCAGTGCAGCTACTACACATCCAGCACCAAACCCCCTGAAGGAACAGGACCCGGCAGCTCTGTCTGTGTCTCTATAGTTCATGCTTCTGGTTCCCAGGGACCTGCACAGAAGCTCCTCTCTACCTCAATACTTAGTCCACTGGCTCTAGGCTCACACTCTGGTCTTAGTTTTTCCTCTGATCACTTTCTAGGGGAAGTGTTATCAAATGCAAATTCCTGTCTCCTAAACATGAAACTTCTGCACATTTTCTTCTTTCTCTGGTTGTGAGAGTTGATTTCTCTTGGTTGTCATTACTAGTGACTGTCAAAATCATCTCTCATTTTAAACTTCGCCTTTTTTCTTTCTATGAAAATTTTCTCTCCTAGGTATTTGTATGGGTTGCCTGAAGCAGGTGGGTCCAGTTGGGAGGTTACAGGCCCTGATGTGGACTATAATTATTTTT
This sequence comes from Myotis pilosus, assembly GCA_036010255.1. Classification (NCBI taxonomy): domain Eukaryota; kingdom Metazoa; phylum Chordata; class Mammalia; order Chiroptera; family Vespertilionidae; genus Myotis; species Myotis pilosus. The sequence goes on from JASKON010000045.1 coordinate 872,217, forward strand.
TTTTTGAAATGGATGGAATATAGCTTTAATTTTTTTATTTTTATTTTTTGCTTTTATTTATTAATTTATATTTTATTGCTTAAAGTAGTACAAAGGGTATTACATATGTGTCCATTTTTTCCCCCCGCCCTAGACAGTCCCCTAGCCTCCCCTATCCCCCAGTGTCTTATGTCCATTGGTTATGCTTATATGCATGCATACAAGTCCTTTGGTTGATCTTTTACCCCCCTGCCCCCCAACCCTCCCCGGCCTTCCCGCTGCAGTTAGACAATCTGTTTGAGGCAGCTCTGCCTCTGTATCTATTATTGTTCAAAAGTTTATAATGGTCTCTATTATCCATGAATCAGTGAGATCATGTGGTATTTTTCCTTCAGTGACTGGCTTATTTCACTTAGCATAATGCTCTCCAGTTCCATCCATGCCGTTGCAAATGGTAAGAGTTCCTTCCTTTTGAGAGCAGCATAGTATTGCATCGTGTAGATGTACCACAGTTTTCTAATCCATTCATCTACTGATGGGCACTTAGGCTGTTTCCAGATCTTAGCTATGGTGAATTGTGCTGCTATGAACATAGGGGTGCATATATCCTTTCTGATTTGTGTTTCTGGTTTCTTGGGATATATTCCTAGAAGTGGGATCACGGGGTAAAATGGGAGTTCCATTTTCAGTTTTTTGAGGAAACTCCATACTGTCTTCCATAGTGGCTGCACCAGTCTGCATTCCAACCAGCAGTGCACAAGTGTTCCTTTTTCTCCACATCCTCTCCAGTCGTTTGTTGATTTGTTGATGATAGCCAGTCTGACAGGTGTGAGATGGTACCTCATTGTTGTTTTGATTTGCATCTCTCAGATGATTAGTGACTTTGAGCATGTTTTCATATGTCTCTTGGCTTTCTGAATGTCCTCTTTTGAAAGGTGTCTATTTAGGTCCTTTGCCCATTTTTTGATTGGATTGTTTATCTTCCTTTTGTTAAGTTGTGTGAGTTCCCTATACATTTTGGAGATTAGGCCCTTATCAGATATGACATTGGCAAATATGTTTTCCCACACTGTGGGTTTTCTCGTTGTTTTGTTGATGGTTTCTTTTGCTGTGCAGAAGCTTTTTATTTTGATGTAGTCCCATTTGTTCATTTTCTCTTTAGTTTCAAGTGTCCTAGGAGCTGTATCAGTGAAGAAATTGCTTCAGCATATGTCTGAGATTTTGTTGCCTTTGGATTCTTCTAGAATTTTTATGGTTTCCTGTCGATCATTTAAGTCCTTTATCCATTTTGAGTTTATTTTTGTGTATGGTGTAAGTTGGTGGTCTAGTTTCATTTTCTTGCTTATATCTGTCCAATTTTCCCAACACCATTTATTGAAGAGACTATCTTGGCTCCATTGTATGTTCTTGCCTCCTTTGTCAAATATTAATTGAGCATATTGGTTCGGGCCAATTTCTGGGCTCTCTATTCTATTCCATTGATCTATATGCCTATTCTTGTGCCAGTACCAGGCAGTTATGAGAACAGTGGCTTTGCAATACATCTTGATATCTGGTATTGAGATCCCACCTACTTTGTTCTCTTTCAGGATTGCTGCAGCTATCCGGGGTCTTTTTTTATTCCAGATGAACTTTTGGAGAGTTCGTTCTAGATCTATGAAGTATGCCGTTGGTATTTTAATGAGACGTGCGTTGAATTTATAGATTGCTTTGGTTAGTATGGACATTTTAATGATGTTGATTCTACCAATCCATGAACACGGTATGTTTTCCCATCTGTTTATGTCTTCCTCTATATCTTTTTTCAATGTCCTGTAGTTTTCTGAGTAGAGGTCTTTTACCTCTTTAGTTAAGTTTATTCCTAGGTAGCTTAATTTTTTTGGTGCGATGGTAAACGGGATTGTTTTTATAATCTCTCTTTCTGAAAGTTCACTATTGGTGTATAGAAATGCCTCAGATTTCTTGGGGTTAATTTTGTATCCTGCTACATTGCCAAATTCATGTATTAAGTCTAGTAGCTTTTTTATGGAGTCTCTAGGGTTTTGTATGTATAATATCATGTCGTTTGCAAATAAGGACAGTTTTACTTCCTCTTTTCCCATTTGGATGCCTTTAATTTCTTCTTCTTGCCTAATTGCAATGGCTAACACTTCCAGTACTATGTTGAACAGGAGTGGTGAGAGGGGGCATCCCTGTCTTGTTCCTGTTCTTAGGGGAAATGGTGTTAGCTTTTGTCCATTGAGTATGATGCTGGCTGTGGGCCTGTCATATATGGCTTTTATTATGTTGAGGTATGATCCTTCTACTCCCGCCTTACTGAGAGTTTTTATCAAAAATGGGTGTTGAATTTTGTCAAATGCTTTTTCTGCATCAATTGATATGACCATGTAGTTTTTTTCTTTCAATTTGTTTATGTGATGTATCACGTTTATTGATTTGCGGATTTTGTACCATCCTTGCATCCCTGGGATAAATCCTACTTGGTCATGGTGTATGATAATTCTGATGTACTGCTGGATCCGATTTGCTCAGATTTTGTTGAGGATTTTGGCATCTATGTTCATGAGGGATATTGGCCTGTAATTCTCTTTCATTGTGTTGTCTTTACCTGGTTTTGGTATTAGGGTGATGCTGGCTTCATAGAATGAGCTTGGAAGTGTTCCTTCCTCTTGAATTTTTTGTAGTAGTCTGAGGGGGATAGGTTTTAGTTCTTCCGGGAATGTTTTGTAAAACTCTCCTGTGAAGCTGTCTGGTCCTGGGCTTTTCTTTGATGGAAGCTTTTTGATGACTGCTTCAATTTCTTCCATAGTTATTGGCCTGTTGAGATTTTTAGATTCTTCCTGATTGAGTTTTGGAATGTTTTATTTTTCTAGGAATTTGTCCCTTTCCTCTGGGTTGTCTAGTTTGTTGGAGTAGAGCTGTCCAAAGTATTTTTTAACAATCATTTGTATTTCTGTCGGGTCTGTTGTTATTTTGCCTCTATCATTTCTGATTTTGTTTATTTGGGTCCTCTCTCTTTCTTCGTGGTGAGTCTGGCTAGAGGTTTGTCAATCTTGTTTATCATTTCAAAGAACCAGCTCTTGGTTTCATTGATTTTCTGTATTGTTTTTTTGGTCTCTATGTCATTTATTTCTGCTATAATCTTTATTATCTCCTTCCTTCTGCTCACTCTGGGGTTTTCTTGTTGTTCTCTTTCTAAATCTTTGAGTTGAAGAGTTAGATGATTTACTACCATTTTTTCTTGTTTTTTGAGATAGGCTTGTAGAGGTATAAACTTCCCTCTCAGGACTCCTTTCATTGTGTCCCATAGGTTTTGGATTGTTGTGTTTTCATTGTCATTAGTTTCCAGGATGTTTTTAATTTCTTCTTTGATCTCATTGGTAACACAATCAATATTTAATAGCATGCTATTCAGCTTCCTGGTGTTTGAGTATTTTGGGTTGTTTTTATTGTAGTTTATTTCTAATATTATGCCATCGTGGTCTGCGAAGATGCTTTTTATGATTTCAATCTTCTTGAATTTGGGGATACTTTGCTTGTGACCCAGTATGTGGTCTATTTTTGAAGATGTCCCATGAGCACTTGAGAAGAATGTATATTCCCTGGCTTCGGGGTGAAGTGTTCTGAAGATGTCTATTAAGTCCATCTGATCTAGTGAGTCATTTAGGATTGCTGTGTCTTTGCTGATTGTTTGTCTATAGGACTTATCCAGTGCTGTCAGTGGTGTATTAGAGTACCCTACTATGATTGCATTGTTGTAGATCTCTCCTATGATATCTTCCAGGAGTTTTTTTTATGAATTTGGGTGCTCCTTCATTTGGTACATATATGTTTACCAGGGTTATATCTTCTTGTTGTATTGATCCGTTTAGTATTATGAAGTGGCCTTCCTTATCTCTTGTTATGGCCTTCACTTTGAGCTCTATTTTGTCCGATATAAGTATTGCTACCCCAGCTTTCTTTTTGCTTTCCATTTGCCTGAAAGATATTTTTCCATCCTTTCACTTTCAGTCTGTGTGAGTCCCTTCTAATGAGGTGGGTTTCTTGTAGACAGCAGATGTATGGGTCATGTTTTTTTATCCATTCAGCCACTCAATGTCTTTTGGTTGGAGCATTTAGTCCGTTTACATTTAAAGTTATTATTGAAAGTACTTGTTTGTAGCCATTTCTTTTTTTGTGTGGCTGTTTTCTTTCTGAGCTTTTTATTTCTTCTTTTTACACCAGTCCCTTGAGCATTCCTTGCATTGCTGGCTTGGTGGTGATAAACTCCCTTAGCCTTTTTTTGTCTGTGAAGCTTCTTATTTCCCCTTCAAGTTTGAATGATAGCCTTGCTGGATAGAGTATTCTTGGATTCAGACCTTTGCTTTGCATCACTTTGTAAATTTCCGTCCATTCTTTTCTGCCCTGATGTGTTTCTGTTGAGAAATCATTTGATAATCTAATGAGAGATCCCTTGTATGTGACTTTCTGTCTCTCTCTTGAGGCCTGTAAGGTTTTCTCTTTGTCCTGAACATTTGCCATAGTAATTATGATTTGTCTTGGTGTGGGTCTTTTTGGGTTCACCTTGTTTGGGACTCTCTGGGCTTGTGTGACTTTTTTCACTCCACCTCTAGGACGTTTTCTGATACTATTTCTTCGAATAGGTTTTCTAATCCTTGTTCATCTTTCTGTTGTTTTGGTACCCCTATTATTTGTATGTTGTTTCGTTTCATGTTGTCCCAAAGCTCCCTTAGGCTCTCCTCCTTTTTTAAATTTTTTTCTCCATTTGCAGTACATTTTGTGTGTGTTTTGCTTCCTTGTCTTCTAATTCACTAATTCGGTCCTCCGCTTCTCCTAGTCTACTCTTGATACTTTCAATGGTGTTTTTTATTGCAGCTATATCACTCTTCATTTCTTCTTGGGTGTTACTTAAGTTGTTGATTTTTTCATCTGTTTCTTCTAGCTTCTTCCATATGTTATTGATTTTTTCATCTGTTTCTTCTTGCTTCTTGCAGAGGTTGTAGATTTTTTCCTCCATCCTGTTTATGCACTCTAGGACCCTTATTCTGAATTCTTTTTCTGTCATGCTGCATGCCTCTGTATTACTTAGCTGCTTTTCTGGAGAGTCCTCCTTCTCTTTACTTTGGGGGTTTCTTTGTCTACCCATGTTTGATCTCACTGACATATCTAGACTTTGAGTCGTTCAGTGGCTGCTCCCTGGGTGGCAGTGAGTCCTTGGTCTGTGGTTGCTCTTCGGGTGGTTGCGGTAGCAGCTGCTCTTCAGTTGGCAGCAGCTCCTCTGATGGGTGCTGTTCACAGCTGTGGTGGCTCTTCTGGCTGGTGGGGGGCAGTTTCATGTACAGGTGCTGTTCCTTAGCAGAGGGTGTGGTGCTCAGGAGGCTGCTGTTGCTTGGATCTGCTGCGTTGATTTAAGGGCACAAAATACAACACAACAAGGCACCACGTACCAGGCACTAAACACAAATATATTCACGATATAATAACCCGAAATAAAGGTGACCACCCGAATTAAGAGAATTAAGGAATAAGGAAGAAGGAAGAGAAAAAGATGAAAGAGAAAAAACAAAAGAAAAGTAGGGACTAAAAAAAGGAGTGCAAAAATGAAATTGGGAAAAAGAAGGGGGGGAAATAAAAGCGAGAAAAGAAAAGAAAAAAAAGAGAGAATGAAGTGGAAGAGGGGAAGAGACTTTTTATATGAGGAGAATACTCCTATAGAACTGCCACTCATCCCAGCAAATTCCAGCAACAGCTCTCTGTAGGTGGATGCAAACTAGGAACAACCAATTATATAATGATGAAAATAGAATGGAGAACACTAACCCCAAAATAAAATAAAGAGAAAATAAAATGGCACTTTAAAAGATGGTAAAATGGTAGCTGTAATAATACTGGTTAAAAATAAGAAGGTAGTAATTAAAAGGGTAAAATCAGGTGATGGAAAAAGAGGGAAAAAGAGGAAAAAAAAAGGAAAAAAATGGTTTCTTAGTTAAAAGGTGAAAAAAGAAAAAAAAATTGCAGTAGTGAAGGTCCTTCAGTTCTTCTATTCTTCAGTCTGGCTTGCCTTTAGTCCTGCCAGGTATTCAGGAGAGTGTTGAGTTTCCCTGCGATACACTGTTCCTCTGTGTTGTAAACCACAGTCCTTATTTTAAAGCAGGCCGTATTTGTTTCCCAGACTGCCTTATTTTGTATTTAGCAAAGAGTCAGTTTGTGGCTCAGCCTCTGGGTGGCAGTGTTCTGGGCTTGGCCTCTGAGGCTATAAGGCATTGAAAATCCCTCTATAAGCCAGACCCTGTTAACTCCCAGGGGCTGATCAGATTAGTTTAATCCTTGATCTCGTTCAGGGTGGAATCTGGGTGTGGCTGTGCTCTTTGCCTAGGGGCTGGGGGGAGGAGTCTCACTCTCCTGGAGAGAATGGCTGCCCGAGTCCTGGGTTAAGGGGTGTCTCAGCACTCAATTCGCTGCTACCTCTCCTGGCCCCCCTTCTCTCCTGATTCTCTCCCCAGATTCCACTCCTCCGCACCCTCTCCCTCTCTTCAGCACAGGTGAGTGTCTGTATCCGAAATGTCCCATGAGCAGGATTCGGTGAGAACAAACAAACAAACGCCGGCTGCGGAAACGGGGAAGGCTTGGTTTCTGTAAACTCTTCTTTTATGGGCACTGCATGGTCAGGTCAGCTCTTCAGGCTGCCCCCTTTAGGCTCAGTCCTCCGTGATCACAGAACCCAGGTCTCAAATCCCCCGGCGGTGCCAGGAATCCTGCGGATCTCCTTTCCCCCCAACAGGGGCTGTGTCTGTCCCAAGGGACGCGGCTGTCTGGCACTCGGTCTCCCTCTGACCCTCTGGGCTCAGAGTTCTGGCAAACTTTCCTGCCCAAATCCCTGGTTTGTTTTTTACCTTTCCAGGGGAGTTATGCCCTTCCCAGCTGCAAACCGTCTCACAAGCTGAGCAATTTCACCAATTCGGGGTGGGTGTTATTAGTTTCATCTGCTCACTCCATTTGCTCTGGGACACAACATGGGACCCGTCTGCCTATATCGCCGCCATCTTATTTCTCTGGACTATAATTCTTAATAGACATGCACCCTTGGACATGTCACACTATGGGACCATGTCCTCAATGTAAGCCTCTAACCCCAGATCTCCCTATATAGCAGTAGGAAATGCAAATAGGGTCCCCACTTCTCATATAAACCAGCCCAGTCCTGACCCTGCAGCTCTGGGATAGGAGCCAACCCCAGGTATTCCCATTCCCTGATCAGGACTGAACACAGACCACTCACCATGGGCTTTGGGCTCAGCTGGATTTTCCTTTTTGCTATTTTGAGAGGTAATTTATGGACAAGAAGATATACTGAGTATGTTAGTGGATGTGAGTGAGAGAAACAGTGGACGTGTGAGTGTTTCCAGACCAGGATGTCTTTGTGTTTGCAGGTGTCCAGTGTGAGGTGCAGCTGGTGGATTCTGGGGGTGACTTGGTGAAGCTTGCGGCATCTCTGAGACTCTCCTGTCCAGCCTCTGGATTGTCCTTCAGTAGCTCCTGGATGAATTGGCTCCTCCAGCCTCCAGGGAAGGGCCTGGAATGGGTCTCATACATTAGGGGTGATGGGAGTACCACATCCTACACAGACTCTGTGAAAAGCAGATTCACCATCTCCAGAGACAATGCCAAGAATATACTGTATCTGCAAATGAACAGCCTGAGAGTGGAGGACACGGCTGTGTATTACTGTGCAACAGACACACAGTGAGGAGACGTCACTATGAGCCCAGGCACAAACCTCCTTGCAGGAGGGTCTGTAACCTGAACACAAGGACCATCCCAGCAGCAGGTACAATTGGAGGTTAGGGCTGGTGTCCTGTGTGGTTTCCTCTTCATATCAATTTCCTTCAGGGAACCTCCCTGAATTCCTGACTCTGCACCTACCTCTGTTGTCTCTGAGTTGGAAACGTCTGTTGTAAACAGAGACAACTTTCTTATGTGTTCAGAATATTTTTTTTTTCAGAGGCTCTTGTGCCAAGTACCAATTAATGATCCAAAATTCTGCCCAAGTCAGATATATAGAACCAGAGGCTCTGCTGCTCAACAGGGCATCTCAGCCCCACATAGCTCATGGTCCCTGCCAGCCAGTGGGACACATGTGTGCTGGACAGTGAGCACCAGAGGAGTGTGACCCCAAAGCTAGAGAAGAAGGACCCCAGGTGGTGACAGTCATTGACTTGTCATGATGTTCATAGCACCGAGTGTGGGTGACGCCAGGCAGATACAGAGAGACCCATAGCAGCTTCGTGCAGATGTCCAGGGTGACAGCAAACACACCCAGCAAGGGCCATAGAATGTGTATTGTGCTCATAGTTGAAATCTCTCAGAAGCGCAGGAAAGGCCCATCAGGAAGTCAGACCTTCTTTGATGGATCTAGGAAAGGAGATTGACTCAGGGATTTTATTTAGTTGAGTAGGTGGGGGAGAAAGAGAAATTCTGCTTACAATGGCTTGTGTGGTTTTAACCTCTTATTGACATATGGAAAGGAGTCCCTAACTTTCTTTTCAGCTTCCCATGCAAGCCCATGTGAGAAGAGGCAGGAATAAGCCATCAGTTTTCAGAAATCAATGAACAGGAAAATAAACTATGGCTACATATTTTACTGAACAATTATATAAACTGAGCAAACATTGAGATAAAATGTCATTATGTGTGTGCAAAATCAAAGTCTACTGAAAATGAGAAAAATGATTATAAATAGGCAAATGGTGATGATAATAATTGCAGTGGTGGTGATGGTGATGATTGGTGGGGCTGACTGGCAGACCCTGAGTGACAGATGAATCATTACTCTGACACACATTTCTGTGAAAGAGAGGGCTATGGGACTGCTTGGCTAGAGTAACCAAACAGTGCCATTTGCCTGTTTCCTTAGGCTTTTACTGTAACAACATCTTAAACTAAAATTAACTTTTAGATACAATCAGCAGGGAAAGCATCCTTGAGAAGACACATGTGTCTGCAGTGTCCTTTAAGCAAGGACATCTGAAGACTGAGCATAAAGATTCCAGTAAACACCCAGGGGCTCGCACATACACAGACTTGTTTGGAAAAGTCAAGGCAGTGGTAGTTGCCTTCAGCCAACTCCCCCAAGAGGTTCTGACTATTTGGAGTTTCCACCTTAAAGATTTCCCAATCAAGTCCCATGCTTTCCCACATATCCCCCCATGTTGTTTTGCTGGATGCAAAAGACAGAGGGAGGTGGCAAAATTTCCACGTTGGAATGTCCGGGTCCGAGAAGTGCATTCATTGCTCGAGTTCAGATTTTACAGACTATAAGAAAAACAATGTGAATTAAAATGACATCAATGTTTAGTCTGATCAGGTGCCAATTGATATTAGGAAACCAAGTGTTGGGGTCTATTAACTCCAAATGCTCCTTTACTGCATTCTAAGCAGTAGTCTGTTGTTCACGTTCATTGATAGCAAGTAAGGATTCATTAATTTGCTTTTGCAACATGTTTCCTTTTTCAGTAAGGTTATCATGACAGACTCACCACTCATGCTTTTTAACATCAATCCACTGATGGTGACTACTGTTCCATTTTAAGGAGTGACACATATGTGCTTATGCTCCCAATCACAATTTAGCACTTGCCTGTATGCTATAGCGTCCTGCCTTTCCCCAAATATTCAATGGCTGACTCTATTGCCTTCATTCTAGCTAATATTTTTTTTTATCTATGTGCTGTTATATACTGAATCCCCTAGTTATATTTTTGGCCATATTGTCTACAAATGTGGCCATCTGTACAGATTCCGAAAGGGCTGCCACAGCAACACTGGCAGTAGTCAGAATGACAATAGCCTAGATGATGGCTGCAATGAGCATTCCTCAAACTCTTCAGGGCCATAATTGGTCCAATGCTCTTTCTAAGTCTTCAGTAGCTGATGAGCCTTGTCATTCCTTGGTGAGATATATGGGTATTAGGACTTCTGCTTGTCTCCTAAGTACCATAATTGTGCTGATGTCTAATGAGGTAATATTCTGGGTGGTAACAAGGATGCAAAATAAGCTCCTTCTCTATGGATCCCTCAGAGTATGTCTCACAGTGCCCAGGACTTAGAGCCATAATGCGGCCCAGAGAGCTGCCAGATGGGGCTGCCAGTGAACACCCACAAACAGCCAGTTGCTTACAGATCTCATCATATTCTTCTTTCCATAGCAAACAATGACTGGCCTATAAAGTCATTTTAGCTAAAATCTTCCAGGCCTGAGGTGCCATGTGATAATATTCAGACAGGCGTTGAGGAGCCCATTATAAACAGGCTGTTGGCCTAATTTTCTCTGATACACTTCCTTAAATTATTAAAAGAGTAGCTCGTGAATCTTATTGCCTTGTTGAACTTGCATAACTGGGCAACCCAAAAGCTCTCCTTCTTACATGGATGCCTGACACAGGATCCCATAACCAAGAATCTAGTTGATGGACTTTCCCACACAGGAGGCAGAGGATCAGGAAATACTTCCTCCAGCAGTGGGGCTTTAGGTACTACAGGCTCTACAGGAAGAGGGGTGGTGGTAAATCCTCCTGGCCTTCTGTAGGCTTTTGATCCTCCATGTGGAGTGGGCATAGTGCAGCTCGAACAAGAGCCCACATAGTTAATGATGACAAGGGCACTAGATTTTCCTGGGCCTCATTTCTCTTTAAATTCCTGCCCACTTCTTTCCAGAGATCAAGGTCTAGTGTTCCAGCATCAGGGAACCAAGGATTATCAACTATAACAGTCTGCAACAGGCCCTTTAATTGTTCTTCTGTAACCGACTTCCCTGCCTGAGTCCCAGAGCATCCTTGCAGAGAACCACCTGTGTACAAGTAGCAGGACTGGGGCTGCCACTCTTTCAGAAATGCCAGGAAAGGCTTCCCCTTGGCAGACCAGCCTGCCTTGTCTCAAGAAGCTGGTTCAGACACATGTCCTCAGACCGTGAGGCTCAGAACAACCACTAGAGGGCATTGTCATCTCCACAATCCTGTTCCAGGATGTCTCCTGAGGGTTTTATTTGCAACCTGCACTGGAGAACCTTAAAATTCCCACTTTCTGTCCTGGTGGAGTGTGTCTAGCACTATTCGCAGATAAGCTACTAGAATGGGCAGACCAGCCGTGTGCCTCTGAGTCCTGGCCCAGACACCCTGGTCCACCTGCCCTTTCCATGTGACTTTAGGGAGGGAGAAACCTCCTGGCAGCTCAGACAGGTCCTCAGGGGAAGACATACAAATGCGGTGCCTCCCCTGCTCATGAAACCCTGCCAGGCTGGGTCCCTGCAGATCCTGGAGAGGAGCCTTCCGGTGTGAGCCCTCAGTGTCCACACCATGGGGTCTGCGCTCATCTGGGCTGTGCTTCTCTTCATTATCAAAGGTGTGTCCCTGTGCATCAGGCTCATGGGGACTGGGTCACATGGGGCAGTTCTCAGTCTGTTTCTCTGTTTGCAGGTGGCCTGTGCCAAGTTCATCTGGTGGAGTCTGGGGGAGGTGTGGTGCCGCCTGGGGGGAGGGTGTCTCTGAATCTCTCCTGCAAAGCCTCTGGATTCACCTTCACTGACTACAGCATGCACTGGGTCCACCAGGCTCCAGGGAAGGGATTGTAGTGGGTGACAGGAGTGAGTTACCCAACTGGAAAGGATCAGTGGTATGCTCCAGCAGTTCAAGGAAGATTCACAATCTCCAGGGACAACCCTACCAGCGTAGTCTCTCCTAAAATGATCAATCTGACATCTGAAGACACCACTGTGTATTACTGTACAAGGCACATTGAGGGGAAGTCAGTGTGAGCCCTGACACAAACCTCCCTGAGGAGACAGAAGGGCTGGGATGCAGGGGGTGCTCAGGACCTGCAGGTCACACTTGTCTAACCTTGGGCAGGTGCAGAGGGGTAGGGGCAGGCTTCCTATTATGATGGGTGTTTTCCTTGCCTCTCCACATTGCTCTTTGCTCCCAGGGAAAAGGATGTCTTGTTCTTTGAATCTCTAAGTTGTCAGATCGTCACTGGGATCAGAAGGAGAAGGAGCACTGTGCTTGCAGGTGAGTGATGAGCAGGCACTAGAGGTTCCCTTCACCAGTTCCCTACAGGACCTTCTCCATGAGCAGATCAGCCTGACTATTCTCACATCCCTGATGGGGACACATTTCCTTCAAAGGGAAACAGCACTGACATCAGTGCCCTCGGGTTTAAGCTCACACTCTCTGGCCCAGCTGGTGTGGCTCCCTGGTTGAGAGTTGACCTATGAACCAGGAGGTCGTGGTTCAGTTCTCGGTCAAGGCAGATGCCCAGCTGATCCATGATTCTCTCTGATAACTGATGTTTCTATCTCTCTCCCTTCCTCTCAGAAATGAATAATAATATATTTTTAAAAAATAAGCTCATGTTTCTCTGTCCTCAGACTGGTACACACTGTCCCTACATGCCCTCTTCCCTCAGACAGGCACTCCATACCCCTGTGATCTTCTATGTAATTATAGTCATCAGTTCACACAACCCACTTCATATATTCATCTGAGGTGAGCATTCTTCCACGGTCACCCAAGACACGTCCTAGGCAAGTGGCCTGAACCTGTTGTCAGCCCCCTGCTGAGCCAACCTGTCATGAACCAGGGTAATACCAGGTAACTCAGTGTTTCTTATGGACAGGTCTGTGCAAGGTGAGCCAGCATAGAGTACTTCTAACAGCAAACACACCTTATGTCAGACACTCTGCCATCTGTAGGACATCACAGGGCAGAAGCCCCTGTGATGGGCTGGTGAGCCCAATGTCACGGTGTCCCCAGTAACCAGAGCTTGTGGAGACAGTGAGATATTTGTGAAGTTGAAAGTCACAGCACAGTTACAAAGCAGAAAAGAGAGAGGAATCCACAGCTGGAATAACTTCAGAGAAAATGCAAAGTTTAGTAAATGATGGTAAGAGAAGTGTTTACTTAAATTGAAAAAGGGAAAGAAAATATGTACTTCCATTGAGTGTAACTCAGCACAGACAAAAACTAATGATTTTCTGGCCTTTCTTTCTTATAAAAATACTAGAGGCCCAGTGCACAAAATTAGTGCATTTGGGGGGTGTCCCTCAGCCCAACCTGCACCCTCTCCAATCTGGGACCCCTCGGGGGATGTCCAACTGCTGGTTTAGGCCCAATATCTGTGGAATCAGGCCTAAACCGGCAGTCGGACAACCCTCTCACAATCTGGGACTGCTGGCTCCCAACCGCTGTCCTGCCTGCTTTCCTGATTGCCCCTAACTGCTTCTGCCTGCCAGCCTGATCACCCCCTAACCACTGCCCTGCCAGCCTTTTTGATGCCTAACTGTGCCCCTGACAGCACAATTGCCAACCGCCTTCCCCTGCAGGCCTGGTCACCCCCAACTGCCCCCCCACTGGCCTGTTTGCCCCTAAATGCCCTCCCCTTCCAGCCATCTTGTGGTGGCCATTTTGTGCCCACATGGGCGTAGCCATCTTGTGCAAGGGCCTGAGAGTCAATTTGCATATTACCTCTTTATTATATAGGATGATTTTATTGATTTCAGAGAGGAAGGGAGATGCAGAGAGAGATGGAATCATCAATGATAAGAAATACAGGTGTATGTGACAGGGTTGGCACCATAATGTACTACGTGGACCAGACACACACGTGTAGAGAGCAGCTACTGTGTAGAAAGCAGCTACTGTGTTGAAAGCAGCAGTATTGGAGGTAAAATGGAACTTCATGAATTATAATTACTGGGTAAATGTAAAATCATGTACTGTAAAATCATCAAATACTGCAAAAAAAAAATTTGTACCATGAGAACTTAATCTGGATGCTGATGGGTCTTTCTATATTCAGCTGTGGTCGATGTGAATACTGCCCCCTTGTGATAGTAACAGTTATGTAAAAAAAACCAACAGAGAATGGTAAATCATAGGAGACTTTAATGAACTGTATTGACTGAACTATCCTATGTACTATCCTTTGTATTATTAAAGCTATTGTTATATATTATTTTCATTAGGAAACCATCCCATGACAATGGATAGTGTAGAGAAGATTAAGAAAAGAAAATATGGTGAGGATATTTTACAGTATGGTTTTACCTCAATAATTACAGCAGGAATTGAGAAATTGCAATGTGTTATTTGTTGTGAAGTTCTATCAGCCAAATCTATGAAGCCAAAAAAACTAAAATGCCATTTTGATAGCAAGCATCTGAGCTTTCCTGGCAAGGATACCAACTATTTTAGAAGCAAAGCTGATGGACTCAAGAAAGCCAGACTTGACACTGGTGGCAAGCACCACAAACAAAACGTAGCAGCCATTGAAGCTTCATATTTTGTGGCACACAGAATCGCCAGAGCTATGAAACCTCACACCATTGCTGAGGATTGACTGTTGCCAGCGGCCAAAGACATTGTTCGAGTTATGATCAGAGACAAATTTGTTACAAAATTGAGTGCAATTTCCTTATCTAACGACACTGTCCACAGAAGAATAGATGACATGTCTGCTGATATTCTTGATCAAGTAGTCCAGGAAATCAAACCTGCTCCACTTCCAATATTTAGCATCCAGCTTGATGAATCTACAGACGTTGCAAACTGTTCACAGTTACTGGTTTACGTGAGGTACATTAATGATGGCGACTTTAAAGATGAGTTTCTTTTTTGCAAACTTCTTGAAACGACAGCTACTGCCCTTGATGTATTTGACACAGTTGATTCATTTCTGAAAGAGCATTAGATCTCTTGGGAAAAGGTTTGTGGTGTTTGCACAGATGGTGCTCCAGCTATGCTAGGATGTCAATCTGGATTGCAATGTTTAGTACTGAATGAGTCACCAAAAGTCATCAGAACTCACTGTATGATTCATCGGCAAATATTAGCAAGGAAGATGCTGCCACAAGAATTACAAGAAGTAATGAAAAGTGCCATAAGTTGTGTGAATTTTGTAAAGGCAAGCACTTTAAACAGTTGACTGTTTTAACAACTGTGCAACGAGTTGGTTGTGCCTAACAATGCTCTGCTATTTCACACTGAAGTGAGATGGTTGTCGAGAGGAAAAATTTTAAAACGTGTTTTTGAGCTTTGTGATGAACTCAAAACGTTTTTTAATCAGAAAGCAAGATCTCAGTTTGAAGCACTTTTCAGCGATAAAAGTGAACTGCAGAAAATAACTTACTTGGTTGACATCTTTGCCATCTTGAATGAGTTATATTTATCATTGCAAGGACCAAATGCAACATGCCTCGATTTGTCTGAAAAGATCCGATCGCTCCAAATGAAACTTCAGCTTTGGCAAAAATAAAATAAAATTTACATGTTGCCTACCTTATCTGCTTTCTTTGAGGAACATGACATTGAACCAGGCAAAAGGATTATGATGATAATTTCTGTGAAAGAACACTTGCACATGCTTGCAGACAAAATTTCATTGTACTTTCCAAATCTACCTGATACCCCATTTGCACTTGCCAGAAGCCCATTCACAGTCAAAGTTGAAGATGTTCCTGAGACAGCACAAGAGGAGTTCATTGAACTTATTAACAATGATGCAGCCAGAACTGATTTCTCTACAATGCCAGTTACAAAATTCTGGATCAAGTGTTTGCAGTCATATACTGTTCTGTCTGAGACTGTGTTGCGCCTTCTTCATCCATTTCCAACAACATATCTTTGTGAAACAGGGTTTTCCCGATTGTTGGTTATCAAGTCTAAATATAGAAGTAGACTTGTGGAATATGTTCTTCATTGTGCTCTTGCAAAGACCACCCCGAGAATTTCTGATCTGGTGAGAAAGAAGCAATCTCAACCTTTGCACTGATGTTGGCTTTTTACGCATACTGTCACAAAATGTAGCAATGTAGTTTACTGTTGTTATATTAAGATTGTCACCCATGCTACACCATGATTCAAGACAAAATTTCATTTATTTGCAATTAGAAATAAATACTTAACAATATATAATTACATATTGTTTTTGTGATTAATCACTATGCTTTTATTATGTTCAATTTGTAACAATGGAAACACATCCTGCATATCAGATATTTACATTATGATTCATAACAGCAGCAAAATTACAGTTATGAAGTAGCAACAAAAATAATTTTATGGTTGGGGGTCACCACAACATGAGGAACTGTATTAAAGGGTCACAGCATTAGGATGGTTGAGAACCACTGTTTTAGAGGGTTCTGAGCTTCCTGAGTTAGACATCTGCACTGGAGTGGTTCTCAAAGGTGTGGATTCTGAACTGCTCTGTGAGCTGTAAGGTGTGAACTCAGGGACAACCTGGATTTCACAACCACCTTTGTTGTTAACCCACATGATCGGGTCTCTTCAGGGAGGTTCAAAAGCCGTTTCCCTCATATCTGTTTCAGTTGATGCATCTCAGTTAAGTGATTCAATACAAGATACAACTGCTCTGCGCATTTATCCTCCCCTCCATCTGTAGTCTTAGCACATGATGAGCTCACAGTCTCCTTCCCAGAGAGTCAGCTTCCAGGTTCCTGTCCTCTCAGGGTCTCAGGTGGACTCTGGGAAGGCAGGTCCCACAATGACTCTCTGTGACCATGAGCAGGTCTGTGTCTACACCCATGTCAGAACACCTGCTTGTCCAGAGTCAGTGCCCGTGTCCCTCTGGGAGCAGGTGAGTCCAGCATCTCAGAGCCTCTCTGTAGTCAAGGACCTGAGACTCCTTCCTGAGCTGCTCCCTGTGGGAGGGGCTTCCTGCTGGGAGAAGTTAGGAGAGAGGAGGGACAAAGCATGAGCCTGTCTCTGCTGCATGGCCTGGGCTGTGTTCATGGGAGGGAGGTGCTCCCCAGCAAGGCCTGTTCCCTGGAGCTGGACTGAGACAGAGGTGGCAACTGCATGCTCACCTGTAGGCCCAGGGTCCTCAGTCAGGTCAAGGGAAGGAAAGTTCTTTACTTTGCAATTATTTCTAAGTCAAAGTTCACATGAAAATATTATTTTATATAAAATTATGCTTATTCAATTTTGCAATATTGACTTTATTTAGTGGGTGGCTTTGGACTTGGGGAGATGTTTGTATACAATGTTAATCCATTTTATGAATGAAATGAATGACCCATAAGTTTAAAACAGAGTGATATATTCATCTACTCCAGCATTTATTTTATTTTTATATAAAATATATTAAACATTTTTATTGTTTTATTGTTATTATAGACAGTATTACAGATGTCCTCCCCTATTTTCCCCATTTGCCACCCTCCACCTGTTCTTGTGCCAACCCAGGTCTTCCCCACCTATTGTCTGGTGTATCCTTTATAATAAAGAGTAAATATGCAAGTTGACCATCACACTTTTGCACAAGATGGCTGCCCCCAAGTGGTCACAATATGGCTGGCAGGGGAGGCCTGTTAGTGGCGACCAGGTCAGCAGGGGATGGCAGTTGGGGGGGACCAGGCCTGCAGGGGAGGGCAGTTGGGGCAATCAGGCTGGCAGGGGAGGGCAGTTGGGGCAATCAGGCTGGCAGGGGATCAGTTAGGTGTCAATCAGGCTGGCAAAGGAGTGGTTAGTGAGTGATCAGGCTGGCATACTGAAGCGGTTAGAGGCAATCAGACAGGCAGGCAGGTGAGCGGTTGGGAGCCAGCAGTCCCATATTGTAAGAGGGATGTCAGACTGCCAGTTTAGGCCTGGTCTGTGGGATCAGGCCTAACCTGCCAGTAGGACATCCCCCAAGGGGTCCCAGATGGAGAGGGTGCAGGCTGGGCTGAGAGACACCCCCCCCCACCCAATACAAGAATTCCGTGCACCATGCCTCTAATCTATAATAATAAAAGCATAATATGCTAATTAGGGCAGACATCCTTCCAATGACCTTCTGGAGGAAGCTGGGGCTTCAAGGGAATCCCTGGTCCCAGGTGCCTGCTGGTGACTGGAGAGAAGCCTGGGTCCCGGGTGCCAGAGAGAAGCCTGTGGGGGCAGCCGGGGGAAGGAAGGCCTACTCTTGCACAAATTTCATGCATCAGGCCTCTAATATGCATATAAGTTCTTAGGTTAATCTTGTCCTGCCTTTTCCTCGTCCCTTCCCTCTGAGATTCCTCAGTCTGTGTCCCTGCCTCTGGTTCTATTTCATTCATCAGTTTATTTAGTTCATTAGATTCCACCCATAAGTTAGATCATGTGACATTTTTCTTTCTCTGACTGGCTTATTTCCCTAAGCATGTTACTCTCCAGTTCCTCCATGCTGTCTCAAAGGGTAAGAGTACCTTTATTGGGAGGGGGATAATACACTATATTTTATTTATTAATTGGTATATTATTTGTTTTTTGGGGGGTGGGCAGGGAGGGATAGAGAGAGTGAAAAATTGATGATAGAGAAACATACATCAGCTGTGTTCACGTGAGAAGAGGGCGACTCAGGTGCTCATGGGGAAGTTAACCATCAGGATGGAGCATCAAGAATAGACAGACCCCTAGCATGTCCTGGAACAATGAGTCCTGAGAACCCAGGAAGCCCCTCCCAGAGCTGGCCTCACTCATCTGTCCAATGTGTCTCTGCCCATCAGGTGACCTCAGAGAGCAACCTCACTTGACAACTGACAATGCTGCTGCCTCCTCCCCTCCCAGTTCTGAGCTGTGTTTCCTGCTTCATGAGAGGGCTCTCCAGAGGCCTCCCAGCAACACACCTCTGCAGCAAAGGGTGACCCAGCCCCACCTCTGACTCTCCCTGGAGCAAACCTGACCTGTTCCACCTACATCTGAGTGTACAGAGAAGAACACGGACACCCGCGTGCCTGCTCTTCAAAGTCTGTGTTTGTATCCTGGGTGCTTTTGATCAGCTTCCAAAGAAGTCACATCCAGGACTAGAATCCATGCGTGGTCCTTGACCATGTGCTATGTACAGGGAGGAGGGGTAAATGTGGATTTCATAGCAAAGAAAATCATCACAGTGTATGTGTGAGTGAGTGAGTGTGTGTGTGTGTGTGTGTGTGTGTGTGTGTGTGTGTGTGTGTGATTTATTAAATAGAAGTGCACTGAGATTTGGACACATGTCAGAATGTGCAGATGGGACCTTCAACAAGAGGGACCTGAAGACATACTAGTCAGAGGCCCCAGAGCCCCTAGGAGCTTTTGGATGAGGGAAGGGTTGGCTGTATCCCTGCAGCAGGAAAGGGCTCCCTGCTGACTTCCTAAAGCCCTGGTTTGGGGTCTCCCTGCAGCACCATTGGGACTCAGTATAGCCAAATCACACTGTCCACAGACGTCAAAATACCACAGTGTCCCTGAGAAAGCAATCTGTCTTCAGGGCACATCCTTTACTACTGGACTAGAGACACTGAGAGGTCACTGCCCTGTGAGCCTGAGAGGACCCTCCCCTGCAGAGCCAGGGCTGGGCAGTAGGGGGCGCTCAGGGCCCAGGACATGGGCTGCTGCTCCAGGAGCAGGTTAGAGGGAGCTGGGAAGGGGTTTCCTCTGAGGCCTGGGGCTTCCTCCCTTCATACAAACAATCCAAACTGAATGATGGACACGATTGCTGAGGTAACTGTGAATATCCTGCTCTATCAGACCATTTACCAAACTCAATGAGAAATGAGAACCATACACAGGGGGGTGTTTCTATGGATTCAGGATATCTGCATTGTAAGGAACTGCGGCATGGATGGATTTATTACCTCACTCGAGGCATCATGTTTGAGACACATTGTTTAGAGAAGAAGATATTCAGGTATCAAAGCCCAGAGCTGGTACAGGTGGCCACATGTCACTAAAAGGTGGGCCCACAATGAGGAGCATGTCCTTTGGGGGCTGATTCCTCAGCGGAGGAGCTGTGTCTGCACAGAAGTCAGGGCCCTGGCAGGGGATACACATCCTCCAACCAGGATTAGGAGTTGGACCTTCAGACTCTCACTGAGCCTGGCCCTTATGTCATTCATCTTCTCTCAGGTGTGGTCAAGAACTTAGCTATGAAATACTCTGCCTCACGAATATGCAAAAGACAGGAGGGAGACTAGGTTAAATATGGATAAGACTGTGCCCGGAGAGCATCACCCACAGCCACACCCTCCCCTACAGAAGTGCTCACAGCACAGCCCCTCACCATGGACAGGAGCTGGAGAACCCTCCTCTTGGTGGCTGTGGCTACAGGTAACGGGCTCCCCTGTGTCTGGGAAGTGGGGAACCATGGAGAGCCAAGGAGAATTTCCACCCACTCCTGTCCCATTTCTACAGGTGTCCACTCCCAGGTGCAGCTGGTGCAGTCTTGGGATGAGGTGAGGAAGCCTGGGGCCTCCGTGAAAGTCTCCTGCAAGGCTTCTGGATACACCTTCACCAGCTACAGGATGCACTGGGTGAGACAGGCCCCAGGAGAGCGCCTAAAGTATATGGGCCGGATCAACACAAATACTGGGAAACCCACATATGCCCAAGGTTTCTCAGAAAGATTTGTCTTCTCCATGGACACCTCTGTCAACACTGCCTATCTGCAGATCGATGGCCACAAGTCTGAGGACATGGCCATGTATTACTGTGCAAGACACAGTGAGGAAAAGTCATTGTGAGCCCAGACACAAACCTCCCTGCAGGATGGGCTGTGACCACCAGGGAGCGATCAGAGACCCTGAACACAAGGACCATCACAGGAGCAGGTGCAGTTGGAGGTACCAGCTAGTTTCCTGTGGGGTTTCCTCTTTATGTCACAGTTCCCCTCAGAGAACCTCAGGATTACTGATCTGCACTTACCTCTTACTTCTCTGAGTTAGAAAAATTTGTTGTAAATAGAGACAACTTTCTCAAATGGACAAACCACAGGGACTTCCCATCAGACACTCTTGTGCCCAAACAATTAAATATCAAATGTTCTGACCCAAGTCACCTGATTCTAACCAGAGTCTCTGCTGACTCAACCGTGTAGCTCAGCCCCACAAAGCTCAGGTCCCATTCAGCAACAGGACATATGTGTGCTAGACATATTGCCCCAGAGGAGTGTGTCCCCAAAGGTAGAGAAGAAAGATTCTGGTGGTGACGGTCACTAACTTGTCGTCACTCTCATAACACCAATAGCAGGTGACACTATGCAGGGGAAGTAGAGGAACCCACTGTACCTTCCAATGGATGTGCTACCCGATGATGTTCACACAGAGGGACCTTGAAAAGGTTTATCACTTCATGGGGGTGTCTGTTCGGAGCAGGGCAGGCTTTTCAGCAAGTAAGTCATGAGGGTTCCCCAGGTAAGAGCACTCGTTCATGTATTTATTTTGGGTAAGTGGTGGGGCCTGGGAGGATCCTGCTCAAGGGAGGGGCTCATCTGGGGTTAATATCTCTCTCTTCAGTTTCCCAGGTGGACAGGAAAAGATAAAGGGATGAACCTTAACATGTCAGCATCAAACATATAAGATAAAGCCTGACTACTTATTCCCCTGACACCTATAAAATATGAGTAAACACAAGGAGCTACCCACCACTGTGGGCAGAAAACAGTTCTAGGTCTTCAAACAGGAGAATAATGAGCACCTGTAAGCACTGATAAGGAACAATAACAGGATTAACCAGAGGCCTTAAGGTCAAGGTCAAAGGCGGACCTCATTCTAGAAGGTCATCAGCTTGTTCTAAAGCACGTGGCTCAGCTTTCTGCTTCCACAGACCAGGAGCTCCCTCAGGATGACAAGGACCCTCAGGTGGGGAAGCTCTAGTGGAGCAGCCTCCCAACTGGGTGGGGTCATGGTTGATCCTTGAATTGTTGCGATGAGCACAATGCATGTGTCCCTCATACTCACATATTAAAACCTAAAATCCAAGGTGATGGTGTTAGAAGGTGGGGTCTGTGGACCTGCTTAGGTCTTGAGGGTAGAGTTCTCATTAGGAGAATAGTGTCCTTAAGAAAGAGGGCTGGGGAAGCTCCCTTGGTCCATCAACCTCTGATATTACAGAGAAAAATCAGCCACTAGGATGCAGGTCGTCACCAGAAACCCAACCTGCCAGGATCCAGTCTTGGATTTCCCAGCCTCCTCACCTGTGAAACCCCCCACTCTGTGGACTGTGTCACAGCCCCCAAAATGATGGAGAATGTGGTGTCACATGATCATCAGGTCTGACCCAAGAATTTACTGCTGCATTGGTTGTTCAAAGTACACCCCATGTTTCCCTCCAGTGATTGTCAATGGAAGTGTTCTTCTGATGTTTCCTTCAACAGACAGAGTCTCCTGGTGGAAGGTAGGGGAGGCTCTGACACAGCTATGGTGGAAAGGCAGCATGAGAGCTGGGGAAAAGGCATGAGCCCTTTCAGTACCTCCCACATCAGCATGCAGCAAGGCTGAGGGTCACTGGAGGTGAAATCTGTAAATGCTTCATCCTCCCAATCACTAAATTACAGGGAGACGGCTGATGACCTCCTGACACTGTGGACACCAAGGCTGCATTGGAGGACCTTTGGTCAACGGGCTTTAAGGGTGCATTTAGGTTTGGTCATTTTAACTTAAGGATGTCATTCTCTCAAATTTCCAGAGATTGTATGTAATAATGACAGTGGGTACTTGAATCCTAGTGGCTCCCTAGAGAGTTGAATAGTGATTCCTGTGATGTGAGCCCACAGATGAGTCACTTGCTGTAAAAGTTGCTCAGCCACTGGGGGGAGGGGTGAAGAGGCTGAGCCCAGAGAGGATCTGGGGCAGATAAAAGGCTCTAAGTGTGCAGGCTCCTTCTCCCCCCCCCCTCTCTCTCTCTCTGCTCTGGTGGAAACTCAGCCACAGTATGACCTGGGCAGTGGTTTTGTCTGTAAAGCACAGAAGAGCAGCCTTGCAGGGTCCCAACCTTGGGAGCTGGAGGTGGGGAAGAAGCTCTTTCTGGGTGTCTACATGTGGAAAAGGACACATGAAGAATTTACTCTGAGCTGGAATATCCAGGTACTGTGGTAGTGACATCATTGTCAATTATATAGGGTGTAACTGATGATGGAGGTATTAAAAAAACAGTCACAATGCAGCACACAGACTAGCCACCCACCATGAACATCCCCACACTCACAAGAGGTGCTTGTCCTTCTGAGTCCAGGGGAACTATCCCCCAGGGACTCCACTCCCCTGTCCCTAAGAAGAGGAGCCATGCAAATGGGGAGCTCCTTCTGCTGATAAGCCTGGCTGAAACACTGTCCCTGCACCTCTGGAAATGCAGCCCCACCCCCAGGACCTGTAGTCTCCATTTGCTCCAGGAGTCAACCCAGAGGAAGCACCATGATGTGTGGGCTGAGCTGGGCTCCTACTTTGATGCTCTTACATGGTAACTTTATGGAGAGGCTGGGCCTTGTGAGTGTGAGTGTGTCAGTGTGTGTGCCTGCTCCTAACTACAACTCTCCTGTCTGGAGGTGTCCAGTGTGAGGTGAAGCTGGTGGAGTCTAGAGGAGGCTTGGTGCAGCCTGGGAGGTCTCTGAGACTCTCCTGTGAAGACTCAGGACTCACATTCAGTGACATATAAGCTGGATCAGACAGACCCCAGGAAAGGGATGGGAGTGGGTAGGTTTCATAAGAAACAAAGCCAATGGTCACACTACAGAATACACTGCATCTATGAAAGGCAGATTCACTATCACCAGAGATGGTTCCAAAAGCACTGCCGACCTGCAAATGAGCAGCCTGAGAGCCGAGGACAAGTCCCTGTATTACTGTGCACAAGAGGCACAGTGAGGGGAAGTCAGTGTGAGCCCAGACACAAACCTCCCTGCAGTGCAGACTGTGACCACAGAGAGCACACAGGGTAGCTGAAGACAAGGACCATTCCAGCAGCAGGTGCAGTGGGAGATTTGGGATGGTTTCCTTTGTGGTTTCATCATGTCAGTTTCCCTCAGGAAAATTCTGGACTCCTGATTCTGCACTGACCTCTGAAGTCTCTGAGTTAGAAAGTCTGTTGTAAACAGGGACAGCTTTCTCATGTGGACAATAGTCAGAAAGTCCCTTTCAGACACTCTTGTGCACAAATGGCAGTTAATCATCACATCTTCTGGCACACGTCTCCTAAATCTAACAAAAGGCTCTGCTTACTAAACAGTGCAGCTCACCTGAATGCTGGACAGAGGCCACCACAGGTATGTGAACCCGAAGTTAGAGAAGGACCCCAGTGGTGCAGGGTATTGAATTGTCATCAGGCTCATAGCACAGAGAGTATGTGACACCAGGCATAGGATAGAGACCCACAGCAGATGGTGAAGATGTTCAGGCTTATGACAAATACACACACCAAGGGACATAGAATATTTATTATGCACATTGTTGAAATCAATGGGAAGCACAGGCAACGCCCTTTAGGAAGTCAGACCTGCTTTGATGGAGCCAGGAAATTAGACTGGCTCAGGGATTTTATTTAGTTGAACTGGTGGGGAAGGGGAGGAATTCTTCCTACAGAGGCTTGTGTGGTTTCAACCTCTCATTGACTTCTGTAGAGGAGACCCATTGTTCCTTTTCAGATTCCCACATGAAGCCAAGGGAGAAGAGGCAGGAAGGAGCCATCAGTTGTTTGCAATCAAATGGAAAAGAAAATAAAGTGTGGCTACATATTTTACTTAATGGTTATAAAAATTTAGCAAACATTGAGTTAAACGGTCATTGTGGGTATACAAAAGCAATGTCTACTGTAACTGAAAAAATAACTATAAATGGCAAATGATGATGATAATGGTGGTGGTGGTGATGATGATGATGACCATAGAATTGTACAGGGGATTTGGTCCATTGTCTTGGGTGGGATCTCTCCTCTATCCAAGGCCATTAGCTGCTTGCAAGGCCTTGTATCAATTTTAGGCAAAGCTGTTGTCATTTCAGTTTTCAATGACATCAAGAGAGGAGAGGCCTGCATTTATTATTTGATTAAAAGTCATTGTGTGTGGATAATGACCATGTGTACAGAATATAATTATAAGTAAGCAAGTTGCAGTACTGCTATTGCTGCTGTTGCTGATGATGATAATGATGAGGATGGACTAAGACAGGGGTCCTGGTCCAATGACATGAAGGCACCTCATACAGACACAACAGCACCATGGCTCTTCCAGTGATGGGTGTCCACTCTTCAGTGTCAGTGTTTAGAGATTTCATAAATGGAATCCAAAATTTTCAGGCTTTGGTGATTCATGGTTTGACTGTGTGAGTAGGACCCCAAAAGTTGTCCAAATGAAATCCCATGGACCTGGGAAGGTGTTACTTTCTAAAACAGACACACTGTGAGAATGTTCAGGTAGGAAACAGGGAACCCCTTCCCACCAGTTTGCAGTGACACTTTCCTTATTTCTCTTGATCCCTGACTGCATGATCATTAACATTTCTAATTCTAACTCCTGCTAATCATTATTTTGTACTATGATACAAGCTGCCCCTATCATGCTCTGTACTTCCTTCCTGGTCTTCACTGGAACAACCTTTAAACCCACATGTCCAGTAACTCTCTGTCCATGAACACCAGGCATATTTCTGTCAGGTGACTCAAAACAAGTCCTGCTTCCTCCCCTCACCCAGTTCCTCAGTCATGTCCTGATTTATGGGTAGTTACCCAGCAGTGCTTCCCTCTGGTACCAGAACCTGCTTCAGTCTCTGTGGCTGCTGTAGCCAATCCACGTGGAAAGTTCTTTGCAAAATTACCCAAAACAGGTCCCACTAAAGAACATATTGTTAAATTAGCCTTGGTTAAATTTAAAGGCATTTATCCTATCAATGATTGCATTGTGCAAATGAAAATACACACATAAAGAATGTATTTCCAAATCATTTATCTGATGGGAGAATGTACACATTATACATTAAGGTTGTCATATGTTTGTAGGAGAGCCAAGCACCCTCTGACCACAGTGACCCTCCATGAGAAGGGCAGAAGGAGGTTGGAAGTAACAGATTTCTCTCAGGGTTGAAGTTGCCTTTCTGATCAGATATTCTATGGTAGGAATTCTCTTCACTAACTTCCCTCTGAACCTGTCATCACTGAAAACACTAGACTGAGAAAACAGGTCAATCTCCTTTCATCATCATTTCAAAATATGAATGATTTTACTTTTATTTCTTGTCTTTTCTTCCACTTACAACTATGACTACTTCTGATGTAACTAGTTTGGGATCTCTACAATAAGCCATAGTATTCCATAAACGAAGAGATTGCAAAGGAAGCTCTAGGTACATTCACAAAGGTCCGAGAATCAAGAATCAAGAATGTCCCACCTACCTTTGCTTACGAGGTAGTTAATTAGGTCAAAGTAATGTCTAAATCAAGATATAAAATATTGAGAATGACTGTCTTTTATTTTCTATTTTTTTGAATAACTGTATAAAATAATTGTGTAAAATTAGATTAAAAAATTTAGAAGTTGTGGATACACTAGGTTGTTGAGATTCAGCATTGATCTGAACAAACATTAATCCCTTTTATAACTGTTTGAAAGATGTGTGAAAAGTTAAATGTGTATCCTACTCTTCTAGTATACCATTTTACTTTAGGCTATTCTTTGACCTAATTCCAATGTGTTTCATGACCCAGCTGGTCCCCTGTCCATGACTTACATGCTGAGTGAGATCAATGGAGGAGATGGCCTAACAGAGATCCCAGAATGACCAGGGCAGCCTGACCTCAGGCCCTGCACTTATAGTAAACTCTGCCCCACATGTAAATTTGTGTTCAAGCTCCAGGGTAAATCCTTTCCTGGGCTGTGCAGGCTCACAGCTCTCTCTTCACACAGGGCTGAGATCTCTAGGGAGGCAGAGCTGTGGTCTAGAAGATGCGGCTGCTGGGTCTTCTTCTGTGCCTGGTGACAGGCTCCCAAGGTGAGGGTCTCAGGGGTCAGACGGGGTCATGGGATGGCGGTGACTGCACATGACTGACAGGGACTGATGCTCCTTGTCCCCAGGTGTCCTGTCCCAGGTGCAGCTGCAGGAGTCAGGCCCAGGACTGGTGAAGCCCTCACAGACCCTCTCCCTCACCTGCACTGTCTCTGGATTCTCTATCACAACCAGTGGTTATGACTGGAATTGGATCTGCCAAACCCCAGGAAAGGGGCTGGAGTGGATTGGGGTGCATTAATTTTGATGGAGACATTTACTAGAGCCTTTCCTTCAAAAGCCGAACCTCCATCTCCAGAGACATGTCCAAGAACCAGTTTTCCATGCAGTTGAGCTCCATGACAATGGAGGACATGGCCATGTATTACTGTACAAGAGACACACAGTGAGGGGAAGTCACTGTGAGCTCATACAGGAACCTCCCTGAGGGAGACAGCAGGGGTGGACTGCAGGGTGTGCTTGGGCACCAGGGGGCGCTCAGGACCCACAGCACAGAGAGCAGCCCCAGGAGCAGGGGCAGAGGGAGGTGGGAAAGGAAGGGCCTTCCTTTGGGTGCAGAGATTTCCTCTCAAGCTCTCAGCTCCCTCCAGGGAGGATTCTTTCTTTTCATATTCCCACTTAGACAATAAGGAAGAAGCGACATTGTCTGTTTGCAGGTGACATGTTAGAAGTGACGGGGCCTCTCCTTCACAAATTCTAAAAGTGATTTTTTTCAGTGTCTTGTCAACATTTCACTGATGCGTGTGAACTCCAAAGGTGGGTTGCTGGGATTGGAGTGTGTGCACAGCTCTGCATCCCTCTACTCGTGAGCCCTCTGCTGTCCTGCAGGAAGCAGTGCTAACCCCAGAGTGGTGATAGGTGACTCTGAGGCTGGAATATGCATCATCAAACTCCCTCCAGCTTTCCTCCTGGATCCAAGGTATTTTTAGCTTCACTGTGGGTGCGATGTGCATCAGGAGCATGTTTAGAAGCCAAAGAGCCATCCATGGGACCCCCTGCATCCATACCAACCTCTCACTATTTTTCCAGGAAACACAGAGTCACATAGACATATAGTCACATACATAGAGTTCCAAACAGACACAGAGACACACAGTTAAAACACAGTCACAAACGCAATGTCAGACACAGTCACACATACACACAGTTGCATAATCATTTTTGAAAAAGACATGAATTCACACATGAGCAGTGAAACAAACCCATTCATGAATTACACATTGTACTTTATGAATCCTATATAAGAAAATGGGATTATATTTATTTATTTTGGATGGCACATGAAATAAACATATGGCCCAAAACCAACTATTATTTCAACACTGACCAGACCCTGTGAAGATCAACAGTTGTATTTCCCAGTCCTCTTAGAGGGAGCTCAAATTAGGTAATGGGCCCCAAATTGGCTAGATTGCTATGTATTTCAAAAAAAATAATTGGCATGGTAGTGAAAACTTTCCAACAAATAAAAGCCAATGACCAAATGGATGGAAAGGTGAATTCCAGCAAAACTTCAAAGAAGAATTGATGAGAGATTAAAAATGGTGGCAGAGTAGGAGGATGCTGCACAGACATGCTCCAGGAACAAGCTGGAATTATAACTGAATACAGAAAGGCTTCCTGAATAATCAATGGCAAACTCACAGGAGAGAAACCTGATACCCAAGGACCAAGGGTGGAGATTGCATAGAGACTGATAGGAGAGGCAGAGGTGCGAAAGGGGTGGCTGGGCACCCACAGAAGGCAACTGAAGTCTTGGAGAGATATCATAGTTGTGGAGGGAGGGTGTGGGTTGCCAATGAGAACTCTGGGATCTAATCCTGAAGCTGGGCTCCCCAGCAGAGAGCACCAAACTGAGAAGGGCACCCATATAACATCTAGATGTGAAAAGCAGTGAGTGCTATCTGCCAAAGAGTGGCAGCCAAAAGTTCAGGCAGCCTCTTAAAGGGCCAATGCACAAAATTCCCTGTGGAGCCACCCACCTTGTGCTGTGGCTGAGGGAGGGTGAATTGGACTGGAGCCATGAAAGCAGAAGCCATGACTGGGTACAGTTGGGGGATAGACCTCAGAAGGCAGACACCCCGAGTTTCCTGGGCTGAGTCATTCCCTCACACCGTAGAGGACATCTTTCCCACATAGACATTTTCCTTGCCTGGGGGGAAGACAGTTGATACACCCTATTGGAAAACACCTTGCCCTGAGGCCACTTACGAGATTAAAAATAAAAATCAGCCTCCAGGCAGATGCAACTGCTCCTCCCTGTTGAAAACAAACAAACAAACAAACAAACAAACAAACAAACAAACAAACAAAGAACAACTCTGGCCACACCTGAAGTTAATTGTCTGAGGGGCAATTCAAGTCGAAATCCTTTCAGTCTGCCAACAGAGGCAGTCTCTGGAGGCTTTGAGTCTGTGCCTGATCTAATTAGTCAGAAACAGTCTTTAACACTATCCTGCACTAGAGATTGAGAGGTGTAAAGGATCTACCTAAAACATAGTCAAAAACCCAAACAGACAGCCAAAATGAGGAGACAAAGAAACAGCCCCTAAATGAAAGAACTTGAGAATTAGCCAGAAGAAGAAACAAATGAAGTAGAGATAAGAAATTTACCTGAAACAGAGTTCAGAATAATGGTGGTAAAAATGTACAACTGCATGAAAAAAACATACAGTAACTATGAAAAAAGAACATAAAAAACAGCCTGAGATAAAGAGTGATATGATACAAATAAAGAACACATTGGAAGGAATAAACAGCAGGTTAGGGGAAGCTGAGGACTGAAACAGTGAATTAGAAGACAGAGTTGAAAATATCCTAATCAGAGAATCAAAAAGAAAAAAAAAAAACAACACCAATTAAATAAACAGGAGGAGCCCTAACCGGTTTGGCTCAGTATATAGAGTGTCAGCCTGAGGGCTGAAGGGTCCCAGGGTCGATTCTGGTCAAGGGTATGTACCTTGGTTTCAGGAACATCCCCAGTGGGGGGGTGTGCAGGAGGCAGCTGATCGATGTTTCTCTCTCATCAATGTTTCTAACTCTCTATCCCTCTCCCTTCCTCTCTGTAAAAAAAATCAATAAAATATATTTTAAAAAAACAAACAAACAAACAACAACAACAGGAGGACAGCTTAGGGGAGCTGTGGGACAATGTGAAATGTAATAATATTAGAATATCAGGTGTGCCAGAGAGGCAGAAAGGAAGATAGGCATAGAGAAGATGTTTGAAGAAATAATGGCAGAAAACTTCACTAACCTGGTAAAGGAAAAAGTTACACAAGTTCAGCAGGCACAGAGAACTCCAAACAAGAAGAATCCAAACATGCCCATGGCCAGAAACATCATAATTAAATGACAAGAATTAAAGACAAAGAGGGAACCTTAAAGGCAACAAGAGAAAAGAAAACTGTTACCTACAAAGGAAATCCCATAAGGCTGACACCTAATTTCTCATCAGAAACTCTACAGGCCAGAAGGGAATCACATTAAGTACTCAAGGTAATGGAAAGCAAGGATCTGAGACCAAGATTACTATATCCAGTAAGGCTGTCATTCAAAATAGATGGTCAAATAAACAGCTTCCCAGACAAAAATAATAAAAAAGGGCTCAAGGAGTATATCACCACCAAGCCAGCATTACAAGAAATGCTAAAGAGATTGTGGAAATGAGAAGAAGACACAGAGGGAGAAACCTAGCCTTACAGTATTAAAATGGCAATAAATTAGTACATATCAATAATAATCTTAAATATAAATGGATTAAATGCTCCAATCAAAAGGTGTAGGGTAGTGGAATGGATATAAAAACATGACCCAACTATAGGTTGTCTACAGAGACCCACCTCAAAACAAAAGACTTACAGAGATGAAAGTAAAGGGATTGGAAAAAAAAATCCATGCAAATGGAAATGAAAAAAAAAAAAAAAGGTGGAGTAGCAATACTCACATCTGATAAAATAGGCTTCAAAATGAAGGCCCTACAAGAAACAACAAAGCTCACTACATAGAACTAAAGGGATCCATGCAACAAGAGGATATAACCCTGGTGAACATAAAATGAACCCAATATGGGAGTGCTTAAATATTTAAAAAAAAAAAAAAAACCAAAAAAACTTGTAGAGGACTTTAACAGAGAGATCAACAACAATACAGTCATATTAAGGGACATCAACACCTTTCTCACTTCACTAGATAGATCTTTCAGATGAGTAAACAGAGACTCTAAAGGACACCCTGGATCCAATAGCTTTAATTGACATTTTTAGAACATTTCACCCCAATGCAGCAGAATGTACATTCTTTTCACATGCACATGGATCATTCACAAAGATAGACCACATGATAGGACACAAATCAAGTCTCTACAAGATCAAGAAGTTGGAAATCATATCAAGCATCTCCTCCGATAATAGTGGAATGAAATTAAAAATCAACTACAGTAAAAACACCCCAAAACATTCAAACACATTGAAGCTAAATTACATGTTATTAAACAATGAATGGGTTAACAACGAGATCAAGAAAGTAATAAAAGATTTCCTTGAAACAAATGAAAATGAACACACAACAATCCAAAATCTCTGGGTCACAGCAAAAGCAGTTTTGAGAGGGAAATTCATAGCACTACAGGCATACCTCAAAAGAACTAGAAAAGCCCTAACAGGTTTGGCTCAGTGGATAGAGTGTCGGACTTAAGACTATAGGGTTCTGGGTCTGATTCTGGTCAAGGGCACATGGCTGGGGTTGCGGGCTTGATCCCCAGTAGGGGATGTGCAGGAGGCAGCCAATCAATGATTATCTCTCAGCATTGATGTTTCCATCTCTCTTTCCCTCTCTCTTTTTCTCTGAAATCAAACTACTAAAATGTATATATTAAAAAAAGAAAAATCAGCAATATAAAATTTAAACCTACAAGTTAAAGAAGTAGAAAGAGAACAACAAGAAAAGCCCAGAGTAAGTAGAAGGAAGGAAATAATAAAGATTAGAGCAGAAATATGTAACATAGATACTAAAAAAAAATATAAAAATCTCTAAAACTAAGAGCTGGTTCTTTGAAAGGATAAACAAAATTGATAAACCAGGGAGGAAAACCAAGATGGCAGCATAGGTAAACACCAGAGATTGCTGCCTCACACAACCACTTCAAAAATACAACTAAAATACGGAACAGACATCATCCAGAACCATAGGAAGGCTGGCTGAGTGGAAATTCTACAACTAGAAGGAAAGAGAAAAGCATACCGAGACTCAGAGGAGGTGCGGTGCAGAAGTAAAATACAAAGGTGCGGAGGTGCATGAGGAGCGGGCTTGCAGCTGAGGACACGATTGTCTTTTTCAATCAGGAGGGAGTCTCAAGCTCTGAGCTCCAGTTCCAGATGAGTCTCTGGGGACCCAGACTCATACGGGAGAAATGGGACTGTCTGGCATCGGTCGGAACTCAAGGGCAGCTTTCTCTTGGAGGCGCTCACAGCGATTGCCGGGGCCTCTGAGGGCAGGACTGAGAGCAGCCATACTGCTCGCTCTGCCCGCCCTGTTGATTCCCTGGAACCCCGCCCCTCCTAAGCTGTGCAGGTAGGCTTTTGCATATGAAAGGCCTGGCCCTTTGTAATCTGAAAATTACTTAACAAACTTTAGCTGGCCCAAGGCCCCAGGGCAACATGCATTGCTTTACAGCTGGCTTCTGCTGGGTAGTCTCAGGAAGAAGCTAGATTAGCACCTCCTTAGATCCAAGAGCTAGTGTACCCAGTGGTCAGAGAGGGACCGTCCAATTACAACTCCTCAGATCCATAAGGGACACACTCAGGGGGCAGACTCAGTGAGCACCAAAGCCCCACTGAAGCAAGTCTTGCTTCATAAGGGTGTCTTCAGCACAGAAGTTCTCCCACCTTAGACACAGCTGATTCTCACAGCCAATTGGCCTGGAGGTCAATTCCTCCCAGTGTTACCTACACCAATCAAGGCTTAACTACAACAAGACTGTGCACAAAGCCAACAAGGGGGTGCACCAAGAGTGTATACCTCAGGTAATTGTGGAGGTTGAGCCACTGGGCCGTATAGGACACTTAGCACAGAAAACCACTCTGTCGACACAGTGAAGCATAAAAAATGCTGAGACAAAGAAACAGGACACAAATTATAGAAATGGAGAAAAGCAAACTACTGGATATAGAGTTCAAAACCACACTTTTAAGGTTTTTTGAGAATTTTCTAGAAACTGCCTATAAAGTTAATGAGACCCTGAAGAAATCTAGTGAGACCCTCGATGTTGTGATAAAGGACCAACTGGAAATTAAGCATACACTGACTGAAATAAAGAATATTATACAGACTCCCAACAGCAGACAAGAGGATCACAAGAATCAAGTCAAATATTTGAAATATGAAGAAGCAAAAAACACCCAACTGGAAAAGTAAAATGAAAGAAGAATCCAAAAATACGAAGATAGTGTAAGGAGCCTCTGGGGCAGCTTCAAGCATACCAACATCCGCATTATAGGGGTGCCAGAAGAAGAGAGAGAGCAAGATATTGAAAACCTTTTTGAAGAAATCATGACAGAAAACTTCCCCTATCTGGTGTAAGAAATAGACTTACAAGTCCAGGAAGCACGGAGAACCAAACAAAAGGAATCCAAAGAGGACCACACTAAGGCACATCATAATTAAAATGCCAAGAGCAAAAGACAAAGAGAGAATCTTAAAAGCAGCAAGAGAAAGACAGTCAGTTACCTACAAGGGAGTACCCATATGACTGTCAGCTG
Source organism: Myotis pilosus (assembly GCA_036010255.1). Classification (NCBI taxonomy): domain Eukaryota; kingdom Metazoa; phylum Chordata; class Mammalia; order Chiroptera; family Vespertilionidae; genus Myotis; species Myotis pilosus. The sequence goes on from JASKON010000045.1 coordinate 905,724, forward strand.
ATTTCTCAACAGAAACTTTGCAGGCCAGAAGGGAGTGGCAAGAAATATTCAAAGTGATGAATACCAAGCACCTACAGCCAAGATTACTTTATCCAGAAAAGCCATCATTCAGAAGTGAAGGCCAGATAAAGAGCTTCACAGATAAGGAAAAGCTAAAGGGGTTCATCACCACTTAACCAGTATTATATGAAATGCTGAAAGGTATCCTTTAAGAAGAGGAAGAAGAAGAAAAAGGTAAAGATACAAATTATGAACAACGAATACACATCTATCAACAAGTGAATCTAAAAATCAAGTGAATAAATAATCTGATGATCAGAATAAACTGGTGATTATAATAGAATCAGGGGCATAGAAAGGGAGTGGACTGACTATTCTTGGGGGGGAAAGGGGTGTGGGTGATGCGGGAAGCGACTGGACAAAAATCATGCACCTATGAATTAGGACAGCGGTGAGGGGTGAGGGCAGAGGGTGGGAGGGGAACTGGGTGGAGGGGAGCTATGGAGGGAAAAAAGAGGAACGACTGTAATAATCTGAACAATAAATATTTAATTAAAATTTGATAAATCAATAGCCAGACTCATCAAGGAACAAAGAGAGAGGACCCAAATAAATAAAATCAGAGACAAATACAGAGGAGTAACCACTGACACAACAGAAATAAAAATGATTGTAAGAAAATACCATGAAAAGCTATATGCCAACTAGCTGGATAATGTGAAGGAAATAGGCAAATTTTTAGGAAAATACAATCTCCCAAAACTGAATTAGGAAGAATGAAAAAATCTGAACACACCAATAACAACTGATGAAATAGAAGGAGTAATAAAAAATCTCCCACCAATCAAAAGCCAATGTCCGAACGGCTTTACAGGGAAGTTTTACCAAACATTCAAAGAGGAACTTAACACCTATCCTCCTCAAACTATGTCAGAAAATCTAAGAGGAAGGGACACTTCCAAACTCTTTTTATGGAACCAGCATTATCCTAATTCCAAAAACAGATAAAGACATTAAAAAGAAAGAAAATTACAGGCCAATATCTCTGATGACATAGATGCTAACATTCGCAACAAAATCCTAACAAATTGCATCCAGAAATATATTACAAAGATCATACACCATGATCAAGTGGGTTTTATTCCAGGAATACACGGATGGTATAATATTTGCAAATCAATAAATGTGATACATCACATAAACAAACTGAAAGACGAAAATCACATGATCATATCAATAGATGCAGAAAAAGCATTTGACAAAATCCAAAACCCTTTCTTGATAAAAACTCTGAGGAAAGTAGGAATAGAGGGAGCATATCTCAACATGATAAAGACTATATATGACAAACCTACAGTGAATATCATACTCAATGGGCAAAAATATAAAATCATTTCCCCTAAGAACAGGAACAAGACAGGGATGCCTACTTTTAGAACTCCTGTTTGACATAGTACTGGAAGTGCTAGCCATAGCGATCAGGTAAGAAGAAATAAAAGGCATCCAAATTGGAAAAGAAGAAGTAAAAATGTCATTATTTGCAGATGACATGATATTGTACATAGAAAACCTCAAAGACTCCAAAAAAACAAAACAAAAACAAACAAACAAAAAAAAAACTAATAGACTTAATAAATGAATTCAGCAATGTAGCAGGATTAAAAATTAATATCGAGAAATCTATGGCTTTTTATACACCAATAATGAACTCACAGAAAGAGAAACTAAAGAAAAAAACACTCCTATTTACCATTGCAACAAAAAAATTAAGATACGTAGGAATAAACTTAACTAAGGAGGTAAAAAACCTGTACTCAGAAAACTACAGGAGGTGGAAAAAAGAGATAGAGGGATACTTAAACAGATGGAAGAATATACCGTGCTCATGGATTGGCAGAATCAACATCATTATAATGTCCATACTGGCCCAAAGCAATCTACAGATTCAATGCAATCCCCATTAAAATATCAAGGGCATATTTCTCAGACCTAGAACAAACTCTCCAAAAATTCAGATGGAATGAAAAAGAGCCATGAATAGCCAAGAGAGAAGAACGAAGTTGGAGGGACCACAATACCAGATATCAAGCTATGTTAAAATCCATGGTTCTCAAAACTGCCTGGTACTGGCACAAGAACAGACATATAGACCAATGGAACAGAATAGAGAACACAGAAATCAAACCAAGCCACTATGCTCGATTAATATTTGACAAAGGAGGCAAGAGCATACAGTGGAGTCAAGTTAGTCTTGTCAATAAATGTTGTTGGGAAAATTGGACAGATAAATGCAAAAAAAAATTAAACTAGACCACCAACTTTCACTATACACAAAAATAAACCCAAAATGGAAAAGACTTAAATGTAAGATGGGAAACCATAAAAATCTTAGAAGAATATACAGGCAGCAAAATCTCAGACATCTCTCATAGCAATATAGTTATCGACATGTGGGAAACTGTTTATTGCCTTCACTATCTGATAAGCATAGACAGAGAACTCCCCAAAACCCCCCAAAGGCTGGGTGCCTTTGAAGCCCTAGCAAAGCTCCGAGCTAGGCGCCACCTCTGTTTGTCCAGACAGTGGTAGCTGAAACTACTTCCCCATTTATTATTATGTAAATCCTTGCTGATGGGCTAGTCTGCCTGTTAATGGGAGGTCGCCTGCCTAAGGGCTACTCCAGATCAATAAAAGATTGGAGCAGCCTGAGCATGGGTGGAAGTCCCTCTCCTTGAGTTGGACTTGCCCACCTGGACCTCCAATATTGCAAAATTATCTCGTGTCTTTTTCTCTCATTTGTTGTGCGGCTCCTCTTTCAGGTACCGAACCTTACTCCACACGGGTCGTGGAAGGAAACACTCAACATCGACACATCTCCTAAGACCTTGGTCGGCAAATTGCGGCTTGCGAGCCACATTCGGCTCTTTGGCCCCTTGAGTGTGTCTCTTCCTAAGCCTTAGTAGTACCCTAATTAAGTTAATAACAATGTACCTACCTATACAGTTTAAGTTTAAAAAATTTGGCTCTCAAAAGAAATTTCAATCGTTGTACTGTTGATATTTGGCTCTGTTGACTAATGAGTTTGCCGACCACTGTCCTAGGACAATGGAAACTAAGGTGAAAATAAACAAATGGTACTACATCAAAATACAAAGCTTCCGCACAGCAAAACCATCAACAAAATAGTGAGAAAGCCCACTGCATGGGAGGATGTATTTGCCAATGTGGCATCTGATAAGGATTTAATCTCCAAAATTTATAGGGAACTCATACAAGTTAACAAAATAAAGATAAACAATCCAATCAAAACAGGGGCAAAGACTGTCCATGCAGCCTGACCTCGGTGACCTGCTCGCTGGGCAGACGTCCCTCCTCCAACCTGGGACTGAGGCCGCAGCATTGGAACAAAACAGCACTGTTTCATTTTTCTTTCTCTTTTTCTTTGTTTGTTCATTTAAACATATATTTAGAGCTGTGCTTTGTCACAAACCTTCCCTCCTGTTTTTATTCCCCCAGACTGAGGTTTTCACTTTTCAGACATTGAACCCGATCTCTAGAGCAGGTCACCTCCTAGGTGCAGGAACACTTGGAAACCCCCTGGAGGTTGGTTGAACAAGGGAATCACCAGGAAACAAAATGCAAACTAATATTTTTACTGACTCATCTTTTTACCCCCAAATATACGTCTTCAGTAGCAATCGAATCTGCCACTATAAATACAAGTGCCTGTTGTTTATTCCAGATAATCTCGTTTACTCTGAGCTGCTGTTTGTGCAAATCGTACAAGGTCTTCTATGCTCAAGCTTGAAAGTGATTTCCTAGGAGACAAGAGGCACTGTCCCCCTGAAGATGACGGCATTTATGGATGCGAGGAAGATCTAATGGAATTCTTCCCTGTCTCCTTCCTGACATCACAGCACCTGCTCAGTCAGGGCGGGGACTGAGGGAGTGTGTGACATCCCCTGCAGGGTCCCCCTGGGTTTACTGGGGGCCCGGGTGCTGCGGGTCCCCCTTCTGAAGTGTAATGCATAAGGGGCACCATGACCGCAGCGTGTGTCTGGGTGCTGTGTTTTTCTCTTCTTTGTTGTTCTCTTGCAGTTATTGAACCTGTATTTAACCTCTGCCACAGGTACATCTCTCAATGGGCATTATTGCCATGTAGTGTAAAGAGTCAGTGAGGCAACTCTCAGAATGCGGTGTCAGCCTTGTTTTTGTAGAGTCATGTTGTTGTTTTTAAGTCACTTTTTGAAGGAAACTAGAGGGTGTAGCTGGGGCATTGTGCATGTTGGTGTGCTTCTGTGGGGCCGAGTTGCCCAGCCGGAGTCACAGGGAAACCAAGGCCGCAGGGTGGGCTCCTGGGGGAGACACCACTCCTCCAAGTTGGACACAGGGAGCCACCTGTCCATCCCCTAGCACTGTCTCCTACAGTCTCCACTTTCTATCTTTATCATATCCTTCTCACTGTTCCTTTATATTTGTTTGTATTTAATGTTAACTTTCCTAGGAGCTTAATGGAATTAAACATGCTGTCAATATTCTTAAGTACTTCCATTGTAAACTCCAATTGAATGCTTAGTATTTAGAGTCAGTCCCCAGCCCCAAGCAAGGGAAGGCTGTTCTGTGGGGACATAGGTTGGGGAGGTCAGAGTTCAGTGGTCTGACTTACTCCACCCAATACTGCTCCAGTGTTCTCAGTGCAGTTTCTGTTCATATCAGAACTTCCCCAGCTTGGGACATGGAAGCTGTCCCAGCCCCTCCCTCTGAGGACCTGAGCTGGTTCAGAACTGACACCACACACACCTGTCACCAGGCCCCATCCATGGGCTCCCCTCCAGCCATTGAGAGGGAATCAGCTGATTCAGGTGCAGGCTCTCAGGGAGAGGGAGACATCTCTCCTGACCAGAACTCACCCTGTGCCATGGGTGTGCTATGGCTATTGGACTGCCTGTTATGAGAATTTCCAAGATACTGATGTCTGATCCTGACAGGAGATCCCACATGAGGTCTTCCAGGGCCAGTGACCCTGGAGGGACAGGAGGTGCACCAAGGGAACAAGGTCATGGGTCCCAGTCTTCCAATGTCACTCACATTTCCTGTCACTCAGATTCCCCCTGCCCCTCAGATTTCCATAGTCACTTAGCTTTCCTATGTCACCCTGATTTCTCATGTCACTCAGATTCCATGTCACTCAGATTCCTTGTCACTCAGGTGTCCTGTCACTCATATTTCCAGTGTGACACATATTTCTGGGGAGATGGCAGGCTAGTATGGACAGTGGACGGGCTGATTCCAGGCTCTGGGCCTGGACCTGCATGTGCTTGATGATTCATGGCATTACCTTCCTGAAGACACTGTCAGCCTCCCTGTGCCACGATGCAGACACCCTGTCCCCCAGGACTCCCTCCAGGGCCCTGTAACACTACACCTCACAGTGAAGCAAGAGAGCACACAGGTGCAGGAAGAATCTCCCATCACAGGCAGGACGACAGCCTGCAGAATGTTCTTTCAGTCTCCACAGTCTTCCCCTAAAATGGGTGAGAAGTCCCCGTTCCCAGAAAGGGATGCGTCCACAGTTGGCACATTTATGGATCAATGAGATCGAGGCTGGAACTGCTGCCCTGTCCTGAGATTGCTCTGGCCCAGATGCAGAAGAAAGTGTTTCTGTGCAGGTCAGGACATGTGACTGCTGTTACTTTGAGGATATGGTGGCAACTCCCAACAGGCACAGAGAGGGGTCAGTCTGGCCTGAGCAGGGTCTGCTCTGGTCTCTATTGGATTGAACATGAGCAGGGAAATTGTGTCATTCTAATGCCGGATGGAGGCCAGCTGGTGCAGGGACACGGCCCCTGAGGGCTCTGGGCCTGGGTCTTCCCAACAAATAGCCACACACACAGCAGCCCACTCCCCAGAGCGTTGGACAGACTTAGTGGGTCCAGAGGCTCAAGGAGGGGCAATGACAGATGCCACAACTGACCACAGGGCCAGCTGCAGCCATGACAGTAACAGCAGACCTCCTGACACCCACATGGAGATGCCCATGCACTTCACGGCTGGAGAGGGTCTCAGGCCGCTGGTAACAGGTGGCACAGGACAGGGGCTGTGGAGATCACGATAGTGGTCCTGGGCGCAACACAGACCTCAGGTGCATGTGACAGACCTGGGGGAACTTGACTCCCCACAGGTGATGGGGGACCACCTTCCAGGTTAGGCACGACCTTCGCCATGGTAGTGAGGACTATGAGACCACAGGGGAATCAAGCCCTGAAGAGGGGGTAACACCAGAGCACAAACACTCATCCATGCTCTCATCTCATACCAGGATTCTGCATCCTCACTGGCCAAGTTCTGCTCTGCCCTGGAGTTGGTTCAGAGGAACAGTGGGTGCCAGAGGGGAGGAATCAGTCCAGAAGCAGGGCTCAGTGTCACCAGATGTGGTCTCATGGACATGCCCTAAACCAACTTATGATTCTGTATTTAGTTAATAAAATGTTTTCATGATATGATTCTCCTTCAGGACACTTTCACCTGCAAATAGGCATTGCTCTCCCTGTAGGCCTACAACCCTAGAGCTCCCTATATAGCAGGAGAACATGCAAATAGGACACACTCTGCTCATAAAAGCCAGCCCAACCCTGACCCTGCAGCTCTGGGACAGGAGCCCAACCCTGGGATTCCGAGGTCATTCTGTCTCCTGATCAGGACTTAATACAGACCACTCACCATGGGGATTGGGCTTAGATGGATTTTTCTTGTGGCTATTCTGAGAGGTAATTTATGGAGAAGAAGTAATACTGAGTATCTGAGTGGGCATGAGTGAGAGAAACAGTACACAGGTCAGCATTTCCTGACCAGGACATCTTTGTGTTTGCAGGTGTCCAGTGTGAGGTGCAGCTGGTGGAGTCTAGGGGAGGCTTGGTGCCTCCTGGGGGTTCTCTGAGACTCTCCTGTGCAGCCTCTGGATTCACCTTCAGTAGCTATGGCATGAACTGGGTCTACCAGGTTCCAGGGAAGGGTTTGGAGTGGGTTGCTGGTGTTAGTAGTATTGGTGGTACCACATACTATGCAGAGTCTGTGAAGGGCCGGTTCACTGTCTCCAGAGACAACACTGAGAATACGCTGTATCTGCAAAGGAACAGCCTTAGAACTGAAGACACGGCCATGTATTACTGTGCAAGAGACACACAGTGAGGGGAAGTCAATGTGAGCTCAGACACAAACCTCCCTGAGGGAGACAGCAGAGCTGGGCTGCAGGGGACACTCAGACACCAGGGGTCGCTCAGGGCCCATGGATCTGAGCATCTAAACCAGGAGCAGGAGGAGGAGCAGGTTAAGCCCTGGACCCTGTTGGAGTCTGGGTTTTCCTCTTCATGTGACTTTGGTTCCTGGGCTTCCTCCAGAGCCATGATCGGGCCCAAACAGCTCAGCAGCAAAGAGCCAGTCAGTCCTGATGGAGAAGAGAGGCCACGGGGTGGCTATTGCCCAGGCCCCTGCACAAAGAAACAATGGCTGTGGGCCCTGTGCAAGGACAGCAGGGCTCTGGCCCACAACAGCTGCAGAGGTTGAGTCTGAGGATGCCCACACACCAGGGGATGAGATGACGTGCAGCTCTGACAGAACCTCTGTCTTGGGAGGCGGGGAGGCCTCTCCAGCAGGTGCAATGGCCTCAGGGAGCCAGGAGAGGGCCTGGCTCAGGGTGAGCTGTGTCAGGGTGTGAGGACTGGTTGAACTCCTGTGCTGGTCAGGGGCTGGAGTGTATGGACCCCCTCCAGGGGCAGAGGAGATGTGGGCAGAAGTGGAGGAGGGAGGGCAAGGCTTGAAAACTGCCAGATGTCAGCACCAAACCTGGGGTCAGACTCCTGTGTCCACACAACCATTACAATGGTAAGGGAAAGGGAGGTATTCATGCATTCAGAGTGGACAGCAGCCAGCGATGAGAAGCAAGTCAATAATCACAAAGCAGGAGTGAAAGTAGGGCTTTGTTCTCACATTGACTGAAGTTTCCACTGTCTGATCCTTAATTTGTACCAAATTTCATGGGTCAGCCTCTGCTTCCAGAATTGCAGCTCCTAGAGGGTTCTGAACGTCCTGAGTTAGACATCTTGCATTGGAGCAGTTCTCAAAGGTGTGGATTCTGAATTGCTCCGTGAGCTGTAAGGTGTGAATTCAGGGGCTAATTGAAGTTTCATGATGGCCTTTATTGTTAAAACACATGATCAGGTCTCTTCAGAGAAGTTCAAAAGCCCTTTCTTCTGATATCTCATTATTAGGTAAATGTCAGTTAAGTGATTTAATAGATGATACTACTGCTCTGCACCTTGATCCTCCATCCATCTGAAGTCTTAGCCCACCATGAGCTCACAGTCTCCCTCCCAGATAGTCAGCCTCCAGGTTCCCTTACTTCTAAGGTCTCAGGTGGATGCTGGGAGGGCAGGTCCAAGAATGACTCTCTGTGACCAGGAGCAGGTCCTTGTCCACAACCATGTCGGAGCACCTGCTGGTCCAGAGTCAGTGCCTGTGTCCCTCCGGGAGCAGGTGAGTCCAGCATCTCAGAACCTCTCTGTGATCAAGGACCTGAGACACCTTCCTGAGCTGCTCCCTGTGGGAGGAGCTTCCTGCTGGGAGAAGTGAAGAGAGAGGAGGGACAGAGGGTGAGTCTGTCTCTGCTGCATGGCCTGGGCTGTGTTCATGGGAGGGAGGTGCTCCCCAGCAAAGCCTATTTCATGGAGCTGGACTGAGACAGATGCAGCCCCTGCATACTCACCTGCAGGCCCAGGGTCCTCAGTCAGGTCAAGGGAAGGAAAGTTCTTTACTTTTCAATTATTTATAAGTTGAAGTTGACATGAAAATGTTATCTATACAGTATATATAAAGGGTTAAGTGACTGACCATCTGTCTGTCCATCCAACTGGCTGGTACATATGAAGTACACTGGCAATCCTAATAATAAAAGGCTAATATGCAAATTGACCAAATGGTGGAAAGACCAGCATAAGGACCGGTCACTATGATATGGACTGACCACCAGGGGGAAGATGCTCAATGCAGAAGCTGCCCTTTGGTGGTCAGCGCAATCCCACACGTGTAGCTCCGGTCAGCCAGAACCCAGGCTCATGGCTGGCGAGCACAGTGAAGGTGCTCTTGCCTCTGTGGCAGCACTAAGGACATCCCCTGAGGGGCCCCAGACCGTTAGAGGGCGCAGGCCAGGCTGAAAAGCCCCCCTTCCCCCAATGCATAATGTCATGCACCTGGCCTCTAGTTTTATATAAAATTATGATTACTCAATTTTGCAATGTCAAGTCTACATAACCAGTGTCTTTCTACTTGGGAAGATGTTTGTATATAATGTTAATCCATTTTATTAATGAAATGAATGACCCATAAGATTAAAATAGTGTCACCCACACATCTGCTCCAACATTTATTATATAACATATATAAACCATTTTATTGTTTTATCTTTATTGTAAACAGCATTAGAGATGTGTTCCCCTATTTTCCCCAATTTGCCCCCCTCCACCTTGTTCCCACAACAACCCCAGCCTTCACCACCTATTGTCTGGCTTATATGGATATAAGCTCTTGTGTTAATCTCCTCCTGCCCCCTCCTGCACTTTTCCCTCTGAGATTTGTCAGTCTGATTCATGTGTCCCTGACTCTCATTCTATTTTATTTATCAGTTTGTTTAGTTTATTAGATTCCACCTATAATTACATCTTGTGATATTTGTCTTTCTCTGACTGGCTTATTTCCCTTAGCACAGTACTCTCCAGTTTCTCCATGCTGTCTCAAAGGGTAAGGGTTCCTTTATTTAGGGCAGTGGTTCTCAACCTTCTGGCCTTTTAGATACAGTTCCTCATGTTGTGACCAAACCATAAAATTATTTTCATTGCTACGTCATAACTGTAATGTTGCTACTGTTATGAATCATAATATAAATATCTGATATGCAGGATGGTCTTAGGCGACCCCTGTGAAAGGGTCGTTTGACTGCCAATGAGTTGCGACCCACAGGTTGAGAACCACTGATTTAGGGGGAGAGAATAGACTATATTTTAATTACTTATGTGTCTTTGGGATTTTAGAAAAGATTTTATTGTTATCTAAAGATTTTATGTAAAAAGGAACTGCTTTAAGAATTGGAAACTCTGCGTGTGTGTGTGTGTGTGTGTGTGTGTGTGTGTGTATGCAATAAAGCAGGGTGGGCTGAAAAAAAAACACACAAATGTAAACCAGTAACTGTTATACACCTCATCCACAGAATGAAAGATAAAGTATACCATCATACAAATAGATTCAGAATAAAGCCTTTAAAATGGAAAATTGGTACAGAATTAAAATTCTTAGCATATCAGGTATAGAAGGAATGGACCTCGATGTAATAAAGGTCACATTTGAGAAGCCACCAACTGACATCATTTTACAAAGAGAAAATGTCAAAGTTATACTTCTTACATCACGACCGAGACAAGGGCTCACCTGTGACTACTTCTATTCATGAAAACTAGAAGGGCATGTCAAAATAATTGGACAAGAAAAAAAATCTAAATGTTCAAATAAGAAAGAAACATGTTAAAATGCTTCACCTTATCTTTATACCGATGACATGATCTTGTACATAGAAAACCTTAAAAACTGTATGAGGGGCTAATAGAGCTAGAATTCAGAAAAGATGTAAGATACAAAATCTACACAAAAATGGCTTGTGTTTCTGCCGCCTCTCAAAATAGTGTCTTCAAGACTCTAAAAATTCATGGGGCTGTTTCAGAGAAAATGAGGAAAGTAAACTTGAACTGGCTAAATGTCAAGGAGATCACAACCTAATGAAACAAGAACCCTGGACACATGTGTCCTCGGTCCTGGTTAATCCCCGATCATGTTCTCAGATAGCTTTCTCCTCAATGTGGCACTGAATCAGGTGCAGGTTCCAGTTGACTGCTTTCATGTGGGGACAGGGTGACAGCAGTCCCAAGGGTCATATGCAGACATCAGGTTTCCAATAACAAGATTTCATAAATTCAACTTAATTATTCCTAAATCCATTCCAACATCTTCCGCTAAACACACCTGGTCATGCCGGAGATTCTTCTATATCCCAGCATATGAAACTGGATCTAAAACAGACACAAAAGAATAAACAGCACAAAAGAGGCAGTGCAGCTGCTACAGGTCCAGCACCAAACTCCCCTGAAAGAATAGGACCCAGGAGCTCTGTCTGTGTCTCTGTAGCTCAAGCTTCTGGTTCTCAAGGACCCACACGGATGCTCCTCTCTCTGCAACACTTGCTCCACAGGGTCTAGGCTCACACTCTGGTCTTAGTTTATCCTCTGATGACTTTGTAGGGGGAAAAAGTGTGAGATGAAACTTCCTGTGTCCTGAACATGAACCTCCTGCACTTTTACTTCTTTCTCAGGTTGTGAGGGTTGATTTCTCTTGGTTGTCATTACTGGTGACTGTCAAAGGCATCTCTCATTTTAAAACTTCTCTTTTTCTTATTATGACAATTTTATCTCCTGGGTCTTTGTACAAGTCTCCTGGAGTTTTGTGTCCAATGGGGAGAGCACAGGCCCAGGTGTGGAGAGTCATTCTTCACAGACATGCACACTTGGACATGTCACACTCTGGGACCATGTCCTTTCTGTCATAATCCAACCCCACATCTCCCTATATAGCAGGAGGACATGCAAATATGGACCCCTCTGCTCATAAAAACAAGCCCAGCCATGACCCTGCAGTTCTGGGAAAGGAGCCCAGCCTCAGGATCCCCAGGTGTTCTCATTCCCTGATCAGGACTGAACACAGGCCACTCACTATGGGGTTGGAGCTCAGCTGGGTTTTCCTTGTTGCTATTTTAAGAGGTAATTTATGGAGAAAAGAATGACTGAGTACGTGAGTGGATGTGAATGAGAGAAACAGTGGACTTGTGAGAGTTTCTTGACCAAGTTATCTCTGTGTTTGCAGGTGTCCAGTGCGATGTGCAGCTGGTGGAGTCTGGGGGTGACTTGGTGCAGCCTGGGGGGTCTCTGAGACTCTCCTGTGCAGCCTCTGGATTCACCTTCAGTAGCTATTGGATGCACTGGGTCCGCCAGGCTCCAGGGGTAGGGCTGGAGTGGGTCTCACTCATTAATCCTGATGGAAGTAGCACATACTATGCCAACTCTGTGAAGGGCCGATTCACCATCTCCAGAGACAACGCCAAGAACATGCTATATCTGCAAATGAACAGCCTGAAAGCTCAGGACACGGCCTTGTATTACTGTTCAAGAGACACAGTGAGGGGAAGTCAGTGTGAGCACAGACACAAACCTCCCTGCAGCAGAAGCTGTGACCACCAGGGGGGTGCTCTGGGTCCGTGAACACAAGGACCATCCCAGCAGCAGGTGCAGTTGGAGGTTAGGGCTGGTTTCCTGTGTGGTTTCCCCTTCATGTCACAGTTTCCCTCAGGGAACCTCTGGATTCCTGACTCTGCACTTAACTCTGACGTCTCTGAGTTAAAAAGTCTGTTGTAAACAGAGACAACTTTCTCACGTGGACAAACTGCAAAGATTTATTTTTCAGACACTCTGTGGCAAGTACCAATTAATGATCAAAAATTTTTCCTAAGGCACCTAAGTCCAACCAGAGGTTCTGCTGACTCAACAGGGCAGCTCAGCCCCACATAGCTCAGGGCCCCAGCCAGGCAGCACCAGGACACATGTGCACTGGACAGTGGGCACCAGAGGGTGTGACCCCAATGCCAGAGAAGAAGGACCCCAGGTGATGATGGTCACTGACTAATAGTCATGCTCATTGCACCAAGAGTAGGTGACAGCAGGCAGAAGCAGAGGAACCCAAAGCAGTTTGTACAGATGTCCAGGCGAAGACAAACACACACACCAAGAGACATGAAATGATCATTGTGCTCATAGTTGAAATCTCTGGGAGGTGTAGGAAAGGCCCTCCAGGAAGTCAAAGGTGCTTGGATAGAGGCAGGAAAGGAGGCTTTTATTTTCTGTGAGGTGGTGGGACAGTGGGCAGAATTCTGCTTCCTTGTGTGGTTCCAACCTCTTAGTGACAAATGAAGAGGAGCACAAACCTTTCCTATCAGAGTCCCCTTGGGGCTGATGGAGAAGAGGCAGGACATAGCCATCAGTTGTCAGCAGTACAACATAAAATAATATACAGCGTAGCTACCAAATCCATGTAATAACTATAAAAATGACCAAATATGAGACCAAGGGTCATTATGTGTGAACAACAACCATCTACACTAATAAAAGATAAGCATGCAAATTGACCATACCTTCACTACACCTTGAGCCACGCCCACCAGCCAATCAGAGCGACTACATGCAAATTAACCCAACCAAGATGGCAGCCGGCAGCCACTGAGCTGGAGCAAGCAGGAGGCTTGGTTGCCCCAATGATGGAGGAAGCCAAGCTTCCCTCCCGCCCACCCTGGCCGGCTCTGAGCTCCTCTCAAGGCTACAAAGTTTCAATTATAGAAGGTAAATAAATCCCAGAATAAAAAGAAAAAAAGGAGAAGCTGGGAGCTTCCATCTCTGGGGGGGGCTTGACGAGCCTGCAAACAGCCATCAGCCCCTCACCCAGGCTGGCCAGGCACCCCAGCAGGACCCCCACCCTGATCCCAGACACCCTTCAGGGCAAACCGGCCGGCCCCCACCCATGCACCAGACCTCTACTCTATATAATAAAAGGATAATATGCAAATTGACCCTAAGAGCAGAACAACTGGGAATGACTAATCACTATGACACACACTGACCACCAGGGGCCAGGCACTCAATGCAGGAGCTGCCCCCTGGTGGTCAGTGCACTCCCACAGGAGGAGCTCTGCTCAGCCACAAGCCAGGCTGATGGCTGCCTCTCCTGCCTCCTCAGCAGTCCTAAGGGTGTCCGACTGTAGCTTAGGCCTGCTCCCTGCTGGCAAGTGGACATCCCCCGAGGGCTTCTGGGCTGCCAGAGGGATTTCTGACTGCCAGCTTAGGCCCAATCCCCCGGGAAGCAGGCCTAAGCCAGCAGGTGGTCATCGCCCGAGGGGTCCCAGACTGTGAGAGGGCACAGGCCGGGCTGAAGGACCCCCCTGAGTGCACAAATTTTTGTGCACCAGGCCTCTAGTATCTACATAAAAATGAGTAGAAAATGATTGATTATAACAAGGAAGAGAAGGAGGAGGAAGAGGAGGAGCATAAAATGAGGAGGACAATGATGACTATTGACTGTGACAGGGGCCCTGGTCCAATGAAATGAAGGCTCCTCGTACGAACACACAGTCACTATGGCTCTTCCAGTAAGGGGTATCCACTCTTCCTAGAAAATGTTGAGTGATTTCATAAATGGGACCCAATGAATTATGCCGCTTCAGTAATCTATGTTGAGAACAGATCAGTATTGATCCCAAAGGTGTCCCAAGTGCAGATCCCCTGGACCTGGGAATGTGTTACCTTCTAGAACAGAAACACTGTGAGAATGTGCATGTAGGAAACAGGGATCCCCTTCCTACCAGTTTGCAATGACAGACTCCTTATTTCTCTTGATCCCTGCCAGCATGATCTTTAACGTTTCTATTTCTCACACACTCCTGTTCATTAATATTCAGGTATTTCCTATGATGATTCAAGCTGTGTCTCTCATGTCCTGCACTTCCTTCCGGGCCTTCACTGGAGGCTTTAAAACCACATGTCCAGTAACTCTCTGTCCTGAACATCAGGCATATTTCTGTCATGTGACTCAAAACAAGTCCAGCTTCCACCCCTCACCCAGTTCCACAGTCACATCTATATTTATGGATAGTTTCCCAGCAGCACTCTCCTCTGGCACCACAACCTGCTCCAGTTCCTGTGGCTGCTGTATACAATCCACATGGGCAGTGGAGGTTCAGCATTTTCTGGGGGAATTCATTGTAAAATCACCCATATCCAGACCCATCAAAGAAAATACTGATGAATTGAAATGTAATAAAATGAAAAACATTTGTTCTTCCAAATATTCCATCAATGAAATTAAATCATTCGCTTAGCAAGAGAATATATTTTTGAATCATGTGTCTGGTGCAGAATGTGTGCATTGAACATTAAGGATGTGGTATGTTAGGGAGAGTGCCCCACACCTTCTGACCACTGTGAGCAACCCAGGGACAAGGCAGAGGGAGGCTGGGATGAGGGTTTCCTGACAAGGTTGAAGTTCCCTTTCCTATGAGTAAATGTGTTCTAGGAATTCTCTAATTCCCCTTACTGTGATCCCCAACATCACTGACAACATTAAACTGAGAAATCAGGTCACTTAACAGGACAAATACATTGTTCATGATATGAAAGATTCTCAGTGGCACACATGCATAATCACTCCCGTTATCTCTTATCTTTTATCCAGGTTAAAACATGGTTATTTCAGATGTGGTTATTTCAGGGTGTCTGCAATATGTCATGGGTTTACATAAGGAAAGAGTTTGCACAGTGTGTCATAACACATTAAAAGTTCCATCATCAAGAATAAAGGGTCTCCCTTTTTCTTGTGGTTGGGAAGCAGGTATTCATATGAAAGTAGAAATGAAGACAATGTGACAGAAAAAATGGCTGTGCTTTCTTTTGAAAATATTTTACACCAGGTGAACATAATTAGCATATAAAATGACAATGATAAACATTTCTTGTAGATATATGTAATTGTTGGATTCAGAAGCTAAACAAATGCAAAACCCTATTAAATTTGTTTGAAAGATGAATGAGAATTTACCAGTGAAACCTACTTATCTAGTTCAACATTTCCTCTTCTGTTCAGGTGAGGTTGTCCTTGACCTAATTCCAATGTGCTTCATGACCCAGGTAGTTCCCCGTCCCTGACTTAAATGGTGAGTGAGGTCAAGGAAAGAGATGCCCCAACATGGACCCCAAAATGATTAGGAAATTCCTACCTCAGTCCCTCTACTTAGAAGGAAAAGGCTGCCCCACATGCAAATGTCTGTTCAAGCTCCAGTATGAATCCTCTCCTGGGCTGTGAAGGCTCACAGCTCTCCCCTCACACAGGGCCAAGCTCTCTGGAAAGGCGGAGCTGTGGTCTAGAAGAAGATGAGCCTGCTGGGTCTGCCCCGGAAGGTGAGGGTCTCAGGGGTCAGACTGGGGTCATGGGATGGCTGTGACTGCAGGTGACTGATAGGGACAGATAATCCTTGTCCACAGTTGTCCTGTCCCAGGTGCAGCTGCAGAAGATGGGCCCAGGACTGGAGTAACCCTCACAGACCCTCTCCCTCACCTGCACTGTCTCTGGATTCTCTCTAATGAGCTATGATGTGAACGGGATCCTCCAGGCTCCGAGAAAGGGGCTGGAGTGGGTTGGGGTTATGTGAGGTTATGGGGGTACAAACTATAACCCCACACAGAAATCCAGACTCAGCACCACCAGGGACAAGTCCAAGAACCAGGTTTATTTACCACTGAACAGCCTGAGAGCCAAGGACACAGCCATGTATTACTGTGTGAGACAAAGTGAGGAGAAGTCAGTGTGAGCCCAGACACAATCCTCCCTGAGGGAGACAGCAGGGCTGGGCCATAGGGGGTGCTCAGGACACCAGGGGGCTCTCCTGACCCCTGAAGCCCAGAGGACAGCCTTGGAGCAAGGGCAGAGGGAGGTGGGGAAGGAAGGGGCTTCTTGACAAAAAATCATGTACCAATCAATAATTGCTTTAAATGTAAATGGCTTAAATGCTACAATCAAAAGACTTAGGGTAGCTGATCAGATAAGAAAGCCAGACTCACATCTATTCTGTCCACAACGGACATACTCCAGAATGAAAGATACACACAGAGAAAAGTAAAGGCTGAAAAAAAAATTTCATGCATATGGAAATGAAAAAAAAAAAAAGAAAAACAACAAACAAACCTGGGGCAGCAATACTTATATTTGACAAAACAGACTTTGAAACAAAGACTATAGTAAGAGACAAAGAAAGAGACTACATAATAATGAAAAGAGCAATCCAACAAGAGGGTATAATGCTGGTAAACATTTATAAACCCAACAAAGGAGGACCTAAATATGTAAAGAAAATCTTGAGTCTGGCCTGTATGGCTCAGTGGTTGAGTTCTGACCTATGAACCAGGAGGGTTAACTTTTCTTTGTTATATTTACTGGTGACTTGTCAAAGGCATCTTTCATTTTAAATTTTCTTTTTTTAATGAAAAATTTTATTCCTGGGTCTTTCTACAGATCTCCTGCAGCAGATAAGTCCAGTGAGGAGTGCACAGGTCAAGATCTGGGGAGTAATTCTTAATAAAAAGCACCCTCAGACATGTCACACTATAAGAGCATGTCAGTGTCTAACTCCAGAGCTCCCTATATAGTAGGGGGACATGCAAATAGGGTCCTCTCTGCTCATAAAAATCAGCCCACCCCTGACCCTGCAGCTCTGGGACAGGAGCCCAGCCCCAGGATCCCCAGGTGTTCCCATTCCCTGATCAGGACTGAACACAGACCACTCACCATGGGATTTGGCCTCAGATGGGTTTTCCTTGTGGCTATTTTGAGAGGTAATTTATGGAGAACAAGACACACTGAGTATGTGAGTGACATGAGTGAGAGAAACAGTGTATGGGCCAGCAT
Organism: Myotis pilosus; assembly: GCA_036010255.1. Taxonomy (NCBI): domain Eukaryota; kingdom Metazoa; phylum Chordata; class Mammalia; order Chiroptera; family Vespertilionidae; genus Myotis; species Myotis pilosus. The sequence continues at coordinate 923,319 of JASKON010000045.1, forward strand.
TTCATGACCAGAAAGTCTTTGTGTTTGCAGGTGTCCAGTGTGAGGTGCACCTGGTGGAGTCAGGAGGAGGCTTGGGGAAGCCTGAGGGATCTCTGAGACTCTCCTGTGCAGCCTCTGGATACTCCTCCAGTAGCTACTACATGAACTGGGTCCGCCAGACTCCAGGAAAGGGGCTAGAGTGGATTTGTGCTATTACTGGTAATGGTGACAGCACATACTACGCAGACTCTGTGAAGGGCCGTTTCACCATCTCCAGAGACAACGCAAAGAACACGGTATATCTGCAAATGAACAGCCTAAAATCCGAGGACACGGCTGTGTATTACTGTGCAACAGACACAGTGAGGGGAAGTCAGTGTGAGCACAGACACAAACCTCCCTGAAGCAGAGGCTGTGATCACCAGGGGGCGCTCAGGGCCCCTGAAGGGAGGACCATCCCAGCAGCAGGTGCAGTTGGAGGTTTACGCTGGTTTCATGTGTTGTTTCCTCTTCATGTCACAGTTTCCCTCAGGGAACCTCTGGATTCCTAATTCTGTGCTTACCTCTGAGGTCTCTGAGTTAGAAACGTCTGTTGTAAACAAAGACAACTTTTTCATGTGAAATAACTGTAGAGTGTCTTTCAGACAATCTTGTGCCCAAATGACTATTGATAATCAAATCTGCTAACCCAGGTTCCCTAAATCTAACCAGAGGCTCTGCTAATTCAACAGTGCAGCTCAACACAGCCCAGGGTCCCAGCCCGCCAGCAGCAGGACATGTGGATGCTGGACAGTGACCCCCGTATGCACATGAACACAAAGCTAGAGAAAAAAAACTCTGGTCATTAACTTGTCACTCTCAAAGCACCAATTGCAGAAGACACCAAGAAGAGGAGGTAGAAGGACCCACCATGCCTTGGAATAGATGTCCATGCTGATGATGTCCCACAGGCAAAGGCACCATGAAAAGGTTTATATTTTCATGGAGGTGTCTGTTGGGAGAAGGGCAGGATTTCAAGCCACTCAGACACGGTTTCCCGGCTGACACGGCTCAGTAGTTGGGCATCGACCTATTGACCAGGAGGTTAGGGTTTGATTATTGGTCAGGGCACATGCTCGGTTTGTAGTCTCGATCCCTGTGTGGGGTGTGCAAGAAGCACCAGATCAAAGATTCTCTTTCGTCATTGATGGTTCTCTCTCTCTCTCTCTCTCTCTCTCTCTCTCTCTCTCTCTCTTTCTCTCTCTTCCTCTCTGAAATAAATAAAAATATATTAAAAAAATAAAAATATACATTTGGATCCCCTGGGTAAGAACACTGGTTCAAGGTTTCATTGTGGACAGTGCTGGGGGCGGGGAGGGCCCTGCTCACAGAAGGGGCTTGTGTGGGTTCAATGTCCCACCTGCAGGACACAAGGGGGAATCACACTTCCTCTTAGTTTTCCACGTGCCAAGCAAGAGAGAGGGATGAACCTTAACTTGTCAGCATCAAACATCAAAAATAGAGCCTGGGAAAGAACCAAGATGGTGGGGGAGATAAAAGCCTATATTCACCTCCTCCCACAACCACTTGAAAATTACAACGAAAATACAGAAAAATCCTCATTCAGAAAAGCCCGAATCTTGAGTAAATGGAAGTCCTACAACTAGAGAAGGAAAGAAGAAAGCACATTGAGACGGGTAGGAGCGGTGGAGGTGTGGAATGGGCCCAACACCAACCTGTCCCAATTGTTTAATCAGGAGGGAGGTTGTCTCTGTGGAGGCTGCCGGTGGTGAGCATGGGGTCCCAGCCCACACCAGACCCCAGCCCAGAGTTGCAGAGCTGGGAAGAGAAGTCCCCATCACTTTGGGTTGTAAAAACCAGTCAGGGTTTGCGGTTGAGTGACAAGGAGGCTACTGTAATCACAGGTGTTCCTCTTAAAGGACAGGTGCAGAAAATCACAGGGTCCCACATATTCCATGCTCCTGAGTCAAGGACTCAGACTCATATAGGGAGGAATTTGATTGTCTGGCATGGGGGCAGGATCTTAGGGGTGGCTTTCTCCAAGACTGGGGTGCTCACAGGGATCATTTTTCCTGTGATGGGACTTCCCCTGTTCCTGAGTTGACTGGCAGCCATGTTTGAGTCTCCATCAGCATAGAGCACACAGTTTGCTCCAACCTGGTGATCCCCTGAAGCCCTGCCCCATCCAATTTTCAGCCCCACCAAGCTGCTAGCAGCAGTTTTGTTTTTTTGTTTTTCAAATGAATGGTCTGTCCTGGCTCAGGCTTCAGACTTTGCTAAAACCTCTCAAATAATATGCAGATGGGGACAGCATGCCCAAATCCACCCGTAAAAGGCCCAAGGCAGGGCAGTAGACCAGCCTGACATGCTTCACAGCTTGGCCTCACCTGGGCACCTGAAAGCCCAATACAAATACAAAATAGCAGCCATCTTCAGAACCCTCTATATCTCCTGTTGGGTGGCCCCAGGCACAGGCTGACTTTGCACCACCCTGGAGGCTCCAGACCCAGTGAATCCTGTGGACATTTTCACACCATAGCAGATTACAACCCTACACAGCCACAAGTGACACACTGAATGGGCAGACTCAGTGAGCACCAGAGTCCCACTAAAGCAAAGTCCTGTTTCAGAGGGGTGTCTCCTGCACAGCAGCTCTCCTACTGTAGTTGCCACTTTACTTCATAGCCAACTGGCCAGGAGGTAAAGTCTTCCTAATGATGCCAAGAGAAATCAAGGCTCAACTACAAGACTGCACACTGCCCACACAGGGGTTCACCTAGAGTGCCCAGCTTAGATGACTGGGAGGGTGAGCCACTGGGCCCCACAGAACACCTACTATATACAAGGCCACTCTACCAACTGCAAGAGACATAGCAGCTCTACTCAATACATAGAAACAAACTCAGAGAAGGTGCCAGAATGTGGAGATAAAGAAACATGTCACAAATGAAAGAAATGGACACAGGCAAACTACTGGAAACACAGTTCAAAATCATGGTTATAAGGTTACTCAAGAATCTTCATGAGACTTTCAAGGATCTTAGTGAGAATGTCAAAGACATAACAAAGGAACAGTCAGAAATTAAACATACACTAACTGAAATAAAGAATAATTTACAGCAATTCTATAGTAGAGTAGAGAATTCTGGGAATCAAATAAATGATTTGGAATATGAAGAAGCAAAAACCACACAATCAGAAGAGCAAAAAACAAAAAAAATACAAAAATATGAAAATAGTGTAAAGAGTCTCTGGGACAACTTCAAGGGTTCCAACATTAACATTATGGGAGAGCAGAAGGAGATGAGAGAGAGAGCAAGATATTGAAAACTTATTTGAAGAAGTAATAACAGAAAACTTCTCCTACCTGGTGAAAGAAATAGACTTACAAGTCTAGGAAGCACGGGGAATCCAAAATAACAGCAACCCACAGAGGCCCACATCAATTTCATAATTGAAATGCCAAAGGCGAAGAAAAATAGAGACTTCCAAAAGCACAAGAGAAAAGCAGCCCATCAGCTGATTTCTCAACAGAAACTTTGCAGATTAGAAGTCAGTGGCAAGAAATATTCAAACTGATGAATGATAAGGACCTACAACCAAGATTACTCTACCCAGCAAAGCTCTCATTTAGATGTGAGGATCAGATAAAGAGCTTCACACACACACACACACACACACACACACACACACACACACACATCTAAAGCAGTTCCTCACCAGCAAAACAGTATTATATGACATGTTGACAGGTATTGTTTAGGAAGATAGAAGAAGAGGAAAAGGAAGAGCAGGAATAAGAATAAGAATAAGAAGAAAAAGAAGAATAAAAAGAAGAACAAGAAGGGGGAAGAGGAGGAGGAGGAGGAGTAAAATATGAACAATAAAATGGCAACAAATACATAGCTATCAACAATTGAATCATAAAATCAAAATAAATAAACAAGGAACTAATGAACAAAATAAACTGCTGAATAGAATAGAATCAGAGGCATGGAAGCATGGAACAGACTGAAGAATTTCAGTGCGATTGGGGGAGAGAGGGTGGAAAGAGATTAGTCAAAGATCTCACCTATGGACACAGACAGTAGGGCATTGAAGGCCTGGTGTGGAGCAGGAACTGGGTGGAAAGGGGAAATAGGAGGCCTCTGTGATTATTTCAACAATAAAGTTTTTTTTTTTTTTTTTTTTAATAATAGACCCTGACTACTTATTTCACTAAAACCTATAAAATCTGAGTGAAAAAAAAAGGAGCTACCAACCATAGTGGTTAGAAAACAGGTCTAGGTCTTCCAACAGAAGAATAATGCCCACCTGGAAGCACTGATAAGAAACAATAACAGGATTTCCCAGATGCCTTGGTTAAAGGTCAAGGGCAGACACTACCCACACTGCAAGGTCATCAGCTTGTTCTGAAGGACTTGGGTAAAGTTTCTCCTTCCAAAGACCAGGAGTATCCTCAGGTGGGGGAGCTCTATTGGAGCAGGCTTCCACCTGGGTGGGGTCATGATAGGATACTTTAGTTGCTGCCATGGGCACGATGCATGTGTCCTTCAAATATTCACACATTAAAACCCAATGCCCTAGGAGATGTTGTTAGGATGTGGGGACCTTCTTAGGTCTTGAGGGTAGAGTTCTCGTGAGTTAGATTTATGCCCTTCAAAAAGAGGTCTGAGAGCCAGATGCTGTACTCAGTGTTTGAGTGTCAACCTATGATACAAGAGGTCACGATTTGATTCCTGGTCAGGCCATATGCCCTGGTTGTGGGCTTGATCCCCAGTGTGGTGTGTGATGAGGCAGCCAATCAATAGTTCTCTCTCATCCTTGATGTTTCTATCCCTCTCTACCCCTTCCTTCCTCTCTGAAATAAATAAAAGTATATTTTATATATAAAAAAAAGCAGGCTAAAGAAGTTCTCTTGATCCATCCACCCTCTGAGATTACAGGGGAAAAAAATAGCCACTAGGATGCGGTTCCTCACCAGAATCCCAACCTGCCATCATCAAGTCTTGGATTTTCCAGCCTCCATACCTGTGAACCCTCCCCCCACACTCTGTGGATTGTGTCACAGGCCCAGGAAGTATGGAGAGTGTGGTGTCACATGACTGCCAACAACTGACCCTGGAGTTTCATTGCTGCATTAGTTGTTCAAAGTACACCCTATGTTTCCTCCCAGTGATAGTCAAGGACAGTGTTTCTCTGATGTTTCCTTCAACAGACAGAGTCTCCTGGTGGAAGGTCAGGGGAGGCTATGACACAGCTGTGGTGGAAAGGCAGCGTGAGAGCTGGGGGAAGGCATGAGGCCTGTCAGTATCTCCCACATCAGCACGCAGCAAGGCGGAGGGTCACTGGGGGTGAAATATGAAAATGGCTGGTCCTCCCAGTCACGAAATCATAGGGAGACAGCTGATGTCTTCCTGACACCCTAGACATCAAGGCCCCACAGGAGAACCTTTGGCCAAGGGGCTTTTTAAGGGTGCACTTAGATTTGGTGGTTTAACTTAAGGATGTCATTCTCCCAAACTTTCCAGAGATTTTATGTAATAATTACAGTGGGTACTTGAATCCTAGTGGCTCCCTACAGAGCATTGAATAATGATTCCTGTGATGTGAGCCCACAGATGAGTCACTTGCTGTAAAAATTGTTCAGCCATTGGAGGGAGGTGTGAAGAGGCTGAACCCAGAGAGAACCTGGGGCTGATAAGAGGCTCTAAGTGTGCAGGCTCCTTCTTCCCTATCTCTCTGCTCTGCTGGACCCACAGGCACAGAAGAACATGGGCAGCAGTTATGTCTGGATGCCACAGAAGATCAGCCTTCCAGGGCCTGAACCCTGGGAGCTAGAGCTGGGGAGGAAGCTCTCTCTGAGTATCGACATGTGGACAAGGACACACGAAGAATTTACTCTGAGCTGGAATATCCTGGCCCTGCGGGTGGGACATCATTGTAAATTATCTAAGGTGTAACTGATGATGGTGGTATTAGCAACAACAGCCACACTGCAGCACACAGACGAGCCACCCCTCATGAACACCTCCACGCTCACAGGAGGTGCTTGTCCCTCTGAATTGAAAGTGACTGTCTCCCAGGGACTCCCCCTCCTGTGTCCCTAAGAGGAGGAGCCCATGAAAATGGGGAGCTCCTTGTGCTGTTAAGCCCAGCCCAGCCCCTGTTCCTGCACCTCTGGGAGAGCAGCCCCACCCCTGGGACCTGCAGTCTCCATTCGCTAAAGGTATCAAACCAGAGGAATCACCATGAAGCGTGGACTGAGCAGGGCTCTCGCTGTGATGCTCTTACATGGTAACATTATGAAGAATCTGGGGCCTTGTGAGTGTGTGCGAATGTTAGTGTGTCAGTGTGTGTGCCTGCACCTAACAACAACTCTCTTGTCTGCAGGTCTCCAGTGTGAGGTGCAGCTGGTGGTCTGGGGGAGGCTTGGTGCAGCCTACTGGCGGAGGTCTTTGAGACTCTTATGCAAAGGCTCAGGATTCACTTTCAGGGACTATTACATAAGCTGGATCCAGCAGACACCAGGAAAGGGATTGGGAGTGGGTAGGTTTCATAAGAAACAAAAGCGAAAGTCACACCACGGAATACGATGCATTTGTGAAAGGCAGAGTCACTATCTCTAGAGATGAATCCAAAAGCACTGCCGACCTGCAAATGAGCAGTCTGAGAGCCGAGCGCAGGGCCTTGTATTACTGTGCAAGAGACACAATGAGGGGAAGTCAGTGTGAGCCCATACACAAGTCTCCCTGCAGGATAGGCTGTGACCACCAGGGGGCGCTCATGGTCCCTTAACAGAAGGACCATCCCAGGAGCAGGTGCAGTTGGAGCTTTGGGCTGGTGACCTGTGTGGTTTCCTCTTCATGTCACAGTTTCCCTCAGGGAACCTCTGGATTCCTGACTCTGCACTTACCTCTGATGTCTCTGAGTTAGAAAGTCTATTGTAAACAGAGACAACTTTCTCAAGTGGACAAACTTCAGAGTTTCTTTCAGACACTCTTGTGCCAAGTATCGATTAATGATCAAAACTTCTGCTCAAGTCACTTAAATCCAACCAGAGAATCTGCTGACTCAACATTGGAGCTCACCCTCACACAGCTCAGGGTCCAGCAAGGATCAGGACAGGTGCATGCTGAACAGCGGGCATCAGAGGATTGTGACTGAGAAGCTGGTGAAGAAGGACCCCGGGTGGTGAAGGTCAATGACTTGTCATCATGCTGATAGCACCAAGAGTTAGTGACCCCAGGCCGAGGCAGAGGGACCCACAGAAGCTTGGTACAGATGACCAGGTCTGATGACAAACACTCACGCCAAGGGACATGGAATGTTTATTATGAATGTAGTTGGAATCTCTGGGAAGCACAGGAAAGGTCCTACTTTGATGGAGCCAGGAAAGGAGACTTGCTCTTGGCTTTTATTTGTGCAGGTGGTAGGGGAAGAGAGAAATTCTGCTTCCAGGGGATTGTGTGGTTTCAACCACTTAGTGACAAATGTAGAGGAGACCAATATTTCTGATAAGATTCCCATCTGGGGCAGATGGAGATGAGACAGCAATGAGCCATAAGTTGTCAGCAGTCAAATGTAAAGTAATATAATAATTTCTGAATACCTATTTCCCTTAACAATTTTAATAAATGACCAAAAATTAGATACAGGGTCAATATTTGTGCACAATAACAATGTCTACAGAAATTTCAGGTGTTTAACTATGCTGCCTTCTTGGTTTCTCCATATTTTATTAACAGTTATAAAAATGGAGCAAACATTGACAACAACAGCATCTACTGTAAATAAGAAAAATAATTATAAATAGCCATATTATGATAATGGTGGTGGTGGTGATGGTGATAATGCTGATGACCATAGAATTGGACAGGGGTCCTGGCCCATTGTCCTGGGAGGGATCTCTCTCCTGCCCAAAACCATAAGTTGTTTGGAAGGCCTTATATCAACTGTTAGGTGTGGCGGTTGTGGTTACAATTTCCAATGTCATCTAAAACGAAGATTCCTGCTTTTATTAGTTGATAAAAATGTAATGTGTGTGGACAAGACAATGTCTACAAAATATGAGAATGATTATAAGTAAGCAAACGGTGATGATGATGAGGAGGATGATGATGAGGAAGGACTGAGACAGGGGTCTTGGTCTAAAGGAATAAAGGCTCTTCATATGGACATACCATCACTTTGGCTCTTGCAATGAGGGGTGTCCACTCTTCCCTGTAAGTGTTGAGAGATTTTATAAATGAGACACCGATGGATTTTGGAGCTTGGGTGATTCATGTTGATACCTGGGAAGATGATACTTTTCAGAACAGAGACACTGTGAGAATGTCATGTAGGAAACAGTGATCCCATTCCTACCAGTTTGCAGTGACACAGTCCTTATTTCTCTTGATCCCTGCCTGCATGATCTTTAACGTTCTATTTCTAACATACTCCTGTTCATTAATATTCTGGTATTTCCTCTGGTGATTCAGGATGTCTCTATCATGCACTGTACTTCCTTCTGAGCCTTCACTGGAGGAGGCTTTAAATGCATATGTCCAGTAACTCTCTGTCCATGAACATCAGGCATATTTCTGTGACTCAAAAAATCCAGCTTCCTCCCCTCACCCATATGCACAGTAACATCTAGTTTTATAGGTAGTTTCCCAGCAGTGCTCCCCTCTGGTACCAGAACCTACTCCAGTCCCTGTGGCTGCTGTGGCCAATCCACATGGACAGTGGAGGCTAAACATTTTCTGGGGATTTCTTGTAAAATCACCCAAAAGAGGTCCCCATAAATAAAATATTTTTAAATTAGTCTCAGTTATAATTAAAGACTTTTCCCCTGACAAAGAGTCCATTGAGTCAATGAAATCAGAACCATATACATAAGGAATATATTTCCAATTTATTTGTCTCATATTGAATGTATAAATTAAACATTAAGGACTTTATAGGTTGTGGGAGACCTCAGCCTTCTCTGACCACAGTGACATCTCAGGGGAAGAACAGAGGGAGGCTGGGAGTGAGGGATTCCTCTCAGGGTTGAGGTTTCCTTTCCTGTGAGAAATTCTATGCTAAGAATTCTCTTCACTCACCTCACACTGAGCCCCAACATCACTGAGAACACAAAGATTGAGAAAACAGGTCAATCTCCTCCCCTCATCATTTCAAAAAATGGATGATTCTGAGTTGTGCACATTCATGATCACTGCTTTTATTTTGTGTATTTTCTCCACTTAGAACCATAACTATTTCTGATGTAACTATTTGGGGTCTCTGTAATAGGCTATGGGTTTTCATATCAAATAGTTTGCACAGGAAGCTGTACAAACAGTCACAAAATTTTCAACAACAAGAATCACATATATGCCACCTTCCTGTGCTTGGGCAATGGTTTCTTTGAGTAAAGTAACATCATAAATTAAGATGTAAGATACTGAAAGTGGCTGATCTTTTTCACCTTAACCAATGAGTCTCATGACTCATGTGGTCCACTAAGCCCAACTTACATGTTGACTGAAGTCGAGGGAAGAGATGACCTCACACAGTCCCCAGAAAAACCAGGCTAGTCCACCCTCAGTCCCTACACTTATAGGAAAGGCTGCCCCAGATGCAAATTTCTCTTCAAGGTCCAGGGTAAATCCTCTTCTGCAATGGGCAGGATCACAGCTCTCACCTCAAACAGGGCTGAGGTCTCTGGGAAGGCAGAGCTGTAGTCTAGAAGAAAATGAGACTGCTAGGTCTTCTCCTGTGCCTGGTGACAGCCTCCCAAGGTGAGGGTCTCAGGGGTCAGACAGGGGTCATGGGATGGCTGTGACTGCATGTGACTGACAGGGACTGATGCTCCTTGTCCCCAGGTGTCCTGTCCCAGGTGCAGCTGCAGGAGTCGGGCCCAGGACTGGTGAAGCCCTTGCATACCCTCTCCCTCACCTGCACTGTCTCTGGATTCTCCATCACAGCCAGTGATTACTGCTGGAGCTGGGTCCGCCAGCCCCATGGGAAGGGGCTGGAGTGGATGGGGTGCATATGTTATCAAGGAAGACTTTACTACAGCCCCTCCCTAAAGAGCCAAACCTCCATCTCCAGAGACACCTCCAAGAACCAGTTCTCCCTGCAGCTGAGTTCAGTGACCACTGAGGACACAGCCATCTATTACTGTGTGCGACACACAGTGAGGGTAAGTCAGTGTGAGCCCAGACACAAACCTCCCTGTGGGAGACAGTAGGGCTGAACTGCAGGGGTCACTCAGGACCCACTGCACAGAGAGCAGCCCCAGAAGGGGCAGAGGGAGGTGAGAATGAAGGGTCTTCCTGTTGGGCACAGGGATTTCCTCTCAAGCTCTCAGCTGCATCCGGGGATGGTTCTTGCTCTCTCTCTGTGGCTCTAACTTCCCTCATTCTCACTGCAGACACCAGTGGAGGAGATAGCACTGCTGTTGGCAGAAGACATATGGGTGGGGACTGTTGAATCTCCTCACCATGTTCCTGTATTTTCTGCTTTTCTTTCTCCACAGAGACCATCCTCAGTGCTCTCCTGGGCTTGTGTTTGGGAAACGTTCCCACCAAGACAGAACACTGCATCACCCAGGTTCCTTGTGCTGAATTCAGGATCTGACCCACATACCCACCTGTCCCCATAGGGGCTCTTCTCTCTGACAGGTCTTCAGTAAATAAAACATGTTCATGTACCAGAGACAGTGGAAACTGGGTGAAATCCATCCAAAAGGTGCAAAGGGCCCTTGAAGGCTGCTCTCAGGTCACCTCTCACCTGTACAGGTGCCAGGCTTTGCTGTTTCTGGTACCACAGTAGGAGGAAATGAGCTCAGCTCTCTTTGTTAGGGTTTCACAAGAGCACTGATGTAAAATGATACCAAAGTGACTATCCCATGCAGTGTAGTTTAGTAGGAAGTTTTAACAGGATTCATTGGAAATCATCTCATTTAAACAAGCAGCTGACTTGAGAAATCACATATCTTGGTGAAGGAGATAGCTATATAGTTTTCCATTCTTTTTTTACTTAAAATCAGAGGCTAAATCTTTAAATTTCATAATGACAGCTTTAAGTCCTGTGTAGATTACTCCTTTGAGGCTTCAGACGAGATAATAACCCAGGTTGAGGCTGCTTGTTGGGCCTCTTGATCTATCACAGCATTTCCCAGCCTCCGTGTTATGGTTTTGAAGTGGCTCCACCTTCACCTCAGTCACATCTTCAGGATGGATCAGAGCTCCCACACTTCCCTCCTTGCTCCTTTGATGGGTTTCCAGGAGCCACGAGAATCCACATTGTCTGCACAGCATCCCTAAGTCATGCACTGCTCCTCAGACCTCTGTGTATCTTCCATGGGCCCCTCCTGACTGACAGCTCTGGTGACTGCAGAACCTCCTGCTATGTGGGTGAGTTTACATCAGATAGAAGAACCAATTCTGAAGGAAATTTACTTTATTTAGCAAGTGCTGGTGCCAGCCTCCAGTTATAATACTGCTGTGAGATCCCTCAGATACTATTAGGTCAAGGCTCTCCCTAGGAGTCTCTAATAAACTGAAGGTGTGCACTCAGTCATCCCTGATGGCGGTAAAACAACTACCTCTCATCCTTGGAATTCAGCCATGACACCTGCCTGTCTGGGATGCAGGACACAGTATGAGGGCTCACCTGGAACCTGGAACTTGGGTTTCCTTTCATGGGTAGTTTTCCAGTAGTGCTCCCCTCTGGTACCAAAACCTACTCTAGCCCCTGTGGCTGCCGCAGCCAATCCTCATGGACAGTGGAGGCTCAGCATTTTGTGGGGAGTTCTTCATAAAATCAAGCTAAATAAGCCCCAATTAAAGAAAATACTGTTAAACTAGACTTGGTTAAAATTAAAGACATTGTCTGACCAAAGATTCCATTGAGCAAATGAAAACTCACATGTAAACAAACGTAAGGAATATAGTTCCAAATCATATGTTTGTATTGAGAATGTATATATTACACATTAAGAATGTTATTTGTTATGTAGGAGAGCCCAGAGCCCTCTGACCACAGTGACCTCCCAGGGGAAGGTCAGAGAGAGACTTGGAATGAGGGATTCCTCTCAGAGTTGAAATTTCCTTTCTTGTGAGAAATTCTATGGAAGGAATTCTCTTCACTCACCTCTCTCTAGACCTCAACATCACTGCTAACACTAGACTGAGAAAAAAGGTCAATCTCCTTCCAACATATGAATAATCCCGAGTTGTACATATACATGATCACTGCATTTATTTCAGATATTTTTTCCACTTAAAGCCATGACTTTTTCTTATGTAACTACTTGGGGTCTCTCCAATAGACCATGGCTTGCATAAATGAATAGTTTGCACAAGAAGCTGTAGACACAGTCACAACATTTCCAACATCAAGAATAGCAAATGACTAATTTTTCAATGCTTGAGAGATAGTTTCTCAGATCAAAGTAACATCATATATTGGGATTTACTAAAATATTGAGAATGGCTGTCCTTTATGTTTATTTTTTGCACAACAGTAGGAATCCTATATAATAAAGAGCTAATATGAAAATGGTCACCATGCCCTCATGCCATCATGCCCTAAGGGCTCAGACACGCAACACTGGGGAGAGAGGAATGGGGACCAGCCAGGTACAAACGAGTTCACAAGAAATAAATGGGGACCAGCCAGGCACAAATGAGCTTGCGGGAGAAGAATGAGGACCAGCCAGGCTGGAGCCTGGCAAAGGTACAATCCGCATGGCCCACTGTCCCCGTGGTCCTGGGTGCCAGTGGCTGCGCCTGTGGCCCAGGAGATGGACAAGCCACCTGCCCCGCCATCCCGGGTGCCTGCAACTGTGGCCCAGGCCAATGAGCCCAGCCACGGATCCCCTGAAGCTGCAGCCAGCCCAGGCAAAGCCGGCCCAGGTTCTGGATGCCTGCGGCCAACCAGAGGGAGGGAAGCCCAGGTCCCAGGTGCATGCGACTGGCCAGAGGAGGGAATCCTTGGTCTCAGGTGGAGGGCAAGGCAGAGGTGGTTAGGGGCAATCAGGCCAGCAGGGGAGTAGTTAGGGGAGATCAGGCAGGCAGGCAGGAGAGCGGTTAAGAGCCAGCAGTCCCCAATTGCGAGAGGGAGTCAGATATCCCCCGAAGGGTCCCAGATTGGAGAGGGTGTAGGCCGGGAGAGGGACCCCCACCGCCATGCACGAATTGCATGCACTGGGTCTCTAGTTATTTCTATAAAATTATATTTAAACTTTTGGAAATGTGGATACAATAAGATTTTGAGATTCAGAAATGGACTGAATAAATGGTAATCCCTTTTACGTCTGTTTGAAAGATGCATGAAAAGTTAAATGTGTAACCTACTCTTCTAACCAACCATTTCTTCTTATGCTCAGAAACTTTAGTCCATTTTTTTTTTACCTGATTCCAATGTGCTTCATGACCCAGGTGGTACCCAGTCCCTGACTTACATGCTGGCTGAGGTCAAGGGTAGAGATGACCCCACAGAGGACCCAGAATTGCCAGAGAAACCTGACCTCAGGCCCTACACTTATAGGGATGGCTCTCCCACATGCAAATTTCTGTTCAAGCTCCAGCCTAAATCCTCTCCTGCAATGTTCAGGATCACAGCCCTCTCCTCACATAGGGCTGAGGTCTCCAGGAAGGCAGAGCTGTGGTCTAGAAGAAGATGAGGCTGCTGGGTCTTCTCCTGTGCCTGGTTACAGCCCCTCAAGGTAAGAGACCCAGGGTTCAGACAGGGATCATGGGATGGCTGTGACTGCAAGTGACTGACAGGACTGATGCTCCTTGTCCCCAGGTGTCCTGTCCCAAGTGAAACTGCATGAGATGGGCCCAGGACTGATGAAGCCCTCACAGACCCTCTCCCTCCTACACTGTCTCTGGATTCTCCTTAACTAGCAATGGTGTGCACTGGACCCGCCAGGATCCTGGAAAGGGCCTGGAGTGGATCGGGGTTATAGGGAGTGCTCGAGATGCATACTATAACCCAACTTTGAAATCCTGGTTCAGCATCAGCAGAGACACGTCCAAGAGCCAAGTTTATTTATCACTGACCAGCCTGAGAGCCGAGGACACTGCCATGTATTACTGTGTGAGACACAGTGAGGGGAAGTCAGTGTGAGCCCAGACACAAACCTCCCTGAGGGAGGCAGCAGGGCTGGGCTTCTGGGGCTCTCAAGACACCAGGAGGAACTGAAGTCACAACAATCAGCACAGGCAGCACAGGAACAGGCTCAGAGTGAGGCTTAGCCCTGGATCCTGTTGGAGGTGGGTTTCCTCTTCATGTGACATGGCTCCTGGAACTTCTCCTGAGTCATTATGGAGGCACAGACAGCTCAGCAGCAAGGAGCTGGTCAGTCCTGATGGAGAAGAGAGGCCGCGGTGTGGCCATTGCCCAGCCCCCTGCACACAGAGAAGTTGGAAGTGTACCCTGTGCAAGGACAGCAGAGCCCTGGCCACAGCAGCTTGGGAGTCAGGGAGGCCTCTCCAGCAGGTTCATTGACCTCAGGGAGCCGGGAGGGGGACTGGCTCAGGGTGAGCTGTGTCAGGGAGTGAGAATTGATGAGAGTTCTGTGCTGGGCAGGGGCTGGAGTAGATGGACCCCCTCAAGTGCAGAGGAGCGATCACCAGGATGCCTCAACCGCATGTCCAGATGTGGGCAGAAGTGGAGGAGAGAGGGCGAGGCTTGAAAGCTGCCAGACATCAGCACCAAACCTGGGGTCATACTTCTGTGTCCACCTAATCCTATCGAATAATAGACAAACATGGTAATTGATCATACCTTCACTATGCCTCACATTCACTAATCAATGCAGTATGCATATTAACTGCCAGAAAAGATGGCAGCTAATTTGCATACTGCAGGCAGTGCCAACTGCCAGCACACCACCATCCAGTGCAGGCCAGCCACCTGGGAAGGCACGCCTGCCCCAGAAGCCCCCAGCAGCCGGCCATGCCTTGCTGCCCTGGGACCCGAGATCAGCAGGTTGGGGTGGCAAGATACGCTTGCCCCAGAAGCCCCAGCAGCCACCCGATATGGTAGTAACTCTATCAGTAAGCGCTCTGAAAGTCAGTGGCATAAATGCACCAATTAAAAGATTATGAGGGTGAATCAAAACCCACTTTAAATATAAAGACACATATAGATTAAACGTAAATGAATTAAGCTGCAGCCTGTTTTGCTCAGTGGATAGAGCATTAGCCCATGGACTGAAGTGTCCAAGGTTCGATTCCAGTCAAGGGCATGTACCTCAGTTGCTGGCTTGATCCCCAGTCCCTATCAAAGCATGTGCAGGAGGCAACCAATCAATGTGTCTCTCCCTTTCCATTCACTCTCTCTAAAATTCAATAGAAAAATATCCTTGGGTGAAAATTAACAAAAACAAAGTAAATGGATTTAAGTAACATTAAAGAGATTACAAGAAAAATATATTCCAAATTTTGTTAGTTGTATAATGATTATGTTTAAATTATTAACACATAAGAAATCGGGTCGCTGAAACCGGTTTGGCTCAGTGGATAGAGCGTCGGCCTGCGGACTGAAGGGTCCCAGGTTTGATTCCGGTCGGGGGCATGTGTCTAGGTTGCGGGCACGTCCCCGGTGGGAGATGTGCAGGGGGCAGCTGATCGATGTTTCTCTCTCATCGATGTTTCTAACTTTCTATCTCTCTCCCTTCCTCTCTGTAAAAAATCAATAAAATATATTTAAAAAAAAAGAAATTGGGTGAACGGTACGTATAATATGCTGTAGTATTTTATAGTTTTTTTTAAATGTATGAGATTATTTCAAATTAAAATATAAAAAAATAAAAATTAATAAAATATTAATTGAAATGTGTATTCATTACATGAAAAATCTCCTAATTGCTTCTAGCATAATTTATTAAATTGTGCTAAAATTTATAAGGGTTCAATTAAAAATATCTTAATTCTAAATGATATAATAGAAAATATATAATAGTGCAGTTATAAGCACTTATCTGAAAATAAAAATTTAAAGAAGTGAATTTAAAGAAGGGATTAGCCAAAGAAAATATATGCACAACCCATGGACACAGACAATAGTATGGTGATGGCCAGAGAGAAGTGAGGGGCAAGAACTTGGTAGAGGGGGCAAAAGGGGGGAAATAGGGACATCCTATATAATAATAATAAAGGCTAAACGGCAGAATGACCAGTTGCTATGATGCGCACTGGCCACCAGGGGGAAGACACTCAATGCAGGAGCTGCCCCCTGGTGGTCAGTGCACTTCCATATGGGGAGTGCCACTGAGCCAGAAGTTGGCTCATAGCTGGCCAGCACAATGGTGGTGGCAGAAGCCTCTCCCACCTCCGCGGCAGCACTAAGAATGTCCAACTAACGGTTTAGACCCAATCCCTTGGGGGCCTAAGCCTTTAGTTGGACATCTCCTAAGGGCTCCCTGGCTGCCAGAAGGATGTCTGACTGCAAGCTTAGGCCTGATCCCCCGGGGAGTGGGCCTAAGTTGACAGGTGGACATCCCCCAAGGGGTCCTGGACTGTGAATGGATGCAGGCTGGGCTGAGGGACTCCCCCCACCCCGAGTGCACAAATTTTTGTGCACTGGGCCTCTAGTAATTTCAGTAATAAGGGAAAGGGAGGGACTCATGCATCCAGAGTGGACAGCAACCAGCAATGTGTAAATAGGCACAAAGCAGGAGTGAGAATGGGGTCTGGTTCTCACACTGAGTGAAGTTTCCACTGTCTGATCCTCCCCTTGTACAGAAGGTAGAGGGTCAGCTTCTGCTTTCAGAATTGCAGCTTCTAGAGGGTTCTGAGCATCCTGAGTTACACGTCCTGCACTGGAGCGGTTCTCCGAGGTGTGGATTCTGAATTGCTCCATGAGCTGTAAGGTGTGAACTCAGGGAATAATTGCAGTTTCATGATGGCCTTTATTATTAAAACACATGATCAGGTCTCTTCAGGGGTGGTTCACAAGCCCTTTCTTCTGATATCTCATTATTAGGTAAATGTCAGTTAAGTGATTTAGTACAAGACACAACTGCTCTGCACTTTGATCCTCCCTCCATCAGTAGTCTTAGCCCATCATGAGCTCACAGGCCCCTTTCCCAGAAAATCAGCCTCCAGATTCCCTTTCCTCCCAGGGTCTCAGTTGGACACTGGGAGGGCAGGTCCCACAATGACTCTCTGGGACCAGGAGCAGGTACTCACCTGCCCATCGTGGCCCCGCCCGCAAGGTGACCTGGGAGAGCAGCCTCACCTGACAGCTGACAATATTGCTGCCTCCTCCCTTCCCAGTGCTAAGTTGTCTTTCCTGCTTCCTGAGGGGGTTCTCCAGGGGACTCCCAGTAACGCACCCCTGCAGTCAAAGTGTGATCCAGCCCCTCCTCTAACTCTCTCTGGAGCAAGCCTGACTGGTTCCTGCATCTGTGTGTACAGGACCTGTAAGAACATGGACACACCAATGCCTGCTCTTCAAAGGCTGTGTTTGTATTGTGGGTGCATTTGACCAGCTTCCACAGAAAGTCACACCCAGACCCAGAATCCACGTGTGGTCCAACAATCCAAACTGAAAGTTGGACATGACTGTTGTTGGTGACTTGAATATCCTGCTCTATCAGAGCATTAACCAAACTCAATGAGACATGAGAACCACACACAAGTGGGTGTTTCTATGGCTTCTGGATATCTGAATTGTAAAGGGCTGGGGCAGATAGATTTATTACCTCACTAGGGGCAGCATTTTGGGGACACACTGATCCAGGAAGACATTCAGGTATCAAAGCCCAGAGCTGGTCCAACTGGCCCCATGTCACCTAAAGGTGGGGTCACAATGAGGAGCATATCCTGTGGGGACTGGTTCCTCAGAAGGAGCTCAGGGACTTGGTAGGGGATACACATCCTCAGACTCACACTGAACCTGGTCCCTATGTCATCCATCTTCTCTCATGTGAGGTCAACACCTCAGCTATGAAATACTCTGTCTCATGAACATGCAAGAGAGAGGAGGTAGACAAGTTAAATATGGGTAAGTCTGTGCCTTGAGGGCATCACCCATAGCCATACCTTCCCCTACGGAAGTGATCATAGCACTGCCCTCACCATGAACTGCAACTGGAGAACCCTCCTTTCCTGGTGGCTATGGCAACAGGTAAGGGGCTCCCTAGTCCCTGGGTTGAAGAGGGACCAGGGAGAGTAAAGGAGGATTTCCACCCACTCCTGTCTCCTCTCCACAGGTATCCACTCCCAGGTGCAGCTGGTGCAGTCTGGGGCTGAGGTGAGGAAGCCTGGGGCCTCCATGAAGGTCTCTTGCAAGGCTTCTGGATACACCTTCACCAGCTATGGGATGAACTGTGTGAGACAGGCCCTAGGAAAGGACCTACAGTATATGAGCTGGATCAACACAAATACTGGGAAACCCACGTATTCCCAGGGCTTCTCAGAAAGATTTGTCTTCTCCATGGACACCTCTATCAGCAAGGCCTATCTGCAGGTCAATGACCTCAAATCTGAGGACTCGGCCTTGTATTACTGTGAAAGGGAGACACAGGGAGGAGAAGTCAGTGTGAGCCCAGACACAAACCTCCCTGCAGGAGAGGTTGTCACCACCAGGGGGCGCTTAGGGTCCCTGAACAGAAAGACAATCCCAGCAGCAGGTGAAATTGGAGGTTTGGGCTGGTTTTCTCTTCATGTCACAGTTTCCCTCAGGGAACCTCTCTGGATTCCTGACTCTGAACTTACCTCTGATGTCTCTGAGTTAGAAAAGTCTGTTGTAAACAGAGACAGCTTTCTCACGTGGACAGAAGGCTGAGAGTCTTTTTCAGACATTCTTGTGTTCAAATGACATTCATCTAATTTTTTGCCCCATGTTTCCTGAATCTAACAAGAGGCTCCGCTGACTTAACAGTGTAGCTCACCCAAATGCTGGATCGTAGTCAACACAGATATATGAACCCAAAGCTAAGAAGGACCCTGGGTGGTGACGGTCATTGACTTGTCATCATGCTCATAGCACCAACAGTAGGTGACACCAGGCAGAGGCACACAGCTTGGTGCACATTACCAGGCTGACAACAAAAACACATACCAAGGGACACGGAATGTTTATTATGCACATGGTTGAAATCTCTGAGAAGCACATTAAAGGCTCTCCAGGAAGTCAGAGCTTTAAACCCACATGTCTAGTAACAATTTGTTCATTAAAGTCAGTAATATTTCTGACTCATGATTCAAAATAAGTCTTGTATCCTCTCCCTCCCCAGTTCCAAGACAACAATGCACTAGGACATTTAATAGCATATTGAAAGAATCATTAATCATGGTCAAGTGGAATATTATCCATATGAAAGGATAGTTTAATGTATGTAAACCATAAAATTTAGAACAAAAATACCTTATCCCATAAATAGATATAAAATAAAAAACATTAAAAATTCAAAATCCTTTTATGAATACATTTTTAATAAATTATTTATACAAAGTATGGACTCAACATAACAAAGGCAACATTTATGAAACCAGCAAGTGGCATAATACTAAAAGAGGAAATAGAAAGTTAATCTTCTAAGATCATGATTAAGGCAAGAGTGGCCACTGAGACACAGAGGAAATAGAAAGTTATTCTTTAAGATCAAGATCAAGAAAAGGGTGCCCAATGTGACTGCTTCTATTCTACAAAACTAGATATATTTGTAAAAATCCTAGTCAAGAAAAAATAAAAATATAATCTACATCAGAAATATCAAGTTAAAACGTCTCTTCCTACCTGCAATCATGTATTACCAGGATTATATTGCCTGATATATATATATATATATATATATATATATATATATATATATATATATACATACATACAGATTATGCACTGCATTATATATATATATATATATATATATATATATATATATATATATATATATATATATATAGAGAGAGAGAGAGAGAGAGAGAGAGAGAGAGAGAGAGAATATCCAAAAATTGAACCAGAAAAAATAAAAAATATAGACCTAGAAAGTTAATTCAGGAAAGATTAATGGAGGAATTCTACACACAAATGGCTTGTGCTCCTGCACTCTAAACAAAGTGAAGTCATGACTCTAGGGAATATGTGGGGCTATTTCAGAGGCAAGTGGGGAAAGTAAACTTGAACTGGCTAAACAACAAGGAGATGACAACCTAATGAAACAAGAACACTGGATGTGTGTGTCTCGGTCTTGGTTAATCTCCCATCGTGTACCCAGGTAGCTTCCCCCCTGCCCCAATGTGGCACTGAGTCAGGTGCAGGTCCCATCATGTGGGGACATGGTGACAGTAGTCCCAAGGGTCACATGTAGACATCAACGTTTCCAATCATAAGGTTTTTATAAATTCATCTTAATTACTCCCTACTCTTTACCTGCATCTTGACTACCAAATCCTAGTTCTAACTGAGTGTCATCTACATCACCAATGATAGAAACAGGACTCACAAATGAGTCTAGAAAAAGAAACAGAAAAGAGGGCAGTGCAGCTGCTACATATCCAGCACCAAACTCCCCAGAAGGAATAGAACCTGGGAGCTCTGTCTGTGTCTTTATAGTTCATGCTTCTGGTTCCCAGCGACCCACACAGGCAATCCACTTTCCCCAGCACTTGGTCCACTGGCTCTAGGCTCACACTCTGGTCTTAGTTTATCCTCTGATCACTTTGTAGTGGAAGTGGAATTGGATGCAAATTCCTCCCTCCTGAACATGAACTTCCTGCACTCTTTTTTCTTTCTCAGGTTGTGAGGGTTGATTTATCTTGGTTGTCATTATTGGTGACTGTCAAAGGCATCTCTCATTTTAAACTTCTTCTTTTTCTTTTTATGGCAATTTTCTCTTCTGGGTCTTAGTACAGGTCTCCTGGAGCATTTGCATTCAATGGGGAGAGCACAGGCCCAGGTGTGGGGAGTAATTCTTCACAGACATGCATGCTTGGACATGTCACACTCTGGGACCATGTCCTTTCTGTCATAATCCAACCCGAGATCTCCCTATATAGCAGGAGGACATGCAAATAGGTCCTTCTCTGCTCATAAAAAACAGCCCACCCCTGACCCTGCAGCTCTGGGACAGGAGCTCAGCCTCGGGATTCCCAGGTGTTCCCATCCCCTGATCACGACTAAACACAGACCACTCACCATGGGGTTGGGGCTCAGCTGGGTTTTCCTTGTGGCCATTTTGAGAGGTAATTTATGTAGAACAAGATATACTGAGTATGTGAGTGGATATGAGTGGGAGAAACTGTGAATGTCTGTGTGTTTCCTGATGAGGACATCATTGTTTTTGCAGGTGCCCAGTGTGAGGTGCAGCTTATGGAGTCTGGGGGTGACTTGGTGCAGCCTGGGGGGTCTCTGAGACTCTCTTGTGTAGGATCTGGGTTCACCGTCAGTAGCAACAAAATGAACTGGGTCCGCCAGGCGCCAGGGAAGGGACTGGAGTGGGTCTCATATATTAATCCTGTTGGAAGTAGCACATATTATGCCAACTCTGTGAAGGGCAGATTCACAATATCCAGAGACAATGCCAGGAACATGCGGTATCTGCAAATGAACAGCCTGAAAGCTGAGGACATGGCCCTGTATTACTGTACAGCAGACACACAGTGAGGGGAAGTCACTGTGAGCCCAGACAAAAACTATGCAGGAAAGGCTGTGACCACCAGGGGGGGCTCAGTGTCCCTGAACACAAGGATCATCCCAGCAGTAGGTACAGTTGGAGGTTTGGGCTGGTTTCCTCTTCATGTCACAGTTCCCTCAGGGAACCTCTGGATTCCTGACTCTGCACTTACTTCTGAAGTCTCTGGGTTAGAAATGTCTGTTGTCAACAGAGACAACTTTCTCACGTGGACAAATTGCAGAGAGTTTTATCAGACACTCTTCTACCAAGTACCAATTGATGATCAAAACTTCTTCCCAAGTCACCTAAATAGAATCACAGGCTCTGCTGACTCAACAGGACAGTTCAGCCCCACACAGCTCATGGTGGCTGTCAGCCAGTTGGACACATGTGTGCTGGACAGTGAGCACCAGAGGTGTGTGACCCCAAAGCTAGAGAAGAAAGATCCCAGGTGGTGATAGTCATTGACTTGTCATGATGCTCATAGCAACGAGTGTAGGTGAAGCCAGGCTGATGCAGAGAGACCCACAGCAGCTTCGTACAGATGTCCAGGGTGATGGTAAACACACACCAAGGGGCATAGAATGTTTTTTATGCTCATAGTTGAAATCTCTGGGAGGCACAGGAAAGACCCATCTGGAAGTCAGACCTGCTTTGATGGAGCCGGGAAAGGAGACTGGGTCATGGATTTTATTTAGTTGGGGTGGTGGGGGAGAAGGAGGAATTCTGCTTACAACCTCTTGTGTGGTTGCAACCTCTTATTAACATACAGAGAGGAGTCCCAACCTTTCTTTTTAGCTTTCCATGCGAGGCCAAGTGAGAAGAGGCAGGAATAAGCCATCAGTTTTCATAAATCAAACAAACAAGAAAATAAAGTATGACTCGATATTTTACTAAACAATTGTATAAATTGAGCAAATGTTGAGATATGTCATTATGTGTGTACAAAATTAAAATCTACTTAAAATGAGAAAATAATTATGACTAGGCAAATGATGATGATTATAATTGTGGGGCTGGTGATGGTGACGATTGCTGGGACTGACTGGCAGACCCTGAGCAAAGGATGAATGATTATTCTGACACATGTCTCTGTGAAAGAGAGGGCTAAGGGACTGCCTGTCTAGAGTAACCAAACAACCCCATTCGCCTGTCTCCTTAGGCTTTTTTTTCTTTTTTTAGATAGTATTTGATTTTGATTTTTTTGTTTTGTTTTGTATTTTGCTTAATATATTACAACAAGTAGTACATTTGTCTCCTTTTTTCCCCTTGACCTTCCCCCAGCCTCCCCTACCCGCCCCCCGTGTCTTGTGTCCATTGGTTATGCCTATATGCATGCATACAAGTCCTTTGGTTGATCTCTTACCACCCCCAACCCCCCCCCCCAGCCTTCTTACATTAAACAGACTGTCCTTAGGCTTTTATTGCAACAGCATCTTGAACTAAAAATAACTTTTAGATACATTCAGCAGGGCAAGCATCCTTGAGAAGAAAAATGCATCTGCAGTGTCCTTTAAGCAAGGACATATTAAGACTAAGCATAAAGATTCCAGTAAACACCCAGAGGCTCAAAGATACACAGACTTGTTTGGAAAAGTCAAGACAGGGGTAGTTGCCATCAGCCAACTCCCCCAGGAGTTTCTGACCATTCGGAGTTTCCTCCTTACAGACTTTCCAACCAAGTCCTGTGCTTCCCCACATCTCTCCCTATTCTGTTTTGCTGAATGCAGAAGACTGAGGAAGGCAGCAAATTTTCTGCTTTGGAATGCCCGGGTCTGAGAAGTGTGTTCATTGCTTGGGTTCCGATTTTATAGACTATAAGAAAATCAAAGAAAATTATAATGACAGCAAAGGTTAGTCTGATCAGGTGCCAATTGATTCTAGGAAAGCATGTGGTGGGGTCTATCCACACCAAATGCTCCTTTACTGCATTCTAAGCAATGGTCTGTTGTTCATGTTCATTGATAGCAAGTGAGGATTCTTTAATTTGCTTTTGCAACTTGTTTACTTTTTCAGTAAGGTTATCATGAAAGACTCCCCATAGATGCCTTTTAACATCAATCCACTGATGGTGACTACTGTTCCATTTTAAGGGATGACACGTGTGTGTTTATGCTCCCAATCTCAATTGAACACTTGCCTGTTTGCTATAGCATCTTGTCTTTCCCCAATTTTCAATGGCTTCCTCTATTGCCTGTGTTCTAATATATATATATATATATATATATATATATATATATATATATATATATATATATATATATATATTTTCTATGTGCTGTTGTATACTGAATTCCCTAGTTACATTTTTGGCCATATTGTCTATGAATGTGGCCATCTGTACAGACTCAGAAAGGACTGCCACAGCGATGCTGGCAGTAATGAGAATGACAATAGCCGAGATGATGGCTGCAATGAGCTTCCCAAAAATATTTTGGGCCATAATTGGTCCAATGCTTTTTCTAAGTCTTCAATAGCTGATAAGCCTTGTTATTCCCTGGTGAGATGTACTGGTATTAGGATTTCTGCTTGTCTGCTAAGTACCATGATAGTGCTGATGTTCAATGAGGTAATATTCTGGGTGGTAATACAGGATGCAAAATAAGCTTCTTCTCTATGGATCCATCAGAGGATGTCTTACCAGGCCTGGGACTTAGAGCTAGAATGCAGCTGAGAGGGCTGCCAGGTGGGGATGCCAGTGAATACCCACAAACAGCCTGTTGTTCACAGATCTCCTCATATTCTGCTCTCCATAGCAAATACTGACTGTCCTCTAAAGTCGTTTTAGCCAAAATCTGCCAGTCCTGAGGTGTCATGTAATAAGATTCAGACAAGGAATTGAGGAGCCCATTATAAACAGACTGTTAGCCCCATTTTTTTCTGATACTCTTCCTTATTCCCTTAAAGTCTTAAAGGAGAGTGACTCATGAGTCCTATTGCTTTGTTGATCTTGTATGACTGGGCAAACCAAAAACTCTCCTTCTGACATGCCTGCCTGACACAGGGTCCCATAACTGAGGACCTAGTTGATGGACTCTCCCACACAGGAGCCAGAGGATCAGAAAATATTTCCTCCAGCAGTGGGACTTTAGGTACTACAGGCTCTACAGGAGGAGCGGTGGTGGTAAATCCTCCTGGCCTTCTGTAGGCTGTTGATCCTCTATGTGTAGTGGGCAAAGTGCAGCTTAAAGAAGAGCCCATATAGTTAATGATGACAAGGGCACTACATTTCCCTGGGCCTGATTTCTCCTTAAATTACTGCCCACTTGGTCCCAGAGATCAAGGTATAGCGTTCCAGCATCAAGAAACCAAGGATTATAAATGACAAAAGTTGGCAACAGGCCCTTTAATTGTTTCTCTGTAACCAAGGTCCCACTTGCTTTCAATAACTGTTTAAGTACTCTTATATATTGCCGTTGCCTAGCAGACAGTTGCTGTCGCATTGTAAAACCTTAGCTGAGAAATAATCCCCTCAAACTTGGAAATCTCCATTGGGCTCCAATTACTTACTATGCAAGTACTCTTCATTTTTGAGGTTTCCATCATGTCTCATTGCATTGCTCCTCACAAGGGATACCACTTGCTGGAACTGACCAGCAGATATTGAGCAACAGGAATGATTACTCTGACACACATTTCTGTGAAAGAGAGGGCTAAGGAACTGCCTGGCTACAGAAAGTGAACAGCACACTTTGCCTGTTTTTTTTTAGGCTTTTATTGCCATAGCACCTTGAGCTAAAATTAACTCTTTGATACTAACAGTAGGACAAGCATCCTTGAGAAGACACATGTGTCTGCAGTGTTCTTTAAGCAAGGATGTCTAAAGACTAAGCATAAAGATTCCAGTAAACAAACCAGGGGTTTGTATATACACAGACTAGTTTGGAAAAGTCAAGAGAGGGGTAGCTCCTTCAACCAATTCCCCCAGGAGGTTGTGGCCATTGGAAGTTTCCTCCCTACAGCCTTTCCATCCAAGTCCTGTGCTTCCCCATAATAATTACCACAGGATTGAACAGGGTGCTTATCCTTTGTCTTAGGTGGGATCTCTCCACTGCCCAGGACCACCAGCTGTTTAGAAGGCTTTGTATCAACTTTTAGGTGAGGCTGTTGTGGTTTCAATTTTCCAGTGATATTAAAAGAGGAGACACCTACTTTTAATATTTGATAAAAAGTCATTGTGTGTGGACAACAACCACGTTTATAGAATATGAGAACAATTATAAGTAAGCAAATGATGATGGTGATGAAGATGATGATGGTGATTAAGATGGACTGAGACAGGGGTCCTAGTCCATTGAAATGATGGCTCCTCATACAGACAAACCATCAACAAAGCTCCTTCATTGAGGGGTATGCACTCTCACTTTCAAGTGTTGAGAGATTGCATAAACAGGACCCCAATAATTTGTGTGGCTCCGATGATTCATGGTCTGACTATGTGATTAACGGCCCCAAAGCTGTCCAAGTCCTAATCCCCTGGACTTGGGAGTGGGTCAGGGTTATGTGGGGTGGTGGAGGTACAGACTATAACCCATCACTGAAATTCTAACTCATCATCACCAGACACATATCCAAGAGCCAAGTTTACTTAACATTAAACAGCCTGGTAGCTGAGGACACAGCCATGTGTTACTATGCTAGACACAAAGAAGGAATAATAACTTTTTAATCAACTCTTCTTGAACTATTCCAAGAATTTAAGAAAGAGGCAGCATCCCCTGAGACCCTGCCCCACCCAAGCTGTGGCAGAGGCTTTTGCATACAGGTAGGTATGAGGGTTTACAAGGAGGTTTGTTTGAAGGGGAGGGGTGACGGGAACTTTCTACTAACCAGAGACTCCTCGGTGGGAATGAACCCTGAGTTCTGAAAACAGCAGAGAGGGATGCAAGAATGTAGCCTAGAGAGTAGCTTATCTCTCCCTCTACCCCCCGTTCTGCAATTTGAACAGAGGGGCTGTTTTAATCGGAGGAGCTAACAATTTTGGGGTTTAATGATCAGGTGTTTAGCATAAATTGCGGTAGGCACTGCAATGAAACAGGAAGGTCTGTTTTCTGTCTTTACAGTCAGGTTTCCAAACACGACAATTTCATGACCTACATTTACCTACTCCTGAGTCATTACTGACAGTTCATTAAACAGATTTTGTTATGAAGGAGAGCGCCCTACATCCCAATGTATGAAACTAGTTTTACAACAGAGACTAGAGAACAAACACCACAAAGAAGGCAGTGTAGCTGCTACATATCCAGCACTAAATCCTCCTGAAGGAATAGGACCCAGGAGCTCTGTCTGTGTCTCTATAGCTCATGCTTCTGGTTCCCAGGGCCTCCTCAGAGATGGTCCTCTCTCCCCAACACTTGGCCCACTGGCTCTAGGCTCACTCTCTGGTCTTAGTTTATCCTCTGATCACTTTGTAGGGGAAATGGTGTAAGATGGAACTTCCTGTCTCCTGAACATGAACCTCCTGCACGTTTTCTTCTTTCTTAGATTGTGAGATTTCATTTCCCGTGATTGTCATTACTGGTAAAAGGCATCTCATTTATATCTTAACCTCTATTTTCTCATGTGACCACGTTTTACTTTTCCCACAAAGTCTACCGCTATCACTCCAATGTGATCAGCTTCCCTCCACAGTTGCTAATTTCCACAGCGTCACAGTTCATTTCACCAGTAGACTCACTCCTTCCTTCCTGGGAATAAGCTCGCCCGAGTTACCCATGCAAACCCACATACACATTGGCACACCTGGTGTAGTTCCTTTTCTGTGCTCAACAGTGTGTACCAGACTCCATCCAGGCACACCTTCCCCTCTGGTCAGGTCGGACCCGGCACATCTGTAAACACCAACAGGCCAGTGACTCGATGAGAACAACCTCCCTGCTCTGGATGTCAGGTGTTCTCCCCTCCGCAGCCCTGGGTCAGGTCCACCCACATGTTAAGGTGCTCACCAAAGGGCCAGAATGTACTCCTTGAGCTGCGCCTGGGGGATCTTTAAGGACCTGCATCCAGGCATTACGGTTTATGTCATAATCATCTAACAAGATTATTGACCACCCAAGTGGTAAGACTTTGTACTCCAGGCTTTTTTCTTGAAAAATGGAGGAAATGACCTTTCAGAAGCTAAAAGCAAGGAATGAAAATCACCCCTGCAGAGGTGGGCCCACTTCCTCGTGTCCCAGACTGAGGAGGGCTGTGCTGTCCTCTCCACTGTGACTTACTCAGAAGATCTTGAGCACAATCCTAGAATTCACAGGCACGGGGTCTCAGGAGCTGTATTTAAAGGGCCCCGTTCCTGGACAGGGAACTGTCCTCTGTCCATGGTGAGTCTGTCACCTGTGCTCACTGCTCCCTGCAGCTCCACTGCCAACAGTCACAGAGGGTCCCCCACAGATATCAGAAAACATGTTCCTGATCTAAACAGGCACTGCTGTGCCGCATGGTGGGCACTCCAGGATACTGAGTGTGTGTACCAGGCCGGGTGACAGCACCTCCCACTTGCAAGCTGAGGTCCTGGCACTAGAGGTCTGGGCTGCAGAAGGTTATGTTCCTCAGGTTCTCCCCTGAGACGGCCACATGAGGCCCAGGGCATCCTTGCAAAGAACCACCTGCATACAGGTAGCAGGACTGGGGCTGTCACTCTTTCAGAAATGCCAAGGGAGGCTTCCACATGGCAGACATGCCTGCCTTGTCTCAGGAAGCTGGTTCAGACACCTGTCCTCAGACCTTGAGGCTCAGAAGGACCACTAGAGGGCACTGTTATCTCCAAAACCCTGTCCCAGGATGTCTCATGAGAGGTTATATGTGCAACCTGCACTGGGGAACCATAAAAGTTCCACTTTCTGTCCTGGCAGAGTGTGTCTCACACTATACACAGACAAGCTACTATATTGTTCAGACCAGCCAAGTGCCTCTGAGTCCTGGCCCAGCCATCCTGGTCCACCCGCCCTCCCCATGTGACCACAGGGAGGGAGGAGTCTCCTGGCAGCTCAGATAGGTCCTCAGGAAAATACATGCAGATGTGGCAACTCCCCTGCTCATGAAAGCCTGCCAGGCTGGGTCCCTGCAGACCCTGGAGAGGAGCCCTCTGGTGTGAGCCCCTCAGTGTCCACACCATAGGGTCTGGACTCATCTGGGCTGTCCTTCTCTTTGCTGTCAAAGGTTCTTCCCTGTGCATCAGGCTCATGGGGACCTGGTGACACAAGGCAGATCTCAGTCTGTGTCTCTGTTTGCAGGTGGCCTGTGCCAAGTTCAGCTGGTGGAGTCTGGGGGAGGTGCGGTGCCACCCAGGGGGTCTCTGAGCCTCTTCTGCAAAGCCTCTGGATTCACCTTTACTGACTACAGCATGTACTGGGTCTACCAGCCTCCAGGGAAGGGGCTGCATTGGGCGGCAACAGTGAGCCAACCAATTGAAAATGATCAGTGAGATACTCCAGCAGTTCAAGGAAGATTCACAATCTCCAGGGACAACCCTACAAGCACAGTCTCTCTTAAAATGACCAAACTAACATCTGAGGACACGGCCTTGTATTACTGTACAAAACACATAGTGAGGGATATCAGTGTGAGCCCTGAAACAAACCTCCCAGCAGAAGAGGCTGTGACATCTAGGGGCCCCTCAGGACACACTGATCACAGCTCACAACCCAGGTACAGGTTCAGATTGTCCTTAAGGGTTGGTTTCCTGTCAGGTGTGGGGTTGCCTCTTCACTATCTGAAATACAGAGATTTATTGTAGTAGGAGGAAAGATTTGTCACGCGCACAAAAGGCAGAGTGAAATGCATTTACTTACTGTTGTTCCTACGTGCTAATTAATCATGAAATCTCTGACCCAGGTCACCTAAATCTATGAAGCGGCTCTTTTGACTCAACAGTGCAGCTCAGCCCTACACAGCTCAGGTTCCAGACAGCCAGCAGCAAAACACCTGTGTGCTGGACAGTGGGCACCAGAGGAGTTGACCCCATAGCTAGAGATAAAACCTTGGTTGTGAAGGTCACTGACTTGTCATCATGCTCATAGCACTGAGAGTGGATGACACCAGGAAGAGAAAGAGGGACCCAGAGCAGCATGGTACAGATGACCAGGGTGATGGCAAGTGCATGCAGCAGGAACATGGGATGGCTATTATTCACAAAATCTAAATCCCTGGGAAGCACAGGAAAGACCCTTCAGAAAGTCAGATGTACTTTGATAGAGCCAGAAAAGGAGCCTGGCTCCTGGCTTTTATTTTTTAGATATGGGAGGAGGGGTAGAATTCTCTTTACAGAGGCCTGTGTGGTTTCAACCTCTCAGTGAGAAATGAAGAGGAGACTCAGCCATTCTTATATGTTCCTGTGTGTGGCAGATGGAGACATGCAGGATGAGAAATCAGTTATTGGCAGTCCAAAGTAAAACAATATAGAATCGGGCTACCTATTTCACTTAACAATTTTAAGAAATAACCAAAAATGAGATAAAGCTTCATTATTTGACAAAAACCATGTCTACAGAAAATGAGTGGAACAATGATTATGAGTAAGCAAATGGTGATGATGACAATGATGACGATGATGATGATGATGATGATGATGATGATGATGATGATGACTATGATGGACTGAGACAGGGGCCCTGGTCCAATCAAATTATGGCTCCTCATAGAGACACACCTGGTCCAATAAATTATGGCTACTCCAGTAAGAGGTGTCCACACTTCCCTATAAGTGTTGGCAGATTTCATAAATGGGACCCCAATGAATCATGAAGCTTGGTTGATTCATGGTGAGACAAGATCAATAATGACCCAAAACTATCCATGTGCAGATGTGTGGTCCTGGGAATGTTTTACCTTCTAGAACAGAGACACTGTGAGAATGTGCATGGAGGAAACAGGAATCCCCTTCCCAACAGTTTTCAACGACATGTTCCTTATTTCCCTTGATCCCTGCCTGAATGATCTTTAATGTTTCTGTTTCTAACAAACTTCTGTTCCTAATTTTTCAGGTTTTTCCTATGGTTATTCAAGTTGTCTCTCTCATGCCCTGCACTTTATCCTGGGCCTTCACAGGAGGAGACTTTAAACCCACATCTCTAGTAACTCTCTGTCCATGAACATCAGGCATATTTCTGTCATATGACTCAACACAATGCCAGCTTCCTCCCCTCACCCAGTTCCACAGCCACATCCAGATTTATGGGTAGTTTCCAGCAGCCCTTCCCTCTGGTAGCAGAACCTGCTCCAGTCCTGTGGCTGCTGTGGCCTATCCACATGCACAGTTGGAGGCTCAGCATTGTCTGGGGAGTTTTTGTAAAAATCACCCAAAACAGGTCCCAATAAAGAAAATGTTGTTATATTAGCCTTGGTTAAAATTAAAATATTTTGTCCTGCTAAATATCCAATTAAGCAAATTAAAACACAATCATAAATATACATACTGTATGGTATTACTAAATCATATGTCTGATAGGAGAATGTATAAATTACACATTAAGGTCATTATGTGTTTGTGGGAGAACGCAGCACCCTCTGACCACAGTGGCCACCAAGGGAAGGGCATAGGGAGGGTGGAAGTGAAGGATTCCTCTCAGGGTTGAAGTTTCTTTTCCCATGAAAAATTCTATGATAGGATTTATCTTCACTGACCTCCCTCTGAGCCCCAACATCACTGATAACACTAGACAGAAAAAACAAATCAAACTCCTTCCATAATCACTTCAACATATGAATGATTCTGAGTTGTGCACATACATGATCACTGCTTTTATTTCATGTCTTTACTTCACTTAAAGCCATGACTCATTCTGATGGAACTGGTTGGTATTTCTGCAATAGGCCATGGACTTGCATAAACGAAGAGTTTGCACAGGAAGCTATAGACACCATCAAAATTTTTCCAACATAAAGAGTCAAGGATGTCCCACATGCCTGTGCTTAGAATGTAGTTTCTCAGATAAAAGTAACATCATAAATTAGGATATAAGATATTGACAGTGTCCATCTGTTTTTTTACAAGGGTAGAAATTAGTTGTATAGAATTCAAATAAAAAATTGGAAATTGTAGATACACTAGGTTGTTGAGATTCAGAAAAGGTTTGAACAAATGCTAATCCCTTTTATAGTGCATCTGTTTAAAAGATGCTTCAGAATTTAAAAGTGTAACCTACTCATCTAGTCCATGTTCCTTCTTATCTCAGACAGGTGAGGCTACGCTTTGCTCTGAATCCAATGAGTCTCCTGACCCATGCAGTCACTTCTCCTAGACTTCCATGGTGAGGGAGGTCAAGGGAACAGATGCCCCCACAGAGGCCCCAAAGAAACCAGGGAAACCCGACCTCAGTCCCTCTATTTATAGAAAAGGCTGCCTCACATGCAAATTTCTCTCCAAGATGCAGGGTAAATCCTCTCCTGAGCTGTGCAGGCTCACAACTATCTCCTCAGGGTTGAGGTATTGGGGAAGGCAGAACTGTGGTCGAGAAGATGAGACTCCTGGGTCTTCTCCTGTGCCTGCTGACAGCCCCCCAAGGTGAGGGTCTCAGGGTCAGATAGAGGTCATGGGATGGCTGTGACTGCAGGTGAAGTGACAGACTGATGCTCCTTGTCACCAGGTGTCCTGTCCCAGGTGCAGCTGCAGTAGACATGGCCCAGGACTGGTGAATCCTTCGCAGACCCTCTCCCTCACCTGCACTGTCTCTGGATTCTCTTTAATGAGTTATCATGTTGACTGGATCCGCCAGCCCCCAGGAAAGGGGCCGGAGAGGATAGGGGCAATAGATGATGATGGAGACACTTACTACAGCCCCTCCTTCAAGAGCTGAACCTCCATCTCCAGAGAGACCTCCAAGAACCAGGTCTCCCTGCTGCTGAGCTCCGTAACCCCCAAGGACACAGCCATGTATTACTGTGAAGGAGACACAGTGAGGGGAAGTCAGTGCGAGCCCAGACACAAACCTCCCTGCAGGAGAGGCTGCGACCACTAGGGGGCTCTCAGGGTCCATGAACACAAGGACCTTCCCAGCAGCAGGTGCAGCTGGAGGTTTGGGCTGGTTTCCTGTGTGGTTTCCTCTTCGTGTCACAGTTTCCTGCAGGGAACCTCTGGATTCCTGATTCTGCATTTACCTCTAACGTCTCTGAGTTAGAAAGTCTGTTGTAAAGAGAGAAAACATTATCATGTGAACAAACTGCAGAGAGTTTCTTTCAGACACCCTGTGCTAAGTACCAATTAATTATGAAATCTTCTGCCCTAATTCCAAAGTCACCTAATTCTAACCTGCACTGGCTGTAGACTCAACAGTGCAGCTCTGCTCCACATAGTGAGGGTCTCAGCCAGTCAGCAGCAAGACACATGTGGGCTGGACAGTGGGCACCACAGTCATGTGACTCCAATGCTAGTGAAGAAAGACCTTGTTGGTGAAGGTCAATGACTTGTCATGATGCTCATTGCACCAAGAGTAGGTTTCACCAGTCAGAGGTTGAGGGACCCATGACAGTTTGTTACATATGACCAGGCTGACAAAAGACACACATATCAAGGGGCATGGGATGTTTATTATGGACATAGTTGAAATCTCTGGGAATCACAGGAAAGATCATTCTGTAAGACAGCTGCTTTCATGGCGCCAGGAAAGAGGACTGGCGGGGGGGGGGGTTATTTTGGCAAGGTGGTAGGGAGAGGGAGAAATTCTGCTTCTAGGGGCTTGTGTGGTTTCAATCTAATAGTGACATCTAGAGACAAAACTATGATTTCTTATCTTATTTTCTTTGGGGGGCAGATGGAGAGGAGGCAGCAATGACCACCAGTTGTGAGAGGTCAAATGAAAAAGAAAACAGAGTATGGCTACTCGTTTACTTACATCTATGAAACATAAGCAAACATTGAGATGAAGGTTCCATATGTTTGTGCAAACACCACATCTACAGAACATGAGAAGAATAACTATAAGTAAGCAAATGATGATGATGATGGTGCTGATGGAGATGACAATGATGATGATAGTGGTGGTGGTGGTGGTGGTCGTGATGGTAATGGTGATGATAGAATTGGAAAGGAATCTTGGTCCAATGTCTTGGTGGGAATCTGTACTTTCTCCAAGGTCATCAGCTTTTTTATGGCAATATAGCAACTTACAGTTGGGATTTTGGAGATTCAATCCCTCAATGGTATCTGAGGAGGAGATGCCTGCTTCTTTTCCTATAAAATGTCATTGTGTGTGGATAACCACCATGTCTATAGAAAATGAGAGGAATGTTTATAAGTAAGCAAATGGTGATGATAATGATGATGATGATGACCACGATGGACTGAGAGAGGGACCTTGGTCCAATGAAATGATTGCTCCTCATACTGATACACCATCACCATGGCTCTTCCAGTAAGGGGTGTCCACTCTTCCCTCCATGTGCTGAAAGATTTTATAATGGGTGCACCAATAAGTTATGCACCTTTGGTGATTCATGGTGAGACCATGTGAGTAATGACCACAAAGGTGTCCAAATCCTAATCTCCTGGACCTGGGAAGGAGTTACCTTCTAGAACAGAGACACTGTGAGAATGTGCATGTAAGAAACAATGAATCCCCTTCCCACCAGTTTGCACTGGCACGTTCCTATTTCTCTAGATTCCTACCTGCATGATCTTTAACATTTTTATTTCTAACAAACTCCAGTTCATAATTACTCATGTGTTTTCTACAATGAGGTAAGCTGCCCCTATCATGCCCTGTACTTACTTTTAGGGCTTTAGTGGAAGAGGCCTTAAATCTTATGTCTAGTCACTCCGCTCTTGAAAAAAAGGCATATTTCTGTCACGCGACTTAAAACAAGTCTAGCATCCTCCACTGACTCAGGTCCAAAGTCAACAACATACTATGAAATGTAACAGCATATTGGAAGGATCATTATCATTATCCAGTGGGATATCATCTTAGAATGCAAGGATGGTTCAACACATGACTATGAATATGAATCAATGTGCTACACCTCATTCACAGAATGAAGGACAGTTAAATACCTATATATCATCATAGAAACAGATATAAGAAAATAATTTTTAAATATCCAAATTAATTTCATGCCCAAAGTAAATAAATTAGTAATACAAGTATGTAACTCAACATAACAAAGGCCACATCTTAGAAGCCAACAAGTTACACAATACTAAATTGAGAAAAATTCAAAGTTATTCTTCTAATATCAGGGCCAAGATATGTGTGACTACTGTGACTAATTTTATTCTACAAACCAGAAGTGCTTGTCAAAAAATTAGGCAAAGAAAAAGAAATAAATACTACATCAGAAAAAAACAAGTTAAAATGTTTCTCCTTTTCTTTATGCAGATGACATGAAGCTATATATAGATAACCCCAAAAACTGCACCAGAAAACTTATGAAACTAGAAAGTAAACTCAGGACCGACATAAGATACAAAATCTACACAAAAATGGCTTGTGCTCCTGCACAGTCTCATCAAAGTGTCTTTATGACTCTAGGAAATATGTGGGGTTGTTTCAGAGGAAAGTGAAAAAAGACTTGAACTGGTTAAACCAGGAAATGGCAACCTAATGAAACAAGAACCCTGGAAGTGTGTGTGCTTTGTCTCAATAGACAGTGAGGGGAAGTCAGTGTGAGCCCAGATACAACGCGAAAAACATGCTATATCTGCAAATGAACCCCCATCATGTACCCAGGTAGGTATCCCCACAATGTGGCACTGGGTCAGGTGCAGGTTCCAGTTGACCCCCATGGTGTGGGGGCATGGTGACAATGGTCCTAAGGGCCGCATGCAGACATCAAGTTTTCAAGTAACAACATTTTCATAACCTAAACTTAATTAACTCCTAAATTATTACCCACACCTTCTCCTAAACACACTGGGTCATGATGAAGACTCTACTATATCCCAATGTATGAAACTGTATTTACAACAGAGTCTAGAGAATAAACACCACAAAGGAGGCAATGCAGCTGCTACACATTCAGCACCAAACTCCCCTGAAGGAATAGGACCCGGGAGCTCTGTCTATGTCTCTATAGCTCATGCTTCCGGTTCCCAGTTACACATACAGATGCTCCACTCTCCCCAACACGTGGTCCACTCACACTATGGTCTTAGTTTATTTTCTGATCACTTTGTAGGGGAAATAGTGTCAGATGGAAGTTCCTGTCTCCTGAACATGAACCTCCTGCACCTTTATTTCTTTCTCAGATTGTGAGGGTTGATTTTTCTTGGTTGTTATTACTGGTGACTGTAAAAGGCATCTCTCATTTTAAATCTTCTTTTTTTCTTTGTATGACAATTTTCTCTCTTTGTTCTTTGTACAGGTCTCCTTCAGCAGATGGGACTGGTGGGGAGGCCACAGGCCCAGATGTGGGGAGTACTTCTTAACAGACAGCACACTGGGACATGTCACACTCCGGGACCGTGTCCTCTATGTCAGAGTCCAACCCCAGAGATCCCTATATAGTAGGAGGACATGCAAATAGGGCCCACTCAGCTCATAAAAACCAGCTTAGCCCTGGCCCTGCAGCCCTGGGACAGGAGCCCAGCTCCGGGGTCCCCAGGTATTCCCATTCCCTGATCAGGACTCAACACAGACCATTCACCGTGGGGTTTGGGCTCTTCTGGATTTTCCTTGTGTCTCTTTTAAGAGGTTATTTAAGAAGAGCAAGATACACGAGTATATGAGTGGACATGAGTGAGAGAAACAGTGGATGTGTGAGTTTCCGGACCAGAATGTCTCTGTGTTTGTACGTGTGCAGTGTGAGGTGCAGATGGTGGAGACTGGGGGAGGCTTGGTGCAGCCTGGGGTGCAGCCTGAGACTCACTTGTGCAGCCTCTGGATTCACTGTTAGTAACTATGGCATGGACTGGATCCACCAGGCTCCGGGGAAGGGGCTATAGTGGGTGGCAGTTATATGGAATGATGGAAGTCAGAAATATTATGCAGAATCTGTGATAAAACCATCTCCAGAGACAATGCCAAAAACACACTGTATCTGCAAATGAGCAACCTGAAAGCTGAGGACATGGTTGTGTATTACTGTGCAACAGACACAGGGAGGGGAAGTCAGTGTGAGCCCAGACACAAACCTCCCTGCAGGAGAGGCTGCGACCACCAGGGGGCACTCAGGGTCCCTGAACACAAGGACCATCCAGCAGCAGGTGGAGTTGCAGGTTTGGGCTGGTTTCTTCTTCATGTTACAGTTTCCCTCAGGGAACCTCTGGATTCCTGACTCTGTGCTTACCTCTGACGTCTCTGAGTTAGAAAAGTCTGTTGTAAAGAGATAACTTTCTCAAGTGGACAAGAAACAAAGAGTCTCTTTTAGACACTCTTGTGCCAAATAACAATTTATTATGAAATCTTCTGACACTTGTCCCCTAAATATAACCAGAGACTGTGCAGACTCAACAGTGCAGCTCAGCCCTGAACAGCTCAGGGATCAGCCAGCAACAGAACATGAGTCTTCTGGACAGTGGGCACCAGTGTGACCTCAAAGCTAGAGAAGAAGGACCCCGGTTGTGATAACCATTGATTTGTTCTCATGGTCATTGCACCAAGAGTAGGTGATACCAGGCAGAAGCAGAGGGACCCATGACAAGTTGGTACAGATGTCCAGGCTAATGGCAAACTCACACACACCAAGGTGTCATAGAATGTTTATCGCGTACATAGTTGAAAAACCTTCAAAGTACAAAGATGGCCCCTGAGAAATTCAGATGTGCTTGATGGAGCCAGGAATGGAGACAGGCTCAGGGATTTTATTTTTGTGGAGGTGGAGGGGGAAGGTAAGAAATTCTGCTTCTAGGAGCTTGAGTAGTTTCAATTTCTGACTGATATCTGAAGAGGAGACCGCAATTCCTTATCAGGTTCCCGTATGTGGAAGGTGGAGAAGAGGCAGGAATGAGCCATCACTTGTGAGCACTAAAATAAAGGAAAATAAGTCCAGTACTTATTCCACTTAGCAAGCAAGAAATGTTACCCAAAAATGAGATAAAAGGTTTATTATGACTGCATGCCAACCAGGTCTACAGAAAGTGAGAATGATTCTGAGTAAGGAATTGATGATGATCATGATTTTGATGGTGGTGATGGTGGTGTTCACAATAAAAATAGAATAGAACAGGGGTATTAGTCCAAATTCTTATGTGGAGACTGTTATCTGATGTCATTATCTTTTAGGAGATCCTTGCTACAACTTACATTTTTGGATCTTTGTTGTTTCAATTTCCCAATGACATCTAAAGAGGAGATGCCTGCTTTCATTTCCTGTAAAAAGTCACTGTGTGTACACAAGCACCACGTCTACAGAAAATGAGAACAATTATAAGTAAGCAAATGGTGATGATGATGATGATAATGATGATGATTATTGTCTGAGATTCAGGTCTTTTTCTAATGAAATTATGGCTCTTTATGCAGACACACTATATCCATGGCTCCTCCAATGAGGGGTATCCACTGTACCCTATAAGTGTTCACAAATTTTATAAATGGGGCCCCAATGAATCGTGAAGCTTGCGTGATACAGGGCGGGACCAGATCAGTAATGACCCCAAAGATGTCTAAGTGTGGATCCCCTGGACCTGGGAAGGTGTTACCTTCTAGAACAGAGACTCTGTGAGATTTGCAGGTAGAAAACAGGGATCTCCTTCCCATCAGTATGCAATGAAATGCTCCTTATTTGTCTTGATCCCTGCCTGTATGAACTTTAATATTTCTAACAAATCCCTGTCCATAATTATTCAGATATATCCTATGATGACATAAGCTGTCTCTACCATTCCCTGCACTTCCTTCTGGACCTTCACTGAAGAAGAATTTAAACCCACATGTCAAGTGACTCTCGGCCCATGAACATCAAGTATATCTCTGTCATGTGACTCAACACAACTCCAGCTTCCTCCCCTTACCCAGTTCCACAGTCACGTCCAGATTTCTGGGTAGTTTCCCAGCAGCGCTCTCCTCTGGTACCAGAACCTGCTCTAGTCCTTGTAGCTCCTGTAGCAAATCCACATGGACAGTGAAGGCTCAGTATTTTTCAGAAGTTATTTGTAAAGTCACGCAAAATAAGACACATTAAAGAAAATATTGCTAAACCAACCTTTGTTATAATTAAACATATTTCCCCACCAAAGATTTCACTGGGAAAATGAAAAGACAAATACACATAAAGAATATCTTTCCAAATCACTAGTCTGATTGGAGAATGGATACATTATACAATAAGGACGTTATGTTATGGGGGAGAGTCCAGCATCCACAATGACCATCCCCAGGAAAGGACAGAGGGAGGCTGGGAGTGAGGGATTCCTGTTAAGGTTAAGGTTTCCTTTTCTGTGAGAAATTCTGTGGTAGGAATTCTCTTCACTAACTTCCCTCTGAACTCCAACATCACTGATGACACTAGACTGAGAAAACAGGTCAATCTCCTTCCATCATCATTTCAACATATGAATGATTCTGAGTTGTCAACCTACATGATCACTGTTTTCACTTCTAGTCTTCTCACCATCTAAAACCATGACTAGCCTGGCCAGTAAGTTCAGTGGTTCAGCATCGACCCATGAACCAGAAAAATCACAGTTGGATTCCTGGTCAGGGCATATTCCTGGGGTTTGGCTAGATCCCCAGTAGGGAGCATGGAGGAGGCAGCCGATCAATGATTCGCTCTCATCATTGTTCTTTCTAACTGTCTTTCCCTCTGTCTTCCTCTGTCAGAAATCAATAAAAGCCTTTAAAAATTTAAAACCATGACTATTTCTGAATTAATTAGTTTGGGGCCGCTGCGTAGGCTCTTGGCTTGTAAAATGGAGAGTTTTCACAGGAAGCATAGACACCATCACAAACTTTCTAATATCAAGTGTCAAGGATGTCCCACATGCCTGTGCTTGGAAGGTAGTTTCTCAAAACAAAGTAACACCATAAATTAAGATAAAAGATATTGACAGTGGTCATCCTTTATTTTTTTTATTTCTTGTGCAAGAACAGAAATTAGTTTCATAAAATTTAATTAAAAAGTTTGGGGATTGTAGATACACTAGTTCCTTGACATTCAGAAATGGTCTGAAGAAATGCTAATCCCTTTTTCATCTGAGTGAAATATGGCTGAGAAGGTAAAAGTGTAACCTGTTCATCTAGTCCATGTTTCTTTCTTATGCTCAGAAAGGTGAGGCTGGGCTTTGACCTGAATCCAATGAGTCTCATGACCCATGTGGTCCCCTGTCCCTGACTTACTTAGTGAGTGAGGCCAAAGGAAGAGATGTCCCCACACAGGCCCCAGAAAGCCCAGGGAATCCTGATCTCAGGCCCTACACTTACAAAAAAAGGGATGACCCACATGCAAATATCTGTTCAAGCTCCAGGCTAAATCCTCTCCTGGGCTGTGCAGGCTCACAGCTCTCTCCTCACACAAGGCTGAGGTCTCTGTGAAGGCAGAGCTGTGGTCTAGAAGAGGATGAGACTCCTGGGTCTCCTCCTGTGCCTGGTGACAGCCCCCCAAGGTGAGGGTCTCAGGGATTAGACAGGGGTCATAGGATGGCCCCCTATGACCCCTACAGGTGACTAACAGGAACTGGTGCTCCTGGTCCCCAGGTGTCCTGTCCCAGGTGCAGCTGCAGGAGTTGGGCTCAGGACTGATGAAGCCCTTGCAGACCCACTCCCTCGCCTGCACTGTCTCTGTATTCTCTCTAATGAGTTATGTGTACACTAGACCTGCCCGGCTCCAGGAAAGTGGCTGGAGTGGGTCAGGATTATCTGGGGTAATGGAAGTACAAACTATGATCCAACACTGAAATCCAGATTCAGCATCACCCACGGACACATCCAAGAGTCAAGATTACTTAAAAGCCGAAACCGGTTTGGCTCAGTGGATAGAGCGTCGGCCTGCAGACTGAAGGGTCCCGGGTTTGATTCCGGTCAAGGGCATGTACCTGGGTTGCGGGCACATCCCCAGTGGGGGATGTGCAGGAGGCGGCTGATCGATGTCTCTCTCTCATCGGTTTCTGACTCTCTGTCTCTCTCCTTTCCTCTCTGTAAAAAATCAATAAAAATATTAAAAAAAAAGATGTTTTTTTTTTAAAAAAAAGATTACCTAACATTGAACAGCCTGAGAGCCAAGGACAGGGCCATGTATTCCTGTGCAAGAGACACTGTGAGGGGAAGTCAGTGTGAGCCCAGACACAAACCTCTCTGAGGGAGACAACAGGTCTCAGCTGTAGGGGACGCTCAGGACACCAACGGGCACTCCTGACTCACCAAGCCCAGAGTGTGCAATCCCAGTAGCAGGGGCAGGTGAAGGTGGGAAAGGAAGGGGCTTCCTATTGGGCTCAGGGATTTCCTCTCGAGCTGCCTCCAGGAATGGCTCTTGCTCCTTCTCTGTAGCTCTAATTTCCTGCAATCTCACTGCAGACACCAGAGGAGGAGGTCACATTGCTGTTGGTGCATGACATATGGACAATGAATGGGGCCACTCCTTCACCAACATGATACTGTACATAGAAAACTCTAAAGATTCAATATAAAAAACTACTAGATTTAATAAATGAATTTGCTAATTAGTAGGATACAAAATTAACACCTAGAAATTGATGATATTTTTATATAGCAATGATGAATTAGCAGAAATAGAAACTAAACACACAATCCCATTTACCATTGCAACAACAGAAATTGAAATACAAAGGAATAGACTTAATCCAGGAGGCAAAAGATCTGTACTTAGAAACCTACAGGACGTTGAGAATAGAGATAGAGGAATATATAAACAAGTGGAGGCATGTAGCATTTTCATGGATTGGCGGAATTACCATAATTAACATATCCATACTACCCAAAGCGATTTATAGATTCAGTGAAATCTCTATTAAAATACCATCATCATACTTGACAGATAGAAAACAAATATTCTATGAAACCAAAAAAAACTGTAAATACTACAGCAATTATGAGAAAGAAGAATAAAGTTGGAAAGATCACAATCCTATGTAACAAAGAGGTATTATGCAAATTGATCATCACTACCATGCACAAGGTGGCCGCTCCCATGTGGTCACAAGATGGCCACCACAAGATGGCCAGCAGGGGAGGGCAGTTGGGGGGGACCAGGCCGGTAAGGGAGGGCAGTTGGGGGCAACCAGGACTGGCAGGAGAGGGCAGTTGGTGGTGATTGGGCCAGCAGGGGAGCAATTAGGCATCTATCAGGCTGGCAGGGAAGTGGTTAGGGGGCGATCAGGCTGGCAGGCAGAAGCAGTTAGGAGCAATCAGGCAGGCAGGCAGGCAAGCGGTTGAGAGCCAGCGGTCCTGGATTGTGAGAGGGCCTAAACAAGCAGTTGGACATCCCCTGAGGGGTCCCATATTGGAGAGGGTGCAGGCTGGGCAGAGGGACACACCCCTCCCCCCAGTGCACAAATGTTGTGCTCCAGGCCTCTAGTACCAGATATAAAATTAGACTACAAAGCCACCGTAATCGAAACAGCCTGGTAATGGCACACACAGACATATAGATCAATGGGACAGAATAGAGACCCCAGAATTCGATCCAAGCCATTGTGTTCAATTAATATTTCACAAAGGAGGCAACAGTGTACAATGGAGGCAAGACTGTCTCTTCAATAAATGGTGTTGGGAAAATTGGACAGATAAATGCAAAAAAAAATAAATCAGACTACCAACTTACACCATACCCATGGAAAAATGAACAATGGATAAAACACTTAAATATAATTTGTGAAACCATAAAAATATTAGAAGAAACCATAGGCAGCAAAATCTCAGACATCTCTAGTAGCAATATGTTTACAGATACACCTCCTAGTGCAAAGGAAACTAAGGTGAAAATAAAGAAATTGGGCTACATCAAATTCAAAAGCTTTTGCAGAGAAAAAAGATCAGCAAAATGAAAAGGGAGCCCATAGTAAGGGAGAACATATTTGACAAGGCTACATCTGATCTAGGGTTAACCTCCTAAATATATAAGAATCCCATACAACTTAACCAAAGGAAGACAAGCAATCTAATTAAAAAATGGGCAAAGGATCTAAATACACACTTCCCAAAGGGAGCATACAGATGGCCAAGAGACTTGGGAAAAAATGCTCAGTCACTACCATCAGAGAGATGTAAATTAAAATGACAATGAGGTATCACCTCACACCTATCAGAATGGCTATCATTAACAAATCAACAAATGACAAGTGCTGGCCAGGATGTAGAGAAAAGAGAACCCTAGAACACTGCTGGTGGGAGTGCTGACTGGTGCAGCCATGATGAAAAACAATATGGTGTTTGCTCTAAAAACTAAATATGGAACTGCCTTTGACCCAGTGATCTCACTTCTAGGAATATATCTTAAGGGACCCCAAACACCAAACAGAAACAATGTATGCAACCCTATGTTCATAGCAGTACAATTTACAATAGCTAACATTTGGAAACAGCACAAGTGCCCATAAGTGGATAAAAAAGCTGTTGTATATTTATACCATGAAATACTATGCAGCAGTGAAAAATAAGGATCTGTTCCTCTTTGAGACAGCATGGAGGGACCTAAAGAATATCATGCTAAATGAAATAAGCCAGTCAGGAAAGACAATTATCACATGATCTCACTCCTATGTGGAACATAATCAACAAAATAAACGGATAAAAATAATGGATCCAGAGACCTAGTAGCATAGAAAAGACAGGAATCTCAGATGGAAGTCAGGGTAGGGTGGGTGGGTGGGAAGATATCAACCAAATAATTTGTATGTGTATATGCA
Source organism: Myotis pilosus (assembly GCA_036010255.1). Classification (NCBI taxonomy): domain Eukaryota; kingdom Metazoa; phylum Chordata; class Mammalia; order Chiroptera; family Vespertilionidae; genus Myotis; species Myotis pilosus. The sequence goes on from JASKON010000045.1 coordinate 966,638, forward strand.
TAATCCATGGACACAGACAATAGGATGGGTAAATGCCTGGGGATGGACTAGAGGGGTCAATGGGGATAAAAAGGGACATATGTAATTCCTTCAATAATAATGATATAATAAAATAGAATAAGGACTTGGACCCTCATACTCCCACTGAGCATGGTCCCTGTGTCATCCATCTTCTCTCAGGTGGGGTCAAGACCTCATTTATAAAATACTTTGCCTCATGAATATGCAAAATAGAGGAGGTAGACTAGGTTAAATATGGATAATTCTGTGAGCTTAGGGCATCACCCACAGCCACACCCTCCACTACAGAAGTGCTCAAAGCACCACCCCTCACCATGGACTGGAGCTGGAAGACCCTCCTCCTGGTGGCTGTGGCTACAGGTAAGGGGCTCCCCAGTCCCTGGGATAAGGTGGGGATCAGGGAGAGTCAAGGGGGATTTTCAACCACTCCTGTCTCCTCTCCACAGGTTTCCACTGGCAGGTGCAGCTGGTGCAGTCTGGGGCTGAGGTGAAGAAGCCTGGGGCCTCCATGAAGGTCGCCTGCAAGGCTTCTGGATACACATTCACCAGCTACTGGATGCACTGGGTGCGACAGGCCCCAGGACAGGGGCTTGAGTGGATGGGGAGGGTTTACCCTAGCAATGGAAAGACAAATTACACACAGAAGTTCCAAGGCAGAGTCTCCATGTCCAGAGACACCTCCATGAACACAGCCTACATGGAGCTGAGCAGCCTGAGAGCTGAGGACACAACCATGTATTACTGTGCAAGACTCACACTGAGGGGAAGTCAGTGTGAGCCCAGACACAAACCTCCCTGCAGGAGAGGCTGTGACCAACAGGGGGTGCTCACGTTCCCTGAACACAAGGACCATCCCAGCAGCAGGTGCAGTTGGAGGTTTGGGCTGGTTTCCTGTGTGGTTTCCTCTTCATGTCACAGTTTTCCTCAGGGAACCTCTGGATTCCTGACTCTGTGCTTACCTCTGATGTCTCTGAGTTAGAAAAGTCTGTTGAAAGAGAGACAGCTTCTTCAAATGGACAAATGTCAAAGAGTCTCTTTGAGATTCTTGTGCCAAGTACCAATTAATGATCAAATCTTCTGACCTAAGTTAGCCAAATCCAATCAGAGGCTCTGCATTTAGTGCACAATTTCCAATTTCCTCTTATGCTCAGAGAGTTTAGGACATTTTTTAAACTTAATTCCAATGTGCTTCATGACCTATATGGTCCCCTTTCACTGACTTACATGCTCAGTAAGGTTAAGGGAAGAGATGCCCCCATACAGGCCCCAGAATGACCAGGGAAATCAGACCTCAGTCCCTACACTTATAGGAAAGGTTGTCTCACATGCAAATTTTTCTTCAAGCTCCAGGGTAAATCCTCTCCTGGGCTGTGTAGGCTCACAGCTCTCTTCTCACTTAAGGCTGAGGTCTCTGGGAAGGCAGAGCTGTGGTCTAGAAGAAGATGAGACTGCTGGGTCTTCTCCTGTGCCTGCTGACAGCCCCCCAAGGTGAGGGTCTCAAGGGTCAGACAGGGTCATGGGATGGTTGTGACTGCACATGAATGACTGATGCTCCTTGTCTCCAGGTGTCCTGTCCCAGGTGCAGCTGCAGGGGTGGGGCCCAGGACTGGTGAAGCCCTCTCAGACCCTCACCCTCACCTGCGCGGTCTATGAATTCTCCATCACAACCAGTAGTTATGACTGGAGCTGGATCCGCCAGCCCCCAGGGAAGGGGCTGGAGTGGATGGGGTGTATAAATCATAACGGAGACACTAAGTACAGCTCCTCCCTCAAGAGCCGAATCTCCATCTCCAGAGACACGTCTAAGAACCAGTTCTCCCTGCAGCTGAGATCTGTGACCACTGAGGACACGGCCTTGTATTACTGTGTGAGACACACAGCGAGGGGCAGTCAGACACAAACCTCCCTGAGGAGACAGCAGGGCTGGGCTGCAGGGGGCGATCCGGACACCAGGGGGCGTTCAGGACCCAGAACACAGGGAGTAGTCCCAGGAGCAGGTGCAGAGGGAGGTGGAGAGGGATGGAACTTCCTGTTGGGCGTAGGAATTTCCTCTCAAGCTCTCAGCTGCAATGAGGATGATAAATGCTCTTTTTCTGTGGCTCTGATTTCTCATATTCTCACTGTAGACACCAGTGGAAGAGGTAACTTTGCCGTTTTCAGATGCCATATCAGCAGTGACTGGGGCCTTCCCTTCACCAGGTCCCTGTATGTCCTTTCATTCTTTTCTTTACAAAAATGAATTGAGTTTTTAAAGAAATCAAACACGTACTTCACCTATGTCTCACTGACCCTACTCAGAGTGTTTGCTCCAGAAGAATGAATCTTTTTTTTTATATGTTTGTTTGTTTAGAGAGAGTGGAAGAGAGGGAAAGACAGAGAGAAATATCGATGTGAGAGAAACACATCAATTGGGTGCCTCCTCCACTTGCCCTGACGAGGGTCAGGGACAGGGTGGAGCCTGTAACCGAGATATGTGCCCTTGACCGAAATTGAACCCAGCCGATACTCTATCCATTGAGCCAAACCGACTACGGCAGAAGAATGAATCTTTATGTTCATACAAAAATGCTTGACTACTTCCCTGGCCAGGTGGCTCCATTGGATGGAGATTTGTCCTGTACACAGAAGGGTTGTGGCTTCAATTTGCCACCAGGGTGCATACCTAGGTATGCATATTCTCCCATCCTGTTCCTTGCCTCTAATGCCCTCATCAGGGTCCATATGTTATCAGTTGTGAGTTTAGGTCCCGTGGGACCTGCTGCAAGTCAAGCTGGTTCATGTGTGAGTCCCATGGGATGCTGACCCCACAGCCCCTCTTACAGTCACACACCTAGGGTCACAGTCATCCTGGCGGCCCCACCAGCTGTGGAGCACCGTGATGGACAGGCCAATGGGTGCTGGAGCAGATGACAGTCCCAGATTTGGCTGTGTGGCTGGTCACTCCCAATGGGTGGCTGTCCACACTGTCTGCAGTGACCACCGCCTAGATATCGAGTCAATATCTGTGAGGCCAGCATTACAGAATAGCTCTAAAGGAGGATGGAGAGGTGAGTCCATGTTGGAAATGCGTTATGAAATCCGTAATAAATAGCCAATGTCACAGGAGGAAGATGAGGACTGTGCTTCCAATGAACAAACCTCTTTGTTCTCCCATTTGAAAGGATGACTCTGTCTTGGAAAATCCACTGAGACTAGAACTGTCAGTCCAGCGCCTGGTCCCACTGAAGACCTTCCATAAACAGGCAAATCTCAGTTCAATGGGAGACAGCCCCACTGTGGCTTAATGTCTTGTTCTGCACACCCTCCTCACAGCTTTCACCCCCACTGACCACTTTCAGCTTCTGCAATTAATTTCTCCCATTTTATTTCTGAGGAATGTCCACTTTATATCTTTATCATGTCCGTTTCATGGCTCCTTTATATGTGACTATACTTAATGCTAACTTTCCTAGGAGCTTAATCAAATTACACATACTAGGAATATTCTTAAGTAATTCCATTGTAAACTCCAATTTAATGCATTAGTATTTAGAGTGAGCCCCAGCACCAAGCAGGGAAAGGCTGTTATGTGTGGTCAGAGGTCAGGGAGGTCAGAGTTCAGTGGTCTGACTTGCTCCACCCATTGCAGCTTGAGTGTTCTCAGTGCTGTTTCCGTTCATATCAGAACTTCCCCAGCTTGGGCCATGGAGGCTGCCCCAGCCCCTCCCTCTGAGGATCTGAGCTGGTTCAGAACTGACACCACACACACCTGTCACCAGGGCCCCATCAATGGGATCCCCTCCAGCCATTGAGAGGGAATCAACTTATTCAGGTGCAGGCTCCCAGGGAGAGGGAGAATCTCTCCTGACCAGAATTCACCCTGTGCCATGGGTGTGCTATGGCTATTGGATGGCCTTTTATGAGAATTTCCAAGATGCTGATGTCTGATACTGACATTAGAGCCCACCTGAGTCTTCTAGGGCCAGTGGCTTGGTGGTTGTGGAGGGACAGGGGGTACACCAAGGGAACAAGGTCATGGGTCCCAGTCTTTCCATGTCACTCAGGTTTCCCGTGTCACACAGATTTTTAGTAGCAGACAGATGAGTAGGCAGTGGACAGGCTGATTCCAGGCTCTGGACCTCGACCTGCATGTGCTTGAACATGACCATACATGGCAGTACTTTCCTGAAGACACTGGCAGCCCTCCCTGAGCCATGATGCAGACACCCTGTCCCCCAGGAGTCCCTCCATGGCCTGTCATAATGCATGACTATTTCTGATGTCACTAATTTGGAGTCTCTTCACTAGGCCATGGGCTGGCATAAAGGAAGAGTTTGCAAAGGAAGCTGTAGACACAATCACAACATTTCCAACATCAAGGAGCAAGAATGTCCCACCAGCCTGTGCTTGGCAAGCACTTTCTCAGCTCAAAGTAACATCATAAATTATGATATAAGATATTGATAATGGCTTTGCTTTATTTTCCTTTTCTACACAAAGGGAGAAATTATTTGTATAAAATTATGAAAAAAATCTGGAAATTGCAGACATACTATAGTGTTCAGATTCAGAAATGGTCTGAACAAATGCTAATCCCTTTTTCATCTGTTTGAAATATGGCTGAGAAGGTAAAACTGTAACCTGCTCATCTAGTCCATGTTTCTTCTTATGCTCAGAAAGGTGAGGCTGTGCTTTGACCTGAATCCAATGTGTCTCATGACCCACGTGGTCCCCTGTTCTGATTTATATGTTGATTGAGGTCCAGAGAAGAGACTCCCCCACAAACATCCTATTATGACAAGGGCAGGTTGACCTCAGTCCCTCCACTTATAGGAAAGTCTGCTCCACAAGCAAATTTCTGTTCAAGCTCCAGAGTAAATCCTCTCCTGGGCTGTGAAGTCTCACAGCTCTCTCCCCACACAGGGCTGAGGTCTATGGAAAGGCAGAGCTGTTGTCTAGAAGAAGAGACTGCTGGGTCTTCTCCTGTGCCTGGTGACAGCCCCCAAGGAGAGGGTCTCAGAGGTAAGACAGGGGTCATGGGATGGCTGAGACTGCAAGTGACTGACAGGACTGATGCTCCTTATCTACAGGTGTCCTGTCCATCCCCTGTGCAACTGCTGGTGCAGCTGTCAGGCCCAGGACTGGTAAAGCCCTCGCAGACCTTCTCCCTCACCTACACTGTCTCTGGTTCTTCCATCCCCAGTGGTTGCTGGAGCTGAATCAGCCAGCCCCCAGTGAAGTGGGGTCCACATGTTATGATGGAAACACTTATTACAGCCCCTCCTTCAAGCACCAGACCTCCATTTCCAGAGACACTTCCAATAACCAGTTTCCCCTGCATCTGAGCTCCATGACCACCAAGGACATGGCCATCTATTACCACAGTGAGGGGAAGTCAGTGTGAGCCCAGACACAAACCTCCCTGAGGGAGGCAGCAGGGCTGGACTGCAGGGGGCGCTCAGGACCCACATCAGAGAGAGCAGCCCAGGAGCAGGGGCAGAGGGAGGTGGGAGGGAAGGGCCTCCCTGTTGGGTGCAGAGATTTCCTCTCAAGCTCTCAGGTGCCTCCAGGGAGGATTCTTCTCATATTCTCACTGCAAACAACAAAGGAGAAGGGACATTGTCTGTTTGCAGGTGCTATGTTGGCAATGACTGGGACTCTCCTTCACCAAGTCTCCTCCACAAATTCTAAAACTGTTTTTCACTGTCTTTTCAATGTTTCGCTGAGGAGTATGAACTCCACAGGTGGATTGCTGGGATTGGGCTGTGTGCACAGCTTCCATCTCTCAGGCTCACAGCTCCCTCAGTGTCTGAATCTCCAATTGCCCTCCCCTTCCTGTTTCCAGGGAAATCACAGGGCCCTCCCTCTGCTGAAAAGCCTGAGCACAGAGCTGGCGGACCTCACCCATCCTCTCTGGATCCACATTGATCCCTGGAAGAGCTGTCAGCTCAGTGCACCAAACACTGGGAGCCCCCACATCCATCCACTTGAACTGCCTTACCAATAAGGAGATCACAACCTAAAGAAACAAGAACCCTGGACTTGTGTGCCCTTAGTCTTGCTTAATCCTCCATCATGTTCCCAGGGACCTTACTCCCCCAATGTGGCACTGAGTCAGGTTCATATTCCAGTTGACCCCTATCGTGTGGGGACCTGGTGACAGTAGTCACAAGGTTCACATGCAGACATCAGTGTAAGCTTTTGGCTGGTAACATGTGCTGCGCAACAATTCACAACTAAATGGAGAGATACAGAGAGGAAGAATATTTTACTTTCCAGAAAGAGAAACCACTGGTGTATCAGTAGTCAATACAGGGCAGCAATAAAACACAGCTCTACTTTAAAGAGGAATGTCTGCTGTTGCTAGGTGACAGGGAAGGGGGAAGGATTTTTAGCTGAAGTTGACCAGATATCAGGGGGATTGTCTTTAAAAGTGACAGTTTATTTGCTTTCAAGGAAACAATCTGGCAGATGTCCTATAAAGGTGTCTTATCAGTATTTCCCCCAAGCCTGTGACATGTTTGGAGAAAAAGGTATGAAGATTCACAAAGAGGCTTGTTCGAAGAGGAGGGGTGAACGGGAAATTTCTATTAACTAGACACTCATTGTTGTGAATGTTCCCAGAGTTCTGAAAACAGCAGGGAGGGGGGGAGATGCAAGAATGCAGCCTTGAGAGTAGCTCCTCTTGTCCCTCAATTTGAACAGAGGAGTTGTTTAAATCAGAGAAGCTAACTATGTTGGGGTTTAATTATAATATAATTCTCATAAATTTTGTTGAGCACAACAAAGAAAAAGAAAGGCCCTTTTCCTGTCCTTACAATCAGGTTTCTAATCACAACATTTTCATGACTTAAAGTTAATTACTCTTAATTCATTACTGACATCTTCCCCTAAACACACCTGGTTATGACTAAGAGTGTTCTATATCCTAATGTATGAAATTGGTTTTCCAAAAGAGTCTAGAGAGAAAAAACACCACAAAGGAGGCCATGTAGCTGCCACACCTTAGCACCAAATTCCCCTGAAGGAATAGGACCTGGGAGCTCTGTCTGTGTCACTATAGTTCATGCTTCTGGTTCCCAGAGACCCACACAGACAATCCACTTTCCTCAGCACTTGGTCCACAGGCTCTAGGCTCACACTCTGGCCTTAGATTTTCCTCTGATCACTTTGTAGTGGAAGTGGTATCAGATGCAAATTCCTGTCTCCTGAACATGAACCTCCTGCACATTTTCTTCTTTCTCTGGTTGTGAGGGTTGATTTATCTTGGTTGTCATTACTGGTGACTATCAAAGGCATCTCTCATTTTAAAACTTCTCTTTTCATTTTAGGACAATTTTCTCTCCTGGGTCTTTGTACAGGTCGCCTGAAGCAGTTGGGTCCAGTGGGGAGGGTACAGGCCCTGATGTGGAGTATAATTCTTAACAAACATGCACCCTTGGACATGTCACACTCTGTGACCATGTCCTTAAGGTAAGACTCTAACCCAAGACCTCCCTATATAGCAGAAGGACATGCAAATAGGGGCCCCTCTGATCATATCAACCAGCCCAGCCCTGACCCTACAGCTCTGGGACAGGAGCCCAACCCTAGGGTTCCCCGTGTTCCCATTCCCTGATCAGGACTGAACACAGACCACTCACCATGGGCTTTGGGCTCAGCTGGGTTTTCCTTTTTGCTATTTTTAGAGGTAATTTAGGGAGAACAAGATATACTGAGTATTTGAGTGGATATGAGTGGGAGGAATAGTGGACATGTGAGTCTTTCCTGACCAGGACGTCTTTGTGTTTGCAGGTGTCCAGTGTGAGGTGCAGCTGGTGGAGTCTGGGGGTGATTTGGTTCAGACTGGTGGCTCTCTGAGACTCTCCTGTGAAGCCTCTGGATTCACCTTCAGTAGCTCCTGGATGAACTGGGTCCGCCAGGCACCAGGGAAGGGGCTGGAGTGGGTCTCATACATTAGGGGTGATGGGAGTACCACATACTACACAGACTCTGTGAAGGGCCGATTCACCATCTCCAGAGACAATGCCAAGAATACGCTGTATTTGCAAATGAACAGCCTGAGAGTGGAGGACACAGCTGTGTATTACTGTGCAACAGACACACAGTGAGGGGAAGTCAGTTTGAGTCCAGGCACAAACCTCTCTGCAGGAGAAACTGTGACCACTAGGGGGCGCTAGGGTCCCTGAACACAAGGACCATCCCAGCAGTAGGTGTAGTTGGAGGTTTGGGCTGGTGTCCTGTGCGGTTTCCTCTTCATATCAATTTCCCTCAGGGAACCTCCCTGAATTCCTGACTCTGCACTTATCTCTGATGTCTCTGAGTTAGAAACATCTGTTGTAAACAGAGACAACTTTCTCACGTGGACAAACTGCAGAGAGATTTTTCAGACGCTCTTGTGACAAGTAACAATTAATTATCAAAAATTCTGCCCAAGTCAGCTACATAGAACCAGAGGATGTGCTGACTCAACAGGGCAGCTCAGCCCCACACAGCTCATGGTCTCTGCCAGCCAGTAGGACACATGTGTGCTGGACAGTGAGCACCAGAGGAGTGTGACCCGAAAGCTAGAGAAGAAGGACCCCAGGTGGTGATGGTCATTGACTTGTCGTGATCCTCATAGCACTGATTGTAGGTGATGCCGGGCAGATGCAGAGAAACCCACAGCAGATTCATACAGGTGTCCAGGGTGATGATAAACACACACCAAGGGCCATATAATGTTTATTATGCTCATAGTTGAAATCTCTGGGAGGTACAGGAAAGACCCACCAGAAGTCAGGCCTGCTTTGATGGAGCCGGGAAAGGAGACTGACTCAGGGATTTTATTTAGTTAAGGTGGTGGGGGAGAAGGAGGAATTCTGCTTACAACAGCTTGTGTGGTTTTAACCTCATATTGACATACGGAAAGGAGTCCCTACCTTTTTTTTCAGCTTCCCATGCAAGGCCAAGTGAGAAGAGTCAGGAATGAATAAGCCATCAGTTTTCAGAAATAAAACGAACAAGATAATAAAGTATGGCTAAATATTTTACTGAACAATTATATAAACTGAGCAAATGTTCAGATAAAATGTCATTATGTGTGTGCAAAATCAAAGTCTACTAAAAGTGAGAAAAAATAATTATAAATAGGCTGATGATAATAATTGTGGTGCTGGTGGTGGTGATGATTGTCAGGGCTGACCTGTAGACCCTGAGCAACAGATGAATCATTACTCTGACACATGTTGATGTGAAAGAGAGGGCTAAGGGACTGCCTGGCTAGAGTAATTAAACAGCACCGTTTGCCTGTTTCCTTATGCCTTTATTATAACAACGTCTTGAACTAAAATTAACTTTTAGATACAATCAGCAGGGCAAGCATCCTTGAGAAGACACATGCATCTGAAGTGTCCTTTAAGCAAGGACGTCTGAAGACTAAGCATAAAGATTCCAGTAAACACCTGGGGGCTCACAGATACACAGACTTTTTTGGACAAGTCAAGGCAGGGGTAGTCGCTTTCAGCCAACTCCTCCAGGAGGTTCTGACTATTCGGAGTTTCCTCCTTACAGACTTTCCAACCAAGTTCCGTGTTTTCCCACATTACGCCTATTTTGTTTTGCTGGCTGAATAGGACAGAGAGAGGTTACAAACTTTCTGCTTTGGAACGTCCATGTCCTAGAAGTGCATTCATTGCTTGAGTTATGATTTTAGAGACTATAAGAAAAACAAAGCGAATTATAATGACAGCAATGTTTAGTCTGATCAGGTGCCAATTAATTCTAGGAAACCATCTGGTGGGGTCTATTCACTCCAAAGGCTCCTTTACTGCATTCTAAGCAGTGGTCTGTTGTTTGTGTTCGTTGATAGCAAGTGAGGATTCTTTAATTTGCTTTTGCAATGTGTTTACTTTTTCAGTAAGGTTATCATGAAAGACTCCCCATAGATGCTTTTTAACATCAATCCACTGATGGTGACTACTGTTCCATTTTAAGGGGTGACACATATATGGTTATGTTCCCAAACACAATTGAGCACTAGCCTGTATTATCTACAAATGTGGTCATCTGTACAGACTCAGAAAAGGCTGTCACGGCGAAGCTGGCAGTAGTCAGAATGACAACAGCTAAGATGATGGCTGCAGTGATCATTCCCCAAAATCTTTTGTGCCATAATTGGCTCAATGCTGTTTCTAAGACTTCAATAGCTGGTGACCCCTATAATTCCCTGGTGAGATATACTGATATTAGGATTTCTGCTTGTCTCCTAAGTACCACGATAGTGCTGATGTTCAATGAGGTAATATTCTGGGTGGTAACAAGGATTAAAAATAAGCTCCTTCTCTATGGATCCCTCAGAGGATGTCTCACAGGGCCTGGACTTTTAGCCAGAATGCGGCCGAGAGGGCTGCCAGGTGGGGATGCCAGTGAACACCCACAAAAAGCCTGTTGTTCACAGATCTCCTCATATTCTGCTCTCCATAGCAAATACTGACTGGCCTCTAAAGCCATTTTAGCCAAAATCTGCCAGTCCTGAGGTGTCATGTGCTAATATTCAGATAAGGCATTGCGGAGCCCATTATAAACAGACTGTTAGCCCCATTTTTTCTGATACTCTTCCTTATTCCCTTAAAGTCTTAAAGGAGAGTGGTTCATGAGTCCTATTGCCTTGTTGATCTTGCATGACTGGGCAAACGAAAAGCTCTCCTTCTTACATGGCTGTCTGACACAGGATTCAATAACCAAGGATCTAGTTTATGGACTCTCCCACACAGGAGGCATAGGATCAGGAAACATTCCTTCCAGAAGTGAGGCTTTAGGTACTACAGGCTCTACAGGTTCTACAGGAGTAGGGATGGTGGTAAATCCTCCTGGCCTTCTGCAGGCTTTTGATCCTCCATGTGGGGTGGGCATAGTGCAGTTTGAAGAAGAGCCCACATAGTTAATAATTACAAGGGCACTAGATTTCCCTGGGCCTGATTTTTCTTTAAATCCCTGCCCATTTGGTCCCAGAGATCAAGGTCTAATGTTCCAGTATCAGGCAACCAAGGATAATAAATTATAAAAGTCTGCAACAGGCCCTTTAATTGTTCTTCTGTAACTGAGGCCCCACTTGCTTTCAATACTGTTTAAGTACTCATATATTGATGTTGCCCAGCCGACAGCTGCTGTCCCATTGTGAAACCTTAGCTTAGAAACAATCCCCTTGAACTTAGAAATCCCCAGCAGGCTCCAATTACTTACTGCACAATCACTCTTCATTTTTGAGGTTTAAGCCATGTCTCATTGTGTTCCTCCTCACTCGGGGTACCACTTGCTGGAGCTGACCACCAGACCCAGAGCAACAGATGAATGATCTGACACATGTTGATGTGAAAGAGAGGGCTATAGTACTGCCTGGCTAGAGAAACCAAACAGCACCATTTGCCTGTTTTCTTAGGCTTTTATTGCAACCAAATCTTGAACTAAAATTAACTTTTAGATATGATCAGCAGGGCAAGCATCCTTGAGAAGACACATGCATCTGCAGTGTCCTTTAAGCAAAGACATCTAAAGACTAAGCGTAATGATTCTAGTAAACACCCAGGGGTTTGCACGTACACAGACTGTATGGAAAAGTCAAGGCATGGGTAGCTCCTTCAGCCAACTCCCCCAGGAGGTTGCACTTTCAGAATTTCCTCCCTGTAGCCTCTCCATCCAAGTCCTGTGCTTCCCAACAATAATGACCGCAGAGTTGGACAAAGTGTTTAGTCCTTTGTCTTGGGTGGGATCTCTCCCCTGTCAAGGACCACCAGCTGTTTAGAAGGATTTGTATCAATTTTAAGTGAGGCTGTTGTGGTTTCAATTGCGCAATGATATCAAAAGAGGAAACACCTACTTTTATAATTTGATAATAAGTCATTGTGTGTGGACAACAACCATGTTTACAGAATATGGGAATGATTATAAATCAGGAAATGATGATGGTGATGATGATGGGCTGAGACGGGGCTCCTGGTCTATTGAATTGATGGCTCCTCATACAGACACACCATCAGCACAACTTCTTCAGTGAGGGGTATGCACTCTTCCTTCCAAGTGTTGAGAGATTTCATAAACTGGACCGCAATAATTTTTGTGACTAGGATTATTCATGGTCTGACTATGTGATTAAAGACTCCAAAGCTGTCCAAGTCCTAATCCCCTGGACTTGGGAGTGGGTCGGGGTTATGTGGGATGGTGGAGGTACAGACTATAACCCAACACTGAGATCCCGACTCAGCATCACCAGGGACACATCCAATAGCCAAGTTTACTTAACACTGAATAGCCTGAGAGCCGAAGACATGGCCGTGTATTAGTGTGTGAAACACACAGTGAGGGGAAGTGAGTGTGGGCCCAGACACAACCTCCATGAGGAAGACAGTAGGGCTGAAGAGGGGCCTACGGACCCTAAGGGGCACTCAAGACCCACAGCACAGAGAGCAGCCCCAGGAACAGGGCCAGAGGAAGGTGGGAAGGGAAGGGCCCTCCTGGAAGGGGGAAGGGATTTCCTCTCAAGCTCTCAGCTTCCTCCAGGGACAATTCTTACTTCTCATATTCTCACTGCAGGCAACAAGGAAGAAGGGACATTGTCTGTTTGCAGGTGACCTTGACAGTGATGGGGACTCTCCTCCACCAAGTCTCCATCAAAAATTCTAAAAGTGACTTTTTTTCACTGTGTTTTCAACATTTCTCTGATGAATGGGAACTCCGCAGGAGCGTTGCTAGGATTGGGCTGTGTGCACAGCTCTGCATCCATCCCTCAGGAGACATAGCCTGACTCTCTGTGTGCCCTCCCCTTCCTGGTTCACAGGGCCCTCCATCTGCTGAAAGACCTGAAAACACTCAGGTCTGTGGGACCTCACCCATCCTCTCTGGATCCACACTGATCCCAGGAAGAGCTGTCAGCTCAGTGCACCAAATATAGGGAGTCCCACATCTGTTCATATGAGGGGCCCCTGATGTTCTGCAGGAAGCAGTGCTAACCCCACAGTGGGAACAGGTGACCCTGAAATATGGGATGTGCATCATAGAACTCCTTCCTCCAGCTTTCCTCCTGGATCCAAGTTTTTCTAGCTTCACGGTGAGTGAAATGTGCATTGGGAGCATGTTGGAATCCAAAGAGCAGTCCATGAGACCCACTATGTCCATACCTTTCACTTAGTACTTTTCCAGGAAACACAGAGCCACATAGACACATAGTCACACACACACTCAAAAACAGTCAGACAGGACAAAAATACAGTCACACACACAGTCACATTCACACAGTCACACACACACAGTCACACACTCATTTCTGGAAAAGACATGCATTCACACATGAACAGTGATGCAAAACCGCTTGTGTTGTTACACATTGTACTTTATGAATTCTGTATAAGAATACATGGTTAAATTTCATTCTCTTGGATGCCACATGGAATAAATACATGGTCTTCAAGCAACTATTATTTCAACAATGACCACACCCTGTGAAGATCTACAGTTGTATTTCTCAGTCCACTTAGTAGGTGCTCAAATTAGGAATTTAATCTCAACTTTGTTAAATTGCTACAAATTTTTTTAAAAAAATAATTGAGGCAATAGGGAAAACCTTCCACCAAATAAAAGCCAAGGACCAAATGGACTAAAGGGTGAATTCTACCCGAAGTTCAAAGCAGAATTGATAACTTTTTAATCAACTCTTCTTGAACAATTCCAAGAATTAAAGAGAAAGCATTTCCAAACAAATTTACTGTTCATTACACTCATATCAAATCCAAGTAAAAACATACAAAAATGATAGTCAATATCCATGATGAACATATATGCAAAACCCCTTAACAGTATACTGGGAAACTTAACAGCACACTGAAAGGACCATTTACCATGATCAAGTGGTATACTGTCCTAGCTGCAAGGATGGTTCAACGTATGCAGACCAGTTACTGTGTTACACCCTTCCACAGAATGAAGGGTAAAGTATACCATCATATAAATAGATATAGAATAAAGCATTTAAATTGAAAATCAGTTCAGAATTAAAATTCTTAACAGATTAGGTATAGAAGTGATGGACCTCAATATATTAAAGGCCACATTTGAGAAACCAACAAGTGACATCCTGTTACACAGAAAAAAATTCAAAGCTTTTCTTCTTACATCAGAACCAAGAAAAGGGCTCCCCTGTGACTATTTCTATTCATCAAAACTAGAAGTCCTTGTTAGAATAATTAGGCAAGAAAACGAAATTTAGAATGTCTAAATCAGGAAGAAACAAGTTAAAATGTTTCTCCTTATCTGTTTGCAGATGACCTGGTCTTGTACATAGAAAACTCTTAAAAATGTGTGAGAAGCTAATAGAATTAAAATTCAGGAAAGACGTAAGATACAAAATCAACACACAAATGGCTTGTGCCCCTGCACACTCTCAACAGAGTGTCGTTATGACTCTAGGAAATATGTGGGCCTGTTTCAGAGGAAAGCGAGGAATGAAAACGTGAACCGGCTAAAGAACAAGGGGATGGCAACCTAGTGAAACAAGAACCCTGGACCTGAGTGTCCTTGGTCTTGGTTAATCCCCTGTCATGTTCCCAGGGAGCTTCCCCCCTCCCCAGCCCAGTGTGGCACTGGGTCAGGTGCAGGTTCTAATTGACCCCCATCATGTGGGGACAGGGTGACAGTGGTCACAAGGGTCACATGCAGACATCAGTGTAAGGGTTTGGCAGGTGACTCTTGTAAATTCTGTGCAAGAATTTACAACTAAAAGAAGAAAAGCAGAGAGGATGTTTATTTTACTTTCCAAAAAGGGAAAGATCTGGTGTGTCACTAGTCAATAAAGGGCAGGAAAAATAAAACTGGCTTCCACTTTACAAGAGTAATGGCTGGTGTTGCTAGGTGATGAGGAAGGGACACAGATTTGGGACTGAAGTTGGGCAGATACCTGGGGGATTTTCTTATAAAGTTCCATTGCGTAGATTTCCAGCAGACAGTGTGACAGATGTCCTAGGGAGGTGTCTCATCAGTACTTTCCCCAAGCCTGTAACATGCTTAGAGCACAAGGTATGAGGGTTTACAAGGAGGCTTTTTTGAAGCAGAGGGGTGACAGGAACTTTCTACTAACCAGAGACTCCTCGGTGGGAATGAACCCTGAGTTCTGAAAACAGCAGAGAGCGATTCAAGAATGTAACCTAGAGTGTAGCTTATCTTGCCTCACAATTTGAACATAGGGGCTGTTATAATCAGAGGAGCTAACAATTTTGGGGTTTAATGATCAGGTGTTTTGCATAAATTGCAGTGGCCACTGCACTGAAACAGAAAGGTCTTCTTCATGTCTTTACAGTCAGGTTTCCAAACACGACAATTTCATGACCTACATTTACCTACTCCTGAGTCATTACTGACAATTCATTAAACACATCTGGTTATGAAGGAGAGTGTCCTATATTTCAATGTGTGAAACTAGTTTTACAACAGAGACTAGAGAACAAACACCACAAAGTATGCAGTGCAGCTGCTACACATTCAGCACCAAACTCTCCTGAAGGAATAGGACCCAGGAGCTCTGTCTGTGTCTCTATAGCTCATGCTTCTGGTTCCCAGGGCCTCCTCAGAGATGCTCCTCTCTCCCCAACACTTGATCCACTGCTCTAGACTCACACTCTGGTCTTAGTTTATCCTCTGATCACTTTGTAAGGAAATAGGGTCAGATGGAACTTCCTGTCTCCTGAACATGAACCTTTGGCACTTTTACTTCTTTCTTAGATTGTGAGATTTCATTTCCCGTGATTGTAATTACTGGTGAAAGTAAAAGGCATCTCATTTATACCTTAACCTCTATTTTCTCATGTGACCACACCTGATTTTTCCCACAGGGTCTACCACTATTACTCCAATGTGATCAGTGTCCCTCCACAGTTGCTAACTTCCACAGTGTCACAGCTCTTTTCCCCAGTAGACTCACTCCTTCCTTCCTGGGAATGAGCTAACCTGAGTAACCCACACACACACACCCATACGCATAGGCACACCTGGTGTATTTCCTTCCCTGCGACCAACAGTGTGTACCAGTCTCTATCCAGGCACACCTTCCACTCTGGCCATGTTGGACCCTTGCACATCTGTGAACACCAAGGACCGGGACCCTGCTGAGAACGTCCTCACCTGTTCTAGATGTCAGGTGCGCTCCCCCCTGAGACCCAGCACCAGGTCAGCCCACATGTCCAGGTGCTCACCAAAGGGCCAGCATGTTCTCCTTGAGCTTCTCTTTGGGGTTCTTCAAGGCCCTGCATCCAGGGGTTAGAGTTTATTACTTAATCATCCAACAGATTATTGAGCACCCAGGTGGTAAGACTTTGCACTCAAGGCTTGTTCATGAAAAATGGAGGAAATGACCTTTCAGGTGCTAAAAGCAATGGATGAAAATCACTCCCTGGAGAGGTGGGCTCTCTTTCTTGTGTTCCAGAGTGAGGAGGGTGGTCTAAGCTTTGTTCACATAAAAACATCCAAACCCATAAAGAATTTTGTGTGTTTATTTGAGCCAAACTGTCGACAAATGCCGGGAAGCAGAACCTCAAGATAGTGAGATAATGCTCTGGAGAATGGTGGGTTACATCTATATTTATACATTGCAACCAAAGGAAGGGATGTAGGTGGGTTATATTAAATCTATTGGTGATGGGCTAGAGAGGCAGGAGAAAGCAAAGGGGTAAACCCCTGGATTTGGATAAAAAGTAAAATGATAGACAACTTCTTAGGTGGGTACAGGAACAATTAACATGATAAAAAAGAAAGGTTTTGTGATATCTGTCCTGGCGCCCAGGAACATTAGGCTGTGCCCCAAGGAGCTCAGACAAAGGGAAGTTATTAGTTACCCAGACATTTCAAGAGTATGTTATTATAGATGCAAAAAGACAGAAAGGCTCAATTAAGGCAAAGGTTCACTTGTCAGGGAAGATACTGGCCTAGGACATAACTACCCACCATAACTGCTTTTAGTTAAAGTTTAATTTCAGACCATCCTTTGTGGTTACTTTAGGTCTCTGAGTTTGCAAGACTGCCATGCAGGCATTCCCTAAGCTTGTCACTTTAGCATGTAACCCCTTTCTTCCACAGCTGTCCTTTCCACTATGACTTCCTCAAAACTTAGGGTTAGGTCTCAGGCACAATCCTAGAATAATTACAGGCACGGGGTCTCAGGGGCTGTATTTAAGGGGCCCAGTTCCTAGGAAGGGAACTGCCCTCTGTCTATGGTGAGTCTGTCCCCTGTGTTCACTGCTCCCTGCAGCTCCACTGCCAACAGTCACAGAGGGTCCCCCACAGATATCAGAAAACATGTTCCTGAGCTAAACAGGCACTGCTGTGCCACATGGTGGGCACTCCAGGATTCTGAGTGTGCACACCAGGCTGGGTGACAGCACCTCCCACGTGCAAGCTGAGGGCCTCACACTAGAGGCCTGGGCTGCGGAAGGTTATGTTCCTCAGGTTCTCTCCTGACGCAGCTGCCTGAGGCCCAGGGCGTCTTTGCAGAGAACTACTTGCATACAAGTAGCAGGACTGGCGCTGCCACTCTTTCTGAAATGCCAGGGAAGGCTTCCCTGTGGCAGACATGCCTGCCTTGTCTCAGGAAGCTGGTTCAGACACCTGTCCTCAGACTGTGAGGTTCAGAACAACCACTTGGGGACAATGTCACATCCACAATCCTGTCCCAGGATGTCTCCTGAGAGGTTTTATATGCAACCTGCACAGGAGAACCTTAAAAGTCCCAATTTCCATCCTGGTGGAGTGTGTCTCTCACTAGTCACAGACAAGCCTGTAGAATGTGCAGACCAGCTGTGTGCCCCAGAGATCTGACCCAGGCACCCTGGTCCACCTGTCCTCCCCATGTGACCACACGAAGGGAGGAGCCCCCTGGCAGCTCAGTCAGGTCCTCAGGGAAAGGCATGCAAATGCTACGCCTCTCCTGCTCATGAAAGCCTGCCAGGCTGGGTCCCTGCAGACTCTGGAGAGGAGCCCTCCTGTGTGAGCCCCTCAGTGTCCACACCATGGGGTGTGTGCTCATCTGGGCTGAGCTTCTCTTTGCTCTCAAAGGTGTGTCCCTGTGCATCAGGCTCACGGGGACTGGGTGAAATGGGGCAGATCTCAGTTTGTGTCTCTGTTTGCAGGTGGCCTGTGCCAAGTTCAGCTGCTGGAGTCTGGGAGAGGCGTGGTGCCACCTGGGGAGTCTCTGAGTCTCTCCTACAAAGCCTCTGGATTCACCTTCACTAACTAACTACAGCATGAACTGGGCTGCAGTGGGTGGCAAGAGTGAGTCAACCAAAGGGAACGACTCAGTGGTATGCTCAGCAGTTCAAGGAAGATTCACAATCTCCAGGGGCAACCCTATGAGCATAGTCTCTCTTGAAATGACCAAGCTGACATCTGAGGACATGGCCATGTATTACTGTACAAGAGACACAGTGAGGGGAAGTCAGTGTGAGCCCTGACAGAAACCTCCCTGCAGAGAGACTGCGACCACCAGGGGCGCTCATGACCAGCAGGTCACAATTCTCTACTCTTGGCCAGGTGCAGTGGGGCTTTCTATTGTGATGGGTGTTTTCCTCTCCTTTCCACATTTTTTTCTGGTCCCAGGGAAAACTATTTCTTGTTCTTTGAATCTCTAAGTTTTCACATCATCGCTGGGACCAGGAAGGAGGAGGAGCACTGTGCTTGCAGGTGAGTGATGAGCAGGCACTAGAGAATTCCCTTCACCAGTTCCCTACAGGACCTTCTTCATGAGCAGATCAGCCTGATGATTCTCACATCCCTGATGGAGACACATTTCCTTCAAAGGGAAACAGCACTGACATCAGTGCCCTCGGGTTGAATCTCACACTCTCTGGACAGGCTGGTGTGGCTCCCTGGTTGAGAGTTGACCTATGAATCAGGAAGTCATGGTTCAATTCCTGGTCAAGGCATATGCTTAGCTGATCCATGATTCTCTCTAATTGATGTTTCTATCTCTCTCCTCCTTCCTCTTGGAAATGAATAATAATATATTTTTTAAAAATAAGCTCATATTTCTCTGTCCTCAGACTGGTACACACTGTCCCTACATGGCCCCTTCCCTTAGACAGGCATTCCATGCCCCTGTGATCTTCAATGTAATTATAGTCATCAATGAACACAACCCACTTCATATATTCATCTGAGGTGCACATTCTTCCATGTCACCCAGGACATGTCTGAGGCAAGTGGCCTAAAGCTGCCGTCAGCCCCCTGATGAGCCAACCAGTCATGAACCAGGGTAATACCAGGTAACTCAATGCTACTGACCAACAGGCCTGTGCAAAGTGAGGGCACAACCAACACATAGCACTTCTAACAGCAAACACACCTTATGGCCTCAACACCAGATTTATATAGGCAAAAATAACAAAGGTATCGATTACATCTTTGGGTTTGGAATGAGGAGCCTGGTTTGAACAAAGCAGTTACAGAAACAAAATTGAACCGATTAATTATCTACAAAGATTAATTATAGTTTTGGGTCTTCCGACCATGAGTTGACAGGAACACATTATCTGGAGCCATTGGGTCTTGGGACCACTGAGTCAACAGAAACACGTTATCTGGAGTCACTGAGGCAATTTTTGATAATTGTGCTGTCCTGTTCCCAGGTACAGAAGAATGTGCTTCCTAAAACCAGTAAGATCACAATCAATGAGATAGCATACATAAGTTCAGAAAATCAAAATAACTTTTCTATTATTTTAGCAAGCAAATAATGACAGAAG
The DNA here is from genome assembly GCA_036010255.1 of Myotis pilosus. NCBI lineage: Eukaryota > Metazoa > Chordata > Mammalia > Chiroptera > Vespertilionidae > Myotis > Myotis pilosus. The sequence goes on from JASKON010000045.1 coordinate 986,395, forward strand.
CCAAACAGCAGGGTTGAAGTTAAACTACAGTTTCTACCTGAGATAATTGCTACCATACTTCACATCCATCCCCTGAATATCTGTTCCCTGTCATCAGGTTTGTCCATGTGGCAGGCCCAGCATACCCTGGGCTATTTCTCCAGAGCTCCCTGGGATTTAATGTGCCACATGCCCAGGATCACTCTGATAATCTCTGTGAAAATCTGGCCCGATGTTCACACTCTAAAATACAATCTGGTGCATTAACCCATGAAATGAGTCACCACCTCTGGGTTGAGCAGGGTCAGAGCCTCCAAGACACCAGGTGCTTTGAGGACAACCATGGCTGCCCTTCACGTGGCTGTGTCCAGTGCACTCACCTGGGGGCATGCCCAGCCCTGACCTTGGCAGCCAACCAGGGCACCTACCACCAAGGCAGAAGAAGCTCCTGACCAGGGCCTCTCCATGACCAGCTTTGGTCAGCCTCCTTCCAATCTCTTCCCAACCAGGTTGTGAGCTGTAGACTTGAAGGGCCATCTCTGCACAGCCCACTACTAGCAAGAATGCCATCAAGCTGGTTTGGCTATAATCCCCCACCCTCAGTATGTGCTGGACCTTGAGGCCTCAGGTTCCCCACCGAACACCCCCCCCCCCTCCAGGAGATGTCTGGTCACCCTGGCCAGTCCCCAGGTTGAAGGCTGTCAAGGCAACTCACCAGCCCCCCTGCAGCAGCCCTGCTGTTCCCTCTTAGCACATGTCCATCCACTGACCCCACCCTCTCCCTGCACCTGAATTCCAACATGCACTTGTTTCATTCAGACTTGAATCATCTCTCTCTCTTACTGGCAACCCCTCTGGACCCTCACTCTGATTCAGTCTGCCTTCCCCTTCCTTCCTTAACATGTGTGAGGATGAAGGTGTTCCCTCAATGCTCCACTCACTGAGGGCCTGAGCCGATCAGGACACACAGCAGCCCTGCCTGTCAGTAAGCCCAGCCCAGGAAGTGCCTGCCACACACCGGGGTCTGGTTGAATTGTGACCATGTGCCCCTTTGCAAGTGGCAGTTCCCACATGAGTGCCCTGCCAGGCCTGCAGTCTGGGTGCCCATTTTGCTCCCTCCTTGGGGCTCGGACACGCACCTCACCTCAGGCTCTAGGGTTCTTGGTTATGAACCCTGGGACATCTCCCCTGGAGGGCAGGGGTGGGAATATGCAAACTCACTTGGGCGACCCCCCTTTTAACCCAGGAATCCCCTCCCCAACACCCAGCGGGGTGCTTAGAGCTGTCCTCACTCTCCACCTCCAGCATGGGCTGTGCCACTGCCTTGGAAATCCTCCTGGCTGTGCTCCCAGGTGAGTCACACACCAGAGGTTTTGGTCCCAGGGGAGGGAGGCTGGGAAGTGCCCTGCCTTGAGTCTTGCTCTCTCACTCGGTTGTCTGCCCACAGGGGGAGATGGTGCAGTCAGGGGCTAGGCGAGAACACCTGGGGAGTCACTGAGGATCTCCTCAGGACATCTGGCTGAAGCTTCACCTGCCACTGGTTGCACTGGGTGAGCCAGATGCCAGGAAGGGCCTGGAGTGGATGGGATGGATCTGGCCTGGTGATGGGGATACCAGGTATAGCCCATACTTCTGAGGCCACTTCACCATCTCCACGGACAACTCCATCAGCACTGGCTATATACAGTGGAGCAGCATGAAGGCCTCTGACAAGGCCTCTGGCCTGTATCACTGTACGAGGGACACAGCAAGATTAATCATGTCTTGTGGGCACCAAAACCCCCACCAGTGCAGGGAAGAGGCCCGGCACCTCCCCTGGGGACCCCTCAGATCTTCCCCCAGAGAAAGCAGCATTTACTGTGCCCATAGGACTGAGATCAGGAGTAGGTCAGCATGGAGGAGCCAGGCCCTGATGACAGGAGGGATGACTCCTAGGCCCTGACCCTCTGCCTGGGAGGCAGCTGCTATGCAGAGCTCACAACTGGGCTGGGACTGGGCCCCCGGTGCTGGTCACTCCTTCTCTCAGCAGCTGTACATGAAACACTGCAGACAACCTCAGTGTCCCCAACACTCTCAGGTCCATCTCTCTCCATCCTCTCAAATCTCACTCTCATCTTGGATAATGCGTCTGTTTTATCTTCCGCTTCATAGAATTTCTTCACTCAGTGTTCTCATTCATGACGTAGTGCTTTTCACAACAAAAATTGTACTTACACCAAAACCGGTTTGGCTCAGTGGATAGAGCATCGGCCTGCGGACTGAAAGGTCCTAGGTTCGATTCCGGTCAAGGGCATGTACCTGGGTTGCGGGCACATCCCCAGTGGGAGTTGTGCAGGAGGCAGCTGATCGATGTTTCTCTCTCATTGATGTTTCTAACTCTCTATCTCTCTCTCTTTTCCTCTCTGTAAAAAATCAATAAAATATATTTTTAGCCGAAACCGGTTTGGCTCAGTGGATGGAGCGTCAGCTTGCGGACTGGGGGGTCCCAGGTTCGATTCCGGTCTGGGGCATGTACCTGGGTTGCGGGCACGTCCCCAGTGGGGGATGTGCGGGAGGCAGCTGATCGATGTTTCTAACTTTCTATATCTCTCACTTCCGCTCTGTAAAAAATCAATAAAATATATTTAAAAAATAAAATAAAATAAAATATATATATATATATTTTTAAAAAATTGTACTTATTTTTGAATACTTATCTTATTTTTTTTTATTTCAAAACGTTATTGGTTTTATGGGGTTTGTGCTGTTCTGCTATTTTTGACAAGGTTTCTTCCTGTAACCGGGTGTGATATAACAAGATCTGACTATAAAATTCCATGTCTCAGATGGACTTCCATTCTTTTTATACAGTTTATCTGATGGTTCTTTTTTATTTCATCTTCTGCTTGAATTTTCTCCTGACTTGCAGAATGTCCCAATGAAAAGTGTTGGAGCTTTGGCTGGGATGATGGCAGGGAGTGTGGTCCCCCAGGCTCCTTCAAACAGGGAGAAAAAGGTGTTTCATATGAGGCTGGGCACTTGCATTTATTCGGAACCAGCTGCATGTCAAGGACAAAGCTGCTGTGTGGCTCATGTTGAAGTCTGTGATGGCTGATGCTCTAATGCACGGATGCACCTCAGCAACCCCACGCGTGTCTCCTGGGTTCCTCACCTGCAGCTTCTCAGGGGTGTGGCTGCTGGAAAGCTCCTTCCTCACCCCAGGCTCTGTCCCTCCTGCTGTGGAAACCAGCAAAGTGTTATTCTCTGTCAGCAGCCATCATGGGGGTGGGTATGATTGATGCATTTTGCTTATTAATACGTCTTCCAAAGTCAGGGAGGATTTTAAAGTGGCACAAATATTCATTCCCAAGCAGACCCACATATCAATTATTAGCATGTCATTGGAGACAAGAAGTCACCTTGGTGTTGCTGGTCTATGTGTCAGAACTCATTATATTTGCCTTTGGTTTCACTCTGGTTTGGGGAGCTGTGCCTGTCTGACAATTCATTATCAAGTCTGACCTACATCAGCTAAATCTAACCAGAGTCTCTACTGACTCAATAGTACAGCTCAGCTCCAGAGCTCAGGGTCCCAGCCAGTCAGCAACGGAATTCATGTGTTCTGGAAAATGGGCAGCAGAAGCCTATGAATGCAAAACTAGAGAAGAAAGACCCCAGGTGGTACATTCATTGATTTTTCATCATGCTCATAGCACCAAGAGTAGGTGACACCAAGCAGAGGTAGGGAGACGCACAGCAGTTTAGTACAGATGATCAGTGTCATGATAAACACACACACCAAGGGGCATAGAATGTTTATTATGCACATAATTGAAATCTGTGTGAAACACAAGAAAGGCCCATTAGGAAGTCAGACCTGATTTGATGGAGCCAGGAAAGGAGACTGGCTCAGGGATTTTATTTTATAGAGGTGGAGGAGGAGCATAATTCTGCTTCCAGGGGCTTATGTGGATTCAACCTCTTATTGACATCTGGAGAGGACACCCAACTTTTCTTTTTATATTTCCATGTGGTGCCAAGTGAGAGGAGGCAGGAATGAGCCATTAGTTTTCAGCAATTAAGCAAAAAAAATAAAATAAAATATGGCTACCTATTTTACTGAACAATTATAAAATGTGAGCAAATATTTATAAAAAGGGCCATTATGTAGGTACAAAAACAACCTCTTTATAAATTCAGACAAATGATGATAAATAACAAAATGATGATGATAATGGTGGTGGTGCTGGTTATGGTGATGGTACTGATCACCATAGAACTGGACAGGAGTTATGGTCCATTGTCTTGAGTGGGATCTCTCCCCTACCCAAAACCATAGTTGTTTGGGAGCATTGTATCAACTTTTAGATGTGACCATTTTGGTTTCAATTTCCAATGACATCAAAAGAGAAGATTCCTGCTTTTATTATTTGATAAAAAGTCAATGTGTGTGGACAACCACCATGCTTACAAAATATGAGAATGATTGTAAGTAAGCAACTGATGATGATGTTGCTGTTACCCACCCCTGGCTTATATCATCATAGGAAATACCCGAATAATTATGAACAGGAGTTTATTAGAAATAGAAGACTTAAAGATTATACAGAAGTAAGGAACATGTCCTTGCAAACTTGTTTCCTACACGCACATTCTCATAGTGTCTCTGTTCTGAAAGGTAACACCTTCTCAAGTGCAGGGGATCTGCTCTTGGACACCTTTGGGGTCGTTACTCACATGGTGACACCATGAGTCACCGAAGCTGCATAATTCATTGGCTCTCATTTATGGAATCCCTCAACAGTTACAGAGAAGAGTGTACACTCCTCCCTGTAGGAGCCATGGTGATGGTGTGTCCGTATGAGGAGCCTTCATTTCTTTAGAACAAGACTCCTTTCTCAGTCCAACATCATCATCAACAGCATCAATTCATACAAGCTGTCCCTATCATGTTCTGCAATTCCTACTGGGCCTTCACTGGAGGATGCTTTAAACACAGAGGTCCAGGTATCCTCTGTCCATGAAAATCAAGCATATTTCTCTCCAGTGACTCAGAACAAATCCAGCTTCCTCCCCTTATGCAGTTAAAATTCACATCTAGATTTATGGGTAGTTTCCTAGCAGCGCTCCCCTCTGCTTCACTCCCTGTGGCTGCTGTAGGCAATGCACATGGAGAGTGAATGCTCAACATTTTCTCGAAGTTCTTTGTAAAACCACCCAAAACAGGACTCATTAAAGAAAACATTGTTAAATTAGCCTTGGTTATAATTAAAAACTTTTCCCCCATCAAAGATTCCATTGAGTAAATGAAATCAGAATCATATACACAAAAAATATGTCTCCAAATCATATGCCTCATATGAGAAGGTATAAATTATATGTTAAGGATGTTATATGTTTGTGGGAGAACTGAGCACTTTTTAACCACAGCGACCTCCCAGGAGAAGAGCAGAGGGAGGCTGGGAGTGAGGGATTCCTCTCAGAGTTGTAGTTTCCTTTCCTGTGAGAAATTCTATGTTCAGATTCCTCTTCACTCACCTCCCTCTGGACCCCAACATAACTCATAACACTAGACTGAGAAACAGGTTATTCTTGTTCCATCATTACTTCAATACTAGAGGCCTGGTGCATGAAATTCATGCATGGGATGGGTTGTCCCTCAATGTGGCCAGCACCCTTTCCAATCTGGGACCCCTTGGGTATGTCTGACTGCTGTTTTAGGCCCGTCGGACATCCCTCTCACAATCCGGGACTGCTGGCTCCTAACCGCCAACTGCCTACCTGCCTGATTGCCCCTAACTGCTTCTCCCTACCAGCTTGATTGCCCCCAAACCACACCCCTGAAGGCCTGATTGATGCCTAACTTTTCCCATGCTGGCCTGATTACCCTCAACTGCCCTTCCCTGCCAGCTCGATCTCCCGCAACTGCCCTCCCGTGCTGGCCCGATGGCCCCCAACTTCCCTCCCCTGCCAGCCTGATGGCCCCCAACTGCCCTTACCTGCCAGCTTGACCACCCCTAACTGTCCTCCCCTGCAGGCCTGGTAGCCTCCAACTGTCATCCCCTGATGGCCTGGTCAATCCCAACTGCCCTCCCCTACTGGCCTGGTCAACCACATCTGCCCTCTCCTGCTGGCTGGATTGCCCACAAATTCCCTCCTCTGCCAGCCATTTTTGTGGTGGCCATCTTGTGAAGACATTGTGCGATGCCACTTAAGATTTTATTATATAGGACAGTGATGGCGAACCTATGACACCCGTGTCAGAGGTGGCACGTGAACTCATTTTTTTGGTTGATTTTTCTTTGTTAAATGGCATTTAAATATATAAAACAACTATCAAAAATATACATCTTTGTTTTACTATGGTTGCAAATATCAAAAAATTTCTATATGTGACATGGCACCTAAGTTAAGATAGAGTTTTTCAAAATGCTGACACGCTGAGGTCAAAGGTTCGCCATCACTGATATAAGATATGAATGATTCTCAGTTGTGAACATACATGATCACTACTTTTATTTCGTGTATTTTTTTTCCACTTGAAGCCATGGTTATTTCCGATGAAATTATATAGGGGTCTCTACAATTGGCCATGGGCTTGCATAAAGGAAGAGTTTTCACAGGAAGAAGTAGGAACAATCACAAAGTTTCAACATCAAGAATCACAAATATCCCACCTGCATGTGCTTGGGCAATGGTTTCTCATAATAAAGTAACAACTTAAATTAAGATCTAAGATACTGAAAGTGAATGTCCTTTATTTTTATATTTCACACAAGGGTAGAATTTATATAAATTAGACTTAAAAATTTGGAAATTGTGGGATACACTAGTGTGTTGAATTTAGAAACGGTCAGAACAAATGCTAATCCCCATTACATCTGTTTGAAATATGCATAAGAAGATAATAGTGTAACCTGCTTAATTACTCCAAATTTCTTCTTAAGTTCAGAGATTTTAGACTGTGCTTTGACATTAAACCAATGAGTGTCATGACCCATGTGGTCTGCTGAGCCCAGTTTACATGCTGAGTCAGGTCAAGGTAAGAGATGCCCCCACACAATCCTCAGAAAAACCAGGCAAACCCAAACCTCAGTACCTATACTTATAGGCAAGACGGCCCCAAATGCAAATTTATGTTCAAACTGCAGCGTAAATGCACTCCTGGGCTGTGAAGCTTCACAACTCTTTCCTCACACAGGACTCAGGTCTCTGGGAAGGCAGAGCTGTGGTCTAGAAGAAGATGAGACTGCTGGGTCTTCTCCTGTGCCTGGTGACAGCCCCCCTAGGTGAGGATCCCAGGGATTAGGCAGGGGTCATGGAATGGCTGTGACTGCAGGTGACTGACAAGACTGATACTCCCTGTTCCCAGGTGTCCTTTCCCAGGTACAGCTGCAGGAGTCGGGCCCAGGACTGGTGAAGCCCTCACAGAGCCTCTCCCTCACCTGCACTTTCTCTGGATTCTCTTTAACGAGCTATGGTGTACAATGGACCCGCCAGGCGGCTGGAAAGGGGCTGGAATCGGTTGGGGGTATATGGAATAATGGAGATACCTACTATAACCCAACACTGAAATCTCGACTCAGCATCACCAAGGACACAGCCAAGAGCGAAGTTTATTTAACATTGAACAGCCTGAGATCTGAGGACACAGCCGTGTATTACTGTGCAAGATACACAGTGAGGGGAAGTCAGTGTGAGCCCAGACACAAACCTCCCTGAGGGAGACAGCAGGGCTGGGCACAAGGGGGCGCTTTTGACACCAGGGGGAGCTCTTGACTCACCAACCCCAGAGTGTGCAACCCCAGGAGCAGGGGCAGAGGGAGGTGGGGAAGAAAGGGTCTTCCTGTTGGACACAGGGATTTCCTCTCAAGCTCTCAGCTGCATCCAGGGATGGTTCTTGATCTTTCTCTGTGGCTCTAACTTCCCCCATTCTCACTGCAGACATCATAGGAGGAGGTAACACTGCTGTTGGCAGAAGTCATATGGGCAGTGACTGGGGAATCTCCTCACCATGTTCTGTATTTTCTGTTTTGCTTTCTGGACAAAGACCATCCTCAGAGCTCTCACCAGCCTGTGGTTGGAAACTTTCCCAGAAAGAGAGACTGCAGCACAGCCCAGTCACCTGTGTGCTGAGCTCAGGGTCTGACCCACATGCCCACCTGTCCCCATATGGGCCCTTCCTTCTGACAGGCTCACAATAAATAAAACATATGCACATACCAGGGACAGTGGAAACTGGATGAAACCCATCTGAATCATGCAAAGGGCCCTTGAGGGCTGCTCCCTGGTCACCTCACCTGTGCAGGTGCCAGGATTTGCTGATTCTGGTACCACAGGAGAAGGAAATGACCTCAGCTTTCTCCCTAAAGGTGTCACACCAGCACTGATGTGAGATGATACACTATCCTGTGTAGTGTAGTTTAATAGGAAAGTTTAACAAAGACTCATTGGAAATATTCTCATTTGAACAAGCAGCTGACTGGGCAAATATCTTGGTGAAGGAGACATCTATACAGTTTTCCATTATTTTTTTTAATTAACATCATGGGGCAAAGTTTGACATTTCATATTGATGGTGTTGAATTCTCTGTAGATTACTCCTTTGAAGGCTCAGACGGGATAATAACCCATGTGGAGGGTGTTTGTTGATTATGTTGATCTATCTCAGGATATTCCTAATCTCCATGTTTAGGTGGTATAGTGACTCCCACCTTCACCTTCCATCTCCAGGATGGAGGAGAGCTCTCACACTTCCTCCTTGAACTTCTTTGATGGGTTTCCAGGAGCTATGAGAACCCACTATGTCTGCAAAGCTTTCCCAAGTCATGCACTGCTCCCCAAACCTCTGTGTGTCTACCCTGGTCTCTTCCAGACTGCTCTGGTCACCACAGAACCTTTCACCGCTAAGGAATGGGACTTGGGGAAACCATTTGCTGGTTCTTTGAAAAGATAAAAAAAGTTTGACAAACCATTAGCCAGACCCATCTGGAAACAAAGAGAGGGGACCCAAATTGATAAAATCAGAAATGAAAGTGGGGAAGGAACAACTGACCCCCAGGAAATAAAAAGGATTGCAATAAAATACTATGAACAACTATATGCCAACAAGCTGGACAACGTGGATGAAATGGACAAATTCCTAGAAAAACACAATCTCCCAAAACTGAAACAGGGAGAATAAAAAACCTAAATAGGCAAATAACAAGTGAGGAAATAGAAGCAGGTATCAACAAACTCCCAGAAAACTAATGCTCTGGTCTGGGTAACTTCACAGGGGAGTTTTATGAAACATTAAAATGAGAACTAAACCCTATACACCCTAAACTATTCAAAAATATCTAAGAAGAAGGAAAACATCCAAACTGTTTTTTGATGAGTCCAGCAGAATCCTAGTTTCAAAACTAGATCGCACTACTAAGAAAGATAATTACAGGCGAATATCCCTGATGAACATAGATGCTAACACCCTCAAAAAATATGAGCAAATCAGATCCAGCAATATATTAAAAAGATCGCACACCATAACCAAATGGGATTTATCCCAGGAAGGCAAGGCTGGTACAATATTCACAAATCAATAAACATGATACATCACATAAACAAATTGAAAGACAAAAAATAACATGACCATATCTACAGATTTAGAAAAAGCATTCAACAAAACCCAACACTCACTTTTGATAAATACTCTTATGTTGAGCATATCTCAACATAATAAAAGACATGTATGACAAACAAACAGCCAACATCATAGTCAATGAGCAAAGATGAAAAGCATTTCCCAAAAGAAAATGAACAAAACAGAAATGTCCAGTTTCACCAATCTTATTCAACATAGTACTGGAAGTCCTAGCCACAGGAATCAGACAAGAAGAAAAAATAAAAGGCATCCAAATTGAAAAGGAGGAAGTAAAACTCTTATTCATCATAGGTGACATGATATTGTACATAGAACACCCTAAAGACACCATCAAAGAATACTACATTAAATAAACAAATTCCACAATGTACCAGGATACTAAATTAACACCCAGAAATCAATAGAATTTTTAAACACCAATAATGAATTCACAGAAAGGGAAACCAAACCAACAATCTCATTAACCATTACATCAAAAAATTGTGATACTGCCTTAACCAGTTTGGCTCAGTGGATAGAGCATCGGCCTGTGGACTCAAGGGTCCCAGGTTCGATTCCGGTCAAGGGCATGTACCTCGGTTGTGGGCACGAACCCAGTGGGGAGCGTTCACGAGGCAGCTGATTGATGTTTCTCTCTCATCGATGTTTCTGACTCTCTTTATCCCTCTCCCTTCCTCTCTGTAAAAAAAAAACAATAAAATATATTTAAAAAAATTGTGATACTTAAGAATAAACTTAACCAAGACCGTAAAAGACTTGTACTCAGAAAAAGTCAGGGTGCTTAATAAAGAGTTAGAGAAAGATATAAACAAGAGGGAAAATTTACCATGTTCATGGATTGGTAGAATTAAAATGTCTATATTACCCAAAACAATCTATAAATTCAATAAAATCCCTATGAAAATAACAACATCATATTTCACAGATATATAAAAAAATACTCCCAAAATTTATATGGAGCCAAAAAAGATCCCAATTAGCCACAGCAATCTTGACAAAGAAGAACAAATGGGAGGGATCACAATACCAAATATCGAATTATACTCCAAAGCCATAGTAATCAAAACAGCCTGGTACTGGCACAGGAATAGGAATATAGATCAATGGAACAAAACAGAGAACCCTGAAATCTACCCACGCCATTATGCTCAATTAATATTTGACAAAGGAGGCAAGAACATGCAATGGAGTGAAAACAGTCTCTTCAATAAATATTGTTGGGAAAATTGGACAGATACACATTCAAAAAAATGAAACTAGACCACCAAATTACATCATACACAGTAGCAAACTCAAAATGGATAAAAGACTTAAATATAAAAAGGGAAACCATAAAAATCATAGAAAGAACCATAGGCAGCAAAATCTCAGATATTTCTCATAGTAATGTGCTTACAGATACATCTCCTAGGGCAAATAAAACTAGGGAGAAAATCAACACATGGAACTACATCAAAATGAAAGCTTCTGAACATCAAAAGAAACCATAAACAAAATGAAAAGGGAGCCCACAGTATGGGAGAACATATTTGGCAAAGATACATGTGATAAATGGTTAACAGCCAAAATATACAAAATAATATCCAAAATAAAAACCCATAAAACTTATCCAAAAGAAGATAACCAATCCAATTAAAAAATGGGCAAAGGATCTAAATAGACACCTTTCTTTTATTTAAAAAAATATACTTTATTGATTTTTTACAGAGAGGAAGGAAGAGGGATAGAGAGTTAGAAACATCGATGAGAGAGAAACATTGGTTGGCTGCCTCCTGCACACCTCCCACTGGGGATGTGCCCGCAACCCATGTACATGCCCTTGACTGGAATCGAACCTGGGACCTTTCAGTCCGCAGGCCGACGCTCTATCCACTGAGCCAAGCCAGTTACAGCTAAATAGACACCTTTCCAAAGAGGACCAAGAGACATATGAAAACTTGCTCAAAGTCACTAATCATCTGAGAGATGCAAATCAAAACAAGAGGTACCATCTCACAACTGTCAGAATGGCTATCATCAACAAATCAACAAACGACAAATGCTGGCAAGGATGTGGAGAAAAAGGAATCCTCATGTACTGCTGGTGGGAATGCAGACTGGTGCAGCCACTGTGGAAAACAGTATGGAGTGTTCTCCAAAAATTAAAGATGGAATGGCCATTTAACACAGTGATCCCACTTCTAGAAATATATCCCAAGGAATCAGAAATACCAATCAGAAAGGATATATACACCCCTATGTTCATACCACCACAATTTATAATAGCTAAGATATGGAAACAGCCCAAGTGCCCATCAGCAGATGGGTGCATAAAAAAGCTGTGGTTTGCCGAAACCAGTTTGGCACAGTGGACAGAGCGTTGGCCTGCGGACTGAAAGGTCCCAGGTTCAATTCCGGTCAAGGACATGTACTTGGGTTGTGGGCACATCCCCAGTGGGAGATGTGCAGGAGGCAGCTGATGGATGTTTCTCTCTTATCGATGTTTCTAACTCTCTATCTCTCTCCCTTCCTCTCTGTGGAAAATCAATAAAATATATTTAAAAAAAAAGCTGTGGTGCATTTATACCATGGGATACTATGCTACAGAAAAAAAAAAAAAAAAAGGAGGATCTCCTACCCTTTGGGGCAGCATGAATGAATGGACCAGGAGAGTATTATGCTAAGCAAAATAAGCCACTCAGAGAAAGACAAATATCAATATGTCAAATCTAATTAACAAAATAAACTGATGAACAAAATGGATCCAGACATCTAGAAGCACGGAACAGATTGTGGAATCTGAGAGGGAAGGCTGGAAAGGATGGGTGGGTGGGAACTAATCAACCAAAAACTCGTATGCATATATGTATAATCCATGGACACATACAATAGGATGGTGAAGAGTTGGTGCAGGGGGTGAGGGAGAGATAGAAGTGGTCAATGGAGAATAAAAGGGGACATACGTAATAATTTCATCAATAAAGACATAATATTTTAAAGAAAAACTTAGGACTTGTACCCTGAGATTCCCACTGAGCATGATGCCTGTGTCCTCAATCTTCTCTCAGGTGGTTCAAGACTTCAGCTCTGAAATACTCTGCCTCATGAATATGCAAAAGAGAGGGAGCAAACTAGGTTAAATATGGGTAAGTCTTTGCCCTGAGGGTATCACCCACAGCCACACCTTCCACTATAGAAGTGCTCACAGCACAGCCCCTCATCATGGACTGGAGCTGGAGAACCATCCTCCTGGTTACCCTGGCGACAGGTAAGGGGATCCCCAGTCCCCGGGCTGAAGAGGGGACTAGGGAGAGTCAAGAGGGATTTCCACCCACTCCTGTCTCCTCCCCACAGGTGTCCACTCCCAGGTGCAGCTGGTGCACTCTGGGGCTGAGGTGAGGAAGCCTGGGGCCTCTGTGAAGGTCTCCTGCAAGGCTTCTGGGTACACCTTCACCAGCTACTGGATGCACTGGGTGTGACAGGCCCCAGGCCAGGGGCTTGAGTGGATGGGGGATGTTAACCCTAACAATGGAAACACAAATTATGCACAGAAGTTCCAAGGCAGAGTCTCCATGACTAGAGACACATCCACAAGCACAGCCTACATGGAGCTCAGCAGGCTGAGAGCTGAGGACACAGCCGTATATTACTGTGCTAAATATACACAGTGAGGGGAAGTCAGTGTGAGTCCAGACACAAACCTGTCTGCAGGAGAGGCTGTGATCACCAGGCAGCGATCAAGGTCCCTGAACACAAAGACCTACCCAAGAACAGGTGCATATGGAGGTTTGGACTGGTTTCCTCTTCATGTCACATTTCCCTCAGTGAACCTCTGGATTCCTGATTCTGTGTTTACCTCTGAAATCTCTGAGTTAGAAAGCCTGTTGTAAACAAAGACAACTTTGTCCCATGGGCCAGTGGCAGAGAGTGTCATTCAGACACACTTGTGCTAAAAGAACTATTAATCACCAACATTTCTGACCCATGTTACCTAAATCTAACTGGAGGCTCTAATGACTCAGCTGTGCAGCTCACCTCAGTGCTGGTCAGCGTGCTCCACAAGTATATGAATCTAAAGCTGGAGAAGAAGGACCCCTAGTGATGACAGTCATTGTCTTGTCATCACACTCATAGCACAGAGAGTCGGTAACACCAAGCAGAGACAGAGAGATCCATGACAGCGTGGTGCAGATGTACAGGCTGATGACAAACACACACACCCAGGGACAGGGAATGTTTATTGTGCACAGAGTTGAAATCCCTTATAAACTCAGAAAAGGCCCTTGAGGAAGACAGACCTACTTTGATGGAGTCAGGAAAGGAGAATGGTGCAGGGCTTTTATTTTGGCAAAGTGGTGGGAATACAGAGGGATTTTGCTTCCAGGGGGTTTGTTTCAATCTCACAATGACATCTAAAGAGAAAACTATGGTTTCTTATCTGATTTTCCCTGTAGGGGACAGATGGAGAAGAGGCAGCAATGAGCCATCAGTTGTTAGAAGTCAAACAATATAGGAAAGAGTATGGCTATGTATTTTACTTAACTACTATACAAAAGGAGAAAAATTAAGTAAAAGAGTCCTTATGTGGGTACAAAAGGCAAGTCTACAGAAAATGAGAAGAATAATTATAAATAAGGAAATGATAATGAAGATGGTGATGATCATGTTGACAATGATGATGATGGTGGTGGTGGTGGTCATGATGATAAATTTCAAAAAGAATCTTAATCCAATGTTTGGCAGTAACCTGTACTTTCTCACCAATGGTCATTGGCTTTTTCAAAGGCCTATGTCAACTTACATTGGGCCATTGGGGTCTGAATTCCCAATGATCTGAAGACTAGATGCCTGCTTTCTGTATTGAAAAAACGGAATTGTGTGGGGACAATCACCATGTCTATTAAAAATGAGAATGGTTATAAGTAAACAAATTGTGATGATGATGATGATGATGATGATGATGATGATGATGATGATGATTACAAGGAAGATGATGGACTGAGACAGGAACCCAGGACTAATGGATTCATGGCTCCTCATACATACACACCTTCACCATGGCTCCTTCATTGATAGGTGTCCACTCTTCACTGGAGAGACCATGTGAGTAATGACCCCAAATATGTCCGAGTCCTAATTCCCTGGACTGGGAAGGTGTTACTTTCTAGAACAGAGGCATTGTGAGAATGTGCATGTAAAAACAAGAAATCCCTTTCCCACCAGCTTTAAGTGACATGTTCCTTATTTTTCTTCATCACTACCAGCATGATGTTTGACTTTCTACACCTCACAAACTCTTGTTCCTAATTATACAGGTATTTCCTATGATGATAAAAGCTGTATCTATGACTTCCTTCTGGGCCTTCACTGGAGGAAGCTTTAAACCCACATGTCCAGTAACTTTCTGTCCATGAAATTCTGGCTCATTTCTGTCATCTGACTCAAAACAAGCCCAGCTTCTTGCCCTTACTCAGTTCCACAGTCACGTCCAGATTTATGGGTAGTTTCCCAGCAGCACTCCCCTCTGGTACCAGAACCTACTCCAGTCCCTGTGGCTGCTGTAGCCAATCCACATGGACAGTGGAGGCTCAGTTTTTTCTGAGGAGTTCTATGTAAAATCACCCAAAACAGGACCCAACAAAGAAAACACTCATGAATTGAACTATAGTAAAAGTAAAAATAATTTGTCCCTCCAGATATTCCATCAAGGAACTGAAATTACAAGCACACCAAGAGAATATCTTTCCGAATCATGAGTTACACTTTAAGGATGTTGTATGTTATGGGAAGAGCTCAGGACCCTCTGACCACAGTTAGCATCCCCAGAAATGGGTTACAGTGAGGCTGGGAATGAGGGTTTCCTGACAAGGTTGAAGTTCCCTTTTCTGTGAGAAAATGTATGGTAGGAATTCTCCAATTTCCCTCACTTGAACTGCAACATCACTTATTAACACTAGACTGAGAAATCAGATCACTTAACAGGCTTCCATATCATTTCAACATATAAGAATTCTCAATTTTGCACATGCATAATCACTGTTTTTATTTATTATCTTTTCTCCAAGTTATAACATAATTTCTTCTGATGTGATTAGTTTGACATCTTTGCAATATTCCCTGTGCTTCCATAAGGAAAGAGTTTGCACAGTGTGTTAGAACACAATGAAATTGTTCCAACATCAAGAATCAAGGTTCTTCCTTTTTCCTGTGCTTGTGAAGCAGTTACTCATATAAAACTGCAGGAATAAAAAAAAAATGTGACATTAAAAAATGGATGTACATTTCAATATTTTTACACAAAGGTGAACATAATTAGCATAAAATGACAATGATAAACATTTGTAATTGTAGATATATGTACCAGTAATTGTTAGATTTCAGAAGCTAAGTAAATACTAATCCCTATGATTTTTTTTTTTGAAAAATGAATGAGAATTTACTAATGTAACCTACTCATCTGGTCCAACATTTCTTCTGCTCAGGTGAGGTTGTCCTTGACCTAATTCCAAGGTATCTCATGACCCAGGTGGTCCCCTGTCCCTGACTTACATGTTGAGTGAGGTCACGGGAAGAAATGCCCCAAACGGATCCCAGAAAGGCCAGGAAAGCCAGACCTCACTCCCTCAATTTATAGGAAAGGCTGCCCCACATGCAAATGTCTCTTCAAGCTCCAGGGTAAATGCTCTCCTGGGCTGTTCAGGCTCACAGCTTTCTCCTCACACAGGACTGAGGTCTCTGGGAAGGAAGAGCTGTGGTCTAGAAGATGAGACTGCTGGGTCTTCTCCTGTATCTGGTGACAGCCCCCAAGGTGAGGGCCTCAGGGGTCAGACAGGTGTCATGGGATGGCTGTGCCTGCACGTGACTGACAGGGACTGATGCTCCTTGTCCCCAGGTGTCCTGTCCCAGGTGCAGCTGCAGGATTTGGGCTTAAGAATGATGAAACCCTTTCAGACTCTCTACATCACCAGCACTGTGTCCAGGGGCTCAGTCACCAGCAGTTACTACCAGAGCTGACCGGCCAGCACCTAGGGAAAGGGTTAAAGTGGATGGGATACTAGACAGGGTGCATATGGTACAACCCAGATTTCCAGGGCCGTATCTCCATCACTGCTGACACCACTGCGAACCAGTTATCTCTGCAGCTGAGCTCCGTGACCACCTAGGACAGGGCCATGTGTTACTATGTGAGACACAGTGAGAGGATCAGTGAAGCCAGACATAAACTTTCCTGAGGGAGACAGCAGTATTGGGCTACAGGGGCGGGGGGTGTCTCAGGATACCAGGGGCACTCAGGGGCCATGGCACAGAGAACAGCTCCTGGAGAAGAGTCAGAGGCAGGAGGTAGAGGTAAGGCTCCTTGTTGGGCTCAGGGATTTCCTCTCAAGCTCTCAGCTGCATCCAGGGAGGATTCTTCCTTCTCATATTCTCCCTGCAGACAACAATGAAGAATGGACATTGTCTGTTTTGCAAGGGACATGTGGGCTGAGTTGGGGACTCTTCTTCACCAAGTCTCCCTCACAAATTCTAAAAGTGACTTTTTCACTGTCTTTTCAACATTTCCATGATGAATGTGAATTCTGCAGGTAGGTTACTTGGATTGGGCTGTGTGCACAGCTCTACATCCCTCCCTCAGGCTCCCAGCTACCCTCAGTGTCTGACTCTCTGTGTGCCCTCCGCCTCCTGGTTCCAGGGAGATCACAGGGACCTCCCTCTGCTGAAAGGCCTCTGTACACTAAAGCCTGGTGGACCTCACCCATCCTCTCTGGGTCCCCATTGACCCTCAGAAGAGCTGTCACCTCAGTGCACCAAATGCAGGGAGCCCCCACAGCCATCAAGGTAAGGGACCCCTGTTGTCCTACAGGAAGCAGTTCTAACAACAGGATGGGGACAGGTGACCCTGAGGGCTGGGATATACATTATGGAACTCTTCCCTTCACCTTTCCTCCTGGATCCAAGGTTTTCTAGCTTCACTGTGGGTGAGATGTACATTAGGATCATGTTGGAAGCCTTGGAGCCATTCATGGGACCCCCTGCATCCATAACATCCTCTTACTACTTGCCCAGGAAACAGAGTCACATAGACACACACAATAACACACAGAGAGTCATACATAGACACACATAGTTATAGTAACACACACAGTCACACATACACACAAACTCAAGTTTCTGGAAAAGACATGCATTCACACATGAGCAGTGATACCAAACTGTTCATGTCATTACACCTGGTACTTTATGAATCCTATATAAGAAAACATAGCTATATTTCATTCTTTTGGATGTCATTTGAATTAAAATGTGGTCTGTACCAACTATTATTTCAATGCTGGCCTCACACAGTGAAGATCAACGGTTGTATTTCTCAGTCCACTTAGTACGATCTCAAATTAGAAATTTGATCCCAACATTGCTAGATTGTGACAATTAAAAAAATAATTGAAATAATAATGAAAACCTTCCACAAAATAAAAGCAAAGGACCTAATAGACTCAGGGGTGAATTCTATGAGAATTTCAAAGAAGAATTGTTAACTTTTTAATCAACTCTTGTTGGACTCTCCCAAGAATTAAAGAAGTAAATAACACTTCCAAACAAATTTATTGAAGTGACCATTACACTCATATCAAAGCCAAGTGAAAACATACAAAAATGACAAGTCATTATCCCTGATGAACATACATGCAAAACCCCTCCACAATATACGAGGAAACTTAACAGCACCCTGAATGGATTGTTTACCATAATCAACTGGGAAACCGTCCTAGCTGCAAGGATGGTTCAAAGTATGTACACCAATAACTGTGATACACCTCATCCACAGAATGAAGGATAAAGTATCCTATCTAATAATGGACAAACATAGTAATTAACTGTACCGCCGACACGCTTCCCATTGGCTAATCAGGGCAATATGCAAATTAACTGCCAACCTAGATGGTGGCTGCCAGCCAGGCAGTTGAAGCGAACAGGAGGCTTGCTGGCTCCAGTGATGGAGGAAGCCAAGTTTCCCCGCCTGCCGCTGCGGGTCTCTGAGCTGCCGTCTAAGCAACTATGTTGCAATTATAGAAGCTAAACAAGTTCCAGATACCTGCTTTCAGCCAGCTTCAGCATCAGAGCTTAGAGTGGCAGTGATGGCAACAGTGTTTCAATTATAGAAGCTAAACAAAACCAGATACCTGCTTTCAGCCAGCTGTAGCCTCAGAGCTGGAGTCGGGCCTCAGAGCTGGAGCTACCTCTCAGCTCTAGTGACAGCTCCAGAAGGTAAATAATTCCCAGAATAAAAAAATAAAAAAAAATAAATAAAACAGAACAAAAGGAGAGGTTGGGAGTTTCAGTTGCCCGCAAGCCTGAAAACGGCCCTCAGCACCTCACCCAGACTGGCCAGGCACCCCAGTGGGGACCCCCACCCTGAAGGGCATGTGGCCAGCTGCAAACAGCCATCATCCCCTCATCCAGACTGGCCAGGCACCCAAGCGGGACCCCCACCCTGATCCAGGACCCATTCAGGGCAAACCAGCCTGCCCCCACCCATGCACCAGGCCTCTATCCTATATAGTAAAAGGGTAATATGCCTCCCAGCACCAGGATCAGCGGAGCAGCGAGGCCTCATTGTCCCAGTGTCAAGCAGAGCCCCGAGGCCTCCCAGCACTGGGATCTGCGGAGCCTTGAGGTCTCCTGGCCCCTGGAGCAGTATGACAGGAGGCAACGCCCAAAGTCTCTGATCGCCCTGCAGCTCTGTGTGTGACAGGGGACGGGGCCACAACCTCCCTATCCTCCCTGCTTTGTGACAGGGGAAGGTGCCCCAACCGCCTGATCGGCCTTGCTCTCTGTGTGACAGGGGGCGGCGCCCTACCCCCCCCATGGTCCCTGCTCTGTGTGTGATGGGGTGGAGCCACAACCTCCCCATCAGCCCTGCCCTGATTGTGACAGTAGGGAGTGCCCCAAGCCCCTGATCGGCCCTGCTCTGTCCCTTACAGGGGACAGCGCCCCAACCCATTGATCGGCCGGCTCTGTATGTGACAGGGGTGGCACCCCAACCCCCTGATCTGCCCTGCTCTGTGCATGACAGGGGGTGGCGCCGCAACCTCCCCATCGACCCTGCCTTGAGTGTGACAGGGGGCGGCGCCCCAATCCCCCAATTGGCCCTACCTTGAGCGTGACTGGGGGTGGCATCACAGCCTCCTGATCTGCCCTGCTCTGTGCATGACAGGAGGAGGCGCCCCAACTCCCCAATCAGCCCTTCTCTGAGCTAGACCAGGGGCTGCGGGGCAGGCACCTAGATATTGGGCCTGCCCTCTGCCACCTGGAAGCCGGCCTAAGCCAGCAGGTCGTTATCTCCTGAGGGGTCCCAGACTGTGAGAGAGCACAAGTGGGGCTGAGGGACAATGCCCCCCCTGCCAGTGCAAAAATTTTTGTGCATCAGGCCTCTAGTACATCATATAAAGAGATACAGAATAAAGCCTTTAAAATTGAAAATCACTTCAGAATTAAAATTCTTAGCAGATTATATGTAGAAGTGATGGACCTCCATACACTAATGGCCACATTTGAGAAGCCAAGAAGTGATATCAGGCTACACAGAGAAAATTTCAAAACTTTTCTTCTAACATCAGGCACAGGACAAGGGCTCCCCTATGAATACTTCATTCTTCAAAACTTGAAGTCTTTGTCAAAATAATTAGACAAGAAAAATAAATTTAAAATATTTAAATCAGAAAGAAACAAGTCAAAATGTTTTTTCCTTATCTGTATGCAGATGACATGATCTTCTACATAAAAAAAAAAAAAAAACACAAACAAAAAAAAAAAAACCTAAAAAACTGTATGAGAAGCTAGTAACTAGAATTCAGGAAAGATGTAAGATACAAAACCAACACAAAAATGTCTTGTGCCCCTGCACCCTCTCAACAGAGTGTATTCAAGACTCTAGGAAATATGTAGGGCTTTTTCTGAAGAAACTGAGGGAAGAAACCTTGAATAGGCTAAACAACAAGGAGATGACAACCTAATGAAACAAGAACCCTGGACATGACAGTCCTCAGTATTGGTTAATCCCTCATCATGTCCCCTGGTAGCTTTTCCCCCAATGTGGTACTGAGTCATGAGCAGTTTATAGTTGATCCCCCATCATGTGGGGACATGGTGACAGTGATCACATGGGTCTCATGCAGACATCAATGTTAGGGTTTGGCTGGTGACTCGGGGTTTGCAAGGATTCACAACTAAATGAGAGATATAGAGATGAAGGGTGTTTTACTTTCCATAAAGGGAAAGGGCCAGTCTATCAGTAGTCAATACAGGGCAGGAACAAAATACAGCTCTACTTTAAATAGTAATATCTTCTGTTGCTAGGTGACAGGGAAAGGGGAAGGATTTAGGGATGAAATTGAGCAGTTACGGGGTAGGGGGGTTGTATTGAAAAGTGACAGTTTATTTGCTTTCAGGAAACAATCTGGCAGATGTCCTAGGAAGGTGCCTTATCAGTATTTCCCTCAAGCCTGTGACATGCTTAGAGCAAAAGTTATGAGGATTCACAAAGAGGCTTTTTGAATTGGAGGGTTGTGCAGCCTCTGGATTCGCCTCCAGTAATGACTACATGAAGTGGGTCCGTCAGCCTCCAGGGAAGGGGCTAGAATGGATTTGTGCTATTACTGCTAATGATGAGAGCACATACTAAGCAGATTCTGTGAAGGGCCGACACTCCATCTCCAGAGACAACGCCAAGAACACGCTGCATGTGCAAATGAACAGCCTGAGAGCCTAGGACAAGGCCATGTGTTGCTGTGCAACAGACACAGTAAGGGGATGTCAGTGTGAGCTCAGACACAAACCTCCCTGAGGGAGACATGAGGGCTGGGCTGCAGTGGGTGCTCAGGCCACCAGGAGACGATCAAGAACCACCCATTCTTAGTTGAAGCTCCAGGAGCAGTTGCAGGTGGAAATTATGGCTGATTTCTCTGGGGGCCCTTGTCTTCCTATGCATATAACAGTTTATCCAAGAGTCTCTCTAGACCCATGGTGCAGTGACTACCACTGATGGCTTTGTATTTTGAAAGATTTACACTATTAATAGAAACATTCCCACATGCAAACATGCTGTCTATCACTTGTTCACTTATCGGGGAGGCGGGGATGCAGAGGGATGGGTGAGCCTGGGGAAACTGTCAGCACACAAGGTCTTTCCATGAAATGTAGAACTTGGTTACCCTCCTTACATTTCAGGGAGGCCCAACGAATCCACCGGAGAGTTCTTGAGCCCAATGTTTCTGACAGATTACATCTGTGTCTCCTAGCGATGGCCCTGCCTTAGTGTCACATCAGAGCTCAGCCATGGTCTGGGAGTCCTGCAAAGCTGTGTATTCAGCACAAACCAAGGTAGATTTTAGAAAGCAGCGATTGGGACCTGTTCCTCGTGCTCGTTGGCGATGGGGGTAAGAGTACATTTCCAGGACAAGAACACTTTATGAATTCCATCTAAGATAACATGGTTTTCTTTCATTCTCTTGGATGGAATATCAAATAAATATGTGGTCTGAAATCAACTATTATTTCAACTGACCACACCCTGTGTAGATCAACGGTTGTATTTCTCAGTCCACTTAGTAGGTGCCCAAATTAGGAACTGAATCCCAACTTGGATAGATTGCTATGAGTTTTAAAAAGTAATTGAAGTAGTAGTCAAAACCTTCCAACAGATAAAAGCCAATGACCAAATGGAATCCAGGGTGAAATCCACCAAAATCTTGATGGGACTCATAAGTTTTTAATCAATCCTTCCTGAGCACTTCCAAGAATTAAAAGAAGAGGCAACACTTCCAAACAGATTTATTGATGTGACCATTACACTAATACCAAATTCAAGTAAGGACACACAAAAATGACAGGTCAATATCCCTGATGAAAATACATACAAAATCCCTCAACAATATATGAGGAACGTTAACAGCATATTGAACAGATATGAACATTAACCATAATCCAGTTGGATATTATCCAAGAATGCAAGGATAGTTCAATATTTTGGAAACCATTAAATGGGCTACCCTCATCCACAGATTGAAGGATGAAGTACACCATCCTATAAATCGATATAGAAAAAAGCATTTAAAAATTAAAATTCCCTTCATGATTAAAATTCTTAACAAATTAGCTGTAGAAGCGATAGACCTCAATGTAATGAAGGCCACATTTGAGAAGCCACCAAGTGACATCATGCTACACAGAGAAAATTTCAAAACTATTCTTCTTCCATCAGTCTCAAGACAAGGGCGCCCCTGTGACTACTTCTATTGAACAAAATTAGAAGTTCTTGTCAGAATACTTAGACACGAAAAAAACAAACAAACAAAAAAAACAACACAAAATGTATGAATCAGACAGAAATGTGTTAAAATGTCTTTCTTGTTCTCTATAAATTTGACATGATCTTGTATACAGAAAACCATAAAAATTGCACCAGAAAACTGAAGAACTATAAAGGGAACTCAGGGAAGATATAAGGTACAACAACACACAAATGGTTGTGCCCACTCTCATCAAAGTGTCTTCAAGACTCTAGAAAATATGTAGGACTGTTTCAGAGGAAAGTGAGGGGGGGTGACATGATATGGCTAAACAAGGAGATCAAAACCTAATGAAACAAGAATCCTGCACATATGTGTCCTAGGTCTTGGTTAATCCCCCATAATGTTCCCAGGTAGCTTTCTCCTCAATGTGGTACTGGGTCAGGTGCAGGTTCCAGTTGACTCCATCATGTGGGAACATGGGACAGTGTTCCCAAGGGTCACATGCAGACATCAGGTTTCCAATCACAAAATTTTCTTAACTAAAACCTAAATACTCCCTAATCTTTACCTGCATCTTCACTGCAGCATCCTAGATTTGACTGAGTTTCATCTACATCACCAATATTACAAAAAAAAACTCACAAGTGAGTCTACAGAATAAACACCACAAAGGAGGCCATGCAGCTATTACATGTCCAGCAGCAAATTCCCTGGCAGAAATATGACGTGGAGCTCTGTCTGTATCTATAGCTCATGATTCTTGTTCCCAATGATGCAAACACACACTTCACCTCCTCCAACAGTTGGCCCACTGGCTCTAGGTTCACACTCGGGTCTTAGTTTGTCCTCTGATCAATTCATAGGGGAAACAGTGTCAGATGGAACTTTCCATCTCCTGAACATGAACCTACTGCACTTTTAATTGTTATACTGGTTGTGAGGGTTGGTTCAACTAGGTGTGTTCACTACTGGTGACTGTCAAAGGCACCTCATTTATATCTTCACTTCTATTTTCTTATGTGACCATGTCTGACTTTTCCCACAGGATCTACCACTATCACTCTAATATGATCAGTGTCCCTCCACAGTTGCTAATTTCCACAGTGTCACAGCTCATTTCCCCAGTAGACTCACTCCTTCCTTCCTAGGAATGAGCACACCTGAGTGAGCTACACAAACCCACATATACAAGGCACACCTGGTGTATTTCCTTCTCCGTTATCAACAGTGTGTACCAGTCTCCATTCAGGCAAACATTCCCCCATTGGCCAGGTCAGACCCGGGTACATCTGTAAACACCAAGGGACCGGGACTCTGATGAGAACAGCCTCACCTGCTCTGGATGTCAGGTGTGCTCCCCTCTGTGGCCCTGGTCCAGGCCAGTCCCCATGTCCAGGTGCTCACCAAAGGCCCAGCTGTTCTCCTTGAGCTGCTCCTGGGGGCTCTTCAAGGACCTGCATCCAGGGGTTAGAGTTTATGACTTAATTCATCCAACAGGATTATTCACCATCCAGGTGGTAAGATTTTGCATTCTAGGCTTTGTTCATGGAAAAATGGAGGAAATAACCTCTGGGTGAAATCAGGAAGTTTTCTGTATTCATACTATCTTACCCTCTTTGTCTCCCCAATATGGGGTTCTTTTAGTTCCCTTTGCAAGTTCTTAAAGGGCCCTATGTGCTGGCACTTTGAGACCTCGACCAAAGGCTTGGCTTGGTGCCAGCACTGATAACTTCATCTGGAGAAGGTTTAATGGACTCTCTGAAATGGGATTAGTCTTATTTTCCTTATTATTTAAGCCAGCAAGCATTTACAGAAGCAAGCATTTACAGAAGCAAGGTTAAAATTTCAAACAGCAGTTTTTTTTTTCTAAATATATTTTATTGATTTTTTACAGAGAGGAAGGGAGAGAGATAGAGAGTCAGAAACATCGATGAGAGAGAAACATCGATCAGCTGCCTCCTGCACAACTCCCACTGGAGATGTGCCCGCAACCCAGGTACATGCCCTTGACCGGAATCGAACCTGGACCCTTTCAGTCCACAGGCCAATGCTCTATACACTGAGCCAAACCGGTTTTGGCCAAACAGCAGTTTTTATATAAGATGGATGCTTCAGTGGTGGCGATAATGACAATAGATTTGGAAAGAATCTTCGTCCAATGTCTTGGTGGGAATTTGTACTTTCCCACCAATCTATCATCAGCTTTTTCAAAGGCCTCTGTCAACTTACAGTTGTACCATCAGGGTCTCAATCCCCAATGATATCTGAAGAGTAGGTGCCTGCTTTCTTTTCTGATAAAAAGGAATTGTGTGTGCACAACCACCATGTCTACAGAAAATGAGAAAAATGATTATAAGGAAGCAAACTGTGATGATGATGATGACAATGATGAAGATGATGCACTGAGAAAGTACCAGGACTGACCAGAAGACCCAGAGCAACAGATGAGTGGATTACTTTGACACACATTTCTGTGAAAGAAAAGGTTAAGGGGCTGCTTGGCAGGAGGCACCTAAACAGCTCCAATTGCCTGCCTCTTTAAGCTTTTACTGTAACAACAGCCTGAAATAAAATTAACCTCTAGATATAATCAGCAGGGTAAGTATCCTTGAGAATGTACATGCATCTACAAGGTCGGGTCTTAAAGACTAAACATAGAGATCCCAGTAAAATACCAGGGGGCTCAGACTTATTTGGAAAAGTCAAGGCAGGGGCCTCAGCCTTGGCAAAGTCCTCCTAGAGGCCCCCCGCCTTTTGGAAAATCCTCCTTACAGACATTCCAACCAAGTCCCGTGCTTCCCCACCAAACAGGGGACCTGGCCTAATGGAATGATGGCTCCTCATACAGAAACACCTTCACCATGGAACCTCCAGAAGAGAGACACTATGAGAATGCGCATGTAAGAAAGAGGGATCCCCTTCCCACCAGTCTGCAGTGACACATTCCTTATTTCTCTTGATCCCTGCCTGCATGGTCATTAACATTTCTACTTCTCACAAACTCCTGTTCATAATTATTCAGGTGTTTCCTACAATGTTACAAGCTGTCTCTATCATGGATTGCACTTCCTTCAGGGCCTTCCCTGGAGGAGGCTTTAAACCCACATGCCCAGTAACTCTGTCCATGAACATCAATCATGTCTGTCATGTGACTAGAAACAAGTCCAGTTTCCTCCCCTCACCCAGTTCCATAGTCACAGCCAGATTTTTGGATAGTTTCCCACCAGTGTTCCCATCTAGTACCTGAAACTTCTCCAGTACCAATAGCCAATCCACATGGACCATGGAAACTCAGAATTTTCTGAGGAATACTTAGTAAAATCACCCAAAACAGGACTCATCAAAGAAAGTACTGATGAATTGAAATTTAATAAAATTAAAAACAAAACAAAACAAAACATTTGTTCTACAAAATATTCCATCAAAGGAATCAAATGATAAGCTTAGCGAGACAATATCTTTCAAAATCATGTGCCTGGTGGAGAATGCATGTATTACACACTAAGGATGTTGTATGTTATGGGGGAGAGCCCAACACCCTCTCACCACAGTGAGCATCCCTAGAGAAAAGGCAGAGGGAGGTTGGGAGGGAGGATTTCCTGTCAGAATTGAAGTTCCATTTCCTGTAAGAAAATGTATGCTAGGAATTCTTCAATGTCCATCGCTCTGAATCCCAACATCACTGATAACGCTAGACTGAGAAAACAGGTCAAACTCCTTCTACCAGCATTTCAACATATGAATGATTCAGGGCTATACACACACATGATCACTATCTTCATGTCTTGTGTTTTCTCCATTTAAAACCATGATTATTTCTGATGTAACTAGTTTGGGGTCTCTGAAAACAGAAGAGTGTGCACAGGAAGCTATAGACACAATTATAAAATTTGCAGCCTCAAGAGTCAGGGCTGTCCCACCTGCCTGGGACTGGGAAGTAGTTTATCAGATCAAAGTAACATGATAAATTAAGACATAAAATATTAAAAATGTCTGTTCTTTTATATTTTGCACCAGGATAGAAAGTGTTTGTATAACATGAGACTTAAAAAATTTACAAATTGTGGCTACACTAGGGTTCTGAGATTCAGAAATGGTCTGAACAAACAAATGTTAATCCATTTTGCATCTGTTTGAAAGATGCCTGAGAAGGTAAAAGTGTAACCTGCTCATCTAGTCCATGTTTCCTCTTATGCTCAGAAAGGTGAGGCCGTGTTTTGACCTGAATCAAATGACTCTCAAGACTCATGTGGTCCCCTGTCCCTGACTTACATGTTGAGTGAGATCAAGGGAAGAAAGACCTCCACACAGGCCCCAGAAATACCAGAGTGCCCTGAGCCTCAATCCCTACACTTACTTGAATAGGGCTGCCCCACATGCAAATTTATCTTCAAGCTCCAGGGTACATCCTCTCCTGGGCTGTGCAGGCTGATAGCTCTCTCCTCACACAGGACTGAGGTCCCTGGGAAGGCAGAGCTGTGGTCTAGAAGAAGATGAGGCTGCTGGGTCTTCTCCTGTGCCTGGTGACAGTCCCCCAAGGTGAGGGTCTCAGGGATCAGGCAGGGGTCATGAGATGGCTGTGACTTCAGGTGACTGACAGGACTGATGTTCCTTGTTCCCAGGTATCCTGTCCCAGGTTCAGCTGCAGGAGTTGGACCCAGGACTGGTGAAGCCCTCAGAGACCCTCTCCCTCACCTGCGCTGTCTCTGGATTCTCCTTAACAAGCTATGGTGTACACTGGACTCTCCAGACTCCAGGAAAGGGGCTGGAGTGTGTCGGGACAGTATGGACTGATGGAAGTACCGGCTATAACCCAACACTGAAATTCCGCCTCAGCATGAGCAGAGACACATCCAAGAGCCAAGTTTGCTTAACATTGAACAGCATGAGAGCTGAGGACATGGCCATATATTATTGTGCTAGAGGCACAGTGAGGGGAAGTCAGTGTGAGCTCAGACAAGAACCTCCCTGAGGGAGACAGGAGAGCTAGGCTGCAGGGGGCACTCAGGACACTGTGGGGCACTCATGACCCACAGATTCTGTGTTGTGGCCCCAGGAGCAGTAGCAGGTTGTGTTTATGGCTGTTTCCTCTGAGAGTCCTGAGCTTCCTCTCCATTTAACAGTTTTTCCCAGATTCTCTCTAGACCTATGGTCCTGTGACTACCACTGATGGCTTTGTATTATAACAGTTTTATTAAATTAATAGGGACTTGCTCACATGCACCGCAGGAGGCATTTTTCATTTGGAGAAAGAAAAATGCAGACGGGTTGGTGAGCCTGGGGAAACCATCAGCACACAAATACTCTGTGAAAATGAAATCTGGAACTTGTGTGAACCTCCCTGCATTCCAAGAAGGCCAGCAAGTCTGTTGCAGATGTCTTCAGCCAGAACTTTCCTTCAGATGATGCCTGAGTATCCCAGCAATGGCCCCGCTTTACTGTCACCGCTGAGCCCAGCCATGGTCTGGGAGTCGTTCACAGCTGTGTCTTCAGCTAAATCCATGGTGGATTTCAAGGAGCATCAGCTGTGACCTGGTCCTTGTGCTCCTGGTGTTGGAGGGAAGGACGGTGCATTCTCAGGACAACACACTTTATGAATCTGTACAAGATAACATGGTTCAATTTCATTCTCTTGCGTGGCACATGAAATAAATATGTGGTCTGCAAACAACTGTAATTTCCACACTGACCCAAATGCACTGCCCCTTAGCTCTGTGAGATGTCCTGCTGGCTGAGTGTAGCCTGTCACAGGAGGAATTGTTAAATGTGGTGAGAAGACTTGTTCCTTGTTTCCATTGGTTTCTCTCCATGCACAGAAATCTTCAGTGGAATAACTTTGTACAATTCTTCAAAAAATTCCTTCCTTCTTCAAAGCAGACATGTGTTTGACTGCTGACCCTCAGGCAGGAGCTGGTCCTGCCCACCACAGATCCAGCAGAGAGCATCTGGGACTGCAGTTTATAGAGGCAGTTCTTTCCCTGGGTGGGGACTTTGAGGTGCTCCCCTGTCAGTTCATGTTGCTCAGATCTACGTGTGAGAGACAGAATTAGGATGACGGTTAGGCTGTCACTGCTCAGCTCACCCTATGTGCAAGTGCTGCCTATTCACGGTGAAATTCAACAGTTGTGTTTATCAGTCCTCTTATTTGTTGCTTCAACTAGAAATTTCCCCCTGACTTTGCAGATGGGTATAAATAAATAAAAATAATTGAAGTAATAACCAAAGCCTCTCGGCAAAGGAAAGCGCATGTCACATGTATTCAAGGTTAAATTTTATCCAAATTTCAAAGAAAAAACAGTATCTTCTCAATCAGTTCTTCTCAAACACTTCCAAGAATTGCAAAAGAAGATAAACCTCCAAACTCATTTATTGAGGTTTGAGGAATTGCTGATGAGCATTAGCCCTAGTAACTGGGTCACTGGACCCAACAGCTTCCAAACCAAAATAAGTACACAAACAAAAATTACAGGTCATATCCCTGATGAACATAAATACTAAAATCCTCAACAACCCTATATAATAATGTCCTAATACGTAAATTTACCGAACAGTGGAACAACTGGTTACCATGACACACACTGACCACCAGGGGGCAGACACTCAATGCAGATGCTGACTCCTTGTAGTCAGTGCACTCTCAGCCAAAAGCCAAGCTCAAGGCTTGTGGTGGCTGTGGGAGCCTAAGCTGGCGGCAGGCCTAAGCCAGCAGTTGGACATTCCCCAAGGGGTCCCAGACTGCAAGAGGATTTAGGCAGGGCTGAGGTCCCCAGCCCCCAGTGCAGGAATGTCATACACTGGGCCTCTAGTATAAGACAAAACTTAACAACATTTGAAAGTATCATTTACCATCATTAAGTGGGATGGTGTCCTAGAATTCGAGGATGGTTCAACCTTTATAAATCAGTAAACTGGATACACCCATCTACAGAATAAAGGAGAAAACTATATTGTCATATAAAAAAGATATAAAAAAAGGCCATTGAAATATCAAAACCACTTTATGATAAAAATTTTCAATAAATCTGGTATATAAGTGGTATTCCTCAAAATAATACATGCTGCATTTCAATGGAAGATGGGTAACATTATGCTACATAGAAACAATTTCAACACAATTCTTCTAACATCAGGACCAAGACCAAGGCACCCCAGTGACTACTTCTATTGAAGAAAACCAGAAGCCCTTGTCAGAGTAATTTGGCAAGAAAAAGAAATAAAGAGTCTGTAAATCAGAAAGGACCCGAGAAATTGTAGCTCTTTATGGATATGACATGATCTTAGATATAGAAAACCCTGAAGACTTCACGAGAAAATTTATAGAACTAGAAAGGTAACTCCTGAAAGATGTAAGGTACAGAACCAAGACACAATGGCTTATGCCCCTGCACACTCTCAACAAAGTGTCTCCATTGCTTTAGGAAATACGTGGGGCTGTTTCAGAGGAAAGTGAGGAAAGGAAACTTGAAAACTTGAATGGGCTTAACAACAAGGAGATGAAAATTTAATGAAACAAGAACCTTGGATTTGGGAGTCCTCAGTCTTGGTCCATCCCCCATTATGTTCACAGGGAGATTCCCCCACAATGTGGCCCTGACTCAGCTGCAGGTTCCAGTTGACGCCCCCGCCCCCATCATGTGTGGATATGGTGACAGTGGTCCCACAGGTCACATGCAGATGTCAGGTTTCCAATAACAAGATTTTCTTAACCTAAACTTAGTTATTCTTACATTTTATCCACATTGTCATAAAAAAAATCTTAGTTTTGATTGAGTTTCATCTATATCCCCAATGTTTGAAACTGGCTTTACTGTTTCTCTGTATGGTTCATGCTTCTGTTTCCCAATGATCCACACAGATGCTCCAATCTCCCCCAACACTTGGTACACTGGCTCTAGATTCAAGGCCTGTTCTTAGTTTATCCTCTGATCACTTTATAAGGAAATAAGGAATCGGGTGTAACTTCTGTTTGTTGAACATGACACTCCTACACTTTAATCTCCTTTTCAATGTGATGGTTGATCACCTCACTATGTAAATACCGTTAAACTCCCAAGGTATCATGTTTAAATCTCTACCCTTTCTCCTATTTTTCTATTACATTAATTTTAATGCTGGATTACTACACCATCTTATTCAGCCAGGCAGTACTGACCCCTCACAGGGAATGCCCACAGGTCAGGAGATGATTCCAGGAAGCAGTTGGGCCCAACTGGGAGGAGCAGAGATCCAGGTACCAGAGCTAATGCTCATCAGCCATGAGTGCCTAGGACACACCACACTCTGCAACAACATTCTTTTTTTTTTTAATATATTTCATTGATCCTCCACAGAGAGGAAGGGAGAGGGACAGAGAGCCAGAAACATCGACGAGAGAGATACATTGATCAGCTGCCTCCTGCACACTCTCCACCAGGGTCGTGCCAGCAACCAAGGCACATGCCCCCGAACTCAGAACCCTTGAGTCCACAGTCCGACGCTCTATCCACTGAGCCAAACCAGTCAGGGCTGCAACAACATTCTTTATGTCAGTGTCCAACCCCAGAGCTCCCTATATAGGTGGAGAACATGACAATAGGCCCCCCCACTGCTTGTGAATTAGAACCCAGCCCCCAGATCCCCAGGTGTTCCCATTCCCTGATAAGGAGTGAACACAGACCACTAATCCTGGGGTTTGGATCTGCCAAGTTTTCTTTGCTGCTATTTTAAAAGGCAATTTATGGAGAATGAGAGACACTGAGTACGTTAATGAATATGCGAGAAACACTGGACATGTGTTTCTCTCTCATGTGCCCTTTGCCTGACCTGCATGTCTGAGCCACAGACCTCCCTTCTCTTCTTGTTGTTCAGTGGCTCAGGGACATGCTCCCTGTGTCATCTGTCCTCAAAGTGCTCACATTCTCACTGAGGACAATGATGGTGTGAACACCATTCTCTTTTTCTAGATGAGCTCTTTTCTGTCTCAGTGACCATTTTCTCAGTAGGTTCCTTTCTCTCAGACACACTGAGCACCCAGTGCACCTCTCCATCCCTGGGAGATGGATGTGGTTTCCACAAAGAGAAACATCAGTGAAGTCACACCCTGTGTCTGAGCTGACTGGCCCTGCTCTAGACAAGCCCTCATCTTCCCAGGGCCCCCATCCCTCAGACAGGCTCAGATCTGCCACCAGGAAATCCCCAAACAGCTGCCCAGGCAGTCTTATCTCCCTGGGGCAGTGCACCCTCTGGCTCAACTAGCACTCAGGATGAGGGTGATGGCCAGCGCTTGCCCCTCATTCTCTCCACCTCTCAGTCTCTTGGACCAGAACCAGCCCAACGGAGGACCTGACTCATCTCTTAGAATTCCACGTGGAGCAGAGAGGGAGAGGAGCTCAGAGATGAAACCCTCCACCGCCTGCTGGGCAGCACTCTGTGTGGGTCCCCAAGAGCCTTCTGGGCTCTGCTCTGACATGTGTCTCAGCCTCCACATTGGGAATCTACATGGATCATGAGAACAAAATGGTCAGAGTCCTGGTTCACACCCACCCCCCAGCTGTCCCTCCAGTATCCAAGGACAACTGCCCCAAGACAACCCTCTGCCTTTCACTGTCCACATCCTTTCTAGATCTGTCCCAGACCCTGTGCTCCATGGCCAGAGACCTGCTGACACTCCCCTGCTCCTCCCACAGGGTCAAGGACAGAGCAGAACCTGTAAAACCCACCTGCCCTCCTTCATCCACCAGCACCCCTCTCACAGATTCATGCACCTGTGATCACCCCAGGACATGTCACAGACAGGAGACCTGAAGCTGAGCCAGAATATGGTGACAGTGGTCCCAAGGGTAACATGAAGACACTGAGATTTCCAAAAACAACATTTTCCTAACCCAAATATAGTTATTCTAAATCATTACCCACATCATCCCCTAAACACACTGGGTCATTATGGAGATTCTTCTATATCCCAATGCATGAAACTGCATCTACAACAGAGTCTAGAGAATAAACACCACAAAGGAGGCAGTGCAGCTGCTACATGTCCAGAACCAAACTCCCCTGAAGGAATAGGACCTGGGAGCTCTGTCTGTGTCTCTATAGTTCATGCTTCTAGTTCCCAGGGACCCGCACAGGTGCTCCTCTCACCCCAGCACTTATTTCACTGGCTCTGGTCTCACACTCTGGTCTTAGTTTATCCTCTGATCACTTTGTAGGGGAAATGATATCATGTGGAGCTTCCTGTCTCCTGAAAATGAACCTACTGCACTTTTATTTATTTCTCTGGTTGTGAGGTGTGGTTCACCTGGTGTTTTCATTACCAGTCACTTCCAAAGGCATCTCATTTATATTTTGACCTCTATTTTATTTTTTAAATTGTTCAACTTTTTATTTTGATGCACAGTATGAGAAATGGACTTCCAAAACAACTAAATTTTATGGAGAATGAACAGGAAATAAATTTGACCATTTATACT
This sequence comes from Myotis pilosus, assembly GCA_036010255.1. Lineage (NCBI taxonomy): Eukaryota > Metazoa > Chordata > Mammalia > Chiroptera > Vespertilionidae > Myotis > Myotis pilosus. Next base: position 1,019,712 of record JASKON010000045.1, read on the forward strand.
AATCAAAGGGTAATATGCTAATTAGACTGGATGTCTTTCAGACATCCATCAGGACAAAGCCACAGTGGTGGGGGCCAGGGCATAGGCGATTAAGGGTGATCAGGCTGGCAGGGGAGAACAGTTAGGAGCAATCAGGCAGGCAGGCAGAGTGGTTAGGGGTGATCAGGTAGGCAGACAATTGAGTGGTTAGGAACCACTGGTCCAGGATTATGAGAGGGATGTCTGACTACCAGTTTAGGCTGATCCAGCAGTCAGACATCCTCCGAGGAGTGCCAGATTGGAGAGGGTGCAGGCTGGGCTGAGGGACCCACTCTCCCCCACCTTCCAAGCACAAATTTCATGCACCAGGCCTCTAGTGTTAAAATAAAAAGGTCAGCTAAATGTCTAGACTTAAGGATGTAAGAATCACAGATAAACTTTGATGCCACAGTCTTCTTCAGGAAGTCAAAGTCTTTCAAACAATGTTGCTATGAACTGGTCCAGAGCATAACAGTATGCAGGAATGCCTAACAAGGGGGGTGATCAGGACACCTTTCCTTGGTGCTGCTTTGATGATGTCAATCACATGCAGCGTCCCCTCTGCTGCTTCAGCTGCACGCAGATTAACCTCCCACTTCACTTGGACACTGTCTGTGATGCTCAGCATTGCCATAACCAATAGCACCGTCCTTCATATCCAGTCCAGCAGTTGTATTGCCTTCACGATGGACAGCTCAGAGCTGTGCCACCAGATCTGCACTGTCACAACCTGCGTTGTCAGTCCTCACAGTAGGAGACATCCTCAGTGCTTGAGCCTAAGAATCCATTGCAACAGCTTCTTTAGCTGATATTTTATTGGCAGCTGTGACACAGCATGAGCCAGCAGCAGCTCAGAACAGCCTCCTCCATAAACTGTTCTAGAAGCCTTCACAGTGTGTGCAAGATCACAAAGGGCATCATGCAAAGATCTTTCTGCTTCATCTAACATGTGCTGAGTGGCACCACGAAGAACATTAATGCAAACCTCACCAAGGGCTACACCAGAAACAAGAATGAGCATGTCTTCTCCAATTATGACTTCCTCAATGAGCTTGCAACTTCCAAGTTTCACTAGTTCTGGGTGGTCAAAGGTAGAGGCAATTTCACCACCTGTGACAAGAGCCAGGTGTTCATGTTCAATAGCCATACCCCAGCATCACCAAAAACCAGCTCAGGATAATTAGAAATTTATTGCCTGTTAATAAAGTGATTTATCCCATGCTTAAGAGTATGTTCAACTTTCTCCTTCATTCTTTTTTTCTTTTTCTGCTTGTTTTATTTTAGCAACATTTGCTGTAGAATCAACCCTTACACGGGAAACAAATGCCTTTATTTTATCTGTATGCATATCCGTATTTGCAATAAGAATTTTAGCATTTTTATTTATTTTTTTAAATATATTTTATTGATTTTTCACAGAGAGGAAGGGAGAGACAGAGAACCAGAAACATTGATGAGAGAGAAACATCGATCAGCTGCCTCCTGCACATCTCCCACTGGGGAAGTGCCTGCAACCCAGGCACATGCCTTTGACCGGAATCGAACCCGGGACCCTTCAGTCCGCACGCCGACGCTCTATCCACTGAGCCAAACCAGCTTCGGCGAATTTTAGCATTTTTTAATTGCTTTTGGTTGATTAAGTCCAATGTTTCATCCAACAGAAAACCTTTATCTAAATAGGAATCCACCAGACTTCATCCTAGCTTGTTGATGACATGAATTGCCTCCAGATTACCAGAGCCCTTCAATCAGAGAACAGCTTCTAGACCTAACTTTGTAGAGTGATCTTTGTGATGAGGAAGACGTTTTAAGGATAATGTTGTTCCTGCAATGTCCACTAAGTCTTGGCAGGATTCATCTTTATCAGAACCATGATCAACTGCCAAATTGAACAGAGCCTGTCTTGCTGCCTTTGTGCCTTCTCTCCAATCCACAATGATGATCTGAAGATGAGTCTTTTTTGAAATTAAATATTCTGCTTCCCTTAGTCATTCTGTTGATAAAATAATAACAGAGGTAGTGCCATCTCCAACTTCATCATCCTGAACCCTTGACATATCAACTAACACTTTAGCTCCTGGATTACCAGCTCAGATGCTTTTAGAATAGCTGCACCATCATTGGTTGCCATAAGAGAGGCATCTCATTCACTGCTTTCCAGAATTGTGCCCATGCCTTTGGGTCCCAAATTCCTCTTTACCAAGTTCCTCATAGTGATGGACCAATAAAGGAAAATGGATGAGCTGTCTCTGTTCTCTCTTCATCAGCGCCAGCCTGGAATATGTTGACAGGTGCCAGGGAAAAGGACGCCATGGTTCCAAAGAGGTGGCCACTCATGCTTCTTCCTCTCAGATCAAGGCCTGGATCCCAGGGGAGAGAAGACGGATGTGACACCACAGGCTCTGTGCAGGAAGCAGGACCTCGGCAGCTCAGAGCAGAAAGGCTGACCTCTATTTTCTTATGTGACCACGTCTTATTTTTCCCACAGGATCTACCACTCTCACTTTAATGTGATCAGTGTCCCTCCACAGTTGCTAATTACCACAGTGTCACAGCTCATTTCTCCAGTAGACTCACTCCTTCCTTCCTGGGAAAGAGCTCACCTGAGTAAGCCATGCAAAACCACATACACATAGGCATACCTGGTGTATTTTCTTCTCTTTACTCAATAGTGTGTGCTAGTCTCTATCCAGGAACACCCAGGTCAGACCCGTGTAAAACTATAAAAACCAAGGGACTGGGGATCCTGATGAGAATGGCCTCATCTGCTCTGGATGTCAGGTGTGCTCCCCTCCCCAACCTTAGGACAGGTCAGCCCCCATGACCCAGTGCTCAATAAAGAGCCAGCGTGTTCTCCTTGATTTTCTCCTGGGGCTCTTCAAGGACCTGCATCTAAGGGTTAGAGTTTATGACTTAATTCATCTAACAAGATTATTCACCACCCAGGTGGTAAGACTTTTCACTCAAGGCTTTGTTCATGAAAAAATGGAGAAAATGACCTTTCAGAGGCTAAAAGCAATGGATGAAACTCACCCCCTGCAGAGCTGGGTCCACTTCCTAGTATCCCAGAGTGAGGAGGGCTGTGCTGTCCTATCCCCTGTGACTGACTCATATGATCTCGAGCACAATTCTAGAATTCACAGAAACAGGGTATTAGAGGCTGTATTTAAGGTGCCCAGTTCCTGGGCAGGGAACAGTCCTCTGTCAATGGTGAGCCTGTCCCCTGGGCTCACCGCTCCCTGCAGCTCTACTGCCAAGAGTCACTGAGAGTCCCCCACAAATATCAGAAAACATGTTCCTGAGCTAAACAGACACTGCTGTGCCACATGGTGGACACTTCAGAATGCTGAGTGTGCACACCAGGCCAGGTGACAGGACCTCCCATGTGCAAGCTGAGACCTGGCACTACAGTCCTGGGCTATGGAGGGTTCTGTTCCTCAAGTTCTCCCCTGAGGCAGCCGCCTGAGGCCCAGAGCATCCTTGCAGAGAACCACCTGCATACAAGTACCATGATTGGGGCTGCCACTCTTTCAGAAATGCCAAGGAAGGCTTCCCTGTGGCAGACATGCCTGCCTTGTCTCAGGAAGCTCATTCGGACACCTGTCCTCAGACCATGAGGCTCAGAACAACCACAATCCTGTCCCAGGATGTCTCCTGAGAGGTTTTATGTGCAACCTGCACTGGAGAACCTTAAAAGTCCCACTTTCCTTCCTGGCAGAGTAAGTCTATCACTATTCACAGATAAGCTACTAGAGTGTGCAGACTAACCACCTGCCCCTGAGTCCTGGCCCAGGCACCCTTGTCTACCAGCCTTCCCATGAGGCCATCCCCAGTCCCTTGCTGTTTACAAGGAGGGAGGAGTCCTCTGGTTGCTCAAAGAGGTCCTCAGGGAAAGATATGCAAATGCGATCCCTCCCCTGCTCATGAAAGCCTGCCAGGCTGGGTCCCTGCAGACCCTGGAGAGGAGCCTCTTGTGTGAGCCTCTCAGTGTCCACACCATGGGGTCTGCACTCATCTGGGCTACCCTTCTCTTCGCTGTCCAAGGTGCGTCCCTGTGCATCAGGCTCATGGGGACTGGGTGACACGGGGCAGTTCTGAATCTGTGTCTCTGTTTGCAGGTGGCCTGTGCCAAGTTCAGCTGCTGGAGTCTGGGGGAGGCGTGGTGCCGCCTGGGGGATCTCTGAGCCTCTCCTGCAAAGCCTCTGGATTCACCTTCACTGACTACAGCATGGACTGGGTCCGCCAGGCTCCAGGGAAGGGGCTGCAGTGGGTGGCAACAGTGAGTAAACCAACTGGAAAGGATCAGTGGTATGCTCCAGCAGTTCAAGGAAGATTCACAATCTCCAGGGACAACCCTACGAGCACAGTCTCTCTTAAAATGACCAAACTGACATCTGAGGACACGGCCGTGTATTACTGTACAAGACACAGTGAGGGGAAGTCATTGTGAGCCCTGACACAAACCTCCCTGAGGAGACAGCAGCGCTGGGCTGCAGGGGTCGCTCAGGACCAGCAGGGGGAGCTCAGGACCTGCAGGTCACAGTTCTCTATTCTTGGGCAGGTGCAGAGGGGCAAGCTTCCTATCATAATGGGTGTTTTCCTCTCCCTCAACATTGCTCTTTGCTCCCATGGAAGAGCGTGTCTTTTTATTCGAATCTCTAAGTTCTCACATCGTTGCTGGGACCAGAAGTAGAAGGAGCACTGTGCTTGCAGGTGAGTGATGGGCAGGCACTAGAGGTTCCCTTCACCAGTTCCCTACAGGACCTTCTCCATGAGCAGATCAGCCTGACCATTCTCACATCCCTGATGGGGACACATTTCCTTCAAAGGGAAACAGCACTGACATCAGTGCCCTCAGGTTTAAGCTCACACTCTCTGGCCCAGTCGGTGTGGCTCCATGCTAGAGCATTGTCCTATGACACAGGAGGTCATGATTTGATTCAGGTGAGGGCACATGCCCACCAGATTGGTTCCCCAGCAGGGAGCATGCTAGAGGCAGCAGATCCATGATTCTCTCTCACCACTGATGTTTCTATATTTCTCCCTCTCCCTCTCTGAAATGAATAAAATATCTATAATAATAAAAGCATAATATTCTAAGTAGACCAGACATCCTTCCAGATGACCTTTCAGATGAAGCCGGGTCTGCAAGGGAAGCCTGGGTCCTGGGGGGCTTGCCAGTGGTTGGAGGGAAGCCCGGGTCCTGGGTGCCAGAGGGAAGCTGGTGCCAGCAGCCAAGGGAAGAAAGGCCTACTCTTGCATGAATTTCGTGCATTGGGCTTCTAGTATTTTAAAAAAAAGAACCTCACACTCTCTGTCCTCAGACTGGTAACACTGTCCTACCTGGCCCTTTACTTCAGACAGGTACACCTATGTCCCTTGCTGTCTTCTATAAAATTTTAGTCATCAGTGCATATAACCCACTTCATCTATTCATTTGACATGTGAATTCCTCCAGCGTCATGCAGGACACATCCCAGACAAGTGGCCTGAAGCTGCCATCAGCCCCCTTAACGCAGGAACATTCCTGATGGACATTTCCTGTAGCGATAGAGATTCATTTGAGTGGTCACTTTGCTGTGAACATTGTTTAGAAAGGATGTTGCTTAATGTAGGGCACACATGTGACAACACATCAGGACAAGAGCCTCATAGAGGATAAATGTCCACTGACTTACAGGAAGTGATGGCATACACTTTCCTCAGGACTCCTGGTTCCATGGCACACACTTTCCTCAGGACTCCTGGTTCCAGGATGAATTAGGACTCTGTCTATTCTTGGTGTCTATCCTGATGGTTAACTTCCCTGTGAGCTCCTGCCTGTTTGTCTTTATTCCCTGCCTCCCACATGGAGATACCCACTGCTCAGAGACCCACAGCTGCACCCTTGATGGATCAGCACAGACCCACGGGCCTGAGGAAATGGGGATGTCCCTGAACTCTTCCTGGTAGGTGCCTGAGTAACCACCAGTGCAGTCTGAATTCTCACTCCCAACCTTGTACTCAGGGCAGTACTACCTATGAGGGTGAACCAGAAATGCCAATGCTAGAGGAGATGAAGTCTCCTGCAAGGGCTGAACGTGCAGCTGTGCGTCTCTGAGCAGTGGGTGTCTCCATGTGGGAGGCAGGGAATGAGGGCAACAAGGCAGGAGCTCACAGGGAAGTTAACCATCAGGATGGAGACCAAGAATAGACAGACTCCTAATTCATCCTGGAACCAGGAGTCCTGAGGAAGCCAGGGTCCCTCCTAGAGCTGGTCTCACTCTCCTGCCACTGCAGCTCCACCCACCAGGTGACCTGGGAGAGCAGCCTCACCTGACAGCTGACAATGCTTCTGCCTCCTCCCCTCCCAGTTCTGAGGTCTCTTTCCTGCTTCATGATGGGGGGTCTCCAGGGGACTTCCAGGAACGCACAACTGCAGTCAAAGGGGTGACTCAGCCCCACCTCCGACTCTCCCTGGAACAAACCTGACTGTTCTAACCTGTGTCTGGGTATATAGGACCTGAAAGAACATGGACACATGAGTTCCTGCTCTGCAAATTCTGTGTTTGTAACATGGGTGCATTTGACTGGCTTCCAAAGAACATCACACCCAGGCCCAGAGCCCACATGTGGTTCCTGCTCATGTGTGATGTACAGAGAAGAGGGGCAAATATGGATTTCATAGCAAAGAATATCATCACAGTGTGTGTGTGTGTGTGTGTGTGTGTGTGTGTGTGTGTGTGTGTAATTTTTTAAATACTAAAAGTGCTGTGAGATTTGGTCACACACTGGGATACTTAAATAAGACCTTCAATGAGAGGAACCTAAGGGCATAAGTGCCCTAGGGCTCCCAGGAGCTTCTGGATGAGGGGAGGGTCAGCTGTGTCTTCACAACTAAGAGCTCCAGGGAAGGGCTCCCTGATGGCTTCCTAAAGCACTGGTTTGGGGTCTCCCTGCAGTGCCATAGGGGCTCAGAAAGGCCAGCTCACTCTGTCCAGAGACACCAAAACCACACGGTGTCCTTGAGGGAGCATTTGGACATCAGGGCACAGCATTCACTACTGGACTAGAGATGCCGAGAGGTCAATGCCCTGTGAGCCCTGACAGGACGCTCCCCTGTAGAGCCAGGGCTGGACAGTAGGTGTCACTCAGGGCCCAGGAGCACAGGCTGCTGTCCTAGGAGCAAGTGCAGAGGGAGCTGGGCAAGGGTTTCCTCTAAGCCCTAGGCCTTCCTCTCTTCATACAAACAATCCAAACTGAAAATTAGACACGACTACTGAGATGACTGTGAATATCCTGCTCTATCACAGCATTTACCAAACTCATTGAGACATGAGAACCACACACAAGGGGCGTTTCTATGGCTTTGGGATATATGAATTGTAAGAGGTTGGCACAGGGATGGATTTATTACCTCGCTAGGGGCAGCATTTTGGAGACACGCTGATCCAAGGAGAAGACATTCAAGTATCAAAGCCCAGAGCTGGTCCAGGTGGCCTCTTCTCACACAAAGGTGTTCCCACAATGAGGATCATGTCCTATGGGGGCTAGTTCCTCAGTGTGAGGAGCTCTATCTTCACTGAGGTCAGGGACCTGGCAGGAGACACACATCCTCCAGCCAAGAATAGGATGTGGTGAAACCAAGAGCTAGTTCTTTGAAAAGATAAACCAATTGATGAACCATTTGCCAGACTCATCAATAAACAAAGAGAGAGACCCCAGACAAATAAAATCAGAAAGGAGATAGAAGTAACCACTGGCATCACAGACATACAAAGGATTGTAAGAAAATACTATGAACGATGATATGCCAACAAGCTAGACAATGTGGATGAAATAGAGGGATTTCTGCAAAAACACAATCTCCCAAAACTGAAACAGGAAGAATCAGAAAACCTGAATAGACTAATAACAACTGAGAAAATATAAGCAGTAATCAAAAAAATTACCAGCAACTAAAGCCCTGGTCAGGATTGCCTAACAGAGGAGTTTTACCAAATAGTCAAAGAACTATCACCTATACTTCTAAAACTATCCCAAAATTCCAAGAGTTTAGAAAACTTCCAAGCTCTTTTTAAGAGGCCAGTATTATCCTAATTCCAAAAGCAGAGAAAGACACTAGAACGAAAAACAATTACAGGCCAATATATCCCTGATCAACATAGATGCTAAAATCCTCAACAAAATATTAGCAAATAAGATCTATTAAAAAGATCATATACCATAACCAAGTGGGATTTATTCAAGGAATTCAAGGTTGGTACAATACTCCCAAGTCAATAAATGTGATACATCCCATAAAGAAATTGAAATACAAAAATCACATTACCACATCAATAGACACAGAAAAAAACATTCAACAAAATCCAACACTCATTTTTTGATAAAAAAATCTCTCAGCAAAGTGGAAATAGAGGAATCTTACCTCAACATAATGAAGGCCATATATGACAAACCTACAGCCAACATCAAACTCAATGGGCAAAAATGAAAACCATTTCCTGTAAAAACAGAAACAAGACAGGGATGTCCATTTTCACCACTCTTACTCAACATAGTACTGGAAGTCCTAGCCACAGTGATCAGACAAAAAGAAGAAATAAAAGGCATTCACATTGGAAAAGGGAAAGTAAAATGATTTTATTCACAGATGACATGATATTGTACATAGAAAACCTTAAAGACTCCACCAAAACTACTAGATTTAATAAACAAATTCAGCAGTGTAGCAAAACACAAAATTAAAACCCAGAAACTCATGGTACTTTCATACACCAACTAGAGGCCTGGTGCATGAAATCCGTGCATCAGTATGGTCCCTAGGCCTAGTCAGTGATAAGGGCTGATCAGAACCTTCCAGCTACAGCCTGAGGCCTTCCTTCCCTGTCTGCCAGCTTCCAACCACAGCCTTCCTTCATTCCATGCCATCCCCTGGTGGTCAGCACACATCATAGTGAGTGAACTCCTGGTCTCCTGGTCAAAATCCCAAGAGATAACTTTTCATTATATATATATATATATATATATATATATATATATATATATATATATATATGTATATATATATATATATATATATATATATATATATATATATTGCTAGTGTATTCTCAGAAAGAGAAACTAAACAATTCCATTTACTATTGCAACAAAAAAATTAAGATACTTAGGAATAAACTTAACCAAGTAAGTAAAATACTTGTACTCAGAAAACTATATGACTTTTTAAAAAAAGAGACAGTGCAAGATAAAAATAAGTTGAAAAATATACTGTGTTCATGGATTGGTAGAATTAGCATCATTAAAATGTCCATACTACCCCAAGTTCAATGAAATGCCTATTAAAATACCAACAGCATATTGCACAGGTCTAGATAAAATTCCCCAAGTATGTGCTATATATGAATAGCCACAGCAATCTTGAAAAAGAAGAACAAAGTGTGAGGGATCACAATACCAGCTATAGTGTTATTCTACAAAGCCACTGTAATCAAAACAGCCTGCTACTGGCACAAGAACAAGCATATCCAACAATGGAACTGAACAGAGACTCCAGAAATAGACCCAAGCCATTACATTCAATTAATATTTGACAAATGAAGGAGGAGAATACAATGGAGTAAAGACAGTCCCTTTAATAAATGGAATTGGGAAAATTGGACAGATACATGCAAAGAAATGAAACTAGGCCACCAACTTCCACCACAAACAAGAATAAACTCAAAATGGATAAAAGATTTAAATGTGTCATGAAACCATAAAAATCCTAGAAGAAACCATAGGCAGCAAAATCTCAGACATCTCTAGTTGCAATATGTTTACAGATACATCTCCTAGGGCAAAGGAAACTAAGGAGAAAATAAACAAATGGGACTACATCAAAATAGAAAGCTTCTGCACAGCAAAAGAAACCATCAACAAAGTGAAAAGGGAGCCCACAGTATGGGGGAACATATTTGGCAAGGATATATTTGATAAAGGGTTAATATCCAAAATATATAAGGAACACATATAACTTACCAAAAGGAAGTCAAAAAATCTACTTAAAAATTGGGCAAAGGACCTAAATAAACATTTATCTAAAGGGAACTTACAGGAGGCCAAGAGACATGTGAAAACATTTCAACGTCACTGATCATCAGAGAGATAAAATTATAAGGCAATGAGGTATCACCTCACACCTGTCAGAATGGCTTCCATAAAAAAAAAAAAAAATAAGCAAATGACAAGTGCAGGCAAGGATGTGGAGAAAAGGAAACCCTAGTACACTACTGGTTTGAATTCAGACTGATGCAGCCATTATGGAAAACAGTACAGAGTTTCCTCAAAAAAATAAATATTGAACTGCCATTTGACCCAGTGATCCCACTTCTGGAGAGATATCCTAAGAAACCTGAAACACCAATCAGAAAGAATGTATGCACCCCTATGTTCATAGCAGCACAATTTACAATAGCTAACATCTGGAAACAGCCCAAGTGTCCATCAGTAGATGTGTGGATTAAAAGCCCGGGTACATTTATACTATGGAATACTATGCAGCAGTAAAAAAAAGGATCTCTTACTCTTTGAGACAGCATTTAGGGGCCTGGAGAGTGTTGTGCTAGTCAGTCAGAGAAAGACAAGTATCACATGATCTCACTCATATATGGAATCTAATGAACAAAATAAACTAATATACAAAATGGATGCTGAGACCTAGAAGCATGAAACAGAGTGTGGAATCTCAGAAGAAAAGTGGGGGAGAGTGGAAGGGTGGGAAGAGATCAACCAAAGAACTTGTATGCATATATACATATTCCATGGACACAGATAATAGGAAGGTGAAGGCCTTGGGTACAGGGAGTGGGGGAGGTTTAGAAGGGATCAATGGGGAGAAACGGGGCATATGTAATACCTTTAAATATATATATATATATATATATATATATATATATATATATATATATATTTTTTTTTTTTTTTTTTTAAGAATAAGGACTTAGTCCTTTAGACTCCCACTGAGCCTGGTCCTTCTGACATTCATTTTCTCTAACTTGGGGTCAAGACCTCAGCTATGAAATACTCTGCCTCATGAATATGCAAAGGATGGAGGTGGACAAGGATAAATATGGATAAGTCTGTGCCCTGAGGGCATCACCTACAGCCACACCCTCCCCTACAGAAGTGCTCACAGCACAACCCTCACAATGGACTGGAGCTGGAGAACCTTCCTCCTGGTCGCCATGGCTACAGGTAAGGGGCTCCCCAGTGCCTGAGTTGAGGAGGGGACCAGGAAGAGTCAAGGGGGATTTCCACCCACTCCTGTCTCCTCTCCACAGGTGTCCACTCCCAGGTTCAGCTGGTGCAGTCTGGGGCTGAGGTGAGGAAGCCTGGGGCCTCTGTGAAGGTCTCCTGCAAGGCTTCTGGATACAACTTCACCAGTTACTACATACACTGGGTGCGGCAGGCCCCAGTACAGGGGCTTGAGTGGATGGGGAGGGTTAACCCTAACAATGGAGACACAAATTACGCACAGAAGTTCCAAGGCAGAATCTCCATAACCAGAGACACGTCCATCAACACAGCCTACATGGAGCTCGGCAGCCTGAGAGTCGAGGACACAGCCTTGTATTACAGTACAACATACACAGTGAGGGGAGGTCAGTGTGAGCCCAGATACAAACCTCCCTGTAGTAGGGACTGCAACCACAACGGGGAGCTCAGAGTCCCTAAACACAATGACCATCCCAGCAGCAGGTGCAATTGGAGGTTTGGGCTGATTTTCTGTGTGGTTTCCTCTTCATGTCACGGTTTCCATCAAGAAACCTCTCTGATTGCTGATTCTGCGCTTATCTCTGATGTCTCTGAGTTAGAAAATTGTGTTGTAAACAGACAACTTTCTCACGTTGACAAATACAGAGAATGTCTTTTAGACACCTTTGTACGCAAATGGCAATAAATCATCTAATTTTCTGACCCACATCCTCTGAATCTAACAAGAAGCTCTGCTGACTAAACAGTGCAGTTCACCTGAATACTGGACAGTCGCCACCACAGTTATGAGAACCCAACGTTAGAGATTAGGAAGCCCCTCTGATGATGGTCATTGTCTTGTCATCATGCTCACAGCACAGGAAATAGGTTACACCAGGCAGAGGCAGAGGGACCCATGGCAGCTTGGGACAGATGTCCATGCTGACGACAAACACATACACCAAGGACGTGGGATGTTTATTATGCAGAGTTGAAATCTATGGGAAGCACAGGAAAGGCCCCTCAACAGGTGAGTGGGGGGGGAAAGGAGGCTGACTCGGGGCTTTTGTTGTTGTTGTTGTTCAGGTGGGTGGGGGCGGGGGGAGGAATTCTGCTTCCAGGTTTTGTGTTGTTTCAATCTCACAGACATCTAAAGAGAAAACCATGATTTTTTTTTTATTCGATTTCCTATGGCAGGGGGATCAGATAGAGAAGAGGCAGCAATGAGCCATCAGTTGGCAAAAGTCAAAAGAAAAAGAAAATAGCATTTTCTTTTCCCCATTTTACTTACAACTTTAAAAAGAGCAAAAATTAAGATAAAGTGTCCTTATGTGTGTATAAAACCAGATTTGCAAGGATGGTTCAACGTACCTCATCCACAGAATGAAGGATAATATATACATCCTATAAATAGATACAGATGAAGCCTTTTAAATTGAAAATGAGTCCAGAATCAAAATTCTTAGCAGATTAGGTATAGACATGATGGACCTCAATATCCTAAAGGGCACATTTGAGAAGCCAACAAGTGACATCATGTTACACAGAGAAAATTTCAAAACTATTCTTCTTACATCAGGACCAAGATAAGGGCTCCCCTGTGAATACTTATATTCATCAAAACTAGAAATCCTTGTCAGAATAATTAGACAATAAAGGGAATTTAAAATGTCTAAATCAGAAGGAAACAAGTTAAAATGTTTCTCCTTGTCTGTATGCAGATCTTGAACGTAGAAAACCCTAAAAACTGTATGAGAAGCTAATAGGACTAGAATTCAGGAAAAATGTAAGGTAGAAAAGCAACACACAAATGCCTTGTACTCCTGGACCCTCTCAACAGAGTGTCTTCAAGACTCTAGGAAATATGTGGGCTGTTTCAGAGGAAAGTGAGGGAAGAAAACTTGAACTGGCTAAACAACAAGGAGATCACAACCTAATGAAACAAGAATCCTGGGACTGTGTGTCCTCGGTCTTGGTTAATCCCCCATCATGTTCTCAGGTAGCTTCTCCCAATGTGACACTGAGTCAGCTGTAGGTTCCAGTTGACTCCCATCATGTGGGGACATGGGACAGTGGTCCCGAGGGTCACAAACAGACATCAGTATTTGTGTTGTCTGGTGACTTGGGCTGTGCAAGGATTCACAACTAAAATGAGAGATACAGAGATGAAGGGTGTTTTAATTTCCAGAAAGGGAAGGGGCCAGTGTATCAGTAGTCAATACAGGGCAGGAACAAAATGCAGCTTCTACTTTAAAGAGCAATGTCTGCTGTTGCTAGGTGACAGGGTAGGGAGAAGGATTTAGGGATGAAGTTGAGCAGATATAGGGGGGTTGTCTTAAAAATGACAGTTTATTTGCTTTCAAGGAGACAGTCTGACAGATGTTGTAGGAAGGTGTCTTATCAGTATTTCCCCCAAGCCTGTAACATGCTTAGAGCAAAAGGTATGAGGTTTCACAAAGAGGCTTTTTCAATTGGAGAGGTGAAGGGAACTTTCTATTAACTAGAGACTCATTCGTGTGAGTTATCCCTGAGTTCTGAAAACAGCAGGGAGGAGGGGTTACAACACTGCAGCCTTTAGAGTAGCTATCTTTTCCCTCAGTTTGAACAGAGGGGCTATTTGGACCAGAGAATATAACAATTTGGGAGTTTCATCATCATGTGCTTCTCATATACTGTGGTGGACACAACAAAGTAAAAGAATGGCCCTTTTCCAGTCCTTACAATCAGGTTTCCAATCACAACATTCCCATGATGTAAAGTTAATTACTCCTAAACCATTACTGACATCTTCACCTAAACACACGTGGTTATGACTATGAGTGTTCTATATCCTAATGTATGAAACTGGTTTTCGAACAGAGTCTAGGATAACACAAAAAAGAAGGCAGTGCAGCTGCTACACGTCAAGCACCAAACTCCCCTGAAGGAATAGGACCCAGAACTCTGTCTGGGTCTCTATTGTTCATGCTTTTGGTTCCCAGGGACCCACAAAGACACTCCACTCTCCCACAACACTTGATCCACTGGTGCCAGGCCCACACTCTGGTCTTAGTTTATCCTCTGATCACTTTGTAGGGGAAATAGGGTCAGATGGAACCTACTATGTGCTGAACATGAACCTTCTGGACTTTTACTTCTTTCTTGGGTTGTGAGGGTTGATTTATCATGGTTGCCATTACAGGTAAAAGTTAAAGACATCTCTCAGTTTAAACCTCCTCTTTTTATATGTACAACAATTTCCTCTCCTGGGTCTTTGATAGGTCTCCTGGAGCAGGTGGGTCCAGTGGGCACGGCAAAGACCAAGATGTTGGGAGTGATTTTTCACAGACAGCACCCTTGCATATGTCACACTCGAAGACCATGTCCTTTATGACAGAGTCCAGCACCCGAAATCCCCATATAGCAGCAGGACATGCAAGTAGGGCCCCCTCTGCTCATGAAAACAAGCCCAGTCCTGACCCTGCAGCACTGGGACAGGAGCCCAGCCCTGGGATCCCCAAGTTTTCCCATTCCCTGATCAGGACTGAATACAGACCCCTCACCATGGGGTTTGGGCTCAGCTAAGTTTTCCTTGTGGCAATTTTAAGAGGTAATTTATGGAGAGCAACAGACACTGAGTATGTGAGTGGGTATGAGTGAGAGAAACAGTGTACAGGTCAGCGTTTCCTGACCAGGATATCTTTGTGTTTGCAGGAGTCCAGTGTGGGGTTCAGCTGGTGGAGTCTGGAGGAGTCTTGGTGCAGCCTGGAGGGTCTTTGAAACTCTCCTGAGCAGCATCTGGATTCACCTTCAGTAGCTACTACATGATCTGGGTTCACTAGGCTCCAGGGAAAGGGCTGAGTGAGTTTCACGCATTACTAATAGTAGTGGTAGCATATACTACCAGATTCTGTAAAAGGCGAATTCACCATCTCGAGAGACAAAGCCAAGAACATGCTGTACCTGCAAATGAACAGCCTGAGAGCCAAGGACATGGCCGTGTATTACTGTGTGAGAGACACAATGAGGGGAAGTGTGATCCCAGACACAAACCTCCCTGAGGGAGAGGCTGTGACCAGCAGGGGGCCCTCAGTGTCCCTGAACACAAGGACCATCCCAGCAGCAGGTGCAGTTGGAGGTTTGGGCTGGTTTCCTATGTGGTTTCCTCTTCATGCCACAGTTCTCCTCGGGGTACCTCTAGATTCCCGATCTTGTGCTTATCTCTGACGTCTCTGAGTTAGAAAAGTCTGTTGTAAACAGGGACTACTTTCTCATGTGGAAAAACCACAGGTGGTCTCTTTCAGACCTTCTTGTGCCCAAATGACAATTCATCATCAAATCTTCAGACACCCATCCCCTAAACCCAACCAGAGACTCTGCAGACTCAACAGTGCAGGTCAGATCACACAGCTCAGGGCCCAGAGAGTCATCAACAGGACACGAGTGGGCTGGACAGTGGGCACCAAAATCCTGTGACCCCAATGCTTGAGAAGGGGGTCCCCGACTGGTGAAGGTCAATGACTTGTCATCATGCTCACAGCACCAAGCATAGGTGATGCCAGGCGGAGGCTGAGGGACCCACAGAAAATTGGTATAGATGTCCAGGCTGATTACAAAGACACACACACACACACACACACACACACACACACACACACACACTCCAAGGGACATGGAGTGTTTATTAAGTACATAGTTGAAATCTCTGGGAATCATAGGAATGGTCACTCAGGAAAACAGACCTGCTTTCATGGAGCCAAGAAAGAGGACTGACTCAGGGCTTTTATTCTGGTGAGGCAGTGGGTACAGGGAGGAATCTGCTTCCAGGGGCTTGTGTGGTTTTAATCTCACAATGACTTTTAAAGACAAAGCTATTGTTTCTTACTTGATTTCCTGTGGGTGAGGGGCAGATGGAGAAGAGGCAGCAATGATCCATCAGTTGTCATAAGTCAAACAAAAAAGAATACAGAGTATAGCTATCCATTTACATACAACTATGAAAAATGACAAACATTGAGATGAAAGGTCCTTGTGTTTGTGCAAAAATCAGGTCTACAGAAAGTAAGAAGAATAATTATAAGTAATCAAATGACAATGATGGTTATGATGATAATGATGATGATGATGATGATGATGGTGAGGATAGTATTGGAAGGGAATCTTGGTCCAATGTCTAAGTAGGAATCTGTACTTTCTCCAAGGTCATCGGCTTTTTCAAATGCCTTGTAGCAACTTTACATTTGGGCTTTTAGGGACTCAATCCCTCAATGGTTTCTGCAGATGAGATGCCTGCTCTCTTTTCCTATAAAAAGTAATTGTGGCCCTAGCTGGTTTGTCTCAGTGGATAGAATGTCCACCTGCAGACCACCAGGTCCCAGGTTCAGTTCTGGTCAAGAGCAGATGTCTGGATTGTGGGCTTTATTCTCTCTCATCATTGATGTTTCTATCTCTCTCTCCCTTTCCTCTCCTCTCTGAAATCAATAAAAATATATATTTTTTAAAAAAGTCATTGCGTGGGCAATCACCATGTCTACAGAAAATGAGAATGATTATAAGTAAGCAAATTGTGTTGATGATAATGATGATGATGATGATGATGATGATGATGATGATGATGATGAAAAGAATGGACTTATAGAGAGGAGCCCTGGTCCAATAACATGGTTGCTCCTCATTCTAACACAACATCATCATGGCTCCTCGAGTGACGGCTGTCCACTCTTCCCTCCATGTGTTGACAGATTTTATAATGGGAGCCCAAATGAATGATGCAACTTTGGTGATTCATGGTGATACCTTGTGAGCAATGACCACAAAGTTGCCCCAATCCTGATCCCCTGGACCTGGGAAGGTGTTACCTTCTAGAACAGAGACACTGTGAGGATGTGCATGTAAGAAAGAGAGATCCCCTTCCCACCAGTTTTCATTGACACAGTCATTATTTCTCTAGATCCCTAACTGCATGATATTTAATGTTTCTATTTCTAACAAACTCCAGTTCATAATTATTCATGTATTTTCTACAATGAGCTAAGCTGTCCATATCATGTGCTGTATTTTCTTTTATGGCTTTAGTGGAAGAGGATTTAAACCCCATGTCTAGTCACTCTGTTTTTGAAAAAAAGGCATATTTATGTCAAGTGACTCAAAACAAGTCTAACATCCTCCGCTAACCCAGGTCCAATGTCAACAACATACTAGGAAAATGAACAGCACATCGAAAGAATCATTTACCATGATCAAGTGAGATATAATCTTAGAATGCAAGGATAGTTCAACATATGAACACAAATCAATGTGCTACAACTCATTCACAGAATGAAGGACAAATATATATCTATATATCTTCATTTAAACCAGTGGTTCTCAACCTTCCTAATGACGCGACCCTTTAATACAGTTCCTCATGTTGTAGTGACCCCCAATTTCATTGTTACAAATATAACATAATTAAAGCATAGTGATTAATCACAAAAACAATATGTAATTATATTTGTGTTTTCTGATGGTCTTAGGCAACCCCTGTGAAAAGGTCGTTCAACCTCCACAGGGGTCGCAACCCACAGGTTGAGAACCAGTGATTTAAACAGATATAAAAAAGGAAAATACATTTTAAATATCCAGAATACTTTCAAGACTGAAGTAAATAAATTAGTCATACAAGGTTTATATCTCAACACCACAAAGGCCACATTCAAAAAGCCAACAAGTAACACAATACTAAACTGAGAAAAATTTAATGTTAATCTTCAAATATCAGGACGAACACAGGAGTGCCCACTGTAACTAATTCTATTCTACAAAACTAAAAATGCCTGTCAAAAAATTAGGCAAGAAAAAGAAATAAAAACTATATCAAAAAAGACAAGTTAAAATGTTTCTCCTTATCTTTATAATTGTGATATGATGTATATAGAAGACCCTAAATACTGCACCAGAAAACTAATGAAACTATAAAGTAAACTCAGGAACTACATAAGGTGCAAAATCTACACACAAATGCCTCATTCCCCTAAACACTCTCAACAAAGTGTCTTCATGGCTCTAGGAAATATTGGGGCTATTTCAGAGGCAAGTGTGGAAAGAACACTTGAACTGGCTAAATAAAAAGGAGATCTGCTGCAAACTTTTGCAGCGAGGATTCAGAATCTGAGGGGACTGCACACAAATGAAAACACTAGACAAGAAATATGAATTTAGAAAGCATGGGGGGCCAGGCAGAAACCTCTCTCTGGTGGAGACGCTCATTGAAACCCTGGACCTATCAGCTTTTATTTACTTGAATACACATTTGCCCTAAGGAATGCATACAGCCATATAAAAGGTAAAGTTTGGTAAACAGTAAAAGGATTATCAGGTTAGGGAATTGCCTTCAGCCACTGAGTCTACATCAGGGCAATATTATACTGATTTTCAGCCCTGCTGAATATATAAGTCCATTGGCCTTCCAAAGGGTCTTTATGCATAATAGGCTAATTACTGTTGGTTTTATCCTCCAGCATTTCCCGCTTGTTGTTTTCTTAATAAATCTAAAAAGATGTATGCCATCTGCAGGCCTTGAGTCCTTTTAAGACTTTTCATTCTGCATCTGCAGACTAGTATTAAACATATAAGAACAAGAATGAGACAGACAATAGTGGTTATTCTAAGAGTCAAATGTAGGGAGGTCCAATAAAAAGGATTGAGTTCTTTCATGTCCTATTAAAATTGTTGTCAGGCATTTAAGGAATTAGTCTATAGTAGGCTCCTTTCTGGGCCATCAGTTCTTTTTGGGTCCCCTTCCCAATCACTGTCCCCTGTGACATGACAGCAATGATATTCGAGTTCTGGATGGTGGCCAAATGGTGGGCAATGACAATGCAGGTCTGACCTTCTCTGGCTTTGTCCAGGGAAACCTGTACCACTGCACAACTGATGACTGCTAGCTTGGGAAGCTTCTTCACCATCTCCAGGACATCTGTGGACTTTCTCCTCTGTCTCATTTTCCTCCCATTCCTTCAGCATATTGCTTGGGGCTACTGCTACCTGTGGCTGGAGTAGTCACTTTTCTACAGCTGAGGTACTGGGTGAGGCTCAGGATGCAAGGTCTTTATAAATCTGGTCAGTTCCTCCCTCAGATCCATGTTGAAGTTTAATATTCCTTGCATGGAATTGGAGGAGTTTTCAGGAAGTACACAAGCATATCCTCGAACAAATGTTAACAATAGGCCCCAATGGGCTTACATAAAAAAGAGTATACACAGGAAGCTGTAGACACTGTCACAGAATTCCACATATTAAGAGTCATGAACATCTCATTAGCCTGTGCTTGGGAGGCAGTTTCTCAGATCAAAATCATCATAAATTAAGATGTAAGATCCTCAGAGCGGCTGTCATTTATTTTTATATTTTGCACAAGGGTAGAATTTATATAAAATTACATTAAAATGTTGGTAGTTGTGAATACCCTAGAGTATTGAGATTCAGAAACTGTCAGCACAAAAGTTAATCTCTTTAAATCTGTTTGAAAGATGCTTGAGTGTAGCCTGTTGATTTAGCCCACAATTTCTTTTATAAACTCAGAAAGTCTAGGCTGTGCTTTGATAAGAATCCAATGAGTCTCCTGACCCACGTGTTCTCCTGTCCCTGACTTACCTGGTGAGTGAGGCCAAGGGAGGAGACACCCCAAAGCAGGTCCCCATAACATCAGGGGGCAGCCCGACCTCCATCCTTCTATTTATAAGAAAGGCTGCCCCACATGCAAATTTCTCTCCAAGCTCCAGGGTAAATCCTCTCCTGGGCTTTGCAGGCTCACAGCTCACTCCTCACAATGGGCTGAGGTCTCTGGGAAGACAGAGCTGTGGTCTAGAAGAACATGAGACTGCTGGGTCTTCTCCTGTGCCTGGTGACAGCCACCCAAGGTGAGGGTCTCAGGGGTCAGGCAGGGGTCATAGGAAGGCTGTGACTGCACGTGAGTGACAGGGACTGATGCTCCTTGTCCCCAGGTGTCCTGTCCCTGGTGCAGCTGCAGGAGTCGGGCCCAAGTCTGTTGAAGCCCTTGCAGACCCTCTCCTGCACGGTCTCTGGTTACTCCATCACCAGTGGTTATGACTGGAGCTGGATCAGCCAGCCCCTGGGAAAGGGCTTGAGTGGATGGGGCACATAAATCATAATGGAAACACTTACTACAGCCCCTCCCTCAAGAGCCGAACCTCCATCTCCAGAGACACATCCAAGAACCAGTTCTCCCTGGGGCTGAGCTCTGTGACCATCCAGGACACTGCTGTTTATTACTGTGCAAGACACAGTGAGGGGAAGATAGTGTGAGCCCAGACATAAACCTCCCTGAGGGAGACAGCTGGGCTGGGCTTCAGGGGGTGTTCAGGACACACAGCACAGAGAGCAGCCCCAGGAGCAGGGACAGAGAGTGGTGGGAAGGAAGCCCTTCCTGTTGGGAGCAGGGATGTCCTCTCAAAGCTCAGCTGCAATGAGGGATGATAATTGCTCATTCTCTGTGTCTCTAATTTCTCAAATTCTCACTGAAGACAACAAGTGAGAAAGTGACATTGCCGTTCTCACATGACATATCAGCCTGTTTTCTGTCTTTAATCCCCTCATCAGAGTCTGTATGTTATCATTTGTGAGTTTAGGTCCCATGGGCCCTCCTGTAGGTCAAGCTGGTTCATGTGTAAGTCCTGAGGGATGCTGACCCCATGGCTCCTCTAACAGTCACACACCTGGGTCACAGTCATTTGTCAGGCCCCACCAGCTGGAACAGCATGATGGACAGGCCCATGGGTTCTGGAGCAGACGGCAGTCCCAGAATAGGCCAGGCGGCTGGTCACTCCCAATGCCACCATTGTCCCAGTGACCACAGTCTAGATATTCAGGCAATATCTGTGAGGCCAACATTACAGAATAGCCCTGAAGGAGGATGGAGAGGTGAGTCCACATTGGAATCAGTACTGAGGTTAATAGGCAAATGTCACTTCAGAAGCTGTATTAATTGATGGACTGTGTGTTTCAAATGAGCAAAACTCTGTTCTCCCTTTTGAAAGGATGATTCTGTGTCTTGTAAATCCACCCAGACTGGAATTGTCAGTCCAGCTCATGGTTCCATTAAAGACCTACCATAAATAGGCAAATCAGCCACAAACAGCTGCCTACTCCCCACAGCACTGGACAGACTTAGTAGGTCCAGAGGCACATGGAGGACAATGACGGATGCCACGTCTGACCCAAGGGACAGCTGCAGCCATGAAAGTTACCACTGACTTCCTAACACCCACATGGAGATGCCCATGCACATCGGGGTTACAGAGTGTCTCAGGCCCCTTGTAACAGAGTGACAGACAGGGGCTGTGGAGATCACGATAGTGGTGCTGAGCCCAACACAGACCTCAGGTGCATGTGACCTGGGAGAACCTGACTCCCCTTAAGTGATGGGGGACCACCTCCCAGGTGAGGCACGCCCTTCTGCATGGTAGTGAGGACTTAGAGGCACAGGTGGATCCAGCCCTGAAGTGCGGGTAACACCAGATCACAGATGCGCATCAATGCTTTCATCTCATACCAGGGTTCTACGCCCTCACTGGGCATAGCCTGAAGGAGACAAAGCCACCACTTCATTGGGTTAAGGAGCAAAATGTGTGTTATCAGCCACTCATACTGTGCTACAAGGGAAGGAGGATGGTCAAATGGCAGTTGCCTGAGGAGAGTCAGGATGGGTGGCTTTAGGGAGGGATGTGGGGGAAGAGCCTCCAGGACCCTGTCTGAGTCCTCCTCCATTCCTAAGCAGCCATATTTCTTGGGAGAAGCAATCCCCACCCAATGGTATGAGCCTGGGGAAAGCAATTACCCCACTTCTAGAACCCTGTCACCCCACCCTGAATCATAAGCCCTGCTGAGGAGTCAAAGGCATAGGCCTGGGTGTAGACATCTGGGCATCTCAGGAGGTGTCAGAGACTGCTTTGGTGAGGCCATTGACCCACTTTCTCTTGAAATTCACTGGCTCATGCTCCTCATGGGAGATCTGATAGTAACAGCATCCCGGCTTCTGGGAGACCCAAGCTCTGATTTCCACAGAACCCACCCACCTTACCACCAGGGGTTTCAAAGAATCAAGTTCAGGGGAAAATCAGGGACAGACTCAGACATGTGGCTCTAGAACAGAGGAACACACCCACCACCTTCCCTGAAGTCTGATCAGCATCTCCCCCTTCAGGGACATCTTAGTGCCCCATCCTCCTGATTCCACAGGAGTCTCTTTCAGAGACTGAGCCTTTCTGGTGACTGAGGTTAATTGGCAGCTGGCAGGTGGAGGCAGGCACAGAAGGATCCAGGGGTGTCTTGGGACATTTGCTGACCTGCCCTTGGGCCCCATGGTGGGAAACAAGAGGATATACCTCTGAGAAACATTTATGAATCCTACATAGGAGCACTTAAATATGTAAAACAAAGCTTGAAAATAGTGTCAGATTGAACTTCCTGTCTCCTGAACATGAAACTCCTGCACTTTTTAATTCTGGGATTTGAATATTAATTTCTCTTGGTTGTCATTACTGGTGACTGTCAAAGGAATCAATTATTTTCAATCCTCCTCTTTTTTGTACAGGTGACCTGGAGCAGTTGGGTTCAGTGGGGAGTGCACAGGTGCAGATGTGGGGAATTATTTAACATACATGCACCCTTGGACATGTTATACCTGGGATGGCATTATTTGCATCAGCATCCAACCCAGAGCTTCCTATATAGTAGGAGGACATGCAAATAGAGGCCACGCTGTTCATAAAAACCAGCCCAGCCCTGACCCTGCAGATCTGGGACAGGAGCCCAGCCCCGGGATCCCCAAGTGTTCCCATTCCCTGATTAAGACTGAACACAGACCACTCACCATGGGATTTGATCTCAGCTGGGTGTTCCTGGTGGCTCTTTTTTAAAAAAAATATATTTTATTGATTTTTTACAGAGAGGAAGGGAGAGAGATAGAGAGTTAGAAACATCCATGAGAGAGAAACATCGATCAGCTGCCTCCTGCACATCTCCTATTGGGACGTGCCCGCAACCCAGGTACATGCCCTTGACCGGAATCGAACCTGGGACCCTTCATTCCACAGGCCGACGCTCTATCCACCGAGCCAAACCGGTTTCGGCCCTGGTGGCTCTTTTAAGAGGTAATTTATAGAGAACAAGAGACACTGAGTATGTGAGTGGACAAGAGTGAGTGATACAGAGGACATGTGAGAGTTTTCTGACCAGGACGTCTTTGTGTTTGCAAGTATCCAGTGTGAGGTGCAGCTGGTGGAGTCTGGGGGAGGCTTGGTGCAGCCTGGGAGGGTGGTGTCTCAGAGCCTCTCCTGTGCAAACTCTGGATTCAACTTCAGTAGCTACTGGATTAACTGGGTTCACCAGGCTTCAGGGAAGAGGCTGGAGTGGTTATGTCGAATGAATCCTGATGGAAGTACCAAAAATTATGCCAACTCTGTGAAGGGCCAATTCACCATCTCCAGAGACAACGCCAAGAACATGCTGCATATGCAAATGAACAGCCTGAGAGCCGAGAACATGGACCTGTATTACTGTGTGAGACACAGTGAGGGGAAGTCAGTGTAATCCCAGGCACAAACCTCCCTGCAAGGGGGGCTGTGACCATCAGGAGGTGCTTTAGGTACTTGAACACAAGGACCATCCCAGCAGCAGGTGCAGTGGGAGGTTTGGGCTGGTTTCCTGTGTGGTTCCTTCTTCATGTCACAGTTTCCCTCAGAAAACCTCTGGATTCAGGATTCTGCGCTTATCTCTGAAGTATCTGAATTAGAAAGTCTGTTGTAAACAGAGACAACATTCTCACTTGCACAAATCACAGAGAGTCTCTTTCAGACATCCTTGTGCCTGTCTGACAATTCATTATCAAGTCTGCCCTACATCAGCTAAATCTAACCAGAGACTCTACTGACTCAATAGTACAGCTCAGCTCCACAGCTCAGAGTCCCAGCCAGTCAGCAACGGAATTCATGTGTTCTGGACAATAGGCAGCAGAAGCCTATGAATGCAAAACTAGAGAAGAAAGACCCCAGGTGGTACATTCATTGCTTTTTCATCATGCTCATAGCACCAAGAGTAGGTGACACCAAGCAGAGGTTTAGTACAGACCAACAGCAGTTTAGTACAGACAACCAATGTGATGATAAACACACACACCAAGGAGCATAGAATGTTTATTATGCACATAGTTGAAATCTCTGTGAAACACAAGAAAGGCCCATCAGGAAGTCAGACCTGCTTTGATGGAGCCAAGAAAGGAGACTGGCTCAGAGATTTTATTTTGTAGATGTGGAGGAGCAGCATAATTCTGCTTCCAGGGGCTTATGAGTATTCAACCTTTAATTGACATCTGGAAAGGAGACCCAACTTTTCTTTTTTATATTTCCATGTGGGGCCAAGTGAGAAGAGGCAGGAATGAACCATCAGCTTTCAGCAATCAAGAAAAAAATAAAATAAAATATGGCTACTTATTTTACTGAACAATTATAAAATTTGTGCGAACATTTAAAAAAGGGCCATTATGTGGGTACAAAAACAACCTCTTTAGAAATTCAGACAAATGATGATAAATAACAAAATGATGATGATAATGGTGGTGGTGATGGTGCTGGTGATGGTACTGATGACCATATAACTGTACAGGAGTTATGGTCCCTTGTCTTGGGTGGGATCTCTCCCCTACCCAAAACCGTAAGTTGTTTGGAAGCCTTGTATCAACTTTTAGATGTGGCCATTTTTGTTTCAATTTCCAATGACATCTGAAGAGAAGATTCCTGCTTTTATTATTTGATAAAAAGTCAATGTGTGCAAACAACCACCATGCTTACAAAATATGAGAATGATTGTAAGTAAGCAACTGATGATGATGCTGTTGATGATGATGATGGATTGAGAAAGGGGTCTTGTTCTAAAGAAATGAAGTCTCCTCATATGGAAACACTATCATCATGGCTCCTCCAGGGAGGAGTGTCCACTCTTCCCTGTAACTGTTGATGGATTTCATAAATGAGAGCCAATGAATTATGCAGCTTGGGTGATTCATGGTGTCACCATATGAGTGGTGTCCAAGTGCACTTGAGAAGGTGTTACCTTTCAGAGCAGAGACACTATAAGAATATGCATGTAGGAAACAAGGAATCCCCTTCTAACCAGTTTGCAAGGACATGTTCTTTATTTCTGTATTATCTTTAAAGCTTCTATTTCTAACAAACTTCTGTTCATAATTATTCGGGTATTTATTATGATGATATAAGCCAGGGGTGGGCAAACTCTGGCACACTTGCCAAACATGACACACCAGTAACATTTGTTGGCACGCAAAACCCTCTCTTATAATCTTCCATTTACAATTTTTTTTTCTTAATACAGATTTTTTTATTTTTCAGATAAATTCAGTATAGGTGCATCTTAGATAAATAAATAATTTTACATAACATGTATACATTAAAAAATAAATGTATTTTTCATATCATATACTGTGTTTTTGTCACTCAAATGAATTTTTTTAAAAATATATTTTATTGAGTTTTTTACAGAGAGGAAGGGAAAGGGATAGAGAGTTAGAAACATCGCTTAGAGAGCAACATTGATCAGTTGCCTCCTGCACAACCCTCCAGGGATATGCCCGCAACCAAGGCACATGCCCTTGACCAGAATCGAACTCAGGAACCCTCAGTCCACAGGTCGACGCTCTATCCACTGAGCCAAACCGGTCAGGGAATTGAATGAATTTTATTATTTCTTCAAGGTTCTTCACATACATACACCTTAAGAGATATCAAGTAGGCGTAACATTTTCTCAAAAAATTAGAGTTTGGCACGCAGAAGAATTTTGAGTCAGAGATTTTACTGGTTTTGGCACGCACTCACAAAAAGATTGCCCACCCCTCATATAAACTGTCGCTATCATGCCTGCAATTCCTACTGGGCCTTCACTGGAGGATGGTTTAAAACCAGAGGTCCAGGTATTCTCTGTTCACGAAAATCAAGCATATTTCTCTCCAGTGACTCAGAACAAATCCAGCTTCCTCCCCTTATGCAGTTAAAAGTCACATCTAGATTTATGGGTAGTTTCCAAGCAGCGCTCCCCTCTGCTCCACTTCCTGTGGCTGCTGTAGGCAATGCACATGGAGAGTCAACGCTGAGCATTTTCTTGAAGTTCTTTGTAAAACCACCCAAAACAGGACTCATTAAAGAAAACATTGATAAATTAGCCTTGGTTATAATTAAAAACTTATCCCCCATCAAAGATTCCATTGAGTAAATGAAATCAGAATCATATACACAAAAAATATGTCTCCAAATCATATGCCTCATATGAGAAGGTGAAAATTATACGTTAAGGATGTTATATGTTTGTGGGAGAACTGAGCACTTTTTGACCACAACGATCTCCCAGGGGAAGAGCAGATTGAGGCTGGGAGTGAGGGATTCCTCTCAGGGTTGAAGTTTCCTTTCCTGTTAGAAATTCTATGTTCAGATTCCTCTTCACTCACCTCCCTCTGGACCCCAACATAACTCATAACACAAGCCTGAGAAACAGGTTATTCTCCTTCCATCATTACTTCAATACTAGAGGTCCAGTGCATGAAATTTGTGCATGGGAAGGGTTGTCCCTCATGCGGCCAGCACCCTTTCCAATCTGGGAACCTTTGGGGGATGTCCAACTGCTGGTTTAGGCCCGCCGGACATCCCTCTCACAATCTGGGACGGCTGGCTCCTAACTGCCACCTGCCTACCTGCCTGATTGCCCCTAACTGCTTCTGCCTACCAGTTTGATTGCCCCCTAACCGCTCCCCTGCTGGCCTGATTGATTCTTAACTTCTCCCCTGCTGGCCTGATCTCTCGTCACTGCCCTCCCCTATGGGCCCGATGGCCCCCAACTGCCCTTTCTTGCCAGCCTGGTCACCCCTAACTGCCCTCCTCTTCAGGCCTGGTAGCCCCCAACTGCCATCCCCAGAATGCCTCTTCAATCCCAACTGACCTCCCCTACTGGCCTGGTCAACCCCAACTGTCCTCTCCTGCCTGCCCAATTGCCCCAACTGCCCTCCCCTGCCAGCGTGATCATCCACAAATTCCCTCCCCTGCCAGCCATCTTTGTGATGGCTATCTTGTGATGATGTTGTGGGATGCCACTTAGACTTTTATAATATAGGATATGAATCATTCTCAGTTGTGAACATACATGATCACTACTTTTATTTCATGTCTTTTTTCCACTTGAAGCCATGGCTATTTCTGATGAAATGATATTGGGGTCTCTGCAATCAGCCATGGGCTTGCATAAAGGAAGAGTTTTCACAGGAAGATGTAGACATAATCAGAAAGTTTCAACATCAAGAATCACAAATATCCCACCTGCATGTGCTTGGGCAATGGTTTCTCTGAATAAAGTAACAACATAAACTAAGATCTAAGATACTGAAAGTGAATGTCCTTTATTTTTATATTTCACACAAGGGTAGAATTTATATAAAATTAGATTTAAAAATTTGGAAATTGTGGGATACACTAGTGTGTTGAATTTAGAAACGGTCAGAACAAATGCTAATCCCTTTTACATCTGTTTGAAATGTGCATGAGAAGATGATAGTGTAACCTGCTCAATTACTACATATTTCTTCTTAAGTTCAGAGATTTTAGGCTGTGCTTTGACATTGTTTAATGTCATGACCCAAGTGGTCTGCTGAGCCCAATTTACATTCTGAGTGAGGTCGAGGCAAGAGATGCCCCCACACAATCCTCAGAAAAACCAGGCAAGCCCAACCTCAGTCCCTATACTTATAGGTAAGGCGGCCCCACATGCAAATTTCTGTTCAAACTCCTGGGTAAATCCTCACCTGGGCTATGCAGGCTCACAGCTATCTCCTCACACGGGGCTGAGGTCTTGGGAAGGCAGAGCTGTGGTATAGAAGAAGATGAGACTGCTGGGTCTTCTCCTGTGTCTGGTGACAGCCCCCCAAGGTGAGGTTCTCAGGAGCCAGGCAGGGGTCATGGGAAGGTTGTGACTGCAGGTGATTGACAAGACTGACACTCTTTGTTTCCAGCTGTCCTTTCAGAGGTGCAGCTGCAGGAGTCGGGCCCAGGACTGGTGAAGCCATCGCAGACCCTCTCCCTCATCTGCACTGTCTCTGGATTCTCTTTAACGAGCAATACTGTACAATGGACCCGCCAGGCTCCGGGAAAGGGGCTGGAATGGGTCGGAGGTATATGGGGTAATGGAGGTACTCACTATAACCCAACACTGAAATCCAGACTCAGCATCACCAGGGACACGTCCAAGAGCCAAGTTTATTTAACATTGAACAGCCTGAGAGCCGAAGACATGGCCGTGTATTACTGTGCAGGATACACAGTGAGGGGAAGTCAGTGTGAGCCCAGACACAAACCTCCCTGAGGGAGACAGCAGGGCTGGTCACCAGGGTGCGCTTTGGACACCAGGGGGCACTCCTGACTCACCAATTCCAGAGTGTTCAACCCCAAGAGCAGGGGCAGAGGGAGGTGGGAAAGAAAGGGCCTTCTTGTTGGGCACAGGGATTTCCTGTTGGGCACAGGGATTTCCTCTCAAGCTCTCAGCTGCTTCCAGGGATGGTTCTTGCTCTTTCTCTGTGGCTCTAACTTCCCCCATCCTCACTGCAGACACCAGAGGAGGAGGTAACACTGCTGTTGGAAGAAGACATATGGCCAGTGACTAGGGAATTTCCTCACCATGTTCTGTATTTTCTGTTTTGCTTTCTGGACAAAGACCATCCTCAGAGCTCTCATCAATCTGTGGTTGGAAACTTTCCCACAAAGAGAGACCCCAGCACAGCCCAGTCACCTGTGTGCTGAGCTCAGGGTCTGACCCACATGCCCACCTGTCCCCATATGGGCCCTTCCTTCTGACAGGCCCACAATAAATAAAACATATGCACGTAGCATGGACAGTGGAAACTGGATGAAACCCATCTGAATCATGCAAAGGGCCCTTGAGGGCTGCTCCCTGGTCACCTCACCTGTGCAGGTGCCAGGATTTGCTGTTTCTGGTACCACGGGAGAGGGAAATGACCTCAGCTCTCTCCCTAAAGGTGTCACACCACCACTGATGTGAGATGATACACTATCTGTGTAGTGTAGTTTAATAGGAAAGTTTAACAAAGTCTCATTGGAAATAATCTTATTTCAACAAACAGCTTGCTGAGCAAACATCTCAGTGAAGGAGACATCAATACAGTTTTCCATTATTTTTTTGACTTAACATCATGGGGTAAAGTTTGACATTTCATAATGATGGTGTTGAATTCTCTGTAGATCACTCCTATGAGGGCTCAGATGGGATAAGAACCCAGGTGGAGGGTGCTTGTTGATTATGTTGATCTATTTCAGCATTTTCCTAACCTCCATGTTTAGGTATTATAGTGACTCCTACCTTCACCTTTCATCTCCAGGATGGAAGAGAGCTCCCACACTTCCTCATCGGACTTCTTTGATGGGTTTCCAGGAGCTATGAGAACCCACTATGTCTGCAAAGCTTTCCCAAGTCATGCACTGCTCCCCGAACCTCTGTGTGTCTACCCTGGTCTCCTCCAGACAGCTCTGGTGACTACAGAACCTTTCATCACTAAGTAATGGGACTTGGGGAAACTAGGTGCTGGTTCTTTGAAAAGATAAAAAAGTTTGACAAACCATTAGCCAGACCCATCAGGAAACAAAGAGAGCAAACCCAAATAAATAAAATCAGAAATGAAAGTGGATAAGGAACAACTGACACCCAGGAAATAAAAAGGATTGCAATAAAATACTATACACAACTATATGGCAACAAGCTGGACAATGTGGATGAAATGGACAAATTTCTATAAAAACACAATCTTCCAAAACTGAAACAGGAAGACTCAGAAAACCTGAATAGGCCAATAACAACTGAAGAAATAGAAGCAGGTATCAACAAACTCCCAGAAAACAAATGCTCTGGTCTGGATGACTTCACTGGGGAGTTTTATGAAACATTAAAATGAGAACTAAACTCCATACTCCCCAAACTAGTAAAAAAAAAAAAAATCCGAGAAGAAGGAAAACATCCAAACTGTTTTTATGAGTCCAGCAATATCTTAATTTCAAAACTAGATCACACTACTAAGAAAGATAATTACAGGCCAATATCCCTAATGAACATAGATGCTAACATCCTCAAAAAATATTAGCAAATCAGATCCAGCAATATATTTAAAAGATTACACACCATAATCAAATCTGATTCACCCCAGGAATGCCAAATCAATAAAAATGAAACATCACATAAACAAATTGAAATACAAAAATAACATGACCATATCTACAGATTTAGAAAAAGCATTCAACAAAACCAACACTGACTTTTGATAAATACTCTCAGCAACATGGGAGAAGAGGGAGCATATCTCAACATAATAAAGGACATGTGTGATAAACCATCAGCCAACATCATAGTCAATGAGCAAAAATGAAAAGCATTTCCCAGAAGAAAAGGAACAAAACAGAAATGTTCAATTTCACCAATCTTATTCAACATAGTACTGGAAGTTCTAGCCACAGCAATCAGACAACAAGAAGAAATAAAAGGCATCCAAATTGGAGAGGGGGAAGTAAAACTCTTATTAGTCATAGGTGACATGATATTGTACATAGAAAACCCTGAAGACTACATCAAAAATTACTAGATTTAATAAACAAATTCCACAATGTACGAGGATACTAACTTAAATCCCCAGAAATCAATGGAATTTTAAACACCAATAATGAATTCTCAGAAAGGGAAATCAAACCAACAATCCCATTAAACATTGTATCAAAAAATTGAGACACTTAAGAATAAACTTAACCAAGCATGTAAAAGACTTGTACTCAGTAAAAGTCAGGATGCATAATAAAGAGACAGAGAAAGATATAAGCAAAAGGGAAAATTTACCGTGTTCATGGATTGGTATAATTAAAATGTCCATATTACCCAAAATAATATATAAATTCAATAAAATTCCTATTAAAATAACAACAGCGTATTTCACAGATCTAGAAACAAATACACCAAAAATTTATATGGAGCCAAAAAAATATCGCAATTAGCCACAGCAATCTTGACAAAGAAGAACAAAGGTGGGAGGGATCACAATACCAGATATCGAATTATACTCTGAAGCCATAGTAATCAAAACAGCCTGGTACTGGCACAGGAATACAAAAAAGATCAAAGGAACAGAGCAGAGAACCCAGAAATTTATCCAAGCCATTATGCTCAATTAATATTTGACAAAGGATGCAAAAGCATACAATCGAGTCAAAACAGTCTCTTCAATAAATATTGTTGGGAAAATTGGACAGATACACATTCAAAAAAATGAAACTAGACCACCAAATTACACCATACACAGTAGAAAACTCAAAATGGATAAAAAACTTAAATATATGAAAGAAAACCATAAAAATCCTAGTAGGAACCATAGGCAGCAAAATCTCAGACATTTCTCATAGTAATGTGCTTTCAGATACATCTCCTAGGGCAAATAAAACTAGGGAGAAAATCAACAAATGGAACTACATCAAAATGAAAGCTTCTGCACATCAAAAGAAACCGTAAAGAAAATGAAAAAGGAGCCCACAGTATAGGAGAACATATTTGGCAAAGATACATGTGATAAATGGTTAACAGCCAAAATATGCAAAATAATATCCAAAATAAGAAACCCATACAACTTATCCAATAGAACATAAACAATCCAATTAAAAAATGTGCAAAGAACTTAAATGGACATTTTTGTAAAGAGAACCAAGAGACATATGAAAACCTGCTCAAAGTCACTAATCATCTGAGGGATGCAAATCAAAACAACAAGAGATACAATCTTACACCTGTCAGAATGGCTATCATCAACAAATCAACAAATGACAAATGCTGGCGAAAATGTGGAGAAAAAGGAACCCTCATGTACTGCTGGCGGGAATGCAGACTGGTGCAGCCACTGTGGAAAACAGTATGGAGTTTTCTCCAAAAATTAAAGATGGAACGGCCATTTGACCCAGTGATCCCACTTCTAGAAATATATCCCAAGAATCAGAAATACCAATCAGAAAGTATATATGCACCCCTATATTCATACCAGCACAATTTACAATAGGTAAGATATGGAAACAGCCCAAGTGCCCATCAGTAGATGGGTGCATAAAAAAGCTGTGGTGAATTTATACCATGGAATACTATGCTACAGTAAAAAAAAAAAATGAGGATCTCCTACCCTTTGGGGCAGCATGAATGGACCAGGAGAGTATTATGCTAAGCAAAATAAGCCAGTCAGAGAAAGACAAATATCAAATGATCTCACTCATATTTCAAATCTAATTAACAAAATAAACTGATGAACAAAATGGATCCAGAGACCTAGAAGCATGGAACAGATTGTGGAATCTGAAAGGGAAGGCTGGAAAGGATGGGTGGGTGGGAAGTAATCAACCAAAAACTCATATGTATATATGTATAATCCATAGACACATGCAATAGGGTGGTGAAGTCTTGGGGTAAGGGGTGAGGGAGAGCTAGAAGTGGTCAATGGAGAATAAAGGGGGGCATATGTAACAACTTTATCAATAAAGACATAATTTTTTTAAAGAAAGAATTAGGACTTGTACCCTGAGATTCCCACTGAGCATGATGCCTGTGTCCTCAATCTTCTCTCAGATGGTTCAAGGCTTCAGCTCTGAAATACTCTGCCTCATGAATATGCAAAAGAGAGGGAGAAAACTAGGTTAAATATTGGTAAGTCTGTGCCCTGAGGGCATCACCCACAGCCAAACCCTCCCCTACAGAAGTGCTAACAGCACAGCCCTCACCATGGACTGGACCTAGAGAACTCTCCTCCTGGTGGCTGAGGCTACAGGTAAGGGGCTCCCCAGTCCCCTGGCTCAAGAGGGGACCAGGGAGAGTCAAGGGGTATTTCCACCAACTCCTGTCTCCTTCCCACAGGTGTCCACTCCCAGGTGCAGCTGGTGCAGTCTGGTGCTGAGGTGAGGAATCCTGGGGCCTCTGTGAAGGTCTCCTGAAAGGCTTCTGGGTACACCTTCACCAGATACTGGATGAGGTGGGTGCAACAGGCCCCAGGACAGGGGCTTGAGTGGATGAGGGAAGTTAACCCTAACAATGGAAACACAAATTATGCACAGAAGTTCCAAGGCAGAGTCTCCATGACTAGAGACACATCCACAAGCACAGCCTACATGGAGCTCAGCAGTCTGAGAGCTGAGGATACAGCCATGTATTACTGTGCTAAATACACACAGTGAGAAGAAGTCAGTGTGAGTCCAGACACAAACCTCTGCAGGAGAGGCTGTGATCACCAGGCAGCGGTCAGGGTCCCTGAACACAAAGATCTTCCCAGGAACAGGTTCAGTTGGAGGTTTGTACTGGTTTCCTCTTCATGCCACATTTCCCTCAGGGGACCTCTGGATTCCTGATTCTGTGTTTACCCCTGAAATCTCTGAGTTAGAAAGTCTGTTGTAAACAAAGACAACTTTGTCCCATGGACCAGTGGCAGAGAGTGTCATTCAGACACACTTGTGCTAAAAGAACTATTAATCACCAACACTCCTGACCCATATTACCTAAATCTAACTGGACGCTCTAATAACTCAGCTATGCAGCTAACCTCGGTGCTGGGCAGCGTGCTCCACAAGTATATGAATCCCAATCTGGAGAAGAAGGACCCCCCAGTGGTGACAGTCATTGTCTTGTCATCTTACTCATAGCACAGAGAGTCTGTAACACCAAGCAGAGCAAGGTATCCATGACAGCTTGGGGAAGATGTACAGGCTGATGACAAACACACACACCAAGGGACATGGAATGTTTATTGTGCACAGAGTTGAAATCCCTTATAAACTCAGAAAAGGCCCTTGAGGAAGACAGACCTGCTTTGATGGAGTCAGGAAAGGAGAATGGTACAGGGCTTTTATTTTGGCAAAGTGGTGGGAATACAGAGGAATTTTGCTTCCAGGGGTTTGTTTCAATCTCACAATGACATCTAAAGAGAAAACTACGGTTTCTTATCTGATTTTCACTGTCGGGGACAGATGGAGAAGAGGCAGCAATGAGCCATCAGTTGTTAGAAGTCAAACAATACACGAAACAGAGTATGGCTCTCTATTTTACTTAAGTACTATACAAAAGGAGCAAAATTAAGTAAATGAGTCCTTATGTGGGTACAAAAGGCAAGTCTACAGAAAATGAGAAGAATAAGTATAAGTAAGAAAATGATAATGAAGATGGTGATGATGATGTTGACAATGATTGTGATGGTGGAGGTGGTGGTGATGACAATAAATTTCAAAAAGAATCTTGATCCAATGTTTGGCAAGAATCGGTACTTACTCATCTATCAGTCATTGGATTTTTAAAAGGCCTATGTCAACTTAAATTGGGCCATTGGGATTTGAATTCCCAGTGGTATCTGAAGACTAGATGCCTGCTTTCTTTATTTAAAAAAGGAATTGTGTGGGGACAATCACCATGTCTATTGAAAATGAGAATGGTTATAAGTAAGCAAATTGTGATGATGATGATGATTATTACAATGATGATGATGGACTGAGACAGGAGCCCAGGTCTAATGGAATGATGGCTCCTCATACATACACACTTTCACCATGGCTCCTCCAGTGATAGGTGTCCACTTTCACTGGAGAGACCATGTGAGTAATGACCCCAAATATGTCCAAGTCCTAATTCCCTGGACTGGGAAGGTGTTACTTTCTAGAACAGAGGCATTGTGAGAATGTGCATGTAAAAACAAGAAATCCCTTTCCCACCAGTTTGAAGTTACATGTTCCTTATTTTTCTTCATCATCACCTGCATGATTTTTGACTTTCTACATCTCACAAACTCTTGTTCCTTATTATATAGGTATTTCCTACGATGATGCAAGCTCTATCTATGACTTTCTTATGGGCCTTCACTGGGGGAAACTTTAAACTCACATGTCCAGTAAATCTCTGTCCATGAAAATCTGGCTCATTTCTGTCATATGACTCAAAACAAGCCCAGCTTCTTGCCCTTACTCAGTTCCACAGTCACGTCCAGATTTATGGGTAGTTTCCTAGCAGCACTCCCCTCTGGTACAAGAACCTTTTCCAGTCTCTGTGGCTGTTGTAGCCAATCTACATGGACAGCGGAAGCTCAGTGTTTTCTGAGGAGTTCTATGTAAAATCACCCAAAACTGGACTCAACAAAGAAAATACTCATGAATTGAACTTTAGTAAAAGTAAAAATACTTTGTCCCTCCAGATATTCTATCAAGGAAATGAAATTACAAATGTAGCAAGAGAATATCTTTCTGAATCATGAATTACACATTAAGGATGTTGTATGTTATGGGGAGAGCCCACCACCCTCTGACCACAGTGAGCATCCCCAGAAATTGGCCACAGGGAGACTGGGAATGAGGGTTTCCTGACAAGGTTGAAGTTCCCTTTCCTGTGAGAAAATGTATGCTAAGAATTCTCCAATTTCCCTCACTTGAACAGCAATATCACTGATTAACACTAGACTGAGAAACCAGGTCACTTAACAGGCTTCCATATCATTTCAACTTATAAAATTTCTCAATTTTGCACATTCATAATCACTGCTTTTATTTATTATCTTTTCTCCAAGTTAAAACATAATTTCTTCTGATGTGATTAGTTTGGCATCTTTGCAATATTCCCTGTGCTTCCATAAGGAAAGGGTTTGCACAGTGTGTTATGACACAATAAAATGGTTCCAACATCAAGAATCAAGGTTCTCCATTTTTCCTGTGCTTGTGAAGCAGTTACTCATATCAAGCTGAAGGAATGAAAAAAAAATGTGACATTAAAAAATGGCTGTATATTTCAATATTTTTACACCAAGGTGAACATAATTAGCATAAAATGACAATGATAAACATTTGTTATTGTAGACATATGTACCAGTAATTGTTAGATTTCAGAAACTAAATAAATACTAATCCCTATGATTTTTTTTTTGAAAAATGAATGAGAATTTACTAATGTAACCTACTCATCTGGTCCAACATTTCTTCTGCGAGGTTGTCCTTCACCTAATTCCAAGGTATCTCATGATCCAAGTGGTCCCCTGTTCCTGACTTACATGCTGAGTCAGGTCAAGGGAAGAAATGCCCCAAATGGATCCCAGAAAGGCCAGGAAAGCCAGACCTCACTCCCTCAACTTATAGGAAAGGCTGTCCCACATGCAAATGTCTCTTCAAGCTCCAGGATAAATGCTCTCCTGTCTTGTTCAGGCTCACAGCTCTCTCCTCACACAGGGCTGAGGTCCCTAGGAAGGAAGAGCTGAGGTCTAGGAGATGAGACTGCTGGGTCTTCTCCTGCTTCTGGTGACAGCCCCCCAAGGTGAGGGTCTCAGGGGTCAGACAGAGGTCATGGGATGGCTGTGCTTGCACATGACTGACAGGAACTGATGCTCCTTATACCCAGGTGTCCTGTCCCAGGTGCAGCTTCAGGATTCAGGCTCAAGAATGATGAAGCCCTTACAGACTCTCTGTATCATCAGTTTTGTGTCCAGGGGCTCCGTCACCAGCAGTTACTACCAGAGCTGGATCCGACAGCACCTAGGGAGAGGGTTACAGTGGATGGGATACTAGACAGCGGGCACATGGTACAATCCAGCTTCCCAGGGCCGTATCTCCATCACTGATGACATCGCTGTGAACCAGTTCTCTCTGCAGCTGAGCTCCTTGACCACCTAGGACAGGGCCATGTGTTACTATGTGAGACACAGTGAGAGGATCAGTGAAGCCAGACATAAACTTCCCTGAGGGAGACAGCAGGATTGGGCTGCAGAGGGTGGTCTCAGGATACCAAGGGCACTCAGGGCCCACGGCACAGAGAGCAGCACCAGGGGCATGGTCAGAGGCAGGAGGTAGAGGTGAGGTTGCCTGTTGGGCTCAGGGATTTCCTCTCAAGCTCTCAGCTGCATTCAGGGAGTATTCTTCTTTCTCATATTCTCCCTGCAGACAACAATGAAGAAGGGACATTGCCTGTTTGCAGGAGATATGTGGGCTGCGTTGGGGACTCTCCTTCACCATGTCTCCCTCACAAATTCTAAAAGTGACTTTTCCCCTGTCTTTTCAACATTTCCATGATGAGTGTGAATTCTGCATGTGGGTTACTTGGATTGGGCTGTGTGCACAGCTCTACATCCCTCCCTCAGGCTCCCAGCTACCCTCAGAGTCTGACTCTCCATGTGCCCTCCCCCTCCTGGTTCCAGGGAGATCACAGGGACCTCCCTCTGCTGAAAGGCCTCTGTACACTAAAGCCTGGTGGACCTCACCCACCCTCTCTGGGTCCACATTGACCCCCAGAAGAGCTGTCAGCTCAGTGCACCAAACGCAGGGAGCCCACACATATATCAATGTTAGGGGCCCCTCTTGTCCTACAGGAAGCAGTACTAGCGACAGGATGGGGACAGGTGACTGAGGGCTGTGATATGCATCAGGAAACTCCTCCCTCCACCTTTCCTCCTGGATCCAAGGTTTTCTAGCTTCACTGTGGGTGAAATGTGCAGCAGGAGCATGTTGGAAGACTAGAAGCCATCCATGGGACCCCCTGCAACCATAACATCCTCTTACTACTTGTCCAGGAAACAGAGTCACATAGACACACACAATCACACACAGAGTCATACATAGACACACATAGTTAAAGTAACACACACAGTCACACATACACACAGTCAAACTTAAGTTTCTGGAAAAGACATGCATTCACACATGAGCAGTGAAACCAAACTGTTCATGTCATTACACCTGGTACTTTATGAATCCTATATAAGAAAACATGGCTATATTTCATTCTCTTGGATGTCATTTGAATAAAAATGTGGTCTGTACCAACTATTATTTCAATGCTGGCCACACACAGTGAAGATCAACAGTTGTATTTCTCAGTCCACTTAGTAGGACCTCAAATTAGAAATTTGATCCCAACTTTGATAGATTGTGACAATTTAAAAAAATTGAAATAATAATGAAAACCTTCCACAAAATAAAAGCAAAGGACCTAATGGACTCAAGGGTGAATTCTACCAGAATTTCAAAGAAGAATTGTTAACTTTTTAATCAACTCTTCTTGGACTCTCCCAAAAATTAAAGAAAGAAATAACACTTCCAAACAAATTCATTGAGGTGACCATTACACTCATATCAAAGCCAAGTGAAAACATACAAAAATGACAGGTCATTATCCTGTATGAACATACATGCGAAACCCCTTCACAATATACTAGGATACTTAACAGCACCCTGAAAGGATTGTTTATGATAATCAACTGGGATACACTGCTAGCTGCAAGGATGGTTCAAAGTATGTACACCAGTAACTGTGATGCACCTCATCCACAGAGGAAGGATAAAGTATCCTATCTAATAATAGACAGACATGGTAATTAACCATACCTCCGACATGCTTCCCATTGGCTAAGCAGGGTGATATGCAAATTAACTGGTAACCAAGATGGTGGCCGGCAGCCAGGCAGCTGAAGCGAACAGGAGGCTTGCTTGCTCTAGTGATGGAGGAAGCCAAGGTTCCCTGCCTGCCGCTGCCAGCCTCTGAGCTGCAATCTAAGCAACTATGTTGCAATTATTGCAGCTAAACAAGCTCCAGATACCTGCTTTCAGCCAGCTTTGGCCTCAGAGCTTAGAGCGGCAGTGATGGCTACAGTGTTTCAATTATAGAAGCTAAACAAAACCAGATTCCTGCTTTCAGCCATCCGTAGCCTCAGAGCTGGAGGTGGGCCTCAGAGCTGGAGCTGTCTCTCAGCTCCATTGACAGCTATAGAAGATAAATAAATCCCAGAATAAAAAAAATTAAAAAAAAAAAACAGAAAAAAAGGAGAGGTTGGGAGCTTTAGTCACCTGCCAGCCTGAAAACAGCCCTCAGCACCTCACCCAGACTGGCCAGACACCACAGTGGGGACCCCCACCTTGAAGGGGGTGTGGCCAGCTGCAAACAACAATCATCCCCTCATCCAGGTGGCCAGTCACCCAAGCGGGACTCCCACCCTGATCCAGGACACCATTCAGCTGGCAAACCAGCTGGCCCCCACCCATGCACCAGGCCTCTATCTTGTATAGTAAAAAAAGGATAATATGCCTCCCAGCACTGGGATCAGTGGAGCCGTGAGGCCTCCTGGCACTAGGATCAGCAGAGTTGCGAGACCTCCCAGCACCAGGGTCAGAGGAGGAGCGAGGCCTCCCAGCACCGGGATCAGCGGAGCAGCGAGACCTCCTAGCACTGGGATCAGTGAAGCCGCGAGGCCTCCTGGCCCCTGGAGCAGCATGACAGGAGGCAGCGCCCAAACCCCTTCATTTCCCTGAGGCTCTGTGTGTGAAAGGGGGTGGGGCCACAATCTCCCTATCTGCCCTGCTCTGTTCATGACAGGGGAAGGCGCCCCAACCCCCTGATTGGCCCTGCTCTGTGTGTGACAGGGGGGAGCTCCCCAACCCTCTGATTGGCCCTGCTCTGTGTGTGAAAGGGTACGGAGCCCCAACCTCCCTGATGTGCCCTGCTCTGTGTGTGATGGGGGCAGCACCCAAACCTCCTGATTGGTCAGCTGTGTATGTGACAGGGGTGGCACCACAACCCCCTGATCCGCCCTGCTCTGTGCATGACAGG
The DNA here is from genome assembly GCA_036010255.1 of Myotis pilosus. Lineage (NCBI taxonomy): Eukaryota > Metazoa > Chordata > Mammalia > Chiroptera > Vespertilionidae > Myotis > Myotis pilosus. The sequence goes on from JASKON010000045.1 coordinate 1,059,619, forward strand.
GGTTGGCGCTGCAACCTCCCCATTGACCCTGCCTTGAGTGTGACAGGGGGAGGCGTCCCAACCCCCCAATTTTCCCTACCCTGAGCGTGACTGGGGGTGGCATCGCAACCTCCCGATCCGCCCTCTCTGTGCATGACAGGGGGAGGTGCCCTGTCTCCCCAATCAGCCCTGCTCTGATCCTGACCAGGGGCTGCGGGGCAGGCACCTAGGGATTGGGCCTCCCCTTTGCCAACCGGGAGCGGGCCTAAGCAAGCAGGTCGTTATCTCCCGAGGGGTCCCAGACTGTGAGAGGGCACAAGTGGGGCTGAGGGACAACACCCCCCCCCCGCCAGTGCATAAATTTTTGTGCATCAGGCCTCTAGTACATCATATCAAGAGATACAGAATAAAGCCTTTAAAATTGAAAATCACTTCAGAATTGAAATTCTTAGCAGATTATGTGTAGAAGTGATGGACCTCCATATCCTAATGGCCACATTTGAGAAGCCAAGAAGTGATATCAGGCTACACAGAGAAAATGTCAAAACTTTTTTTCTTACATCAGGCACAGGACAAGGGCTCCACTATGAATACTTCATTTGTCAAAACTTGAAATCTTTGTCAAAATAATTAGACAAGAAAAATAAATTTAAATATTTAAATCAGAAAGAAACAAGTCAAAATGTTTTTTCCTTATCTGTATGCAGATGACATGATCTTCTACATAAAAAAAAAAAAAAAACCTAAAAAACTGTATGAGAAGCTAGTAACTAGAATTCAGGAAAGATGTAAGATACAAAACCAACACACAAATACCTTGTGCCCCTGCACCTTCTCAACAGAGTGTATTCATGACTCTAGGAAATATGTGGGGCTTTTTCTGAGGAAACTGAGGGAAGAAACCTTGAATAGTCTAAACAACAAGGAGATGACAACCTAATGAAACAAGAACCCGGGATATGTCAGTCCTCAGTATTGGTTAATCCCTCATCATGTTCCCAGGTAGCTTTTCCCACAATGTGGTAGTGAGTCATGAGCACTTTATAGTTGATCCCCCATCATGTGGGGACATGGTGACAGTGATCACCTGGGTCTCATGCAGACATCAATGTTAGGGTTTGGCTGGTGACTTGGGGTTTACAAGGAGTCACAACTAAATGAGAGATACAGAGATGAAGGGTGTTTTACTTTCCAGAAAGGGAAAGGGCCAGTTTATCAGTAGTCGATACAGGGCAGGAACAAAATACAGCTCTACTTTAAATAGTAATGTCTTCTGTTGCTAGGTGACAGGGAAGGGGGAAGTATTTAGGGATGAAATTGAGCAGTTAGGGGTGTGGAGGCGGGCGTTGTCTTGAAAAGTGACAGTTTATTTGCTTTCAAGGAAACAATCTGGCAGATGTCCAGGGAAGGCGCCTTATCAGTATTTCCCTCAAACCTGTGACATGCTTAGAGCAAAAGTTATGAGGATTCAGAAAGAGGCTTTTTGAATTGGATGGGTGTGAAGCCTCTTGATTCGCCTCCAGTAGTGACTACATGAAGTGGGTCTGCTAGCCTCCAGGGAAGGGGCTAGAATGGATTTCTGCTATTACTGCTAATGGTGAGAGCACATACTAAGCAGATTCTGTGAAGGGCCGACTCTCCATCTCCAGGGACAACGCCAAGATCACGCTGTATGTGCAAATGAAAAGCCTGAGATCAGAGGACAAGGCCATGTATTGCTGTGCAACAGACACAGTGAGGGGAAGTCAGTGTGAGCTCAGACACAAAACTCCCTGAGGGAGACATGAGTGCTGGGCTGCAGTGGGTGCTCAGGCCACCAGGAGGCGATCAAGAAGCACCCATTCTGAGTTGAAACTCCAAGAGCAGTATCAGGTGGAGATTATGGCTAATTTCTCTAGGGGTCCTTGCCTTCCTCTACATATAACAGTTTATCCAAGAGTCTCTCTAGACGCATGGTGCAGTGACTACCACTGATGGCTTTGTATTTTGAAAGATTTATACTATTAATAGAAACATTCCCACATGCAAACATGCTGTCTATCACTTATTCACTTATGAGGGGGGTGGGAAATGAAGAGGGGTGGGTGAGCCTGGGGAAACTGTCAGCACACAAAGTCTTTCCATGAAATGTAGAACTTGGTTACCCTCCTTGCATTTCAGGGAGGCTCAACGAATCCACCGGAGGTTTCTTGAGCCCAATGTTTCTGAAAGATTACATCTGTGTCTCCTAGCGATGGCCCTGCCTTAGTGTCACATCGGAGCTCAGCCATGGTCTGGGAGTCCTGCACAGCTGTATATTCAGCACAAACCATGGTAGATTTCAGAAAACAGCGACTGGGACCTGTTCCTAATGCTCCCTGGAGATGGGGGTAAGAGTACATTTCCAGGACAAGAACACTTTATGAATTCCATATAATATAACATGGTTTTCTTTCATTCTCTTGGATGGAATATCAAATAAATATGTGGTCTGAAACCAACTATTATTTCAACTGACCACACCCTTTGAAGATCAACAGCTGTATGTCTCAGTCTACTTAGTAGGTGCTCAAATTAGGAACTGAATCCCAACTTGGCTAGATTGCTGTGAATTTTAAAAAGTAATTGAGGTAGTAGTCAAAACCTTGCAACTGATAAAAGCCAATGACCAAATGGAGTCCAGGGTGAAATCCACCAAAACCTTGATGGGACTCATAAGTTTGTAATCAATCCTTCCTGAGCACTTCCAAGAATTAAAAGAAGAGGCAACACTTCCAAACAGGTTTATTGATGTGTCCGTTACACTAATACCAAATTCAAGTAAGGACACACAAAAATTACAGGTCAATATCCCTGATGAAAATACATGCAAAATGCCTCAACCATATATGAGGAACCTTAACAGCATATTGAACGGATATGAACATTAACCATAATCCAGTTGGATATTATCCAAGAATGCAAGGATAGTTCAATATTTGGGAAACCATTAAATGGTCTACCTTCATCCACAGATTGAAGGATGAAGTATACCATCCTATAAATAGATATAGAAAAAAGCATTTAAAAATTAAAAGTCCCTTCATGATTAAAATTCTTAACAAATTAGCTGTAGAAGTGATGGATCTCAATGTAATAAAGGCCAGATTTGAGAAGCCACCAAGTGCCATCATGCTACACAGGGAAAATTTCAAAGCTATTCTTCTTCCATTAGTCCCAACACAAGGGCGCCCCTGTGACTACTTCTATTGAACAAAATTAGAAGTCCTTGTCAGAACACTTAGACACGAAAAATCAAATAAACACAAAATGTATGAATCAAACAGAAACGTGTTAAAATGTCTTTCTTGTTCTCTATACATATGACATGATCTTGTATTCAGGAAACCATAAAAACTGCACCAGAAAACTTAAGAACCAGAAAGGGAACTCAGGAAAGACATAAGGTACAACAACACACAAATGGTTGTGCCCACTCTCATCAAAGTGTCTTCAAAACTCTAGAAAATATGTGAGACTGTTTCAGAGGAAAGTGAGAGGGAAAAATGTGATATGGCTAAACAAGGAGATCAAAACCTAATGAAAAAAGAATCTTGCACATGTGTGTCCTAGGTCTTGGTTAATCCCCATAATGTCCCCAGGTAGCTTTCTCCTCAATGTGGCACTGGGTAAGATGCAGGTTCCAGTTGACTACATCATGTGGGGACACGGGACAGTGTTTCCAAGGGTCACATGCAGACATCAGGTTTCCAATCACAAGATTTTCTTAACTAAAACCTAAATACTCCCTAATCTTTACCTGGATCTTCACAACAGCATCCTAGATTTGACTGAGTTTCATCTACATCACCGATATTACAAAAAAGACTCACAAGTGAGTCTATGGAATAAACACCACAAAGGAGTCCATGCAGCTGCTACATGTCCAGCAGCAAATTCCCTGGCAGAAATAAGATGTGGAACTCTGTCCTTATCTATAGCTCATGCTTCTGGTTCCCAATGACGCAAATACACACTCCACTATTTTCCAACACTTGGTCCAATGGCTGTAGGTTCACGCTCGGGTCTTAGTTTGTCCTCTGATCAATTCATAGGGTAAATAGTGTCAGATGGAATTTTCCATCTCCTGAACATGAACTTGCTGCACTTTTAATTGTTAGACTGGTTGTGAGGGTTGGTTCAACTAGGTGTGTTCACTACTGGTGACTGTCAAAGGCACCTCATTTATAACTTTACCTCTATTTTCTTATGTGACCATGTCTGACTTTTCCCACAGGATCTACCACTATCACTCTAATGTGATCAGTGTCCCTCCACAGTTGCTAATTTCCACAGTGTCACAGCTCATTTCCCCAGTAGACTCACTGCTTCCTTCCTAGGAATGAGCACACCTGAGTGAGCTACACAAACCCACATATACAAGGCCCACCTGGTGTATTTCTTTCTCTGTTATCAACAGTGTGTATCAATCTCCATTCAGACAAACATTCCCCCATTGGCCAGGTCAGACCCGGCACTTGTATAAACACCAAGGGACCGGGACTCTGATGAGAACAGTCTCACCTGCTCTTGATGTCAGATGCGCTCTCCTCTGTGGCCCTGGTCCAGGCCAGTCCCCATGTCCAGGTGCTCACCAAAGGGCCAGCTGTTCTCCTTGAGCTGCTCCTGGGGGCTCTTCAAGGACCTGCATCCAGGGATTAGAGTTTATGACTTAATTAATCCAACACTATTATTCACCACCCAGGTGGTAAGATTTTGCACTCTAGGATTTGTTCATGGAAAAATGGAGGAAATAACCTCTGGGTGAAATCACACAGGAAGTTTCCTGTATTTATACTATCTTACTCTCTTTGTCTTCCCAATATGGGGTTCTTTTGGTTCCCTTTGCAAGTTCCCTTTAGGGCCCTATGTGCTGGCGCTTTGAGACCTTGACCAAAGGCTTGGCCTGGTGCCAGCACTGATAACTTCATCTGGAGAAGATTTAATGGCCTCTATGAAATGGGAGTAGTCTTATTTTCCTTATTATTTAAGCCAGCAAGCATTTACAGAAGCCAGAAATAGCAGGGTTAAAATTTCAAACAGCAGTGTTTATATAAGCTGGATGCTTCAGTGGTGGTAATAATGACAATAGATTTGGAAAGAATCTCCGTCCAATTGTCAGCCCCAGATTTCAGGATCCCCAAAAGGCCACCAGGGAGCTAGCCGAGTCCAATGCAAAAGCAGATGGAGTCTTTATTCAGACTAGTTCAAGCCCCCCTCCCCCCTGCAACACTTGCCAATGCAGTGGCTGGGGCAGAGAGAGAGCTAGCTCTGTGGGAAGAGGGGTTGAAGTAAGGGGAGGAGAAAGGACTGTGGGCCCTGCCGATTGGCCAGGTGCAAGTCGAGGTCTTGTTACACAGGATGTGGTTGTGTCTATGACGTGCACTTCCCTTGATTGTCATCGGTTAGAGAAATCCTAAGTGTGGCTATCAGAGGCTTGGGTTTCTGGGAAGAAGCTCCTTGCCGAGCACATAGCTAAGGCTGCTGCCCAAATATGGAGGATCTGGGGTAAGATGGAGGGCGTAGCCCATGCCCTCTCATTCCCCCCTTGTGTTGAGACTTACAGGCCCAATCATGGGTCGGTTTGCATTTCTTTGCTAGAGGCCTGTACTGGGTGTGTAGAACCATCATCTGCACAATCCCTACCCACTCCTTGACAAACTGAACTAGCCTGCTGATGATGCAGGGGCCAAAAGTCAACAGCATTAGGAGGATATGAGGTCCACTGTCTTCTTGAGGGTGATCTGCAGCGGGTGTGTCTGGTTAGAGGTCACCTTCCACTCAGGCTCCCTGCTGTCCTGGGCACAGAAGGAGCTGGGCTTGTGACCTGGCAGAGACAAACTATAACAAATGGTCCGGTGGAAGGGAAAGAAACAATTTTAGTTTTAACAACCTCTATTGAAATAGGATTTTTCTTCTTAAAATTCCTCTATGGCTATCAAAAAGCCAAATCAAGACTAATTTATCTCCTGATGTTTGCATAAACACAACAAGAATGGTAACTGACTACCTTTGCTGCAATTTCATGATTGAATCTTAATGTGCCCCATAGGGCCAGGAATCCAAGCCATCCAGCTGCCATCAGGCCTGCCTGCAGTATCTGCTGAGTTAGGGGAATCCCTCACCTGTAGCAACTCCACCTGAGCCCACACTCTAGGCTTTAAGGCCTATCTCAGTAGCCCTCCTACTCGTTGCGGCCCAGAGTGAGTGGGGGTTCCACAGGGATGCAGAGGCATCCTTATTGCTTTCCTTCTTCTCTGACAAACCACCAGTGATGGTAGGGCATGGGCCTGACACTCCAGCACCAGCCATCTTCATGGTTCCCAAGCAGGATACCAGGCTTTCTTTGTGGCATTCTTACTGGCTTTAAGTCTTTAGAGCTCAGACAGGGCTCTTTAAAACATGATACTCCAGTCAAAGTTTTCCGTTAATAAAACCACTGTTAGGAACTTGTCTTATTGAATCTATGCAAAGAAAGGTATTGCCATGACTTATTTAGTATTGCCAATATTTCAGAGGAATTATATGAGGAGAAAAACATACTGATCTGCTCTAAGATTTTCTGATTTTCCTTGCCAATTCCTTTATATGGATTCTTCAGAGTTATAACAAAACAGTAACTGTTGGATTTCTTTTATCAGCCCCCCCCCAAGTACTTTGGCATAACTATTTACCCCCTGTTTAGGGAGGCAGAATGTACTTTCTCTGGCTTACTGGCCTGTACTTTTAAATTAGCCTTTAAACCTTCTTTCTATGCATAACCATGTCTCAGACCTTCTATTCCAAACAGGCCTTTCCCAGTTTTCTACAGTTAAGGTTTATACTACCCCTAACATGGGCAAGGTCACGCAGGCCTGCAAGACAGTATACAGGCTGCCAACTGTCAACTGTCTCTCAATAGAGACCAAAACCTGATGGGTATTCTTCCTTGCCTAGTTGAGCACCTGCACTCTTGGCAGCTAGACACACTTTACTTTTGGGGTTCATCCCATATAGTCCCCTTCCAGGACAGCTAACACATAGCTATAACCATATCCCTCAGTGTGAGAGACTGGACACTTGCCAGTTATTCCCAAAGACTACCAAGGACTGTAGACCATCACTGGTCCACAGCTACAGCTACATTTAAACCTGTAAGAGAATTGAAGGTTAATACAACATATTAATACAATGAAACATAATATTGGCACCATGGCCACTTCAGGCAGCTAAATCTTCTGCTAGTAAACATGAGATACTAAAGTCTATTCTTGATATTCCTATATAAGGCAAGATTGTCCTTGTCTCTTTGGAGCCATGTCCATGAAGAGGCATCATCTGAGTCTTTTATACAGTTGTCTGCAGGTTACTGTCAGGGCTGTGCACTGCGGCCAGTTCTTCTTTCTAGTGATAAACACAGTCTGTCCAATTTCCTTAAAATGTATTATGGCACAGGAGAAAGTTGTTTTGCTGTACACAGGTAGCTTAACCCTTATACCACTGGGCCTGGGCCTCTGCCCAGCAAACTTCAGTCTATAAGATCAATACGCAGCCTCCAGTTCTCCCATCCCAACGAGGCCTGGCCAGTCTCCAAGCCAGGCTCCCCCTCCCTTTGAGAATCCCAAAGTCCCGATGGCTCCCAGTTCCAGGGAGAGTGCCCTTTTGTGAACCTTGTTTATTAGTTACAGGGCCCTGCTTTCTTGCCTCTCTACCAGTTCTCTTTGTGGCAGAGCAGCAATCAGGCCTCTTTCAAGGGAGTGCACTGGAAGGGAATATCAGTCCCTCCTGTGAGCCAACTGCTTCTCCTAGGGTCTCCCGGGGGCCCGGCCAGAGCATCCCCTAGCAAATCCCGGAAGCCACTGCTCTCTCACAGTGGCATGGACTCAAGCAGGTGGTTCAGGAGCTGGGCGGTGATGGTGGCATTGAAGGCCTGGCAAGTGGATATGAACGTGTGCACCTCATGTATGCACTGGATGTAGCTGGCAGCGAAGCACTTGCCTGCAGCTGCTCGCACCCATGAGCCCTTAGCTGCACCGCTGGCAACAGCCCCTTTTCTCCCCACTCTCAGCCCAGGCCGGTTTAAAGCCTGGAGGCCACCTGAGATAATCAGGATGAGGGAGGAAGGGAAAGACCAGGTTATGTAAGTCTCTCCTTCCTGCAGAGCTGTAAGCCCTTTGTGTCCACCAAAGAGATCAGAAAACCATAAATAACAAGTTCTTTGAAATTTACTACTCTGTTAATTTTCTAAGCAAACAGTTAACTTGAAAAGACTTCTCTCTTGCTTTTCTTAACAAATAATCTTGGAACCTAGCCAGCCTTTAAATCTACCCTAGAAATCCAAGATTTCAATTTAATACAGCGAATTTACAACCCAGCTAAGAGCAACTGATAGACAGCAGCCAAATGTATCAACAGAAAGTACAATAAATCAAAGTAGCTTTCTAGTCCCAACTTTGTCCCGACCTCATGAGACAGACAAAGGAGGGGGTGACCTGTTTTCACAGATCCTCACTCAGATGCCCACCTGACCAAAGTCGTGGAGCCACACAAAGGAGAGGAGAGGGCAGGCCCCCTCCCTTCACACTCATATACTTTCACCAGACATTCATTCAGCAAAGGTATTTAGCTACCACAACACACAGTTTTTCCCAACTCAATCCGAATCTTAAACTTTTAGCTGGCAAGTCAAATCTTCAGCATTTCTCAATCAGTAACATTTTTAAGACTAAACTTCAAAAATGCAAGACATAATCAACCAACAGACTTAATTCTGTCCTCTAGATTTTTCATGAGGCAAATTTAGATTAATATTTTAGCATTTGTTATTTCAGAATATCTAATTCAATTTAGCAAACTCCCAAAGCCTTGGGCTGCCATTGACTGGAAACAGGTAACCATTAAAATGCAAATTAGTTACATTCTTTCTCCCAAGGATGAGAAACATGGAAGCAAACCTATCTTTAGAAGTTGCCACTGGGGGGAAATTTTTGCCTACCTGCTTGTTCTGTTGGGGAAAGGGAGGCTAGCCTTTCCTCCATTAGAAATTGCCTTGGAACGCCAGCCTTAATTAAAGGGCGTAGCCATCTTTTACCTGGGCTACTTAGATTTTTATAATTAAAATATTTCAATAATTCTTGAGATTCAAATCCAAATTATTATTTTAAGGCATATTTTTCAGCAAATTCCCGTAATAGAGACAATTTTACTGAATTTCCATTTCGGCCTTGAAGTCAACCTTTTAACAACCTTCATTAGCATTTAAAAACTGTTCTTTATTATGGAAATGCAAATTGTGCTGCTAAAATCTAGCCAGCATCTTTTTTCCTTTGGGTAAAATTTGCCATCTTTCCTAGGAAATAATCAGTCTTGGGGTTTTATTTTGTACATTTGTAAAGAGATTCCAGCTCAAAACTCTATCTAATATCCTAAATCAGACGATGCACCCATTAGTTTCAAGCCACTTTTCTCTTTACATGGGCACAGAAATCCCAGATGCATTTTTCAATTTTGTAAAACTTTTCAATTACAAGAAGGACTTTAAATTATTTGCTACTACATACCAAGATCTGCACCTGCAGCGGCTCCACCCGGGCCTACGCCCTAGGCTTAAAGGCTCACCTCAGCAGTTCTGGAAAACCACACCTGAGGCTGGCAAGCAGGTTTGGCCCAGCCCTTGACTTTAAAATTGCTTAAAGGAGTAGTTTAAGTCTGTCCCATAATGTCTTTCCAGTAAGTCCACAGAAAAAACACACAAACACAGACAACTAAAGGGCCCAAGAGTACAGTCTTCCAACTCCATGGAAGCAAAACCAAAACAACCTTCCGACTCCGCGGAAACCAAACTGAATGCTAGACCATGGCCGTACACCAACCAGCGGGAGCGACCCGCCTCGTCTCAGATCCTTGAGGGGGACACACATCCCTCCGTGAGGGGAATACATGTCCCTCGTGAAGTGAGGGGGATACACGTGCCTTGTGAGGGAAATACACATCCATCGTGAAGTGAGCTCACACAGGACAGAACACGCAACATACAGACACTTACCGTGGTCAGTCAGACTCTCTGGATCGGGGGTCCCTTGAGGGTCTTGGGGATCCCGAGTGAGCCCCCAAATCTTAAGCCCAGATTTCAGGATCCCCAAAAGACCAGCAGGGAGCCAGCCGAGTCCGATGTAAAAGCAGATAGAGTCTTTATTCAGACTAGCTTGAGCTCCCCCCATACTCACTCGCCAACGCAGTGGCTGGGGCAGAGAGAGAGCTAGCTCTGTGGGAAGAGGGGTTGAAGTAAGGGGAGGAGAAAGGACTGTGGGCCCTGCCGATTGGCCAGGTGCAAGTCGGGGTCTTGTTACACAGGATGTGGTTGTGTCAATGACGTGCACTTCCCTTGATTGTCATTGGTTAGAGAAATCCTAGGTGTGGCTAGCAGAGGCTTGGGCTTCCAGGAAGAAGCTCCTTTCCAAGCTCATGGCTAAGGCTGCTGCCCAAATATGGAGGATCTGGGGTAAGATGGAGGGGGTAGCCCTCGCCCTCTCACCAATGTCTTGGTGGGAATTTGTACTTTCCCACCAAGCTATCATCAGTTTTTTCAAAGGACTCTGTCAACTTACAGTTGTACCATCAGGGTCTCAATCCCCAATGATATCTGAAGAGTAGAAGCCTGCTTTCTTTTTTGATAAAAAGGAATTGTGTGTGCACAACCACCATGTCTATAGAAAATGAGAAAAATATTATAAGGAAGCAAACTGTGATGATGATGAGGAGGAGGATGATGATGATGACGACGACGATGACAATGATGAAGATGATGGACTGAGAAAGTACCAGGACTGACCAGAATATCCAGAGCGACAGATGAATGGATTACTTTGACACATATTTCTGTGAAAGAAAAGGTTAAGGGGCTGCTTGGCAGGAGGCACCTAAACAGCTCCAATTGCCTGCCTCTTTAAGCTTTTACTGTAACAACAGCCTGAAATAAAATTAACCTCTAGATACAATCAGCAGGGTAAGTATCCTTGAGAATCTACCTGCATCTATAAGGTGTGGTCTTAAAGACTAAACATAGAGATCCCAGTAAACTACCAGGGGGCTCGGACTTGTTTGGAAAAGTCAAAGCAGGGGCTTCTGCCTTTGGCGAAGTCTTCCTAGAGGCCCCCGGCCTTTTGGAGAATCCTCCTTACAGACATACCAACCAAGTCCCGTGCTTCCCCACCAAACAGGGGACCTGGCCTAATGGAATGATGGCTCCTCATACAGAAACAGCTTCACCATAGAACCTCCAGAACAGAGACACTGTGAGAATGTGCACGTAGGAAAGAGGGATCCCCTTCCCACCAGTCTGCAGTGACACATCCCCTATTTCTCTTGATCCCAGCTTGAATGGTCATTAACATTTCTACTTCTCACAAACTCCATTTCATAATTATTCACGTGTTTCCTACAATATTACAAGCTGTCTTTATCATGGATTGCAATTCCTTCAGGGCCTTCCCTGGAGGAGGCTTTAAACCCACATGTCTAGTAACTCTCTGTCCATGAACATCAATCATGTCTGCCATGTGACTAGAAACAAGTCCAGTTTCCTCCCCTCACCCAGTTCCATAGTCACAGCCAGATTTTTGGAAGGTTTCCCACCTGTGTTCCCATCTAGTACCTGAAACTTCTCCAGTACCTGTAGCCAATCCACATGGACCATGGAAACTCAGAATTTTCTGAGTAATTCTTAGTAAAATCACCCAAAACAGGACTCATCCAAGAAAGTACTGATCAATTGAACTTTAATAATAATAATAAAAAAAAAACATTTGTCTTACCAAATATTCCTTCAAAGGAATCAAATGATAAGATTAGTGAGAGAGTATCTTTCAGAATCATTCGCCTGGTGGGAGAATGCATGTATCACACACTAAGGATGTTGTATGTTACAGGGGAGAGCCCAACACCTTCTCACCACAGTGAGCATCCCCAGGGAAAAGGCAGAGGGAGATTAGGAGGGAGGATTTCCTGTCAGAATCGAAGTTCCATTTACTGTAAGAAAATGTATGCTAGGAATTCTTCAATGTCCATCGCTCTGAATCCCAACTGATAACACTGATAACTGAATCACTGATAACACTAGACTGAGGAAACAGGTCAAACTCCATCGACCAGCATTTCAACATATGAATGATTTGGGGCTGTACACACACATGATCACTATCTTCATGTCTTGTGTATTCTCCATTTAAAACCACAATTATTTCTGATGTAACTAGTTTGGGGTCTCTGAAAACAGAAGAGTGTGCACAGGAAGCTGTAGACACAATTATAAAATTTGCAGCCTCAAGAGTCAGGGCTGTCCCACCTGCCTGGGATTGGGGAGTACCTGAAACGTTTTTATCAGATCAAAGTAACATGATAAATTAAGACATAAAATATTAAAAAATGTCTGTTCTTTTATATTTTGCACCAGGATAGAAAGTGTTTGTATAACATGAGACTTAAAAAATTTACAAATTGTGGATACACTAGGGTTTTGAGATTCAGAAATGGTCTAAACAAATGCTAATCCCTTTTGCATCTGTTTGAAAGATGCCTGAGAAGGTAAAAGTGCAACCTGCTCATATAGTCCATGTTTGCTCTTATTCTCAGAAAGGTGAGGCCGTGCTTTGGCCTGATTCCAATGACTCTCAAGACTCATGTGGTCCCCTTTCCCTGACTGACATGCTGAGTGAGATCAAGGGAAGAGATGCCTCCACACAGGCCCCAGAAAGACCAGAGTGTCACGAGCCTCAATCCCTACACTTACAAGAATAGGGCTGTCCCACATGCAAATGTATCTTCAAGCTCCAGGGTGCATCCTCTCCTGGGCTGTGCAGGTTCACAGCTCTCTCCTCACACAGGGCTGAGGTCTCTAGGAAGGCAGAGCTGTGGTCTAGAAGAAGATGAGGCTGCTGGGTCTTCTCCTGTGCCTGGTGACAGTCCCCCAAGGTGAGGGTCTCAGGGATCAGGCAGGGGTCATGGAATGGCTGTGATTGCAGGTGACTGACAGGACTGATGTTCCTTGTTCCCAGGTATCCTGTCCCAGGCTCAGCTGCAGGAGTCCGGCCCAGGACTGGTAAAGCCCTCCCAGACCCTCTCCCTCACCTGTGCTGTCTCTGGATTCTCCTTAATGAGCATTGGTGTAGACTGGACCCTCCAGACTCCAGGAAAGGGACTGGAGTTTGTCAGGGCTGTATGGACTGATGGAAGTACCGGCTATAACCCAACATTGAAATTCTGCCTCAGCATGAAAAGGGACACATCCAAGAGCCAAGTTTGCTTAACTTTGAACAACATGAGAGCTGAGGACATGGCCATGTATTATTGTGCTAGAGGCACAGTGAGGGGAAGTCAGTGTGAGCTCAGACCTGAACCTCCCTGAGGGAGACAGGAGAGCTAGGCTGCAGGGGGCACTCAGGACACTGTGGGGCACTCATGACCCACAGATTCTGTGTTGTGGCCCCAGGAGCAGTAGCAGGTTGTGTTTATGGCTGTTTCCTCTGAGAGTCCTGGGCTTCCTCTCCATTTAACAGTTTTTCCCAGATTCTCTCTAGACCTATGAACCTGTGACTACCTCTGATGGCTTTGTATTATAACAGTTTTATTAAATTAGTACGGACTTGCTCACATGCATGGCAGGAGGCATTTTCATTTGGAGAAAGAAAAATGCAGATGGGTTGGTGAGCCTGGGGAAACCATCAGCACACAAATACTCTGTGAAAATGAAATGTGGAACATGTGTGAACCTCCCTGCATTCCAAGAAGGCCAGCAAGTCTGTTGCAGATGTCTTCAGCCAGAACTTTCCTTCAGATGATGCCTGAGTCTCCCAGCAATGGCCATGCTTTACTGTCACCGCTGAGCCCAGCCGTGGTCTGGGAGTCGTTTACAGCTGTGTCTTCAGCTAAATCCATGGTAGATTTCAAGGAGCATCAGCTGTGACCTGTTCCTTGTGCTCCTGGTGTTGGAGGGAAGGAGGGTGCATTCTCAGGACAACACACTTTATGAATCTATACAATATAACATGGTTCAATTTCATTCTCTTGGGTGGCACATGAAATAAATATGTGGTCTGCAAACAACTGTAATTTCCACACTGACCCAAATGCACTGCCCCTTAGTTCTGTGAGATGTCCTGCTGGCTGAGTGTAGCCTGTCACAGGAGGAATTGTTAAATGTGGTGAGAAGACTTGTTCCTTGTTTCCATTGGTTTCTCTCCATGCACAGAAATCTTCAGTGGAATAACTTCATACAATTCTTCAAAAAATTCCTTCCTTCTTCAAAGCAGACATGTGTTTGACTGTTGACCCTCAGGCTGGAGCTGGTCTTGCCCACCACAGATCCGGCAGAGAACATCTGGGACTGCAGTTTATAGAGGCAGTTCTTTCCCTGGGTGGGGGCTTTGAGGTGCTCCCCTGTCAGTTCATGTTGCTCAGATCTACCTGTGAGACGCAGAATTAGGATGACGGTTAGGCTGTCACTGCTCAGCTCACCCTATGTGCAAGTGCTGCCTATTCACTGTGAAATTCAACAGTTGTGTTTATCAGTCCTCTTATTTGTTGCTTCAACTAGAAATTTCCCCCTGACTTTGCAGATGGGTATAAATAAATAAAAATAATTGAAGTAATAACCAAAGCCTCTCGGCAAAGGAAAGTGCATGTCACATGTATTCAAGGTTAAATTTTATCCAAATTTCAAAGAAAAAACAGTATATTCTCAATCAGTTCTTTCCAAACACTTCCAAGAATTGCAAAAGAAGATAAACCTCCAAACTCATTTATTGAGGTTTGAGGAATTGCTGATGAGCATTAGCCCTAGTAACTGGGTCACTGGACCCAACTGCTTCCAAACCTAAATAAGTACACAAACAAAAATTACAGGTCATATCCCTGATGAACATAAATACTAAAATCCTCAACAACCCTATATAATAATGTCCTAATACGTAAATTTACCGAACAGTGGAACAACTGGTTACTATGACACACACTGACCACCAGGGTGCAGATACTCAATGCAGATGCTGACTCCTTGTAGTCAGTGCATGCCCAAAGGGGGAGCTCCACTCAGCCAGAAGCCAAGCTCAAGGCTTGTGGTGGGGGAGGGAGCCTAAGCTGGCGGCAGGCTTAAGTTAGCAGTTGGACATTCCCCAAGGGGTCCCAGACTGCAAGAGGAATTAGGCGGGGCTGAGGTCTCCAGCCCCCAGTGCAGGAATCTTATACACTGGGCCTCTAGTATAAGATAAAACTTAACAACATTTGAAAGTATCATTTACCATCATTAAGTGGGATGTTGTCCTAGAATTCGAGGATGGTTCAACCTTTATAAATCAGTAAACTGGATACACCCATCCACAGAATAAAGGACAAAACTATATTGTCATAAATAAAGATATAAAAAAGGCCATTGAAATATCAAAACCACTTTATGATAAAAATTTTCAATAAATCTGGTATATAAGTGGTATTCCTCAAAATAATACATGCTGCATTTCAATGGAAAATGGGTAACATTATGCTACATAGAAACAATTTCAACACAATTCTTCTAACATCAGGACCAAGACCAAGGCACCCCAGTGACTACTTCTATTGAAGAAAACCAGAAGCCCTTGTCAGAGTAATTTGGCAAGAAAAAGAAATAAAGAGTCTGTAAATCAGAAAGGACCCAAGAAATTGTAGCTCTTTATCTCTATGGATATGACATGATCTTAGATATAGAAAACCCTGAAGACTTCACGAGAAAATTTATAGAACTAGAAAGGTAACTCCTGAAAGATGTAAGGTACAGAACCAACACACAAAGGCTTATGCCCCTGCACACTCTCAACAAAGTGTCTCCATGGCTCTAGGAAATATGTGGGCCTGTTTCAGAGGAAAGTGAGGAAAGGAAACTTGAAAACTTGAATGGGCTTAACAACAAGGGGATGAAAATGTAATGAAACAAGAACCTTGGATTTGGGAGTCCTCAGTCTTGGTCCATCCCCCATTATGTTCCCAGGGAGATTCCCCCACAATGTGGCACTGACTCAGCTGCAGGTTCCAGTTGATTCCCCCACCCCCATCATGTGGGGATATGGTGACAGTGGTCCCACAGGTCACATATAGATGTCAGGTTTCCAATAACAAGATTTTCTTAACCTAAACTTAGTTATTCCTACATTTTATCCACATTGTCGTAAAGAAAATCTTAGTTTTGATTGAGTTTCATCTCTATCCCCAATGTTTGAAACTGGCTTTGCTGTTTCTCTGTATGGTTCATGCTTCTGTTTCCCAATGATCCACACAGATGCTCCAATCTCCCCCAACACTTGGTCCACTGGCTCTAGATTCAAGGCCTGTACTTAGTTTATCCTCTGATCACTTTATAAGGAAATAAGGGATTGGGTGTAACTTCTGTTTGTTGAACATGACATTCCCACACTTTGATCTCCTTTTCAATGTGATGGTTGATCACCTCACTATGTTAATACAGGTAAACTCCCAAGGTATCATGTTTAAATCTTTACCCTTTCTATTTCCGATTACATTAATTTCCATGCTGGATTACTACACCATCTTATCCAGCCAGGCAGTACTGACCCCTCACAGGGAATGCCCACAAGTCACGAGGTGATTCCTGGAAGCAGCTGGGCCCAACAGGGAGGAGCAGAGACCCAGGTACCAGAGCTAATGCTCATCAGCCATGAGTGCCTAGGACACACCACACTCTGCAACTACATTCTTTTTTTTTTTAATATATCTCATTGATCCTCCACAGAGAGTAAGGGAGAGGGACAGAGAGCCAGAAACATCGACGAGAGAGATACATTGATCAGCTGCCTCCTGCACACTCCCCACCAGGGCCATGCCAGCAACCAAGGCACATGCCCTCGAACTCAGGACCCTTGAGTCCACAGTCAGACGCTCCATCCACTTAGCCAAACCAGTCAGGGCTGCAACAACATTCTTTATGTCAGTGTCCAACCCCAGAGCTCCCTATATAGTAGGAGGACATGACAATAGGCCCCCCACTGCTTGTGAATTAGAACCCAGCCCTCAGATCCCCAAGTGTTCACATTCCCTGATCAGGAGTGAACACAGACCACTAATCCTGAACACTAGACCACTTCTGTTTGGATCTGCCAAGTTTTCTTTGTTGCTATTTTAAAAGGCAATTTATGGAGAATGAGAGACACTGAGTACATTAATGAATATGCGAGAAACACTGGACATGTGTTTCTCTCATGTGCCATTTGCGTGACCTGAATGTCTGTTTGAGTCACAGACCTCCCTGCAGGGAGAGAGCAGGGCTGAGCTTCAGGAGATGCCCAGGTCCGCCAGGAGTGTGGGGAGAGACACCAGAGGGCGCTCTGAACACCACAGAGTGCTCAAGACCATCAGGGGGCGCTCAGGCCCTTAGTCAGGGCATGTAGTTGGGAACAGGCACCATGTGGGCCAGAGGACCATCTGCCCCTGGTGGTCAGGTTTCCTTTCTCTCCTTGCTGTTCAGTGGCTCAGGGACATGCTCCCTGTGTCATCTGTCCTCTAAGTGCTCACATTCTCACTGAGGACAATGATGGTGCGAACAACATTCTCTTTTTCTAGATGAGCTCTTTCCTGTCTCAGTGACCATTTTCTCAGTAGGTTCCCTTCTCTCAGACACACTGAACACCCAGGGCACCCCTCCATCCCTGGGAGATGGGTGTGGTTTCCACAAAGAGAAACATCAGTGAAGTCACACCCTGTGTCTGAGCTGACTCTCTCTGCTCTAGACAAGTCCTCATCTTCCCAGGGCCCCCATACCTCAGACAGGCTCAGATCTGCCACCAGAAAATCCCAAAACAGCTGCCCAGGCAGTCTTATCTCCCTGAGGCAGTGCACCCTCTGGCTCAACTAGCACTCAGGATGAGGGTGATGGCCAGCTCTTGCCCCTCATTCTCTCCACCTCTCAGTCTCTTGGATCAGAACCAGCCCAATGGAGGACCTGACTCATCTCTCAGAATTCCACGTGGAGCAGAGAGGGAGAGGAGCTCAGAGATGAAACCCTCCACCGCCTGCTGGGCAGCACTCTGTGTGGGTCCCCGAGCGCCTTCTGGGCTCTGCTCTGACATGTGTCTCAGCCTCCACATTGGGAACCTACATGGATCATGAGAACAAAATGGTCAGAGTCCTGGTTCACACCCACCCCCCAGCTGCCCCTCCAGTATCTGAGGACAACTGCCCTAAGATCACCCTCTGCCTTTCACTGTCCACATCCTCTCTAGATCTGTCCCAGACCCTGTGCTCCATGGCCAGAGACCTGCTGACACTCCCCAGCTCCTCCCACAGGGTCAAGGACAGAGCAGAACCTGTAAAACCCACCTGTCCTCCTTCATCCACCAGCACCCCTCTCACAGATTCATCAACCTGTGGTCACCCCAGAACATGTCACAGACAGGAGACCTGAAGCTGAGCCAGGATATGGTGACAGTGGTCCCAAGGGTAACATGCAGACATTGATATTCCCAAAAACAACATTTTCCTAACCCAAATATGGTTATTCCTAAATCATTACCCACATCATCCCCTAAACACACTGGGTCATTATGGAGGTTCTTCTATATCCCAATGCATGAAACTAGATCTACAACAGAGTCTAGAGAATAAACACCACAAAGGAGGCAGTGCAGCTGCTACATGTCCAGGACCAAACTCCCCTGAAGGAATAGGACCTGGGGGCTCTGTTTGTGACTCTATAGTTCATGCTTCTAGTTCCCAGGGACCGCTTCTAGTTCCCAGGTGCTCCTCTCTCCCCAACACTTAGTTCACTGGCTCTGGTCTCACACTCTGGTCTTAGTTTATCCTCTGATCACTTTGTAGGGGAAATGATATCATGTGGAGCTTCCTATCTCCTGAAAATGAACCTACTGCACTTTTATTTATTTCTCTGGTTGTGAGGTGTGGTTCACCTGGTGTTTTCATTACCAGTCACTTCCAAAGGCATCTCATTTATATTTTGACCTCTATTTTATTTTTTAAATTGTTCAACTTTTTATTTTGATGCACAGTATGAGAAATGGACTTCCAAAACAACTAAATTTTATGGACAATGAACAGGAAATAAATTTGACCATTTATACTAATCACAAGGTAATATGCTAATTAGACTGGATGTCTTTCAGACATCCAACAGGACAAAGCCACAGTGGTGGGGGCCAGGGCATAGGCGATTAAGGGTGATCAGGCTGGCAAGGGAGAACAGTTAGGAGCAATCAGGCAGGCAGGCAGAGTGGTTAGGGGTGATCAGGTAGGCAGACAATTGAGTGGTTAGGAACCACTGGTCCAGGATTATGAGAGGGATGTCCGACTACCAGTTTAGGCTGATCCAGCAGTCAGACATCCTCCGAGGAGTGCCAGATTGGAGAGGGTGCAGGCTGGGCTGAGGGACCCACTCTCCCCCACCCCTCAAGCACAAATTTCGTGCACCAGGCCTCTAGTGTTAAAATAAAAAGGTCAACTAAATGTCTAGACTTAAGGATGTAAGAATCACAGAAACTTTGATGCCACAGTCTTCTTCAGGAAGTCAAAATCTTTCAAACAATGTTACTATGAACTGGTCCAGAGCATAACAGTATGCAGGAATGCCTAACAAAGGGGGGTGATCGGGACACCTTTCCTTGGTGCTGCTTTGATGATGTCAATCACATGCAGCGTCCCCTCTGTTGCTTCAGCTGCACAAAGATGAACCTCCCCTCCCACTTTACTTGAACACTGCCTGTGATGCCCAGCATTCCCATCACCAATAGCACCTTCTTTCATATCCAGTCCAGCAATTGTATTGCCTTCACGATGGACAGCTCAGAGCTGTGCCACCAGATCTGCACTGTCACAGCCTGTGTTGTCAGTCCTAACAGTAGGAGACATCCTCAGTGCTTAAGCCTAAGAATCCATTGCAACAGCTTTTTACCTGGTATTTTATTGGCAGCTGTGACACAGCATGAGCCAGCAGCAGCTCAGGGAAGCCTCCTCCATAAGCAGTTCTAGAAGCCTTCACAGTGTGTGCAAGAACACAAATGGCATCATGCAAAGATTTTCTGCTTCATCTAAAATATGCTGAGTGGCACCACGAAGAACATTAGTGCAAACCTCACCAAGGGCTACCCCGGAAACAAGACTGAGCATGTCTTCTCCAATCATGACTTCCTCAATGAGCTTGCAACTTCCAAGTTTCACTAGTTCTGGTTGGTCAAAGGAAGAGGCAATTTCACCACCTGTGACAAGAGCAAGGTGTTCTACATGTTCAATTGCCATACTCCAGCCTCACCAAAAACAAGCTCAGGATAATTAGAAATTTATTGTCTGTTAATAAAGTGGTTTATCCCATGCTTAAGAATATGTTCAACTTTCTGCTTCATTCTTTTTTCTTTTTCTGCTTGTTTTATTTTAGCAAAATTTGCTGTAGTATCAACCCTTACAAGGGAAACAAATGCCTTTATTTTATCTGTATCCATACCCGTATTTGCAATAAGAATTTTAGCATTTTTAATTCCTTTTGGTTGATTAAGTCTAATTTTTCATCCAACAGAAAGCCTTTATCTAAATAGGAATCTACCAGACTTCCTCCTAGCTTGTTGATGACATGAATTGCCTCCAGATTACCAGAGCCCTTCAATCAGAGAACAGCTTCTAGAGCTAACTTTGTAGAGTGATCTTTGTGATGAGTAAGAAGTTTTAAGGATAATGTTGTTCCTGCAATGTTCACTAAATCTTGGCAGGATTTATCTTCATCATAATCATGATCAATTGCCAAATTGAAGAGAGCCTGTCTTGCTGCCTTTGTGCCTTCTCTCCAACCCACAATGATGATCTGAAGATGAGTCTTTTTTGAAATTAAATATTCTGCTTCCCTTAGTCATTCTGCTGTTAAAACAGGAACAGAGGTAGTGCCATCTCCAACTTCATCATCCTGAACCCTTGACATATCAACTAACACTTTAGCTCCTGGGTTACCAGCTCAGATGTTTTTAGAATAGCTGCACCATCATTGGTCACCCTAAGACAGGCATCTCATTCACTGCTTTCCAGAATTGTGCCCATGCCTTTGGGTCCCAAGTTCCTCTTTACCAAGTTCCCCATAGTGATGGACCAATAAAGGAATCCGGGTGAGCTGTCTCTGCTCTCTTTTCATTAGCGCCAGCCTGGAATATGTTGGCAGGTGCCAGGGAAAAGGACACCATGGTTCCAAAGAGGTGGCCAGTCATGCTTTTTCCTCTCAGATCAAGGCCTGGATCCCAGGGGAGAGAAGACGGATGTGACAGCACAGGCTCTGAGCAGGAACCTGGACCTCGGCAGCTCAGAGCAGAAAGGCTGACCTCTATTTTATTATGTGGCCACGTCTTATTTTTCCCACAGGATCTAGCACTCTCACTCTAATGTGATCAGGGTCCCTCCACAGTTGCTAATTTCCACAGCATCACAGCTAATTTCCCCAGTAGACTCACTCCTTCCTTCCTGGGAAAGAGCTCACCTGAGTAAGCCATGCAAAACAACATACACATAGGCATACCTGGTGTATTTTCTTCTCTGTACTCAATAGTGTATGCTAGTCTCCATCCACGAACACCCAGGTCAGACCCGTGTAAAACTATAAAAACCAAGGGACTGGGGATCCTGATGAGAACAGCCTCATCTGCTCTGGATGTCAGGTGTGCTCCCCTCCCCAACCTTAGGACAGGTCAGCCCCCATGTCCCAGTGCTCAATAAAGAGCCAGCTCTTTGATTTGCTCCTGGGGGTCTTCTAAGGGTTAGAGTTTATGACTTAATTCATCCAACAAGATTATTCACCACCCAGGTGGTAAGACTTTGCACTCAAGGCTTTGTTCATGAAAAAATGGAGAAAATGACCTTTCAGAGGCTAAAAGGAATGGATTAAACTCACCCCCTGCAGAGCTGGGTCCACTTCCTAGTATCCCAGAGTGAGGAGGGCTGTGCTGTCCTATCCCCTGCGACTGACTCATATGATCTCGAGCACAATTCTAGAATTCAAAGACACGGGGTCTCAGAGGCTGTATTTAAGGGGCCCAGTTCCTGGGCAGGAAACAGTCCTCTGTCAATGGTGAGCCTGTCCCCTGGGCTCACCGCTCCTTGCTGCTCGACTGCCAACAGTCACTGAGAGTCCCCCACAAATATCAGAAAACATGTTCCTGAGGTAAACAGATACTGCTGTGCCACATGGTGGACACTTCAGAATGCTGAGTGTGCACACCAAGCCAGGTGACAGGACCTCCAATGTGCAAGCTGAGACCTGGCACTACAGTCCTAGGCTATGGAGGGTTATCTTCCTCAGGTTCTCCCCTGAGGCAGCCGCCTGAGGCCCAGGGAATCCTTGCAGAGAACCACCTGCATACAAGTAGCAGGATTGGGGCTGCCACTCTTTCAGAAATGCCAGAGAAGGCTTCCCCATGGAAGACATGCCTGCCTTGTCTCAGGAAGCTGGTTCAGACACCCTTCCTCAGACCATGAGGCTCAGAACAACCACAATCATGTCCCAGGATGTCTCCTGAGAGGTTTTATGAGCAACTTGCACTGGAGAACCTTACAAGTCCCACTTTCCGTCCTGGCAGAGTGTGTCTATCACTTTTCATAGATAAGCTACTAGAGTGTGCAGACTAGCCATGTGCCACTGAGTCCTGGCCCAGGCACCCTTGTCTACCAGCCCTTCCCACTGAGGCCATCCCCAGTCCCTTGCTGTTTACAAGGAGGAGGAGCCCTCTGGCTGCTCAAACAGGTCCTCAGGGAAAGAAATGCAAATGCGGTCCCTCCACTGCTCATGAAAGCCTGCCAGGCTGGGTCCCTGCAGACCCTGGAGAAGAGCCCTGCTGTGTGAGCCCTTCAGTGTCCACACCATGGGGTCTGCACTCATCTGGGCTGCCCTTCTCTTCGCTGCCAAAGGTGCATCCCTGTGCATCAGGCTCATGGGGGACAGTTCTCAATCTGTGTCTCTTTTTGCAGGTGGCCTATGCCAAGTTCAGCTGCTGGAGTCTGGGGGAGGCGTGGTGTCGCCTGGGGAGTCACTGAGCCTCTCCTGCAAAGCCTCTGGATTCACCTTCACTGACTACCAAATGAGCTGGGTCCACCAGGCTCCAGGGAAGGGGCTGCAGTGGGTGGCAACAGTGAGTAAACCAACTGGAAAGGATCAGTGGTATGCTCCAGCAGTTCAAGGAAGATTCACAATCTCCAGGGACAACCCTACGAGCACAGTCTCTCTTAAAATGACCAAACTGACATTTGAGGACATGGCCATGTATTATTGTACAAGACACAGTGAAGGAAAGTCATTGTGAGCCCTGACACAAACCTCCCTGAGGAGATAGCAGGGCTGGGCTGCAGGGGGTGCTCAGGACCACCAGGGTGAGCTCAGGACCTGCAGGTCCCAATTCTCTATTCTTGCACAGGTGCAGAGGGGCAAGCTTCCTATTGTGATGGGTGTTTTCCTAGCCTCTCCATGTTGTTTTCTGGTCCCAGGGAAGAGCATGTCTTATTCTTTCAATCTCTAAGTTCTCACATCGTTGCTGGGATCAGAAGGAGAAGGGGCACCGTGTTTGCAGGTGAGTGATGAGCAGGCACTAGAGGTTCCATTCACCAGTTCCCTATAGGACCTTATCCATGAGCAGATCAACCTGATGATTCTCACACCCCTGAGGGGAACACATTTCCTTCAAAGGGGAACAGCACTGACATCAGTGCCCTAGGGTTTAAGCTCACACTCTCTGGCCCAGTCGTTGTGGCTCTGTGCTAGAGCATTGTCCTATGACCCAGGAGGTCATGATTTGATTCAGGTGAGGACACATTCCCACCAGATTGGTTCCCCAGCAGGGAGCATGCTGGAGGCAGCAGATTCATGATTCTCTCTCACCACTGATGTTTCTATATTTCTCTCTCTCCCTCTCTGAAATGAATAAAATATCTGTAATAATAAAAGCATAATATTCTAAGTAGACCAGAAATCCTTCCAGATGACTTTCCAGATGAAGCCGGTGCTGCAAAGGGAAGCCTGGGTCCTGGGTCCTTCCAGTGGTTGGAGGGAAGCCCGGGTCCTGGGTGCCAGAGGGAAGCTGGTGCCAGCAGCCGGGGGAAGGAAGGCCTACTCTTGCATGAATTTTGTACATTGGGCCTCTAGTATTTTAAAAAAAGAACTTCACACTCTCTGTCCTCAGACTGGTGCACACTGCCCTACAAGGCTCCTTATTTCAGACAGGCACTCCAGTGTCCCTTGCTGTCTTCTATAAAATTTCAGTCATCCGTGCACGCAACCCACATCATCTATTCATTTGACATGTGCATTCCTCCAGAGTCACATAGGACATGTCCCAGACAGGTGGCCTAAGCTGCCATCAACCCCCTTCATGCAGGACCATTCCTGATGTGACATTTCCTGAAGTGACAGAGATTCATTTGAGTCATCACTTTGCTGTGAACATTGTTTAGAAAGGATGTTGTTTAATGCAGGGCACACATGTAACAACTGATCAGGACAAGAGCCACATAGAGGATAAATGTACACTGACTTACAGGAAGTGGTAGCACACACCTGCCAGGTGCTTGATGGACCAGCATAGACCCACAGGCCTGAGGAAATGGGGATGTCCCTGAACTCTCCATGTAGGAGCCTGAGTAACCAGCAGCATCTGAATTCTCACTCTCAACAGTGTACTCAGGGCAGTACTACACATGAGGGTGAACCAGAGACACTGATGCTGGAGGAGATGGAGGCACCTTCAGGGGCTGAGGGTGCAGCTGTGGGTCTCTGAGCAGTGTCTCCATGTGGGAGGCAGTGGACTGAGGGCAACTGGGCAGTAGCTCACAGGGAAGTTAACCATCAGGATGGACACCAAGAATAGGCAGACTCCTAGAACTTCCTAGAACCAGGAGTCCTGAGGAAGCCAGGGTCCCTCCCAGAGCTGGACGCACTCATCGACCAGTGCACCAGGTGACCTGGGAAAGAAGCCTCACCTGGCAGCTGACAATGCTGCTACCTCCTCCCCTCCCAGTACTGAGGTGTGATTCCTGCTTCATTATCTGTCTCCAGGGAACTCCCAGCAATGCACCCCTGCAGTCAAAGTGTGACTCAGCCCCACCTCTGACTCACCCTGGCACAACCACGACCTGTTTTAACCTGCATCTCTGTGTACAGGTCCTGCAAGAACATGGACACACTAGTGCCTGCTCTTCAAAGTCTTTGTTTGTATTGTGGGTGCATTTGATTGGCTTCCAAAGAACATCACACCCAGACCCAGAACCCACATGTGGTCCCTGCTCATGTGCTATGTACAGAGAAGAGGGGCAAATGTAGATTTTATAGCAATGAAAATCATCAGTGTGTGTGTGTGTGTGTGTGTGTGTGTGTGTGTGTGTGTGTGTGTGATTTATTAAATACTGAAAGTGCTGTGATATTTGGCCCAATGCCGGGATACTCAAATGAGACCTTCAACAAGAGGAACGTAAGGATGTAAGTGGCCCTAGGGCCCCTGGGAGCTTCTGGATGAGGGGAGGGTCAGCAGTGTCTTCGCAACTGGGAGCTCCAGGGAAGGGCTCCCCAGTGGCTTCCTAAAGCCCTGGTTTGGTGTCTCCCTGCAGAGTATCAGGGTTCAGTAAGGACAGTTCATTCTGTCCAGATATCAATAACACACGGTTTCCCTGAGAGAGCAATCTGACATCAGGGCACAGCCTTCACTACAGGACTAGAGATGCTGAGAGGTCAATGCCCTGTGATCCCTGACAAGACCCTCATCTGCAGAGGCAGAGCTAGGCAGTAGGGGGTGTTCAGGGCTCAGGAGCTCAGGCTGCTTCCCCAGAAGGTGAGAGGGAGCTGGGAAAGGGTTTCCTCTAAGGCAGCGGTTCTCAACCTGTGGGTCACGACCCCTTTGGCAGTCGAATGACCCTTTCACAGGGGTCGCCTAAGACCATCCTGCATATCAGATATTTACATTACCATTCATAACAGTAGCAACATTACAGTTATGAAGTAGCAACGAAAATAATTTTATGGTTGGGTCACACCATGAGGAACTGTACTTAAAGGGCCAGAAGGTTGAGAACCACTGCTCTAAGGCCTGAGGCTTCCTCTCTTCATACAAACAATCCAAACTGAAAGTTGGACACGACTGCTGAGGTGACTGTGAATACCCTGCTTTATCATAACATTTACCCAACTCAATGAGACATGAGAACCACACACAAGGGGGTGTTTCTATGGCTTTGGGATAGCTGAATTCTAAGGAGCTTTCACATGAATGGATTTATTATCTCACCAGGGGCAACATTTTGGAGACACACTGACCAGGAAGAAGACATTCAGTTATCAAAGCCCAGAGCTGGTCCAGGTGGCCCCGTGTCATCCAATGCAGGGCTCACAATGAGGAGCATGTTCTGTGGGGGCTGGTTCCACAATGGGAGGATCTCTATCTTCACAGAGGTCAGGAACCTGGCAGGAGACACACATCCTCAAACCAAGATTAGAACTTGGTGAAACCAAGAGCTAGTTTCTTGAAAAGATAAACAAATTTATGAACTATTTGCCAGACTCATTAAGAAACAAAGAGAGAGACCCGAAATAAATAAAATCAGAAAGGAGAGAGGAGAAGTAACCACTGACACCACAGGCATACAAAAGATTATAAGAAAATACTGTGAACAACTATATGCCAACAAGCTTATAATGTGGATGAAATGGAGGGATTTCTACAAAAACACAATCTCCCAAAATTGAAACAGGAAGAATCAGAAAACCTGAATTGACTAATAACAACTGAGGAAATAGGAGCAGTAATCAAAAAATTTCCAGCAATAAAAGCCTTGGTCAGGATTGCCTAATGGGATTTTTACCAAACAGTCAAAGAACTATCACCTATACTTCTAAAATTATTCCAAAATTTCAAGAGTTTAGAAAACTTCCAAGCTCTTTTTAAGAGGCCAGCATTATCCTAATTCCAAAACCAGATAAAAACACTAGAAAGAAAAGCAGTTACAGGCCAATATATCCCTGATGAACATAGATGCTAAAATCCTCAACAAAATATTAGCAAATCTGATCTATTAAAAAGATCATATGCCATAACCAAGTGGGATTTATTCCAGGAATGCAAGTCTGGTATAATACTCCCAAATCAATAAACGTGATACATCTCATAATGAAATTGAAATACAAAAATCACATGATCATATCAATAGACACAGAAAAAGCATTCAACAAAATCCCAAACCCAATTTTTGATATAAATCTCTCAGCAAAGTGGGAATTGAGGGATCTTACCTCAACATAATGGAGGCCATATATAACAAACCTATAGCCAACATCATACTCAATGGGCAAAAATGAAAACTATTTCCTATAAAAACAGAAATAAGACAGGGATGTCCATTTTAACCACTCTTACTCAACATAGTACTTGAAGTCGTAGCCACATTGATCAGACAAGAAGAAGCAATAAATGCATTCACATTGGAAAGGAGGAAGTAAAATTCTTAGTATTCATAGATGACATGATATTGTACCTAGAAAACTCTAAAGACCCCACCAAAAACTACTAGATTTAATAAGCAAATTCAGCAATGTAGCAAGATACAAAATTAAAACCCAGAAACCCATGGTAGTTTCATACACCAACTAGAGGCCTGGTGCAGGAAACCTGTGCATGGGCAGGGTTCCTAGGCCTGGCCAGCAATCCGGGCCAATCAGGACTTGCTAGGGACTGAATGAAGCCTTCCTTCCCTGCCTGCCAGCTGCCAGCCACAGCCTTCCTTCATTCCACACCACCTCCTGGTGGTCAGCACACGTCATAGCGAGTGATCAAACTCCTGGTCTCCCAGTCTAAATCCCAAGGCGGCACTTTGCATATTAGCCTTTTATAAATATATAGATAGTGAATTTTCAGAAAGAGAAACAAAAAAATCCCATTTACTATTGCAAAAAAAAAAAGATACTTAGGAATAAACCTAACCAAATAAGTAAAATACTTGTACTCAGAAAACTACATGACTTTGAAAAAAGAGATAGTGCAAGATAAAAATTAGCTGAAAAATATACCGTGTTCATGGATTGGTAGAATTAACATCATTAAAATGTCCATACTAAACCAAGCAATCTTCAGGTTCAATGAAATTCCTATTAAAATACCAACAGCATATTTCACAGGTCTAGATTAAATTCCCTCTCTCTCTCTCTCTCTCTCTCTCTCTCTCTCTCTCTCTCTCTCTCTATATATATATATATATATATATATATATATATATATATATATATATAATCTGAATAGCCACAGCAATTTTGAAAAAGAAGAACAAAGTGTGAGGGATAACAATACCATATATAGTGTTATTCTACAAAGCCATTGTAATCAAAACAGCCTGGTATTGGCACAAGAACAAGCATATCCATCAATGGAACAGAACAGAGACTCCAGAAATAAACCCAAGCCATTATATGCAATTAATATTTAACAAAGGAAGGAGAATACACTGGAGTAAAGACAGTCCCTTTAATAAAGGGCATTGGGAAAATTGGACAGATACATGCAAAGAAATGAAACTAGACCACCAACTTCCACCACACACAAGAATAAACTCAAAATGGATAAAAGACTTAATGTAAGTCATGAAATGATAAAAATCCTAGAAGAAAGCATAGGCAGCAAAATATCAAACATCTCTAGTTGCAGTATATTTACAGATATATCTCCTACGGCAAAGGAAACTAAGGAGAAAATAAACAAATGGGACTACATCAAAATAAAAAAACATTACTTATAAGGAACACATACAACTAAATAAAAGGAAGACAAACAATCTAGTTAAAAATGGGCAAAGGGCCTAAAACACATTTCTCCAAAGGGGACATACAGAAGGCCAAGAGACATATGAAAAAATTCACTGATCATCAGAGATATAAAATCGTAAGGCAATGAGGTATCACCTCATACCTGTCAGAATGGCTTCAATCAACAAATCAGCAAATGAGAAGTGCAGACAAGGATGTGGAGAAAAGGAAACCTTATCCCTAACTGGTTTGGCTCAGTGGATAGAGCGTCAGCCTGAGGACTCAAGGGTCCCAGGTTCAATTCTGGTCTAGGGCATGTACCTTGGTTTTCGGCACATCCCCAGTAGGGAGTGTGCAGGAGGCAGCTGATAAATGTTTCTCTCTCATCAATGTTTCTAACTCTCTATCCCTCTCCCTTCCTCTCTGTAAAAAATCAATAAAATATATTTTTAAAAATATAGGAAACCCTAGTACACTACTGTTGGGAATTCAGGCTGATGCAGCCATTATGGAAAACTGTATAGAATTTCCTCAAAAGATTAAATATGGAACTGCCATTTGACCCAGTGATCCCACCTCTGGGGATATATCCTAAGAAACCCAAAACACCAATCAGAAAGAATGTATGCACACCTATGTTCATAACAGCAAAATTTACAATAGCTAACATCTGGAAACAGCCCAAGTCCCATCAGTAGGTGAATGGATAAAAAGCCCTGGTACATTTATACCATGGAATACTATGCAGCAGTAAAAGGAAGGATCTCTTACCTTTTGAGATAGAATTTAGGGACCTGAAGAACATTGTGCTACGTAAAATAAGTCAGTCAGAGAAAGACAAGTATCACATGATCTCACTCATATATGGAATTTAATGAATAAAATCAACTAATATGAAAAATGGATGCTGAGACCTAGAAGCATGAAACACAGTGTGGAATCTCAGAGAAAAGGAAGGGTAGGGTGGAAGGGTGGGTAGAGATCAACCAAAGAACTGGTATGCATACATACATAACCCATGGACACAGATAATAGGATGGTGAAGGCCTGGGGTATGAGGTACGGGGTGGGGGAGGTCTAGAAGGGATCATTGGGGGGGAGGGGACATATGTAATACCATTAGCAATAACTATATATTTTTTAAAAAGAATAAGGACTTGGACCCTGAGACTTCCACTGAGCTGGTCCCTCTGACATTCATCTTATCTCAGTTGGGGTCAAGACCTCAGCTATGAAATACTCTGCCTCATGAATATGCAAAGGGGAGAGGTAGACTAGGATAAATATGGATAAGTCTTGTGCCTTGATGGCATCACCCACAGCCACACCCTCCACTACGGAAGTGCTCACAGCACAGCCCCTCACCATGGACTGGAGCTGGATAACCTTCCTCCTGGTGACTGTGGCTACAGGTAAGGGTTTCCCTAGTCCCTGGGTGAGAGAGGGGACCAGGGAGAGTCAAGGGGGATTTCCACCCATTCCTGTCTCCCCTCCACAGGTGAGACCACTCTTCTCAACTGGGACTGTTTGCAGGTGCAGCTGGTGCAGTCTGGGGCTTAGGTGAAGAAGCCTGGAGCCTCCGTGAAGGTCTCCTGCGAGGCTTCTGGATACACCTTCACCAGCTACTAGATGCAATGGGTGCGACAGGCTCCAGGAAAGGGGTTTGAATGGATGGGGGAAGTTAACCCTAACAATGGAAACACAAATTATGCACAGAAGTTCCAAGGCAGAGTCTCCATGACTAGAGACACATCCACGAGCACAGCCTGCATGGAGCTCAGCAGCCTGAGAGCGGAGGACACAGCCATGTATTACTGTGCTAGAAACACAGTGAGGGGAAGTCAGTGTGAGCCCAGACACAAACCTCCCTGCAGCAGAGGCTGTGACCACCAGGGGGCGCTCAGGGTCCCTGAAAACATGGACCATCCCAGCAGCAGGTGCAGTTGGAGGTTTGGGTTGGTTCCCTGTGCGGTTTCCACTTCATGTCACATTTCCCTCAGGGAACCTCTGGATTCCTGATTATGCACTTACCTCTGAGTTAGAAAGTCTGTTGTAAACAAAGACAACTTTGTCCCATGGACCAATGGCACAGAGTGTCATTCAGACACCCTTGGGCTAAAAGGACTATTAATCACCAACACGTCTGACCCACATTACCTAAATCTAACTAGAGGCTCTAGTGACTCAGCTGTGCAGCTCACCTGAATGGTGGACAGCGTGCTCCACAAGTATGTGAAACCAAAGCTGGAGAAAAGGACCCAAAGTGGATACAGTTATTGTCTTGTCATCATACTCATAGCACAGAGAGTATATAACAGCAGGCAGAGCAGAGGGATCCATAACAGCTTGGTGCAGATGTACAGGCTGATGATAAACAAACACACCAAAGGGCATAGAATGTTCATTATGCACAGAGTTAAAATCCCTTAGAAACTCAGGAAATGCCCTTGAGCAAGACAGACCTGCTTTGATGGAGCCAGGAAAGGAGAATGGAGCAGAGCTTTTATTCTGGCGAAGTGGTGGGGATACGGAGAAATTCTGCTTCCAGGGGTTGGCTTCAATCTCACAATGACATCTAAAGAGAAAACTATGGTTTCTTTTTTTTTTTCTTTTTTTTAAATTAAATCTTTATTGTTCAGATTATTACATTTGTTCCTCTTTTTTCCCCCCATAACTACCCTCCTCCCAGTTCCCGCCCCACCTTCTGCCCTCACTCCCCACCCACTCTCCTCATCCATAGGTGCACGATTTTTGTGCAGTCTCTTCCCGCATCTCCCACACCCCTTGCTCCCCCAAGAATAGTCAGTCCATTCCTTTCTATGTCCCTGATTCTATTATGATCACCAGATTATTTATTCACTTGATTTTTAGATTCACTTGTTGATAGATGCATGTTTGTTGTTCATAATTTGTATCTTTACCTTTTTCTTCTTCTTCCTCTTCTTAAAGGATACCTTTCAGCATTTCATATAATCCTGGTTTGGTGGTGATGAACTCCTTTAGCTTTTCCTTATCTGTGAAGCTCTTTATCTGACCTTCAGTTCTGAATGAGAGCTTTGCTGGATAAAGTAATCTTGGTTGTAGGTTCTTGGTATTCATCACTTTGCATATTTCTTGTCATCCCCTTCTGGCCTGCAAAGTTTCTGTTGAGAAATCAGCTGACAGTCGTATGGGTACTCCCTTGTAGGTAACTGAGTTTCTTTTTCTTGCTGCTTTTAGGATTCTCTCTTTGTCTTTTGCTCTTGGCATTTTAATTATGATGTGTCTTGGTGTGGTCCTCTTTGGATTCCTTTTGTTTGGGGTTCTCTGCACTTCCTGGACCTGTAAGTCTATTTCTTTCACCAGGTGGGGGAAGTTTTCTTTCATTATTTCTTCAAATAGGTTTTCAATATCTTGCTCTCTCTCATCTTCTGGCACCCCTATAATTCTGATGTTGGTACGCTTGAAACTGTCCCAGAGGCTCCTTACACTATCTTCGTATTTTTGGATTCTTTTTTCATTTTGCTTTTCTGGTTGGGTGTTTTTTGCTTCTTCACATTTCACATCTTTTACTTGATTCTTGCGATCCTCTGGTCTGCTGTTGGGTGTCTGTATAATATTATTTATTTCAGTCAGTGTATGCTTAATTTCTAGTTGGTTCTTTATCACAACATTGAGGGTCTCATTAGATTTCTTGAGGATCTCACTACATTTATCGGCGGTCTCACCAGTCTTTTCGAGGGCCTTACTAAGTTTATCGGCAGCTTCTAGACAGTTCTTGAGAGACCTTAAAAGTGTGGTTTTGAGCTCTATATCTTCCATTTCTGACATTTGCATCCTGTTTCTTTGTCTCTGCATTTTTTTTATCTTTTCTTGGTGCAACCCCTAGTGGTCTTTGTGTGCAGTCTTGTTGTAGTTAAGCCTTGATTGTTGTCGGCAATACCAGGGGTGATTTGACCTCCAGGCTAACTGCCTATGAGAGTCAGCTGTGTCTGCAGTGGGAGAGCTTCTGTGCTGGATCTCTAGGGCAGTGCTAATCTAGCATTTGCCTGAGGCTATCCAGCAAATGGCTCTGCACAGGTCTTGGGCAGGGAGGGTCCCTGGGGATCTACAGGGTGGGTGGAGCTAGCAGTTATGGCTGCTCTCAGTTCTGTCCCTAGGGGCTCTGCCTCACAGAGTCCCAGCAACCGCTGCAAACCTCGGAGAGAAAGCTGCCTTTGAGTTCCGACTGAAACCAGACAGTCCCGCTTCTCCCGTTTGAGTCTGGGTCCCTAGAGACTCACCAGGATCTGGAGCTCAGAGTCTGAAACTCCCTCCCGATTGAAAACAACAACCATGCCCTCCGCCGCCAGCCCGCTCCGCGCGCACTCCGCACCTTAGTATTTCACTTCAGCACTGCGCCTCCTCTGAGTCTGAGTATGATATTCTCTTTCCTCTTACTTGTAGAATTTCCACTCAGCCAGCCTTCCTGTGGTTCTGGATGATGTCCGTTCCGTCCTTTAGTTGTATCTCTGAAGTGGTTGTTCGAGGCAGCAATCTCTGGCGTTAACCTATGGCGCCATCTTGGTTTCTCCATCCATAACTATGGTTTCTTATCTGACTTTCTGTGTTGGGGACAGATGGAGGAGAGGCAGCAATGAGCCATCAGTTGTTAGAAATCAAATGACATAGAAAACAGAGTATGGCTATGTATTTTACTTAACTTCTATACAAAATGAGCAAAATTATAAGAAAGAGAGGCCTTATGTGGGTACAAAAGGCAGGTCTACAGAAAATGAGAAGAATAATTATAAGTAGGCAAGGACCTCCAGTGGCACAATTGGTTAGCGCGCAGTACGTATAAGTAGGCAAATGATAATGAAGATAGTGATGATGATGTTGACAATGAAGATGATGGTGGCGGTGGTGATTATGATGATAAATCTGGAAATGAAATTTGACCCAATGTCTTGGCGGGAATCTGTACTTTCTCACTAATCTGTCATTGGCTTTTTCAAAGGCCGGTGTCAACTTATATTGGGCAATTGTGGTCTGAATTCCCAATGGTATCTGAAGAGTAGATGCCTGCTTTCTTTATTTAAAAAAGGAATTGTGTGGGGATAACTACCATGTCTATTGAAAATGAGAATGTTTATAAGTAAGCAAATTGTGATGATTATGATGATGATGATAATGACGACAACGATGATGATGATGATTACAATGAAGATGATCGACTGAGATAGAAGCACTGGTCTAATAGAATGATGGGCCCTTATACAGACACACCTTTGCCATGGCTCCTCCAGTGATGGGTGTCCACCCTCCCCTCTAAGTATTGACAGATTTTATGATGGAAACCCCAATGAATTGCACAGCTTCATTGATTCATGGAGAGACCGTGTGAGTAATGACCCCAAAGGTGTTCAAGTCCTAATTCCCTGGACTGGGAAAGCGTTATTTTCTAGAACAGAGGCACTGTGAGAATGTGCATGTAAAAACAAGGAATCCCTTTCCCACCAATTTGAAGGAACACATTCCTTATTTTTCTTCATTACTACCTGCATGATCTTTGACTTTCTACATCTCACAAACTCCTCTTCCTAATTATTCAGGTATTTCCTATGATGATACAAGTTGTCTCTATGATGTCCTGCACTGACATCTCGGCCTTCACTGGAGGAGCCTTTATACCCACATTTCCAGCAACTCTCTGTCCATGAACATCAGACATATCTATGTCATGTAACTCAGAACAAGTCCAGCTTCCTCCCCTCACCCAGATCCACAGTCATGTTCAGATTTATGGGTAGCTTCCCAGCAGTGCTTCCCTCTGGTACCAGAACCTGCTCCAGTCCCTGTGGCTGCTGTAGCCAATCAGCATAGACAGTTGAGGTTCAGAATTTTCTGAGGAGTTCTATGTAAAATCACCCAAAGCAGGACCCATCAAAGAAAATACTGATGAATTGAGCTTTAGTAAAAGTAAAAATCATTTGTCCCACCAAGTATTCCATCAAGGATATTAAATGACAAGCTCAGCAGGAGAACATCTTTCTGAATCGTGTGCCTGATGGGAGAATGTGTGAATTACACATTAAGGATGTTGTATGCTATAGGGAGAACCCAGCACACTCTGAGCACAGTGAGAATCCCCAGGGACAGGGCAGAGGGAGGCTGAGAATGAGGGAGTCCTTACAGGATTGAAGTTCCCTTTCCTGTGAGAAAATGTATGCTAGGAATTCTCCAATTTTTCTTACTTGAATCCCAACATCACTGATAACACTAGACTGAGAAATCATGTCACTTAACAGGCTGCCATATCATTTAAACATATAAAGGATTATCAATTGTGCACATGCATAAACACTGCTTTTATTATATTATGTTTTCTCCAATTTAAAACATAATTCTTTCTGATGTGATTATTTTGGGATCTTTGCAATATGGCTGTGCTTCCATAAGGAAAGAGTTTGCACTGTGTGTTATAACACAATAAAATGGTTCCAACATCAAGAATCAAGGTTCTCTCTTTTTCCTGTGCTTGGGAAACAGTTACTTATATCAAGGTGAAGGAATGAAGAAAATGTGGCTTTAAAAATGTCTGTTCATTTCAATATTTTTACACCAAGGTGAACATAATTAGCATAAAATGACAATGATAAACATTTGTAATCGTAGATATGTGTTGCATTTAAGAAGCTAAATAAATGCTAATACTTATGAAATTTTTTTGAAAAAATGAATGAGAATTTACCAGTGTAACCTATTCATCTAGTCCAGTGATGGCGAACCTATGACACGCATGTCAGAGATGACACGCGGACTCATTTTTGGGGTTGGTTTTTCTTTGTTAAATGGCATTTAAATATATAAAATAAATATCAAAAATATAAATCTTTGTTTTACTATGGTTGAAAATATCAAAAAATTTCTATATGTGACATGGCACCAGAGTTAAGTTAGGGTTTTTCAAAATGCTGACCGCCGAGCTCAAAAGGTTCGCCATCACTGATCTAGTCAAACATTTCTTCTTCTGCATAGGTGAGGTTGTCCTTGACCTAATTCCAATGTATCTCATGACCCAGGTGGCCACCTGCCCTTAACTTACATGCTGAGTGAAGTCAAGCGTAGAGACGCCCCCAAATGGACCCCAGAAAGGCCAGGAAAGACAGACCTCACTCCCACAACTTATAGGAAAGGCTGCTCCACATGCAAATGTCTCTTCAAGTTCCAGGATAAATCCTCTCCTGGGCTGTGCAGGTTCACAGCTCTCTCCTCACACAGGCCTAAGGCCTCTGGGAAGGCAGAGCTGTGGTCTAGAAGAAGATGAGACTACTGGGTCTTCTCCTGTGCCTGGTGACAGCCCCCCAAGGTGAGGGTCTCATGGGTCAGGGGGGGTTCATAAGATGGGGGTGACTGCACATGACTGACAGGGACTGATGCTCCTTGCCCCCAGGTGTCCTATCCCAGGTGCAGCTTCAGGATTCGGGCCCAGGACTGGTGAAGCCCTTGCAGACTCTCTACATCACCAGCACTGTGTCCTGGGGCTCAGTCACTGGCAGTTACTACCAGAGCTGGATTTGCCAGACCCCAGGGAAAGGGTTGCAGTGGATGGTCCACTGGACAGGGGGAACATGGTACAAGCCAGTTTTCCAGGGCGGCATCTCAATCACTGCTGACACCACTAGGAACCAGTTCTCTCTGCAGCTGACCTCCGTGACCACCTAGGACATGGCCATGTATACTGTGCGAGACACAGTGAGAGGATCAATAAAGCCAGACATAAACCTTCCTGAGGGAGACAGCAGGATTGGGCTGCAGGATACCAGGAGGCACTAAGGATACCAGGGGATGCTCAGGACCCACAGCACAGAGAACAGCCCCAGGAGAAGGGGCAGAGGCAGGATATAGAGGCAGGTCACCCTGTTGGCCTCAGAGATTTCCTCTCAAGCTTTCAGCTACCTCCAGGGATGATCCTTCTCATATTCTCCCTGCAAACAACAATGAAGAAGGGAGATTGTCTGTTTGCAGGGGATGTGTGGGCAGTGATGAGGACTCTCCTTCAACAAGTCTCCGTAAAAAATTCTAAAAGTGACTTTTTTCACTGTCTTTTCAAATTTTACTTGATGAGTGTGCGTTCCACAGGTGGGATGCTGGGAATGGGCTTTGCACACAGCTCTACATTGCTCCTTCTGGCTCACAGCTACCCTCAGTTTCTGACTTTCCTTGAGCCCTTGCCCCTCCTGGTTCTAGGGAGATCATATGGCCCTCCCTCTGCTGAAAGGCCAGAGCACACTCAGGGCTGGCAGACCTCACCTATCCTCTCTGGGTCCACATTGATCCCTGGAAGAGCTGTCAGCTCAGTGCACCAAACACAGGGAGCCCCACACCCATCAATATGAGGGGATCCTGTTGTCCTACAGGAAGCAGTGCTAACCACACGATGAGAACAGGTGACCCAGAGGGCTGGGATGTGCATTATGGAACTCTTCCATCCACCTTTCCTCCTGGATTCAAGGTTTTCTAGCTTCACTGTGGGTGATATGTGCATCGGGATCATGGTGGAAGGCTAGGAGAAGTCCATGGGATCCCCTGCGTCCATACTGTTCTCCTACAAGTTGCCCAAGAAACACCATCACATAGACACACAGAGTCAAAAACAGACACATATAGTTACAGTAGCACACATAGTTACAATAACACATACAGTCACATACAAGTTTCTGGAAAAGACATGCATTCACACATGAGCAGTGATGCCAAACTGTTCATGTTGTTACACCCGGTATTTTATGAATCCTATATAAGAAAACGTAGTTATTTTCATTTTCTTGGATGCCTATTGAATAAAAATGTGTTAGGTATGAACTATTATTTCAACGCTGACCATACCCTGTGAAGATCAACAGTTGTATTTCTCAGTCCACTTAGTAGGGTCTCAAATTAGAAATTTGACCCCAACTTTGCTAGATTGAGACAATGTTTTAAAAAATAATTGAAGTAATAATGAAAACCTTCCCTCAAATAAAAGCAAAGGACCTAATGGGGTGAATTCTACCAGAATTTCAAATAAGAATTGTTAACTTTTTAATCTATTCTTCTTGTACTCTCCCAAGAATTAAAGAAAGAAACACTTCCAAAATTTATTGAGGTGATCATTGCACGCATATCAAAGCCAAATAAAATATACAAAAATGACAGGTCATTATCCATGATGAACATACATGAAAAAACTCTCAATAATATACTAGGAAACTTAACACCACCCTAAAAGGATTATTTACAATTATCAAGAGAGATACCATCCTAGCATGCAAGGATGGTTCAACATATGAACACAGGTAACTGTGATACACCTCATCCACAGAATGAAGGATAAAGTATACCATCATATAAATATAGAATAAAGCCTATAAAATTGAAAACCACTTCAGTATTAAAATTCTTAGCAAATTATATGTAGAAGTGATGGACCTCCATATACTAAAGGCCACATTGAGAAGCCAACAAGTGATATCAGGCTACCCAGAGAAAATTTCAAAGCTTTTATTCTTACATCAGGCACAAGTCAATGGCTCCCCTGTGAATACTTGATTCATCAAAACTTGAAGATTTTTCCAGAATAATTAGACAAGAAAAATAAATTTAAAATATCTAAATCAGAAAGAAACAAGTTAAAATATTTTTCCTTATCTGTATGCAGATGACCTAGTCTTGTACATAAAAAAAACCCTAAAAACTGTATGAGAAGCTAACAGAAATAGAATTCAGGAAAGATTTAAGATACAAAACCAACACACAAATGATTTGTGCTCCTTCACACTCTCAACCAAGTGTCTTCATGACTCTAGGAAATATGTGGGCTGTTTCAGAGGAAAGTGAAGGAAGAAAACTTAAACTGGCTGAACAACATGTAGATCACAACGTAAAGAAATAAGAACCCTGGGCCTCTGTGTCCTCAGTCTTGGTTAATCCCCCATTCATGTACTGTGGTAGCTTTCCCCCCAGTGTGGCACAGAGTCAGGTGCATGTTTCCATTTGACCCCCATCATGTGGGGACATGGTGACAGTGACCACAAGGGTCATATGCAGGCATAACTTTAGGTGACTCGGGGTGTGCAATAATTTACAACTAAAATGAAAGATAGAGAGGAAGAGTGTTGTACTTTCCAGAAAGGAAAGGGCCAGTGTACACTATTTAATACAGGGCATTTACAAAATGCAGCTCTACTTTAAATAGTAATGTCTGCTGTTGCTAGGTGACAGGGAAGGGGAAAGGAATTAGGGCTAAAATTGAGCTGATAACAGTGTAATGTTAGTCATCAATGTACACAACCCACTTCATATATTCATTTGAGGTGAGCATTCTTCCATGGTCACTCAGGACACGTCCCAGAGAAGTGGCCTGAAGCTGCGGTAAGCCCCCTGCTGAGTCATAAACCCGGGTAATACCAGGTAACTCAATGCTACTGATGGACAGACCTGTGCAAGGTGAGGGCACAGCCAGCACACAGCACTTCTAACAGAAAACACACCTTATGTCAGACACTCTGCCATCTGTAGGACATCACAGAGCAGAAGCCCCAGTGACCAGAGCTTGTGTAGACATTGTGAGCTCTGTGAAGGTGAAAGTCACAGCACAGACACAAAGCAGAACTGGGAGAGGAATCCACAGCTGGAATAACTTCAGAGAAAACTCAAAGTTTAGTAAATGATGGTAAGAGAAGTGTTTACTTAAGAAATTGAACAAGGGGAAGCAAATGTGTACTTCATTGAGGGTAACTCAACACAGATAAAAACTAATGATTTTCTGGCCTTTCTTATAAAAATATGTTTTTATTGATTTCATAGAGGAAGGGATATGGAGAGACAGAAACATCAATGATGAGAGAGAATTATCTATCAACTTCCTCCTGCACACCGCCCACTAGGGATTGAGCCTGCAACCCAGGCATATGCCCTGACCAGGAATCAAACCGTGACCTCCTAGTTCATGGGTCAATGCTCAAACACTGATGCAGGCCAGCCAGGCTTGGCTTTTCATTATATTCACTCCACTGTCTAAAAATACCAACTGCCTGGATTGCAACACAAATTCATAACCACAGGAAATTCCAAATGTCAGAGTAACAAGGTACAACCCCATTTTGTAATTAATAAAAACACTGCACATTTGCAAGAAATCCTTAGATTCTGTGTCCTCATGCTGCTGTCCTCCTCAAAGACTAGCCCTAAACTTAACCACAGTCTTCCCAGCCCAGTGCTCTGCTGGACAGAAAGGCACAGGGTCAGGGTGCCCTGGGGCTCAGGGTGACACTAGGGCCGTGGACCCCACAGCCCTGGCCTGGGACATCTCCTCAGTGGCGGCTCAGCAGCAACCTGCAGGGAGAGTCTTCTTTCA
The DNA here is from genome assembly GCA_036010255.1 of Myotis pilosus. Lineage (NCBI taxonomy): Eukaryota > Metazoa > Chordata > Mammalia > Chiroptera > Vespertilionidae > Myotis > Myotis pilosus. The sequence goes on from JASKON010000045.1 coordinate 1,099,746, forward strand.
CAGGTGGAGCCCATTCTTTATCCCCTGGACACTGAAGGCTGCGTGCACACCTATCTTCAGGCTGCAGTTTCGTTTTCCCTTTCCTTCTTCTGCTTCTGGTCCACACACAGCTCCACAAGCTGCTCTCCTGGGTGAGTAGTCCTCGGCCCTGACCAATTCAAACAGCCAGCTTCTCCTCACACTCTGAAGAGCCTTGGCCCAGCCTTCATTGTGGTGGCCCCATCCAGCCCCTGAGTATCTGTTCCTTGTCATCAAGCTTGTCCACAGGGCAGGCCCAGCGTGCTCTGGGCTGTGTCTCCACAGATCCCTGGCATTTAATGTGCCACATGCCCAGGATCACTCTAACAATTGTGTGAAAATCTGGTCGGACTCTTAACACTATACAATAAAATCCGATGCATTAACCCATGAAATGAGTCACCACCTCTGGGTTCAGCAGAGTCAGTGCCTCCAGGACAACAAATGCTTCGAGGACAATCATGGCCACCCTGCATGTGACTGTCCACTGTGTCCACCTCGGGGTGTCCCCAGCACTGGCCTTGGCTGCCAACTAGGGCACCTCCCACCAAGGCCGAAGCAGCTCCTACCAGGGCCTCTCCATGACCAGCTTTGGTCAGCCTCCTTCCAATCTCTTCCCAACCAGGTTGTGATCTGTAGACTTGAAGGGCCATCTCTGCATAGCCCAATATTAGCAATAATCCCATCAAACTGGTTTGGCTAGAATCCCCCACCCTCAGTATGTGCTGGTCCATGAAGCCTGATTGGGTTCTCCACCCAACACGCCCCCCCCCAGGAGATGTCTGGTTACCCTTACTGGCCCCCAGGTTGAAGGCTGTCAGGGCAACTCACCAGCCCCCCCCCCCCCAGCAACCCTGCTGTTCCCTCTTAGCACCTGTCCATCCACTGACCCCACCCTCTCCCTGTACCTCAATTCCAACATGCGTTTGTTTCATTCAGACTTGGACAATCTCTCTGTCCTACTGGCAGCCCCTCTGGACCCTCGCCTGATTTAGTCTGCCTTCCCCTTCCTTCCTTAACAAGTGTGAGGATGAAGGTGTTCCCTCAACGCTCCCCCCACTGAGGGCCTGAGCAGATCAGGACACACTGCAGCCCTGCCTGTCAGTAGGCCCAGCCCAGGAAGTGCCTGCCACACACTGGGATCTGGTTGACTTGTAACCATGTCCCCCTTGGCAGATGGCAGTTCCCACGTAGGTGCCCTGCCAAGGTTGCAGTCTGGATGCCCGTCTCGCTCCCCCCGGGGTTTCAGATACATACCCCTCCTCAGGCCCCAGGATTATTGGTTATGAACCCTCAGACATCTGCCCCAAAGGACAGGGCTGGGAATATGCAAACTTACATGGGCTACCCTTCTTTTAACCCAAGAATTCCCTCCCCACCACCCAGTGGGATGCTCGGAGCTATCCTCTCTGTTAGCCTCAAGCATGGGCTGTGCCATTGCCCTGGCCATCCTCCTGGCTGTGCTCCCAGGTGAGTCCTAGACCAGCTGTTGGGGTCCCAGAAGAGGAAGGCTGGGAGGCACCCCGACTTGAGTCCTGTTCTCCCATGCAGGTTTCTGCCCCCAGGGGGAGCAGGTGCAGTTAGGGCCGAGGTGAGAACACCTTGGGAGTCTCTGAGGATCTCCTGTAGGACTTCTGGCTACAGCATCACCTGCCATTGGTTGCACTGGGTGGGCCAGATGCCAGGGAGGGGCCTGGAGTGGATGGGATGGATCTGGCTTGGTGATGGGATACCAGATACAGCCAGTCCTTCTGATGCCATGTCACCATCTGGGCAGAGTCTGTTCCTGTCTCTATTGCATTCAACACAAGCAGGAAAATTGCATCATTCAAATGATGAAGGCCAGGTAATCTAGGGCCATGGTCCCTGGGGACTCTGGATCTGGGTCTTCCCAACAAACAATCACACAGCAGCCCACTCCCCAGAGCGTTGGATAGACTTAGTGGGTCCAGAGGCTCCAGGGGGGGCAGTGACGGATGCCACTCCATCAGCACCGGCTACCTGCAGTGGAGCAGCCTGAAGGCCTCTGACACAGCTTTGTATTACTGTGCTAGGGACACAGTGAGTGAAACCATGTCCTGTGGGCACCAAAACCCTCCACCAGCACAGGGAAGAGGCCTGGCACTCCCGTCCTCTGGGAACCCCTCAGATTTGCCCCTGGAGGAAGCAGCATTTGTTGTGCCCACAGGACTGAGAGCAGGAGGTCAGCGTGGAGGATCCGGGGCCTGATGTACTGGCAAGACTGTTCCTGGGGCCTGACCCTCTTCCTGAGAGGCAGCTGCTGTGCAGAGCTCACCCATTGGCTGGGACTGGGCCCCTGGTGCTGGTCGCTCCTTCTCTCAGCTGCTGTGCAGGAAAAACCCCAGACAACCTCAGTGTCCCCAGCGCCCTCAGGGCCATCTCTCTCCATCCTGGGAAATCTCTCTCCATCCTCCCACACCTGGCTCTCATCTTGGATATTGTGTCTGTTCTATCTTCCAGGTCATAGAAATTCTTCACTCATTGTTCTCTCTGTTGGTGCCTTTCACAACAAAAATTGTGCTTATTTTTTGAGTACTTATCTTATTGTTTTTTATTATTATTATTTCAAAACATTATTGGTTTTATGGGGTTTGTGTTGTTCTGCTATTTTTGACAAGGTTTCTTCCTGTAACCGGGTGTAATATAGTAAGTCCTGACTATAAAATCTCATGTCTCACACGTGCTATAGATGGACTTCCATTCCTTTTATACAGTTTATCTGCTGGTTCTTTTTTATTTCATCTTCTACTTGAATTTGCTCCTCATTTGTGGAATGTCCCAATGAATATTGTAGGAGCTTCTGATGGGATGATAGCAGAGGGTGTAGTCCCTAGGGCTCCTTCACACAGGGAGAAAGGGTGTTTCATACCAGGCTGGGCACTTGGATTTATTCAGAACCAGTTTCGTGTCAAGGACGAAACTGTTGTGTGGCTCCTATTGAAGTCTGTGATGACTGATGCTCTAATGCACGGACACACCTCTGCAATCCCATGCATGTCTTCTGCGTTGCTCACTTGCAGCCTCTCAGGGATGTGGCTGCAGGAAAGCTCCCCCCTCAGCCCAGTCTCCAACCCCCCTGCTGGGGAAAAAAGCTAAGTGTTATCCTCTGTCAGTGGCCATCCTGGGGGTGGGTATGATTGACTCATTTTGCTTATTCATACATCTTCCAAATTCAGGGAGGACCTTAAAGCAGCACAAGTATTCATTCCCAAGCAGATGCACATATCAATTATTCACATACCATTGGAGACAAGAAGCCACTTTGGTGTTGCTGCTATGGATCAGAACTCATTATATTTGCCTTTGCTTTCACTCTGGTTTGGGGAGCTTTGGGAGGAATCACCTTGTTTGCCATGTGCTGTGTTTATCCTGTGGACGCTCTCAGACACCAAGCAAGGTTTCTCTCATATTCTAAGGAAATCCCAGGATAAGCACAGGCAGGCCATAGAAGGCAGCACAACCACAGGCACATGCACCCAGCAGGTGGGGTGCTATTCTCGTATCCCTCCCATGAAGAGCCCCGGAGGCAGTGACCACCCAAACCACCCTTAACTTGGGTCCCTGCACCTCTGCCATGCAAACCGACCCAGCTTCAAGGAGAAATCCAGGCAGGTGTGAAGTGTCACTGTGTCCCTGGTTCTGGGCTTGTGCCCCTGGGATCATTGACCTGTGCAGACACACGAGGATCTCCACAGGTCCTGTTCCTCCTACTGCCCCATGTCTGCAGCACGTGACCCAAGTGTCTCAGAAATGGTTGATGGCGAGAGCCAAGTGTCTATATGACCTACAAGTGTTCCCTCTCCTCAGGTCTCCATCCTGAGGACCATCTCAAAGAATAAGGACACCAAATAGAGGTCTCCTCATAGATGCCCAGTCTCACATGAGCCACCCACACTGCTCCTCTTCCCTCAGTTTTGGAATATTCTGTGTCTGGATCCACCCTCATCCACGAAAGGGGCCAGAGTGGGTCAGTGTGATTTGGACTAAAGGGAACACTCAGGAAGACCCCAACTTACAATGCTGATCAGCATCTCCAGGCACACAACCCAGAACCAAGTGTTCTTGCAGATGAGCAGTGTGACAACTGAGTATGCAGGTGAGTAAGACTGTTCCCAAGGGCTGTGATCCAAATCCAGTGGGAGCCGGACACAAGGTCCCTGCAGAAGCAGGAGGGTTGGCTGCAGAGAGCACAAGGCAAAGCAGGAACGCCAGGATGGCCAGTGGTGGTGGAATTTCACTCTGTTCCTCTGGCTGCTTCTCCCAACAGGCACAGAGAGGGGTCAGTCTTCCCTGGGCAGAGTATGCTCTCGTCTCTATTGCATTCAACACAAGCAGGAAAATTGCATCATTCAAATGATGAAGACGAGGTAATCTAGGGCCATGGTCCCTGGGGACTCTGGATCTGGGTCTTCCCAACAAACAATCACACAGAATCCCTCTCCCCAGAGTGTTGGGTAGACTTAGTGGGTCCAGAGACTCCAGGAGGAGCAGCGAAGGAAGCCATGTCTGATCCCAGGGCCAGCTGCAGCCATGAAGGTTACTGCTAACCTCATAATACCCACATAGAAATGTCCATGCACATCAGGGATGGAGAGGGACTCAGGCCCCTGATAACAGGGTGCACAGAGAGGGGCTATGGGGGTCATGATAGTGGTCCTGAGCCCAACAGAGACCTCAGGTGCATGTGACAGACCTGGGGGAACCTGACTCCTGTTAGGTGATGGAGGACCACCTCCCAGGAGAGGCACGACCTTCTCCATAATAGTGAGGACTCTGAGGCCACAGGTGGATCCACCCCTGAAAGGGGGTGGGGAGTAACATCAGAGCACAGATGCTCATCCATGCTCTCATCTCATACCAGGGTTCTGCACCCTCACTGAGCAGAACCTGCTCTGTCCTGGAGTCTGTTCAGGGGAGCAGCAGGGGTCAGTGGGGAGGGCTCAGACCAGATTCTGAGCTCAATGTTACCAGATGTGGCCATTGGACATTTCCCAAACCTACCTATGATTCTGTATTTAGTTATTAAAATATTTCCATGAAATGATTCTCCCCCAGGACACTCTCAACTGCATGGACACACTTCCCTCCTTGCAGGTGTCCAACCCCAGAGCTCCCTATATAGCAGGAGGACATGCAAATAGGGCCCCCTCTGCTCATAAAAACCAGCCCAGCCCTCACCCTGCAGCTCTGGGACAGGAGCTCAGCCCCAGGATCCCCAATCGTTCCCATTCCCTGGTCAAGATTCAACACAGACCACTCACCATGGATTTTGAGCTCAGCTGGGTTTTCCTTGTTGCTCTTTTAAGAGGTATTTTATGGAGAACAAGAGACACTGAATATGGTATTGGACATGAGTGAGAGAAATATTGGATGTGTGAGAGTTTCCTGACCAGGATGTCTTTGTGTTTGCAGGTGTCCAGTGTGAGGTGCAGCTGGTGGAGTCTGGGGGAGGCTTGGTGAAGCCTGGGGGGTCTCTGAGACTCTCCTGTGCAGCCTCTGGATTCACCTTCAGTAGCTCCTGGATGCACTGGATCCGCCAGGTTCCAGAGAAGAGGCTGGAGTGGTTATGCCGAATAAATCCTGATGGAAGTACCACAAACTATGCCGACTCTGTGAAGGGACGATTCACCATCTCCAGAGACAATGCCAAGAACACGCTGTTTCTGCAAATGAACAGCCTGAGAGCCGAGGACACGGCCATGTATTACTGTACAGCAGACACAGTGAGGGGAAGTCAGTGTGAGCCCAGACACAAACCTCCCCATAGGAGAGACTGCGACCACCAGGGGTCGCTCAGGGTTCCTGAACACAAGGACCATCCCAGTAGCAGGTGAAGTTGGAGTTTTGGGCTGGTTTCCTGTGTGGTTTCCTCTTCATGCTGCAGTTTCCCTCAGGGAACCTCTGGATTCCTGACTCTTCACTTACTTCTGAAGTCTCTGAGTTAGAAAGTCTGTTGTAAAAAGAGACAACTTTCTCATGTGGACAAACTGCAGAGAATATTTCAGAGACTCTTGAGCCCAAATGACAATTCATCATCAAATGTCTGACCTGCATCAGCTAAATACAACCAGAGTCTCTCCTGACTCAACAGTGCAGCTCAGCTCCACTCAGCTCAGGGTCCCACCAGCCAGAAACAGAACTCCTGTGTTCTGGACAGCAGGCACCAGAAGCCTATGAATGCAAAGCTAGAGAAGAAGGACCCAGATGGTGACAGTAATTGACTTGGCATCATGCTCATAGAACCAAGAGTAGGTGATGCAAAGCAGAGGTAAGAGAATCCACGACAGTTTAATATGGACGACCAGAGTGATGATAAACACACACACCAATGGATATGGAATGTTTATTATGCTCATAGTTGAAATTTCTAGGAAGCACAGCAAAGGCCCTTCCGGAAGGCAGATATGATTTGATGGATCCAGGAAAGGGGACCGACTCAGGGATTTTAATGTGTCGAGGCGGTGGGGGAGGGGGAGGAATTCTACTTTGAGGGGCTTGTGTGGTTTCAACCTCTTTTTTATTATTAAGAAACAAACAAAATTTAAAATTTCAAGGACATCCCAAATGAGGTACTGGTGAGGTTACAGAAGTTCCCACTCATGCCACAACAGCAAGAATCAACAATTCTGCAAGTTAAAGTAATTATCTCTTTGGATTCATAAAAACAATAAAGGATGTCACAAAGTGCAAAAAGACAGTCAGCAGAGCAAAACAAACAGCAGGCTGATTGTCCTAACAAGAGGGCAGATTGCCCTTCTGGAGTTCAGTCCCAGGAAACAGCTGCCTCAAGAAAAACAAGTCCAGACATGGATTTTGATCGATTCATTGCAACTAGTCAAATGTAAATTCAAAGGAAATTGAGGTTTAGGTTTCCTATAACTGTAATAAGAATTTACAACAAAGAGAACCTTTAACCAAACATCCCATATGTAGGTTGAGCAAGAAATGTGCAGTGAGACTAAGCCAGTGTATCTGACCACGAGGGACACTTCTGCTGCTGAGCTCTGAGCATCTTCCGCAGGATGATCTGGAATTGCTCCTGCACCAGCATTTCTATCATCTGCTCCTTTGTGTGAATATCAGGTCTCAGCCACTGCCTAGTAAGTGCTACCAGATGCCTGAAGACTTCCCTGGGCCTGGATGGACCCTCACAGTGGAGCTTTCTGAACATCTGCCTGAAGACGAGAGGGTTGTCAGGACCCCTGCCTGGTCCTTCTCAACATTCTTGACACAGACATTGTCAAGGCTCTTTGGCGGACACCCAGAAAGTGCTTGTGAAACCTGAGCCTGGGGAGCCACTGTCAGGACATCTCCTGGCTCCTTGGCCACCATCTCATTTGGAGGTGACATGATTTGATCATTCTGGACTTCTCTATCTTTTTGTGCCTTTGAGTCTCCTTCAGTCTGCATTTTGGCTCTCTGGAAAGGGTGATGCAGACTCCTGCACATTTGCCACTTCACAGGGAGCTTAGCACAAGAGCAGACACCTCACACACTACTCTGAGAAAAAGCTCAATCTCTTTTTGACGTCTGGAGAGAAGAACCTATGTTTACTTTCAGACTTCCATTTGAGTCCAAGTGAGAACAGGTGGCAATAAGCCATCAGTTTTCAGCAATCAAAATATGGATACCTATTTTACTGAACAATTATAAAAATTGAGCAAATATTGAGAAAAAGGGTCATTATGTGGGTACACAAACATTCTCCATAGAAAATGTGACAAATGCTTATAAATAACAAAATAATGATGATAATGGTTGTGGTGGTGATGCTGATTACCGGAACTGACTAGCAGACCCTGAACAACAGAAAAATGGATTACTCTGACACATGTTTCTGTGAAAGAGAGAGCTAACGGACTGCCTGGCTAAATGAACAAGAGAGCCCGGTTCACCTTCCTCCTTAGGCTTTTATTGAAGCAAGAGCTTGAGCTAAAATTAACCTCTAGATACGATTATCAGGGTCAGTATCCTTGAGAAAGCACATGCTCCTACAAGGTCATGTCTAAAGACTAAACACCTGGGGACTTGGACTTATTAGTAAAAGTCAGGGCAGGGGCTGCATTCTTCTGAAAGGTCACCCCAGAGCAGGGGTGGGCAAACTTTTTGACTCGAGGGCCACAATGGGTTCTTAAACTGAATGGAGTGTTTGTGTGAACTAATATAAATTCAAAGTAAACATCATTACATAAAAGGGTACGGTCTTTTTTTTTTTTTTTTTTTTAGTTTTATTCATTTCAAATGGGCCGGATCCGGCCCGCGGGCCGTAGTGTGCCCACGGCTGCCCTAGAGACCCATGGCCTTTCAAATATTCCTCCTTACAGATTTTCCAACCAAATTCTGTGCTTCTCCACAGATGATGGTGGTGATGGCCATAGAATTGGACAGAGTGTGTGGTCCATTGTTCTGGGAGGGGATCTCTCTTTTATCCAAAGCCATCATTTGTTTGGAAAACTTTGTATCAACTTTAAGTTGTGGCCATTGTGGTTTTAATTTCCAATGACATCTAAAGAGAAGATTTCTGCTTTTATTATTTGATAAAAAGTCAATGTGTGTGGACAACCACCATGTCTAAAAATATGAGGATTATTATAAGTAAGTAACTGATGATAATGATGATGATGATGATATGATGATATGATGATGATGATGATGACGACGATGATGGTGATGATCATGATGACAATGAGGATAATGGACAGAAACAGAAATCCTGGTCTAAAGAAAGGAAGGCTCCGTATATGGACACACCATCATCATGGCTCCTCCAGTGAAGGGTTTCCCTCTTCCCTGTAAGTGTTGAGGGATTTCATAAATGAAAACCAATGAATTATGCAGCTTGGGTTATTCATGGTGTGGCCATGTGAGTAATGACCCCAAGGTGACCAAGTGCAGATCCATTGCACCTGGGGAGGTCTTACCTTCTAGAACAGAGACACTGTGAGAATGTGCATGTAGGAAACAGGAATCCCCTTCCCACCAGTTTGCAGTGACAGGTTTCTTATTTCTCTTGACCCTTTCCTTCATGATCTTTAATGTTTCTATTTCTCACACACTCCTGCTCATAATTATTTGGGTACTTCCTACAATGATACAAGCTATGTCTATCATGTCTTGCACTTCCTTCTGGGCCTTCACTTGAGGAGCTTTTAAACCCGTTATGTCCAGTAACTGTCCATGAGCGACAGTCATATTTCTGTTATGTAACTCAAATCAAGTCAAGCTCCCTCCCCTCACTCAGTTCCACAGTTACGTCATGATTTATGGGTGGTTTCCCCAAAGTGCTCCCCTTTGTTACCAGGACCTACTCCTGTCCCTGTGGCAGTTGTAGGCAATCCACAGCATTTTGGGGGGAGTTCCTTGTGTTACCATGTGAGAGTCACAGTGAGGAGAAGTCAATGCAAGCTCAGACACAAATCTCCCTAGGGCAGTGATGGTGAACCTTTTGAGCATGGCTTGTCAGCATTTTGAAAAACCCTAACTTAACTCTGGTGCCATATCACATATAGAACGTTTTTTGATATTTTCAACCATAGTAAAACAAACACTTATATTTTTGATATTTATTTTATATATTAAAATGCCATTTAACAAAGAAAAATCAACCAAAAAATGAGTTCGCGTGTCACCTCTGACACGAGTCTCATAGGTTCGCCATTACTGCCTTAGGGAGAAGCTGCGACCACCAGGGGGTGCTCAGGATTCCCAAACACTAGGACCATCCTAGCAGCAGGTGCATTTGGAGGTTTGGGCTGGTGTCCTGTGTGGTTTCCTCTCTATGTCACAGCTTCCCTCAGGGAACCTCTCTGGATTCCTGATTCTGTGCTTACCTCTGAAGTCTCTGAATTAGAAAAGTCTGCTGTAAACAGAGAGAACTCTCTCACATGGATAATTCCAGAGAGTGTGATTCAGACACACTTGTGCTAAAATGACTATTAACAACCAAATCTTCTGACACATGTCATGTAAATCTAACAAGAATCTCTGCTGACTCAACAGTGCAGCTCACCTGAATGCTGGATAGCAGGCATCACAAATATGTGACCCCAAAGCTAGTGAAGGAGGACCTCAGGTGGTGATGGTTATTGTCTTGACATCATGCTCACAGCACTGAGAGTAGGTGACACCAGGCAGAGGCAGAGGGACCCACCACAGCTTGGTGCAGATGTGCAGGGTGATAACAAACACACACATAAAGGAGAAATGGAATGTTTATTATGCATATAATTAAAATCCCTAAGAAGCACAGGAAAGGCCCTTGAGGAAGTCAGACCTGCTTTGATGGAGCCTGGAAAGGAAGCTTGTTTGGGGCTCTTATTTTGGTGAGGTGTTTGGGGGTTGGGTGGAATTCCGCTTCAAGGGGGTAGTTTCAATCACACAATGACATCTAAAGAGAAAACTATGATTTCTTAACCAATTTCCAGTGTCGGGGACAGATTGAGAAGATGCAGCAATGAGCTATCAGTTGTTAGAAGTCAAATGAAATAAAAAGTAGGGTATGGCTATATATTTTACTTAGAAATATAAAAAAATGAGCAAAAATTGAGAAAAAGAACCCTTTCCTTAAGTGTGTACAAAAACCACATCTAAAGAAAATGAGAAGAATAATTATATGTAAGCAAATTGTAATGAAGATGGTAATGATGATAATGGTGGTGGTGGTGGTGGTAAAATTAGAAAGGGATCTTGGTCCAATGTCTTGGTGGGAATCTGTACTTTCCAACCAATATGCCAACAGCATTTTCAAAGGCCTGTGTCAACTTACAGTTGGGCCACTGGGGTCTCGATCCCCAATGGTATCCAAAGAGTAAATGCTTGCTTTCTTTTCTGATAAAAAGGAATTGTGTGTAGATAATCACCATGTGTAAAGAAAATGAGAACAATGATTAGAAGGAAGTAAACTGTGATGATGATGTTGATGATGATGATGATGATGATGACGACGACGATGGCGATGACGATGATGAAGATGATGGACTGAGACAGTGTCAGGACTTACCAGAAAACCCTGAACAATGGATTAATGGATTACTCTGACACAAGTTTCTGTGAAAGAAAAGGCTAAGGGGCTGCTTGGCAGAAGGCACCAAAACTGCTCTGATTACTTGCCTGCCTCCTTATGCTTTTATTGTAACAACAGCCTGAACTAAAATTAACCTCTAGATACAATCAGCAGGGTAAGTATCCTTGAGAAAGCACATGTTTCTACAAAGTCTGGTCTTAAAAACTAAACATAGAGATTCCAACAAAACGCCTGGGGGCTCAGACTTGTTTGGAAAAGTCAAGGCAGAATCTGCTGCCTTTGGCAAAGTCCTACTAGAGACCCCCAAGCATTTTAGAGAATCCTCCTTACAGACTCTCCAACCAAGTCCCATGCTTCCCTACAAAGCAGGAGACCAGGTCTAATGGAATGACGGCTCCTCATACAGAAACAACTTCACCATGGAACCTCCAGTAAGGAATGTCCACTCTTCCCCGTAAGTGTTGACAGATTTATAATGGGCCCCCAATGAATTATGCAGCATTGTTGATACACGGTGAGGCCATGTTAGTAAAGACCCCAAAGCTGTAAAAGGCCTGATTACCTCGACCAGGGAATGCGTTACCTTCTAGAACAGAGACACTGTCAGAATGCACATTGCACACCAGTTTGCAATGACAGCTTCCTTATTTCTTTTTACCCCTACCTGCATGATGTTTAATATTTCTACTTCTCACAAACTCCTGTTCCTAATTATTCAGGTATTTCCTACGATGATACAAACAGTCTCTCTCATGCCCTTCACTTCCCTCTGGGCCTTTACTGGAGGAGGCCTTAAGCCCACATGTTCAGTAACTCTCTGTCCATTAACACCAGGAATGTTTCTGTCATGTGACTCAAAACAAGTCCAGCTTCCTCCCCTCACCCAGTTCCATAGTCACATCCAGATTTATGGGTAGCTTTCCAACAGCGTTCCCCTCTGGTACCAGAACCTGCTCCAGTCCCTGTGGCTGCTGTTGCCAATCCACATGGACAGTGGAGGCTCAGCATTTTCTGGACATTTCTTTGTAAAATAACCCCAAAGAGGCCCCAATAAATAAAATACTGATATATTGAACTTTAATTATGTAAATACATTTGTCCCACCAAATATTCCATCAAGGAAATTAAATGACAAGCTTAGAAAGAGATTATATTTCCCAATCCTGTGCCTGATCGGAGAATGTGTGCATTACACATTAAGGATGTTGTATGTTGTGGGGGAGAGTCCAGCACACTCTGACGACACTGAGCATCTCCAGGGACATGGCAGAAGGAGTTGGGAGTGAGGGATTCATGTCAGGGTTAAATTTTGTTTCCTATAAGAAATTCTATGGTAGGAATTCTTTAAACTCACCTGCCTCTGAGCACCAACATCACTGATGACACTGGGCAGAGAAAACAGGTCAATTCCTTCCATAATTATTTCAACATATGAATGATTCTGATTTGTACTCCTGCAGGATCACTGTTTTTATTTCATGTCTTTCCTTCGCATAAAGTCATGACTGTTTGTGATATGACTATTTGGTATCTCTGAGATAGGTCATTGGTTTGCATAAGGAAGAGTGTGCATAGGAAGCTACAGACATAGTCACAAACTTCCCAACATCAAAAGTCACAAACATCTCACTGGCCTGTGCTTAGGAGTTAGTTTCTGAGATCAAAGTAACATCATAAATTAAGATGTAAGATACTGAGGGTGGCTGTCCTTTATATTTTCCACCAGGGTAGAATTTATATAAAATTAGATCTAATAAATTGGGAGATTGTGGATACACTAGGGTACTGAGATTCAGAAACTGTATGAACAAAAGCTATTGTAATTAAATATGTTTGAAAGATGCCTGCAAAGTTGAAAGTGTAATCTGCTCATTTAGTCCATGTTTCTTCTTATGCTCAGAAAGGTGAGGCTGTGCTTTTACCTGAATCCAATGAGGCTTATGACAAAGGTGATCCCTGTATCTAACTTACCTGAGGAATCAGGTCAAGGAAAGAGTTGCACACACATAGGCCCCTTAAATACCAGGGAGGAGTGACCTCAGTTCTTCTATTTATAGAAATGTCTGCCCCACATGAAAATTTCCCCTCCAGCTCCAGGGTAAATACTATCCTGGGCTGTGCAGGACATGGAACTAAAGATTCTGAGAAGACAGAGCTGTGGTCTAGAAGAAGATGAGACTATTGGGTTTTCTCCTGTGCCTGGTGACAGCCCCCCAAGGTGAGGGTTTCCAGTATCAAAGAGCAGTCATGGGATGGCTGTTACTGCAGGTGACTGACAAGTAATGATGCTGCTTGTTGCCAGGTGTCCTGTCCCAGGTGCAGCTGCAGGAGTCAGTGCCCAGGACTGGTGAAACCCTCACAGACCCTCTCCCTCACCTGCACTGTCTCTAGATACTCTTTAATGAGCTATGCTGTGCACTGGGTCCACCTGCCTCAGGGAAAGGTGTTGGAGTGGGTCAGGGATATATGGGCTGATGGAAGTAAAGCCTATAGTCCAACACTGAAATCCCAAATCAGCATCACCAGTGACACCTCCAAGGACCAAGCTTATTTACACTCAATAGCCTGAGAGATGAGGACACGCCTGTGTATTACTGTATAAAAGACACAGTGAGGGGAAATAAGTGTGAGCCTAGATACAAACATCCCTGAGGGAGAGGCTACAGACACCAAGGGGTGCTAGGACACCAGGGAGAGCTTCAGAGTCAAGAGGTCCAGAGATCAGCCCCAGGAGCAGGGGCAGAGGGAGATGGGGAAAGAAGGGGCTTCTCACTGGGAGCAGGGATTTCCTCTCAAAGCTCTCAGCTGCATCCAGGGATGACTTTTCCTTTTTCGCTGTTGCTCTAGTTTCCCTCTTTCTCAATGCATACACCAGAGGAAGAGGTCACATTGCTGTTGGCAGATAACATATGGGTAGTGACTGGGGACTCTCCTTCAGTAACTTGATACTGTTTATAGAAAACCCTAATGAATCCACCAAAAAAACTAATAGATTTAATAAATGAACTTGGTAAGTAGACCACAGACTTGCACCATAAAGAATGTAGCAAGATACAAAATTAACACCCAGAAAACTCTGGTAATTTATACACTAGTAATGAATTTCCAAAAAGAGAAACTAAACACACAACCCCATTTACCATTGGAACAAAAACATTAAGATACATAGAAATAAATTTAACTTAGGATGTAAAAGAGTTATACTCAGAAGCCTACAGGATGTTAAAAATAAAGATAGAGGATGATATAAACAAGTTGAAAAATATACCCTGTTCATAGATTAGTAGAATTACCTTATTAAAATTCCCATACTACCCAAAGAAATCTATAGATTCAATGAAATCCCTATTACAAAACCAACACAATACTTCACAGATCTAGAACAAATACTCCAAAAGTTTATATGCAACCAAAATATAAAAAAGAACCTGAATAGTCACAGCAATCTTGAGAAAGAAGAAGAAACTGTGAGGAATCAAAATACCAGATATCAAGTTATACTACAAAGCCACCATATTCAAAACAGTCTGATACTAGCACAAGAACAGGCATATAGATCAATGGAACAGAGCAGACTCCAAAAATAGACCCAAGCCATTATGCTCAATTAATATTTGACAAAAGAGGTAAAAGCATACAATGGAATCAAGACTGTCTCTTCAATAAATGGTGTAGGGAAAATTGGACAGATATGTGCCAAAAAAGTAACTAGACAACAAACTTACACCATAACCAAGAAAATACACAAAATGGATGAAAGACTTACATGTATGTCGTGAAACTATAAAAATCCTAGAAGAAACCATAGGCAGCAAAGTGTCAGACATCTCTCATAGCAATATGTTTGCAGATGCATCTTCTAGGGCAAAGGGAACTAAGGAGAAAATAAACAAATGGGACAACATCAAAAGAGATAGCTTCACTGCAAAAGAAACGATCAACAGAATTCAAAGGGAGCTCACATTACCAGAGAACATATTCGGCAAGGATACATGTGATAAAGGGTTAAGATCCAAAATATAAAAGGAACACATATAACTTAACCAAAGGAAGACAAACAATCCAGTTAAAAAATGGGCAAAGGTCCTAAATAAACATTTCTCTAAAGGGGACATACAGAAGGCCAAGAGGCATTTGAAAAAATTCACAGTCACCGATCATCAGAGAGAAATGCAAATTTTAAGACAATGAGGCATCACCTCACACGTGTCATAATGGTTACCATCAACAAATCAACAAATGACGTGCTAGCAAGGATGTGGAGAAAAGGAAAGCCTACTACACTGCTGGTGTGATGTGGACTGATGCAGCCATTGAGGAAAATAATATGGTGTTTCCTCTAGAATCTAAATATGGAACTGCCATTTGACCAAGTGATCCCACTTCTAAGAATATATTCTAAGGGACCCGACACACCAATCAGAAAGAATGTATGCACCTGTATGCTCAGAGGAGCACAATTTACAATAGCTAAGATCTGGAAACAGCCCAGGTGTCCATCAGTAGATGAGTGGATTAAAAAAGAAAGACATATTTATACTGTGGAATATTACGCAGCAGTAAAAAAGAAGGATCTCTTACCCTTTGAGAAATCATGGGGGCGGGTCTTAGAGAGTATTATGCTAAGTAAAATAAGCCAGTTAGACAAAATAAGTATCACATGATCTCACTCATATGTGGAATAAGGAACAAAATAAACTGATGAACAAAATGGATCCATAGACCTAGAAGGATGGAACAGACTTCGGAATCTCAGAGGGAAGGCAAGGGAGAGTGGGTGGGTGGGAAGAGATCAACCAAAGAATATGTATGCATATATGCATAACCCATGGACACAGACAATAGAATGTTAAAGGTCTGGGGCATGGGGTTGTGGTGGCAAGAAGGAGTCAATAAAGATAAAAGGGGACATACTTAATACTTTCAACAATCTATCTAGTTATATAAAAACACTGGGTGTAACATCACGGCTGGAAGCGCGACCAACTGGAAGGAAGTCAGTCCTTCAGGGGTCATCTTGGAAACGGCTGTGCCCTCCCCCAGCTGTTTCCTGGAGGGTGAGGTTTCAGGCAGGAACTGGACCTCAGGGCGAGGTTTCAGGCAGGAACCCGCCCTTGGAGTGGAGTGTGGAAGTGAAATGATCTATAATGGATCTATTATTGAAGCTACCTTTGGAAATACTATATCTACAGATCAGTGGTTCTCAACCTTGGCTGCACATTAGAATAACCTGGGAATCTTTTTAAAATCCTGATTTCTGGGCCTCATACTCCAGAAATTCTGTTTCTTTGTTACTAATGTTGTGGACCCACCCCATAACAAAGAAACAATTACCAGAGGATGAGGCCCTGGAATCAGGATTTTAAAAAGATTCCCAGTGATTCTAATGTGCAGCCAAGGTTGAGAACCACTGCTCTAGATAATATTGAAAATATATCTAAACGTGCAATTTTTTGTCCAAAAAAATGAACATGTTCAAAAATTTAATGAAGAAAATTCGTATATACTTGATGGAGATTTTCACACATATTTAAGTGATGATTCCATTGATGATGCTGAAAAGGAAAATTTTCCCATCAAATTTCTTTTTTAAAAAATATTTTATTGATTTTTTTTTTACAGAGAGGAAGGGAGAGGGATAGAGAGTTAGAAACATGGATGAGAGAGAAACATTGATCAGCTGCCTCCTGCACACCCCCCCTACTGGGGATTTGCCTGCAACCAAGGTATATGCCCTTGACCAGAATTAAACCTGGGACCCTTCATTCCATGAAAGCCGATGATCCATACACTGAGCCAAACAAGTAAGGGCATCCCATCAAATTTCTTAATAGTATTACTCCTTCAGGAATGCTGTGCCATAAATTAAAATTGAAAGTAGGTACAATCATCTCACTATTGAGAAATCTCAATAGTAAACGGGGTCTTTATAATGGTACCAGATTTATTATCAAAAGATTATGACCTAAAATTATCAAAGCTGAAGTATTGACAGAATCACCTTTCCACCAGGTTGCAGTAACACACTCATTATTTGTATTGATTCCTACTGGCATGATCTTTCTATTTCTAAAAATCTCCTAGTTGCTAAATATCCAGATATTTCCTATGATGATACACACTGTCTCTATTGTGCCCTGTACTTTCTTCTGTGCCTTCACTGGAGAAGGTATTAAGCCCATATGTCCAGTAACTGTGTCCATCAACACCAGGCATGTTTCTGTCACATGACTCAAAACAAGTCCAGCTTCCTCCCCTCACCCAGTTCCACAGTCACGTCCAGATTTATGGTTAGTTTACCAGCAACACTTCCCTCTGGTACCAGAACCTGCTCTAGTCCCTATGGCTGCTGTAGCCAATGCACATGGCAGTGGAGGCTCAGGATTTTCTGGGGGTTCTTTGTGAAATCACCCAAAATAAAACCCATTAAAGAAAATATTATTAAATTAGATTTGGTTAAATCTAAAGACTTTTGCCCCACCAAAGATTCCATTGAGCGAATGAAACACAAACATAAATATAAGGAATATATAATTAAATAATATCCGATATGAGAACACATCAATTACACATTAAGGGTTCACTTTAAGATTTGACATACGAGGAGGGGAAGATGGCGGCGATATAAGCAGATGCGTCCCAGGCCGTGTCCAGGAGCAAATGGAGTGACCAGCTGAAACTAATAACACCCACCCCGAATTGGTGAAATTGCTCAGCTGGTGAGATGGTTTGCAGCCGGGAAAGGCAGAACTCCCCTGGAAAGATAAAAAGAAACCAGGGATTTGGGCAGGAAAGTTTGCCAGACCTCTGAGCCCAGAGGGCTGGAGGGAGACCAAGTGGCAGGCTGCCACGTCCCTTGGGACAGGCACAGCCCCTGACTGGGGAAAGGAGATCTGCGGAATTCCTGGCACCACCGGGGGATTTGAGAGCTGGGTTCTGTGATCATGGAGGACTGAACCTAAAGCGGGCAGCCTGAAGACCTGACCAGACCATGTGGTGCTGGTAAGAGAAGAGCTTACAGAAACCAAGCCTTCCCCGTTTCTGTGGCCGGCGTTTGTTTGTTTGTTCTCACTGAATCCTGTTCATGGGACATTTCAGATACAGACACTCACCTGTGCTGAAGAGAGGGAGAGGGTGCGGAGGAGTGGAATCTGGAGAGAGACTGAGGAGAGAAGTGGGGCTGGGAGAGGTGGCAGCGAATTGAGTGCTGAGACACCCCTGAGCCCAGGACTGGGGCAGCCATTCTCTCCGGAGAGTGAGACTCCTCCTCCCAGCCCCCAGGCAAGGAGCACAGCCAAACCCAGATTCCACCCTGAACAAGATGCAGGATTAAAATAATCTGATCAGTCCCTGGGAGTTAACAGGGTCTGGCCTATAGAGGGATTTTCAATCCCAGCAACAACAAAGAGCAGGTAACTATTAAGGAACCAGTTCTGGATAGTTGACCTCTCCAAATCAGTTTTAGGTGCAAGAGAGAAGCCATATAGCCTCAGAGGCCAACCTCAGAACACTGCCACCCAGAGGCTGAGCCACAAACTGACTCTTTGCTAAACACAAAATAAGGCAGTCTGGGAAAAAAAATACGGCCTGCTTTAAAATAAGGACTGTAGTTTACAACACAGAGGAACAGTGTATTGCAGGGAAACGCAACACTCTCCTGAATACCTGGCAGGACTAAAGGCGAGCCAGACTGAAGAATAGAAGAACCAAAGGACCTTCACTACTACAATTTTTTTTTCTTTTTTCACCTTTTAACTAAGAAACCATTTATTTCTTTTCTTCTTTTCTTTTATTTTTTCTTCTTTTTCCATCACCTGATTTTACCCTTTTAAGTACTACCTTCTTATTTTTAACCAGTATTATTACTGCTACCATTTTACCATTTTTTAAAGAGCCATTTTATTTTCTCTTTATTTTATTTTGGGATTAGTGTTCCCCATTCTATTTTCATCATTATATTATTGTTTTTTTCTAGTTTGCATCCATCTCCAGGGAGCTGTTGCTGGAATTTGTTGGGATTAGTGACAGTTCTATAGGAGTATCCTCCCCATATAAAAAGTCTCTTCCCCTCTTCCACTTCATTCTCTCTTTTCACTCTTTTTTTTTCTTTTCTTTTCTTGCTTTTATCTTCCCCACTCCTTTTTCCCAATTTCATTTTTGCACTCCTTTTTTTGGTCGCTACTTTTCTTTTCTTTTTTCTCTTTTATCTTTTTCTCTTCCTTCTTCCTTATCCCCTAATTCTCTTAATTCAGGTAGTCACCTTTATTTGGGGTTATTAATATCGTGATTATATTTGTGTTTAGTGCCTGGTACGTGGTGCCTTGTTGTGTTGTATTTTGTGCCTTTAAATCAACACAGCAGATCCAAGCAACAGCAGATTCCTGAGCACCACACCCTCTGCTGAGGAACAGCAGCTGTACGTGAAACCTCAACCCACCAGCCAGAAGAGCCACCACAGCTGTGAACAGCACCCACCAGAGGAGCTGCTGCCAACTGAAGAGCAGCTGCTACCGCAACCACCCGAAGAGCAACCACAGACCAAGGAGTCACTGCCACCCAGGGAGCAGCCACTGAACGACTCAACGTCTAGATATGTCAGTGAGATCAAACACGGGTAGACAAAGAAACCCCCAAAGGAAAGAGAAGGAGGACTCTCCAGAAAAGCAGCTAAGTAATACAGAGGCATACAACATGACAGAAAAAGAATTAAGAATAAGGGTCCTAGAGTGCATAAACCGGATGGAGGAAAAAATCAACAACCTCTGCAAGAAGCAAGAAGAAACAGATGAAAAAATCAATAACATATGGAAGAAGCTAGAAGAAACAGATGAAAAAATCAACAACTTAAGTAACACCCAAGAAGAAATGAAGAGTGATATAGCTGCAATAAAAATCACCATTGAAAGTATCAACAGTAGACTAGGAGAAGCGGAGGACCGAATTAGTGAATTAGAAGACAAGGAAGCAAAACACACCCAAAATGTACTGCAATTGGAGAAAAAAATTAAAAGACAGGAGGAGAGCCTAAGAGAGCTTTGGGACAACATGAAACGAAACAACATACGAATAATAGGGGTACCAGAACAACAGAAAGATGAACAAGGATTAGAAAAACTATTCAAAGAAATAATATCAGAAAACTTGCCTGAGGTGGGGAAGAAAAAAGTCACACAAGCCCAGAGAGTCCCATACAAGGTGAACCCGAAAAGACCCACACCAAGACACATCATAATTACCATGGCAAATGTTCAGGACAGAGAGAGAATCTTAAAGGCTGCAAGAGAGAGACGGAAAGTTAAATACAAGGGATCTCCCATTAGATTATCAAATGATTTCTCAACAGAAGCACATCAGGCCAGAAAAGAATGGACGGAAATTTACAAAGTGATGCAAAGCAAAGGACTGAATCCAAGAATACTCTATCCAGCAAGGATATCATTCAAACTTGAAGGGGAAATAAGAAGCTTCACAGACAAAAAAAAAAAAAAAAAGGCTAAGGGAGTTTATCACCACCAAGCCAGCAATGCAAGAAATGCTAAAGGGTCTGGTATAAAAAGAAGAAATAAAAAGCTCAGAAAGAAAACAGCCACAAAAAAAAAAAGAAAGAAATGGCTACAAACAAGTACCTTTCAATAATAACTTTAAACGTAAACAGACTAAATGCTCCAACCAAAAGACATCGAGTGGCTGAATGGATAGAAAAACATGACCCATACATCTGCTGTCTAAAAGAAACCCACCTCATTAGAATGGACTCACACAGACTGAAAGTGAAAGGATGGAAAAAATATCTTTCAGGCAAATGGAAAGGAAAAGAAAGCTGGGGTAGCAATACTTATAAAGGACAAAATAAACCTCAAAGTGAAGGCCATAACAAGAGATAAGGAAGGCCACTTCATAATACTAAAGGGATCAATACTACAAGAAGATATAACCCTGGTAAACATATATGCACCCAATGCAGGAGCACCTAAATTCATAAAAAAACTCCTGGAAACCAAAGGAGAGATCAACAACAATACAGTCATAATAGGGGACTTTAATACACCACTGACAGCACTGGATAAGTCCTATAGACAATCAATCAGCAAAGATACAGCAATCCTAAATGACTCACTAGATCAGAAGGATTTAATAGACATCTTCAGAACACTTCACCCCAAAGCCAGGGAATATACATTCTACTCAAATGCTCATAAGACATATTCAAAAATAGACCATATATTGGGTCACAAGCAAAGTATCCCCAAATTCAAGAAGATTGAAATCATAAAAAGAGTCATCGCCGACCATGATGGCATAATATTAGAAATAAACTACAATAAAAACAACCCAAAATATTCAAACACCTGGAAGCTGAATAGCATGCTAATAAATATTGATTGGGTTACCAATGAGATAAAAGAAGAAATTAAAAACATCCTGGAAACTAATGACAATGAAAACACAACAATCCAAAACCTATGGGACGCAATGAAAGCAGTCCTGAGAGGGAAGTTTATAGCTCTACAGGCCGATCTCAAAAAACAAGAAAAAATGGTAGTAAATCATCTAACTCTACAACTCAAAGAATTAGAAAGAGAGCAACAAGAAAAACCCAGAGTGAGCAGAAGGAAGGAGATAATAAAGATTAGAGCAGAAATAAATGACATAGAGACCAAAAAAACAAAACAGAAAATCAATGAAACCAAGAGCTGGTTCTTTGAAAGGATAAACAAGATTGACAAACCCCTACCCAGACTCACCAAGAAGCAAAGAGAGAGGACCCAAATAAACAAAATCAGAAACGAAAGAGGCAAAATAACAACAGACCCCACAGAAATACAAATGATTGTTAAAAAACACTATGGACAGCTCTACTCCAACAAACTAGACAACCTGGAGGAAATGGACAAATTCCTAGAAAAATACAACATTCCAATACTCAATCAGGAAGAATCTAAAAATCTCAACAGGCCAAAAACTATGGAAGAAATTGAAGCAGTCATCAAAAAGCTTCCATCAAACAAAAGCCCAGGAACAGACAGCTTCACAGGGGAGTTTTACCAAACATTCAAGGAAGAACAAAAACCTATCCTCCTCAGACTACTACAAAAAATTCAAGAGGAAGGAACACTTCCAAGCTCATTCTATGAAGCCAGCATCACCCTAATACCAAAACCAGGTAAAGACAACACAATGAAAGAGAATTACAGGCCAATATCCCTCATGAACATAGATGCCAAAATCCTCAACAAAATCTTAGCAAATCAGATCCAGCAGTACATCAGAAAGATCATACACCATGACCAAGTAGGATTTATCCCAGGGATGCAAGGATGGTACAATATCTGCAAATCAATAAACGTGATACATCCCATAAACACATTGAAAGAAAAAAACCACATGGTCATATCAATTGATGCAGAAAAAGCATTTGACACAATCCAACACCCATTTTTGATAAAAACTCTCAGCAAGGCGGGAGTAGAAGGATCATACCTCAACATAATAAAAGCCATATATGAACGGCCCACAGCCAGCATCATACTCAATGGACAAAAACTACCACCTTTTCCCCTAAGAACAGGAACAAGACAGGAATGCCCCCTCTCACCACTCCTGTTCAACATAGTACTGGAAGTGTTAGCCATTGCAATTAGGCAAGAAGAAGAAATAAAAGGCATCCAAATTGGAAAAGAGGAAGTAAAACTGTCCTTATTTGCAGACTACATGATATTATACATACAAAACCCTAGAGACTCCATCAAAAAGCTACTAGACTTAATACATGGATTTGCCAATGTAGCAGGATGCAAAATTAACCCCAAGAAATCTGAGGCATTTCTATACACCAATAGTGAACTTTCAGAAAGAGAGATTATAAAAACAACCCCGTTTACCATCGCACCAAAAAAATTAAGCTACCTAGGAATAAACTTAACTAAAGAGGTAAAAGACCTCTACTCAGAAAACTACAGGACGTTGAAAAAAGATATAGAGGAAGACATAAACAGATGGAAGAACATACTGTGTTCATGGATTGGTAGAATCAACATCATTAAAATGTCCATACTACCCAAAGCAATCTATATATTCAACGCACTCCCCATTAAAATACCAAGAGCATACTTCACAGTTCTAGAACGAACTCTCCAAAAATTCATCTGGAATAAAAAAAAGACCCCGAATAGCTGCAGCAATTCTTCAAAAGAACAAAGTAGGTGGGATCTCAATACCAGATATCAAGATGTACTACAAAGCCACTGTTCTCAAAACTGCCTGGTACTGGCACAAGAACAGACATATAGATCAATGGAATAGAATAGAGAACCCAGAAATCGGCCCGAACCAATATGCTCAATTAATATTTTACAAAGGAGGCAAGAACATACAATGGAGCCAAGATAGTCTCTTCAATAAATGGTGTTGGGAAAATTGGACAGATATATGCAAGAAAATGAAACTAGACCACCAACTTACACCATCCACAAAAATAAACTCAAAATGGATAAAGGACTTAAATGTATGACGGGAAACCATAAAAATTCTAGAAGAATCCAAAGGCAACAAAATCTCAGACATATGCCGAAGCAATTTCTTCACTGAAAAGGCTCCTAGGGCACATGAAACTAAAGAGAAAATGAACAATTGGGACTACATCAAAATAAAAAGCTTCTGCACAGCAAAAGAAACCATCAACAAAACAATGAGAAAACCCACTGTGTGGGAAAATATATTTGTCAATGTCATATCTGATAAGGGCCTAATCTCCAAAATTTATAGGGAACTCATACAACTTAAGAAAAGGAAGATAAACAATCCAATCAAAAAATGGGCAAAGGACCTAAATAGACACCTTTCAAAAGAGGACATTCAGAAAGCCAAGAGACATATGAAAACATGCTCAAAGTCACTAATCATCCGAGAGATGCAAATCAAAACAACAATGAGGTACCATCTCACACCTGTCAGACTGGCTATCATCAACAAATCAACAAACAACAAGTGCTGGAGAGGATGTGGAGAAAAAGGAACACTTGTGCACTGCTGGTGGGAATGCAGACTGGTGCAGCCACTATGGAAGACAGTATGGAGTTTCCTCAAAAAAACTGAAAATGGAACTCCCATTTGACCCTGTGATCCCACTTCTAGGAATATATAACAAGAAACCAGAAACACCAATCAGAAAGGATATATGCACCCCTATGTTCATAGCAGGACAATTCACCATAGCTAAGATCTGGAAACAGCCTAAGTGCCCATCAGTAGATGAATGGATTAGAAAACGGTGGTACATCTACACGATGGAATACTATGCTGCTCTAAAAAGGAAGGAACTCTTACCATTTGCAAAGGCATGGATGGAACTGGAGAGCATTATGCTAAGTGAAATAAGCCAGTCAATGAAGGAAAAATACCACATGATCTCACTCATCCATGGATAATAGAGACCATTATAAACTTTTGAACAATAATAGATACAGAGGCAGAGCTGCCTCAAACAGATTGTCAAACTGCGGCGGGAAGGCCGGGGAGGGTTGGGGGGCGGGAGGTAGGGGGGTAAGAGATCAACCAAAGGACTTGTATGCATGTATATAAGCATAACCAATGGACATAAGACACTGGGGTACAGGGGAGGCTAGGGGACTGTCTAGGGTGGGGGAAAAATGGACACATATGTAATACCCTTTGTAATACTTTAAGCAATAAAAAAAATTACACATTTAGGAGGTTATATGTATGTGGGAGAGCCCAGCACCCTCTGACCTCAGTGACCTCCCAGGGGAAGAGCAGAGGGGAGCTGTGGCTGAGGAGTTCCTCTCAGGTTTGAAGTTTCCTTTCCTGTGATAAATTCTGTGGTAGGAATTCTCTTCACTTACCTCCCTCTGAGCCCCGACATCACTGGTAACACCAGATTGAGAAATCAGGTCAACCTCCTTCCAACATCATTTCCATATATGAATGATTCTGAGTTGCATACCTGCATGATCACTGCTCTTATTTCTTGTCTTTTCTTTTGTTAAAGCCATTATTTTTTTTCTGATGTAACTATATTGGGGTCTCTGCAATAGTCCATGAGCTTGCATATAAAATAATTTTCACAAGAAGCTGTAGGCACAATAAGAAAATTTCAACATCAAGAATCACAAATGTCTCACCTGCCTTTGTTTGGGAGGTAGTTTCTCACATCAAAGTAACATCATAAATTTAGGAAACTGAGAATGACTGTGTTTTATCTTTATTTTTTTCACAATGGTAGGAATTATTTCTCTAAAATTAGACTAAAAAATTGGAAATTGTAGATACAATAAGATTTTGAGATTCAGAAATGATCTGAACAAATGCTAATCCCTTTCAAAACTGTTTGAAAGATGCATGAAAAGTTAAAAGTCTAACCTACTCATCTAGTACTCTATTTCTTCTTATGCTCAGGAAGTTTAGGCCATTATGTGACCTAATTCCAATGTGCTTCATGTGGTCCACTTTCCCTGACTTACATGCTGAATGAGGTCAAGGGAAGAGATGCTGGAAGAGGGGATCTAGAATGACAAGGGCAGCCTAACCTCAGGCCCTACACTTATAGGAAAGGCTGCCCCACATGCAAATTTCTCTTCAAGCTCCAGGGTAAATCTTCTCCTAGACTGTGAAGGCTCACAGCTCTCTCCTCACACAAGCCTGAGGTCTCTGGGAAGATAGAGCTGTGGTCTAGAAGAATATGAGACTGCTGGGTCTTCTCCTGTGCCTGGTGACAGGCCCCCAAGGTGAGGGTCTCAGGGGTCAGACAGGGGTCATGGGATGGGTGTGACTGCATGTGACTGACACGGACTGATGTTCCTTGTCCCCAGGTGTCCTGTCCCAGGTGCAGCTGCAGGAGTCGGGCCCAGGACTGGTGAAGCCCTCAGAGACGCTCTCCCTCACCTGCACTGTCTCTGGATTCTCTCTATCAAGCTATGGTGTACACTGGAACCGCCAGGCTCCAAGAAAGAGGCTGGAGTGGATCGGGGTTATATGGGCTGATGTAAGTAGAATCTATAACCCAACACTGAAATCCCGAGTCAGTATCACCAAGGACACGTCCAACAGCCAAGTTTACTTAACACTGAACAGCCTGGTAGCTGAGGACACAGCCAGGTACTACTGTGCAAGACACAGTGAGGGGAAGTCAGTGTGAGCCCAGACACAAACCTCCCTGATGGAGGCAGCAGTGCTGGGCTGCAGGGGCCGCTCAGGACACCAGGAGGAACTCATGACCCACAGCACAGAGAGAAGCCCCAGGAGCAGATTCTGAGGGAGGAAGGATGAAAGGGCTTTCCTGTTGAGCACAGGGATTTCCTCTCAAGCTCTCAGCTGTGCTCTGGGAGGATTCTTCCTTCTCATATTCTCACTGCAGACAACAATGAAGAAGGGACATTGTCTGCAGGTGACATGTTGACAGTGATGGGGACTCTCCTTCATGAAGTCTCATTTACAAAGTCTAAGGGACTTTTTTGAGTGTCTTTTCAATGTTTTGCTGATGAGGGCGAACTCCGCAGGTGGGTTGCTGGGAATGAGCTATGTGCACAGCTCTGCATCCATGCCTCTGGGGTCACAGCTATTCTCAGTGGCTGACTCTCTGCATGCCCTCCCTCTCCTGGTTCCAGGGAGATCACAGGGCCTTCCCTGTGCTTTGAGGCCTGAGAACACTCAGGGCTGGTGGACCTCACCCATTCTCTTTGGGTCCACATTGATCCCCGGAAGAGCTGTCAGCTCAGTCCTCCAAACACAGGGAGCCCCCACATCCATCCACTGGAGGTGCCCCTGCTGTCCTGAAGGAAGCAGTGCTAACCTCATGTATCTAGGTTTCAGACTCCTCCCCGGTGGAGACAGGGACAGGTGACCCTAAGGGTTGGGATATGCACCTTCAAACTCTTCCTTCCACCTTTCCTCTTTGATCCAAGTTTTTCTAGCTTCACTGTGGGTGAAATGTACATCAGGAACATATTAGAAGCTGAGAAGCTGTCCATAGGATCTCCTGCATCCGTACCATCCTCTTACTACTTGCCCAGGAAACACAGAGTCACATAGACACACAAAATCACACTCACAGTCACACCTACAGCCAGTCGTACACTTGTTTTTAAAAAAGACATGCATTCACACTTGAGCAGTGATACAAAACGATTCATGTAATTACACACTGCACATTATAAATTCTATGTCTGAAAATGTGGTCAAATTTCATTCTCTTGGATGCCATCTATAATAATAAAAGTGTAATATGCTAATTAGACTGAAAAGCCAAGTGACCTTCTGGGCATCATTCCAGACATCCTTCCTGACAAAGATGCGGTGGCAAGGTCAGAGGCAGAAGTGGTTAGGGGTGATTAGGCAGGCAGTTGAGCAGTTAGAGGAAATCAGGCAGGCAGGCAGAGTAGTTAGGAGTGATAAGGCAGGCAAGAGAATGGTTAGGGGTGATCAGGCAGGTAGGCGATCAGTTAGGGACAATCAAGTAGGCAGAGTGGTTAGGGGTTATCAGGCAGGCAAGTGAGTGGTTAAGGGTGATCAGGCAGGTAGGGGAAATCAGGCAGGCAGGAGAGAAGTTAGGGGGGATCAGGAAGGCAGGCAGGTGAGCAGTTAGGAGCCAGAGGTCCTGGATTGTGAGAGGGATATCTGACTGCCAGATTAGGCCCAATCCTACTGGCAGTCAGACATCCCCCAAGGGGTCTTAGATTATGAAAGGGTGAAGGCTGGGCTGAGGTACTTCCCCACCCTCCCATTCACAAATTTCCTGCATTGGGCCTCTAGTATAAAATAAATATGTGATCTGGAAGCAACTATTATTTGAACACTGCTCACACCTTGTGAAGATCAACAGTTGTATTTCTCAGTTCACTTTGTAGGTGCTCAAATTAGGAATTTTATGCCAACTTTGCTAGATTGCTACAAATTAAAAAAAAATGATGTAATAGTGAAAACCTTCCAAGAAAGAAAAGCCAAGGACCAAATGGACTCAAGAGTGGATTCCACTGGAATTTCCAATAAGAATTGTTAACTTTTTAATCATCTTTTCTTGAACTCTTCAAAGTACTAAAGAAAGAGGCAACACTTCTAACTCTAGCTGGTTTGGCTCAGTGGATGGAGCATTAGCCTGTGGAACAAAGTGTCCCAGGTTTGATTGTGGTCAAGAGCACCTATGTAGTTCACAGGCTCCTCCCTGGGCGAGGCCATGGTCAGGGTTCGAGCAAGAGGCAACCAATTGATGTGTCTCTCTCACATAAATATTTCTCTCTGTCTTATCTTCTCTCTTCCACTCTCTCTAAAAATCAATGGGAAAATATTCTTGGGTGAGAATTGAAAATAAAAAACAAAACAAAAAAAAGAGGCAACACTTCCAAACAAATTTATTGAGGTGACCATTACACTCATATCAAAGTCAAATAAAAACATACAAAAAACAGGTAATTATCCCTGATGAACATACATGCAAAAACCCTCAACAATATACTCAGAATCTTAACAGCACACTGAAAGGATCATTTACCACAATCAAGTCGATACTGTCCTAGCATGCAAGGATGGTTCAACATATGTAAACCAGGAACTGTGATACACCTCATCAAAAGAATGAAAGATAAATTATGCCATCATATAAATAGATATGGAATAAAGTCTTTAAAATTGAAAACACTTCAGAATTAAAATTCTTAGCAGATTAGGTGTAGAAGTGATGGGCCTCAATAGATTAAAGGCCACATTTGAGAAGACAACAAATGACACCATGCTACACAGAAAATTTCAAAGCTTTTTTTCTTACATCAGGACTAAGACCAGGGCTCCCTTGTGACTACTTCTATTCATCAAAACTACAAGTCCTTGTTAGAATAACTAGTCAAGAAAAAGAAATTACATATGTGTCCTTTTTTATCCCTGCCCTTGACAATCCCCTGGCCTCCCCTACCCCCCAGTGTCTTATGTCCATTGGTTATACTTATATGCATGCATACAAGTCCTTCGGTTGATCTCTTACCCCTCTCCCTCCTTCCTCCCAACCCTCCCTGGCCTTCCCGCTGCAGTATGACAATCAGTTTGAGGCAGCTCTGCCTCTGTATCTATTATTGTTCATAAGTTTATAATGGTCTTTATTATCCCTGAATGAGTGAGACACATATGTAATACCCTTTGTAATACTTTAAGCAATAAAACAATAAAAAATAAATAAAAAAGAAAACTGAAAAAAAAGAAAAATAAATTTAAAATGTCTATATCAGAGAGAAAAAAGTTAAAATATTTATCCATGACATGATCTTGTACATATAAAACCCTAAAAACCGGATGAAAAGCTAAAAGAACTAGAATTCAGGAAAGATGTAAGATAAGAAACCAATGCACAAATGGCTTGTGCTCCTTCACCCTCTCAACAGAGTGTCTTCATGACTCTAGGAAATATGTGGGGTTGTTTCAGAAGAAAATAAGGAAAGAAAACTTGAACTGGCTACACAACTAGGAGATCACTACCTAATGCAATAAGAACCCTGGACGTGTGGTCCTCAGTCTTGGTTAATCCCCCATTCATGTTCCCAGGTAGCTTTCCCCCAAATGTGACCCATAGTCATGTGGTCCCTATCATGTCGGGTCATGGGCCAGCAATCTCAAGGGTCATATGCATACTTCAGCTTTCCAATAACATGATTTTCATAGCCTAAACTTAAATATTCCTTAATCACTACTGATATCTTCATCTAAACACAACCAGTAATGACAGAGATTCCAATGTATGAAACTGGATCTATAACAGAGTCTAGAGAATAAACACTTCAAAGGAGGCAGTGCAGCTGCTACACATCCAGCACCAAACTCCCCTGAAGGAATAGAACCTGGGAGCTTTGTCTTTATTTCTATAGTTCATGCTGCTGGTTCCTAGGGACACACACAGATGCCAGATGCTCCACTCTCTCCCAGCAATTTGTCCACTGGCTCTAGGTACACACTCTGTTCTTAGGTTATCCTATGATAACTTTGTAGAAGAAATAGTGTCAGATGGAACTTCCATCTCATGAACATGAAGCTCTTGTACTTTTAATTCATCTCAGATTTGATAATTAATTTCTCTTGATTGTCATTATTGGTTTCTGTCAAAGGCATCTCTCATTTTCAATCCTTCACTTTTTCATTTTATAACAATTATCTCTGGTATCTTTGCACAGGTCTCTTAAAGCAGCTGGATCCAATGCAGGAGGCAACGACTCGGATGTGGGGATTTATTTTAACAGACATGCACCCTTCGACATGTCACACCCTGAGACCATGCCCTTTATATCAATGTCCAACCCTAGAGCTCCCTAAATAGTAGGAGGACATGCAAATAGAGCTCCCTCTTCTCATAAAATCCAGCTCAGACCCGACCCTACAGCCCTGGGACAAGAGCCCAGCCTTTGGATCCCCAGGTATTTTGATTCCCTGATCAGGACTGAAAACAGATAACTCACCATGGGGTTTGGGATCAGCTGGGCTTTCCTTGTGGCTCTTTTGAGGGATAATATATGAAGAACAAGAGACACTGATTAGGTGAGTAGGCATGAGTGAGAGAAAAATGGATGTGTGAGAGTTTCCTGACCAGGATGTCTTGTGTTTGCAGGTGTCCAGTTTGAGGTGCAGCTAGTGGAGTCTGGGAGGTGGGGAGTCTTGGTGAAGCCAGGGGGGTATCTGAGACTTTTTTGTGCAGCCTCTGAATTCACCTTCAATAACCAGGATGTGTGAGAGTTTCCTGACCAGGATGTCTTGTGTTTGCAGGTGTCCAGTTTGAGGTGCAGCTAGTGGAGTCTGGGAGGTGGGGAGTCTTGGTGAAGCCAGGGGGGTATCTGAGACTTTTTTGTGCAGCCTCTGAATTCACCTTCAATAACCACTGGATGCACTGGGTCCAAGAGGCTCCAGGGAAGGGGCTGGAGTAGGTGGCAGTTATATGGAGTGATGGAAGTCAGAAATACTATGCAGACTCCGTGAAGGGCTGCTACACCATCTCCAGAGACAACGCCAAGAATACGCTGTTTCTGCAAATGAATACCTTGAGAGCCAAGGATATGGCCAGGTATTACCATGGGAGAGACACAGTGATGGGAAGTCAGTGTGAGCCTCAAACCTCCCTAAGGGAGATATGAGGGCTGGGCTGCAGGGTGCGTTCAAGACCCGCCTATTCTGAGTTACAGCCACAAGAACAGTTGCAGGTGGTATTTATGGCCGATTTCTCAGAGGGTCCTTGCCTTCCTCTCACTATAAGAGTTTCTCCAAGAGTCTCTTTAGACCAGGGGTGGGCAAACTTTTTGACTCAAGGGCCACAATGGGTTCTTAAACTGGAGCGGAGAGCCAGAACAAAAGCATGGATGGAGTGTTTGTGTGAACTAATATAAATTCAAAGTAAACATCATTACATAAAAGGGTACGGTCTTTTTTTGGTGTTTTAGTTTTATTCATTTCAAATGGGCCGGACCTGGCCCACGGGCCGTAGTTTGCCCACAGATGCTTTAGACCCATGGTGCAGTGGCTACCACTGATGGCCTTGTGTTTTAAAATATTTACTCTATTAGAAAAATTCTCACATGCAAACATGGGTTTATCACTTATGGAGGAAAATAAATGCAGAGGGGTTCGGTAGCCTGCAGAAACCATCAGCACACAATCACAGTCTGTCCATGAAGTGTGGACTTGGTTAACCTCCCTGTACTTCAGGAAGGCCCAGCAAATTCACTGGTGATTTCTTGAGCCCCATGATTCTGACAGATGGCGCCTGTATCTCTCAGTAATGGTCATGTCTTGGTGTCACATCAGAGCTCAGCCATTGTCTGGGAGTAATGGACAGCTATGTCTTCAGCACAAACTATGGTGGATTTCACAGTGTAGCAGCTGGGACCTGTTCTGTGTGCTCCATGGAGATGGGGTAAGGGAGGTACATTCTCAGGACAAAGTCATTTTATGAATTCTATACAAGATAACATTCTTGTTTTATTTCATTCTCTTGGGTAACATATAAAAGAAACATATGATCTGAAACCGACTATTATTTCAACACTGACCATACCCTGTGAAGAGCAACAGTTGTATTTCTCAGTCCACTTAGTAGGATCCCAAATTAGGAACCGGATTCCAAATTGGCTAGATTGCAAAGACTTTGAAAAAATAATTGATGCAGTAGTGAAAACCTTCTAACGAATAAAAGCCCACAAACAAATGGAATCAAGGGGAATTCCACCAAAAACTCAAAGAAGAACTCATAACTTTTTAACCAATCCTTCCTGAATTCTTCCAATAATGAAAAGGGTCAACACTTCCAAAGAAATTTATTGAGGTGACCATTATACTGATACCAAAGTTAGGTAAGGACACACAAAAATTACAGGTAAGTATCCCTGATAAGCACAAATGCAAAAACCCTCAATAATATATGAGGACCCTTAACACCACATTGAAAGGATTATTTACCATGATCCAGTGAGATATTGAGCACAAATGCAAGGATAGTTCAATGTTTGTAAACCAGTAAATGCCCTACACTCATTCACAGAATGAAGGATAAAGTATACCATCATATAAACAGATATAGAAGAATAATCAACAGAAAACTTTCAGGAGAGAACACTGATGCCTGAAGGCTGAAATTGGAGAGTGCATAGAGATTGGTAAAAGTTTGGAGGCACAAAAGGGCTGGCTGGGCACCCACAGACAGCAACTGAATTACCTAATCAAAAGCCCAGGTCTGGCTGGCTTTACAGGGAAATTTACCAAACATTGAAAGAAGAACTAACACTTATACTCCTCAGAAAATTCAAGAGGAAGGAACACTTCCAAACTCTTTTTATGGGGTCAGCATTATCCTAATTCCAAAACCAGATAAAGGCATTACAAAGAAAGAGAATTACAGGCCAATATCCCTTATGAACATAGATGCTAAAATCCTCATCAAAATTCTAGCTAATCGCATCCAACAATATATTACAAAGATCATATACCATGATCAAGTGAGTTTTATTTCAGGAATGCAAGGCTGGTACAATATTTGCAAATCAATAAATGTGATACATCACATAAACTAACTGAGAGACAAAAATCACATGACCATATCAGTTGATGCAGAAAAAGCACTTGATAAAATCCAAAACCCTTTATCGATAAAAACTCTCAGCAAAGTGGGAAGAGAGGGATCATACCTCAACATAATAAAAGCCTTATATGACATACCTACAGCCAACATCATACTCAATGGGCAAAAATTAAAACCATTTCCTCTAAGAACAGGAACAAAACAGGAATGCCCACTTTTACCACTCCTGTTCAACATAGTACTGAGTGCTAGCCATAGCAATTAGACAAGAAAAAGAAATAAAAGGTACCCAACTTGTTAAAGAAAAATTAAAACTGTCATTATTCACTGATGACATGACATTGTACATAGAAAACCCCAAAGACTCCATCAAAAAACTACTAGACTTAATAAAAGAAATCAGCATTTTAGCAGGATACAAAATTAATACCCAGAAATCTATGGCTTTTTATACACCAATAATGAACTCATAGAAAGAGAAACTAAAAAAAAATCCAATTTACCGTTGCACCAAAAAAATTAAGATACCTAGGAATAAACTTAACTAAGGAGATAAAAAACCTGTACTCAGAAAACTATAGGAGGGGGGAAAAAAAGAGATAGAAGAAGACATAAACAAAGGGAAGAACATACTGTGCTTATGGATTAGTAGCATCAACATCATTATAATGTCCATATTACCCAAAGTAATCTATAGATTCAATGCAATCCCCATTAAAATATCAATGGATAATTTCACAGACCTAGCACAAACTCACCAAAAACTCATATGGAAAAAAAAAAAAACCCGAATAGCCGCAACAATCCTGAGAAAAAAGAACAAAGTTGGAGGGATAACAACATCAGATATCAAGCTGTAATACAAAGCCACTGTTCTGAAAACTGCCTGGTATTGGCGCAAGAACAGACATATAGACCAATAGAACAGAACAGAGAACCCAGAAATTTACCCAAGCCATTATGCTCAATTAATATTTGACAAAGGAGGCAAGAGCATACAATGGAGTTAAGCTAGGCTCTCCAATAAATGATGTTGGGGTCCCAGAGCAGATGGAGTAAGCAGCTGAAACTAATAACACCCACCCCAAATTGGCGAAATTACTCAGCTGGTGGGACGGTTTGAAGCCGGGAAGGGCAGAACTCCCCTGGAAAGGTTAAAGAACCAGGGATCTGGGCAGGAAAGTTTGCCAGACCTCTGAGCCAAGAGGGTCAGAGGGAGACCGTGTGGCAGACAGCCGAGTCTCTTGGGACAGACACAGCCCCTGACTGGGGAAAGGAGATCTACGGGATTGCT
Organism: Myotis pilosus; assembly: GCA_036010255.1. NCBI lineage: Eukaryota > Metazoa > Chordata > Mammalia > Chiroptera > Vespertilionidae > Myotis > Myotis pilosus. The sequence goes on from JASKON010000045.1 coordinate 1,134,156, forward strand.
GGCACCGGGGGATCTGAGATCTGGGTTCTGTGATTACGGAGGACTGAGCCTAGAGGGGGCAGCCTGAAGAGCTGACCAGACCATCCAGTGCCGGTAAGAGAGGAGCTTACAGAAATTCAGCCTTCCACTCATTCATGGATAATAGAGACCATTATAAACTTTTGAACAATAATAGATACAGAGGCAAAGCTGCCTCAAACAGATTGTCAAACTGGAGCGGGAAGGCCTGGGAGGGTTGGGGGGCAGGAGGTAGGGGGGTAAGAGATCAACCAAAAAACTTGTATGCATGCATATAAGCATAACCAATGGACATAAGACACTGGGGGATAGGGGAGGCTAGGGAACTGTCTAGGGCGGGGAGGGGGGAATGGACACATATGTAATACCCTTTGTAATACTTTAAGCAATAAAATAAAAGAAAGGAGAGAAACTCTAAAAAAAAAATAAAATAAAAATTAAAAAAAAGAAATTCAGCCTTCCCCGTTTCTGCGGCCTGCATTTGTTTGTTTATTTTCACTGAACCCTGTTCATAGGACATTTCGGATACAGACACTCACCTGTGATGAAGAGAGGGAGAAGGTACAGACGAGTGGAATCTGGGGAGAGGCTGGGGAGAGAGGGGGGGCCTGGAGAGGTGCCAGGAAATTGAGTGCTGAGACACCCGTGGGCCCAGGACTGGGGCAGCCATTCTCTCCAGAGAGTGGGACTCCTCCACCTAGCCCCCAGGCAAGGAGCACAGCCACACCCAGATTCCACCCTGAACCAGATGAAGGATTAAAATAATCTGATCAGTCCCTGGGAGTTAACAGGGTCTGGCCTATAGAGGGACTTTCAGTCCCAGCAATAACACAGAGCAGGGTAACAATTAAAGAACCAGCTCTGGTCAGCCAGGGGGAGAGGCCACAGAGGTTTCACTGACTGGCTCCGCCCCCTATTGGGGTGCAACATGGGGCGGGGCCAGCTGAGGGGAGGGGCTCCATCTTTGATCCAGCCAGTTCCCAGGCCACATCTCGCAGGCCACAGTGGGCATCATAGCAACCAGTCGTTCTCTAGGTTCTGGTTATTACAGCGTTCTACTTGTTGGTTTTATATATATATAAAACCTGTTAATAAACCAATTATAAATTAATTGTCTGTTAATAAAGCAATTTATCCCATGCTTAAGAATACATTCAACTTTCTTCTTCATTTTTTTTTCATTTTCTGCTTGATCTATTTCAGCAACCTTTGCTATAGAATCAACTCTTACATGGAACCAAATATCTTTACTTTGTCTATATCCATACCAGTATTTTTAATAATAATTTTAGAATTATCAATTCCTTTTGGTTGATTTACTCCTATTTTTTAATCCAACAGAAAGACTTCATCTAAATAGGAATCCACCAGACTTTCTCCTAGCTTCTTGATAATATGAATTGCCTCCAGATTACCAGAACACTTCAATCTGAGAAAACTTTCTACAGATAACTTAGTAAAGTGATCTTTGTGATGAGTAAGGTGTTTTGAGGTTAATGTTGTTCCTGCCATGCTCATTAAATCTTGGTAGAATTTATCTTCATTAGAACCATGATCAACTGCCGAATTGAACAGAGCCTGTTTTGCTGCCTTTGTGGCTTCTCTCCAACCCACAATGATGGTCTGAGGATGAAACCTTTTGAAATTAAATATTCTGCTTCCCTTAGTCATTATGCTGCTAAAACAGTAACAGAGGTAGTGCCATCTCCAACTTTATTATCCTGGACCCTTGTATTATCAACACCAATGCTTTTAGAATATTGTGCCAACACTGGCCACCATAAGAGAGGCATCTCATTCACTGCTTCCCAGAATTGTGTCTATACCCTTGGGTCCCAAGATGATCTAGACCAAGACTCCAATTGAGATAGACCAATAAAGGAAGAGAGATGAGCTGTTTCTGCTGTCTTCATCAGCACCAGCCTGGAAGATGTTGACAGGTGCCAGGGAAAGGGATGCTGTGGTTTTGAAGAGGTGGCCACTCACACTTCTCTCTCTCAGCTCAAGGCCTGAATCCCAGGGGAGAAAAGGCAGATGTGAGGCCACATGCTCTGCGCAGGGGGTGGGGAGTCGGCCACTCACATTGGAAGGTGTGACCTCTATTTTCTTATGTAACCGCATCTGATTTTTCCCACAAGGTCTACCACTATCACTCCAATGTGATCAGTGTCCCTCCACAGTTGCTAATTTCCACATTGTCACACTCCTTTCCCCAGTAGACTCACTCCTTCCTTCCTGGGAATGAGATCACCTGAGTAACCCATGCAAACCCCCATATAAATAGGCACACATGGTATATTTTCTTCTCTGTGATAAACGGTGTGTACCAGTCTCTATCCAGGCAAACCTTTCCCCTCTGGCCAGGTCAGCCCCAGGCACATCTGTAAACACCAAGGGACTGGGGACCCTGATGAGAACAACCCCAGCTGCTCTGGATGTCAGGTTCTCTCCCCTCCATGGTCCTAGGAGAAGTCAGCCCCCATGTCCAGGTGCTCACCAAAGGGCCAGCATGTTCCCCTTGAGCTGCTCCTGGGGGCTCTTCAAGGACCTGCATCCAGGAGTTAGAGTTTATGACTTAATCAGCCAACAAGATTATTGACAACCCAGGTGGTAAGACTTTGCACTCTAGGCTTTGTTCATGGAAAAATGGAGGAAATAACCTTTGAGACGCTAAAAGCAAAGAATAAAAATCACCTCCTGCAGAGGTGGGCTTACTTCCTCCTGTCCCAGAGCAAGGAGGGCTGTGCTGTCCTCTCCACTGTGACTTACTCATATGATTTCGGGCACAATCCTAGAATTCACAGGCACGGGGTGTCAGGGGCTGTATTTAAAAGGCCCGGTTCCTGGGCAGGGAACTGCCCTCTGTCCATGGTGACTCTGTGCCCTGTGCTCACCACCCCCTGCAGCTCCACTGCCAACAGTCATGAGGGGCCCTACAAATATCAGAAAACATATTCCTGAGCTAAACAGGCACTGATGCTGAGTGTGCACACCAGGCCGGGTCACAGCACCTCCCACGTGCAAGCTGAGGGCCTGGCACTAGAGGCCTGGGCTGTGGAGGCTTATGTTCCTCAGGTTCTCCCCCGAGGCAGCCACATGAGGCCCAGGGCGTCCTAGCAGAGAACCACCTGAGTGCAAGTAGCAGGACTGAGGCTGCCACTCTTTCAGAAATGCCAGGGGAGGCTTCCGCATGGCAGACATGCCTGCCTAGTCTCAGGAAGCTGGTTCAGATACATGTCCTCAGACTGTGAGGTTCAGAACAACCACTAGGGGGCACTTTAATCTCCACAATCCTGCCCCAGAATGTCTCCTGCACTGGAGAACCTTAAAAGTCCCACTTTCTGTCCTGAGGGAATGTGTCTCTCACTATTCACAGATAAGCCTCTAGAATGTGCAGACCATCCGTGTGCCCCTGAATCCTTGCCCAGGCACCCTGGTCCACCAGCCCTTCCCATGTGACCACAGGGAGGGAGGAGCCCCCTGGAAGTTTAGACAGGTCCTCAGGGAAAGACATGCAAATTCAGTGCCTCCCCTACTTATGAAAGTCTGCCAGGCTGTGTTCATAGAGACCCTGGAGAGGAGCCATCCTGTGTGAGCCCCTCAGTGCCCACATCATGGGGTCTGCACTAATCTGCACTGCCCTTTCTTCACTGTCAAAGGTGGATGCCTGTGCATCAGGCTCATGGGGACTGGGTGACACAGAGTAGTTCTCAGTCTGCTTCTCTGTTTGCAGGTGGCCTGTGCCAAGTTCAGCTGGTGGAGTCTGGGGGAGGCATGGTGCCACCCGGGGGGTCTCTGAGCCTCTCCTGCAGAGCCTCTTGATTCACCTTCACTAACTACAGCATGAACTGGGTCCGCCAGGCTCCAGGGAAGGGGCTGCAGTGGGTGGCAGAAGTGAGTTACCCAACTGGAAAGGGTCAGTGGTATGCTCCAGCAGTTCAAGGAAGATTCACAATCTCCAGGGGCAACCCTACGAGCACAGTCTCTCTTAAAATGACCAAGCTGACATCTGAGGACACAGCCTTGTATTACTGTACAAGACACAGTGAGGGGAAGTCAGTGTGAGCCCAGACACAAACCTTCCTGCAGTGGTGGCTGTAACCACTAGGGAGCGTTCAGGACACGCTGAGCACAGTGCACATCCCAGGTGCATGTTTAGATTTTTCTGAAGGTCTGGTTTCCTGTCAGGTGTGGGGTTGCCTCTTCACTATCTGAATTACAGAGATTTATTATAGGTGGAGGAAAACTTTGTCACACCCACAAAAGGCAGAGTCAAATGACTTTGCTTACTCTTGTCCCTAAATGCCAAGTAATCATTAAATCTTCTGACCCAGGTCACCTAAATCTATCAAGAGGCTGTAATGACTCAACAGTGCAGTTCACCTGAATGGTGGACACCTTACATCACAAGTATGCGAACCCAAAGCTACAGAAGAAGGACCCTCATTGGTGACAGTTATTGTCTTGTCATCATGTCATAGCACCAATGACAACAGGCAGAGGCAGAGGGAGCCACAGCAGCCTGGCACAGATGTGCTGGCTGATGATATACACACGCATCAAGGGGCCATGGAATGTTTATTATGCTCATAGTTGAAATTCAGAGAAGCTCAGAAAAGGCCCTTGAGGAAGACAGACCTGCTTTGATCCAGCCAGGAAAGGAGACTTGCCCAGGGCTTTTATTTTGGAGAGATGGTGGGGATGAAGAGGAATTCTGCTTCCGGAGGGTGGTTTCAATTTCATAATAACAACTAAAGAGAAAACTATGATTTCTTATCCAATTTTCCATGTAAGGGGCAAATGGAAATGAGGCAGCTATAAGACATCAGTTGTTAGAAGTCAAACAGAAAAGAAAATATGGTATGGCTATGTATTTTACTTAAGAACTATACAAAATGAGGAAAATTGAGATAAATAGCCATTGTGTGTGTACAAAAACCAGGTCTAAAGAAAATGAGAAGAATAATTATAAGTAAGCAAATGACAATGAAAACGGTGATGATTATGATGATAATGATGATAATGGTGGTGGTGGTGATGGTGATGATAATCACAATAGATTTGGAAAGGAATCTTGGTCCAATGTCTTGGTGGGAATCTGTACTTTCCAACTAACCAATCTATCATTGGCTTTTTCAAAGGCCTGTGTCAACTTACTGTTGAGCCATCAGGGTCTCAATCTCCAATGATATCTGAAGAGTAGATGCCTGCTTTCTTTTCTGATAAAAAGGAATTGTGTGTACACAACCACCATGTCTATAGAAAATGAGAAGAATGATTATAAGGAAGCAAACTGTGATGATGATAATGATGATGATGATGATGATGATGATGACGATGACAACGACAATGATGAAGATGATGGGCTGAGACTGTGCCAGGACTGACCAGAAGATCCAGAGTGATAGGTGAATGGATTACTCTGACACATTCCTGTGAAAGAAAAGGCTAAGGGGCTGCTTGGCAGAAGGCACCTAAACAGCCCCAATTGTCTACCTCCTTAGGCTTGTACTGTAATAACAGCCTGAAGTAAAATTAACCTCTAGACACAATCAGCAGCGTAAGTATCCTTGAGAAAGCACATGCATCTACAAGGTCTGGTCTTAAAGACTAAACATAGAGATTCCAGTAAACCACTTGGGGGCTCGGACTTGTTTGGAAAAGTCAAGGCAGGGGCTGCTGCCTTTGGCAAAGTCCTCCTTGAGGCCCCTGACGTTTTGGAGAATACTCCTTACAGACTTTCCAAACAAGTCCCATGCTTCCACACAAAACAGGGACCAGGTCTAATGGAATGATGGCTTCTCATACAGAAAAACCATCACCATGGAACCTCCAGTGAGGAATGTCCACTCTTCCCTATAAGAGTTGATAGATTTATAATGGGCCCCCAATGAATTATGCAGCTTTGTTGATTCATGGTGAGGCCATGTGAGTAATGACCCCAAAGTGTCCAAGTCCTAATTCCCAGGACTGGGTAGGTGTTACCTTCTAGAACAGAGACACTATGAGAATGTGCATGTAGGAAACAGGGTCCCTGCAGGAAGCCATTTCTTCCTTGCTGCTTGACACAGTCGCTGCAGGGAAGAAACATCTGCACAACATATGTTTCAAGGGACCTGGCATACTGTTCTTAATATGTTTGCTCCCTCTCTTAACGCTATGTGTTTTAACCAGGGCCACCTCCCCGATAAAGGTTGTTTCTCCAGTTAGGGATGTTTTCCTGGAGTTGGGGATTGACGGGACTGGGGAAGGGAATGAATCAGTAAAACCCCCTAGTGTTATGGAAATACCATGTACTACTTATGAAGAACTTGGACTAAGACTGTTGGCAATAAATTTGGGACTTGTTGGGCCCATATCCCCAGGGGTCTGCCCACCAGGGAAAACACCAAAGCCTGTACCCCTGGAGACCCACCAACACAAGGAAGTCCCTGGGAAGGCAAGCAGTGGGGCTGGGAGGACATAACCTTTAATAGGTAGGATAATCTCCTTCAGTCACTTCCTTGTAGCTTATCAGTAGAGCAGTAGAATAGTGACCTTGGAATAGCCCTTAAAATGGAACACAGAGATTAACCTAGATAAGATTTAAATCAACAGAACTAGATAGAGACAGAATTTTTGGCAAAGGTCAGATAAGAAACTATGGACATGCAACCAGGAACTGTAGAAGGCCAAGGGAGGACCCAAAACATACCATTATGTCATGCTTATAAATACAGTGGTAACAGGACAATAAAGGAGAGAAAAGGAGAGAACCTGGCAATGCTGATCAACTGAAAGCTGTCTCAGTGTCATTCCTTCTTCTCTGACTCCATCCACACCTTTGGGAACCCCTGGACCTGCTGGGGCTGGACCCCAACAGATGCCCTTCCCACCAGTCTGCAGTGACACACTCCTTATTTTTCTTTTTTTAAAATATATATTTTATTGAGTTTTTACAGAGAGGAAGGGAGAGGGACAGAGAGTTAGAAACATCGATGAGAGAGAAACATTGATAAGCTGCCTCCTACATACCTCTGACTGGGGATGTGCCTGCAACCAAGGTACATGCCTTGGCTGGAATCAAACCTAGGACCTTTCAGTCTGCAGGCCAACTCTCTATCCACTAAGCCAATCCGGTTAGGGCTCCTTATTTTTCTTGATCCCTGCCTGCATGGTCTTTAATGTTCCTACTTCTCACAAACTCCTGTTCTTAGTTATTCAAGTATTTCTTATGATGATACAAGCTGTCTCTCTATAATGCCCTGCAATTTCTTCTGTGCTTTCACTGGAGGAGGCTTTAAACCCACATGTCTAGTAATTCTCTGTCCATGAATATCAGTCATGTCTTTCATGTAACTAGAAATAAGTCCAGCTTCCTCCCCTCACCCACTTCCATAGTCACAGCCAGATTTTTGGGTAGTTTCCCACCAGTGCTCCCTTCTAGTATCAGAACCTGCTCCAGTCCCTCTGTCTCTTGTAGCCAATCCACATGGACTGGCTCAGCATTTTCCAGGGAGTTCTTGGTAAAATCACAATGAGCATCCCCAGCGACAGGGCAGAGGAAGGTTAGGGGTGAGGATTTCCTGTCAGAATTGAAGTTCCATTTCCTGTAGAAGATGTATGCTAAGAATTCTTCAATATCCATCTCTCTGAACCCCAACATCACTGATAACACTAGACTGAGAAAACAGGTCAATCTCCTTCTATGATCATTTCAACATATGAATGTTTCAGGGCTGTACACACACATGATCACTATTTTCATGTCTTGTGTTTTCTCCATTTAAAACCATAATTATTTCTGATGTAACTAGTTTGGGGTCTCTGCAAACAGAAGATTTTGCACAGGAAGCTATAGACACAATTATATATTTGCAGCATCAAGAGTCAGGACTGTCCCACCTGCCTGGGATTGGGGAGTAGTTTATCAGATCAAAGTAACGTGATAAATCTACACTAATAAAAGACCAACATGCAAATTGACTGTACCTTTGCTACATCTTAAGCCACGCCCACCAGCCAATCAGAGCAACTATATGCAAACTAACCCAACCAAGATGGCGGCCGGCAGCCATGGAGCTAGAGCAAGCAGGAGGCTTGATTGCCCCAATGATAGAGGAAGCCAAGCTTCCTGGCCTCGATGGCTCTGAGCTCCACTCAAAGCAACAAAGTTTCAATTATAGAAGATAAATAAACCCCAGATACCTGCTTTCAGCCAGCCAGCCATGGCCACCGAGCTGGAGCCTTGGGTTGTCCCTGGCGATGGAGGAAACCAAGCCCTGGCCAGCTGTGAGCTCCACACCAGCCTACAAAGTTTCAATAATAGAAGGTAAATAAATCCCCCCCACTCCCAAAAAAGAAAAAATGGAGAGGCTGGGAGCTTCTGTCATCAGGTAGGCTTGGCCAGCCTGAAAACGGACTTCAACCCCTCACCCAGGGTGGCCAAACCTCCATGGGGTTAGGCTTTCCACTGGTGGGGGGGCTTGAGCAGCCTGCAAAAAGCCATCAGCCCCTCACCCAGGCTGGCCAGGCACCCCAGCGGGACCCACACCCTGATCTGGGACACCCTTCAGGGCAAACCAGCTGGCCCCCACCCATGCACCATATAATAAAAGGGTAATATATATATAATATATATATATCCTATATAATAAAAGGGTAATATGCAAACTGACCCTAACAGCAGAACTACTGGGGATGACTGATCACTATGACACACACTGACCACGAGGGAGCAGACACTCAATGCAGGAGCTGCCCCCTAGTGGTCAGTGTGCTCCCACAGGGGGAGCTCTGCTCAGCTACAAGACAGGCTGACGGCTGCCAGTACAGCAGTGGTGGTGGGAGCCTCTCCCGCCTCCTCAGCAGCACTAAGGGTGTCAGACTGCAGCTAAGGCCTGCTCCACGCTGGCAAGTGGACATCCCTTGAGGGCTCCCATGCTGCCAGAGGGATGTTTGATTGCCAGCTTAGGCCCAATCCCCTGGGGAGTGGGTGGTCATCCCCTGAGGGGTCCCAGACTGTGAGAGGGCACAGACCGGACTGAGGGACCCCCTCTCCGAGTGCACAAATTTTTGTGCACTGGGCCTCTAGTTAAGACATAAAACATTGAAAATGTCTGTTCTTTTTATTTTTTGCACCAGGATAGAAAGTGTTTGTATACCATGAAACTTAAAAATTTACAAATTGTGGCTACACTAGGGTTCTGAGATTCAGAATTGGTCAAAACAAATGCTAATCACTTTTGCATCTGTTTGAAAGATGCATGAGAAGGTAAAAGTGTAACCTGCTCATCTAGTTCTTGTTTCCTCTTATACTCAGAAAGGTGATCCTGGGCTTTTACCTGAATCCAAAGAGTCTCATAGCTCATGTAGTTCCCTGTCCCTGTCCCTGACCCAGGCTGGCCAAACCTCCATGGGGTGAGGGTCCCCACTTGGGGGGGGGGGCTTGACCAGCCTGAAAACAGCCATCAGTCCCTCACCCAGGCTGGCCAGGCACCCCAGAGGGAACCCCCATCCTAAAGGGGGTGGGGTCAGCCTGCAAACAGCCATCAGCCCCTCACCTAGGCTGACCAGGCACCCCAGCAGGACCCCTATCCTGATCTGGGACACCCTTCAGGGCAAACCAGCTGGTCCCCACCCATGCTCCAACCCTCTATCCTATATAATAAAAAGGTAATATTCAAACTGACCCTAACAGCAGAACGACTGGAATGACTGGTCACTATTACACACACTGACCACCAGGGAGCAGACACTCAATGCAGGAGCTGTCCCTTGGTGGTCAGTGTGCTCAACAGGGAGAGCTCTGCTCAGCTGTAAGCCAGGCTGATGGCTCCCAGTACAGCGGCGGTGGTGGGAGCCTCTCCCGCCTCCTCAGCAGCACTAAGGATGTCAGACTGCAGCTTAGGCCTGCTCCATGCTGCCAAGTGGACATCCCCCGAGGGCTCCCATGATGCCAGAGGGATGTCTGATTGCCAGCTTAGGCCCAATCCCATGGGGAGCGGGCCTAAGCCAGCAGGTGGTCATCCCCCAAGGGGTCCCAGACTGTGAGAAAGCACAGACCAGGATGAGGGACACCCCTCCCCTGAGTGCACAAATTTTTGTGCACTGAGACTAGTTAAGACATAAAATATTGAAAATGTCTGTTCTTTTTATTTTTTGCACCAGGATAGAAAGTGTTTGTATAGCATGAAACTTAAAATTTTACAAATTGTGGCTACACTAGGGTTCTGAGATTCAGAATTGGTCAAAACAAATGCTAATCACTTTTGCATCTGTTTGAAAGATGCATGAGAAGGTAAAAGTGTAACCGGCTCATCTAGTTCTTGTTTCCTCTTATGCTCAGAAAGGTGAGCCTGTGCTTTGACCTGAATCCAATGAGTCTCATATCTCATGTGGTCCCCTGTCCCTGACTTACATGCTGAGTGAGATCAAGGGAAGAGATGCCTCCACACAGGCCCCAGAAAGACCAGAGTATCCTGAGGCTCAGGCCCTACACTTATAAGAATAGGGCTGCTTCATATGCAAATATTTCTTCAAGCTCCAGGGTAAAGCCTCTCCTGGGCTGTGCAGGCTCACAGTTCTCCCTCACAGATTTGAGCTCCCTGGGGAGGCAGAGCTGTGGTTTAGAAGAAGATGAGGCTGCTGGGTCTTCTCCTGTGCCTCGTGACAATCCCCCAAGATGAGGGTCTCAGGGGTCAGACAGGGGTCATGGGATGTCTGTGACTGCAGGTGACTGAAATGACTGATGCTCCTTGTCCCCAGGTGTCCTGTCCCATGTGCAGCTGCAGGAGTCAGGCCCAGGACTGGTGAAGCCCTCACAGACCCTTTCCCTCACCTTCACTGTCTCTGGATTCTCCCTAACGAGCTATGGTGTGCACTGGACCTGCCAGGCTCCTGGAAAGGTCCTGGAGTGGATCGGGGTTATAGGGAGTGCTGGAGATGCATACTATAATTCAACACTGAAGTCCCACCTCAGTATCAACAGGGACACATCCAAGAGCCAAGTTTACTTAACATTGAACAACATCAGAGCTGAGGATATGGCCCTGTATTACTGTGCAAAAGACACAGTGAGGGGAAGTCAGTGTGAGCCCAGACAAACCTCCCTGAGGGAGACAGCAGGGCTGGGCTGCAGGGGGCACTCAGGACACCAGGGGGCGCTCAGAACCCACAGATTCTGTGTTGTGGCCCCAGAAGCAGTTGCAGGTGGTGTTTATGGCTGTTTCCTCTGAGGATCCTGGGCTTCCTCTCCATATAACAGTTGCTCCCAGATTCTCTCTAGACCTATGGTCCTGTGACTACCACTGGTGGATTTGTATTATAATGGTTTTATTAAATTAGTAAGGGACTTGCTCACATGCACCACAGGAGGCATTTTTCATTTAGAGGAAGAAAAATGCAGAGGGGTTGGTGAGCCTGGGAAACCATCAGCACACAAATACTCTCTGACAATGAAATGTGGAACTTGTGTGAACCTCCCTGCATTCCAGGAAGGCCAACAGTCTGTCAGAGATGTCTTCAGCCAGAACTTTCCTTCAGATGATGCCTGAGTCTCCCAGCAATGGCCCTGCCTTAGCGTCACTGCTGAGCTCATCCGTGGTCTGGGAGTTGTTCTCAGCTGTGTCTCCAGCCAAATCCATGGTGGATCTCAGGGAGCATCGGCTGGGGCCTGTTCCTTGTGATCCCGGTGTTTTGGGGAAGGATGGTGCATTCTCAGGACAACACACTTAATGAATTCTATACAAGATAACATGGTTTTATTTCATTTTCATGTGGTCTGCAAACAACTGCAATTTCCACACTGACCCTAATGCACTGTCCCTTAGTTCTGTGAGGTGTCCTGCTGGCTGAGTGTAGGAGGAATTGTTAAATGTGGTGAGAAGATTTATCCCTTTTTCCATTGTTTTCTCTCCATGCACAGAAATCTTCAGTGGATTAACTTTGTAAGATTTTTCAAAAAATCCCTTCTTTCTTCAAAGTTGAAAGCAGACATGTGTTTGACTGCTGATTCTCAGATAGGAACTGGTCCTGCCCATCACAGAGACAGCAGAGAGCACCCAGGGCTTCAGTTTATAGAGGCCATTCTTACCCTGGTTGGGGACTTCGAGGTGCTCCCCTGTCAGTACATGTTGCTCAGATCTACCTGTGGGAGGCAGAATTAGGATGCTGGTTTGGCTGTCACTGCTCAGCTTCACGTATGTGCAAGTGCTGCCTACTCCCTGTGAAGTTCAACAGTTGTGTTTATCAGTCCTCTTATTTGTTGTTTCAATTAGAAATTTGCCCCTAACTTTGCAGATGGGTATACATTTAAAAAAATAATAATTGAACTAATAACCAAAGCCTCTCAGCAAAGGAAAGTGCATCCCACATGTATTCAAGGGGGAATTCTATCAAAATTTCAAAGGAAAAAACAGCATCTTCTCAATCAGTTCATCTCAAACACTTCCAAGAATTGCAAAACAGGGTAAACTTCCAAACTCGTGTATTGAGGTGACCACTACATTCATACCAAAGCAAAATAAGTACACAAACAAAAATGACAGGTCATATCCTTGATGAACATAAATGCAAAAATCCTCAACAATCTTATATAAGTGATAATATCCTAATATGTAAATCAACTTAATGGCAGAATGAATGGTGGATATGACACACATTGGCCACCAGGGAGCAGACACTGGGCTGAGGGACCCTCCCCCCAGCACCCAAGTGTAGCAATGTCGTGCACTGGGCCTCTAGTATAAGATAAAACTTAACAACATCTTGAAAAGATTATTTACCATCATCAAGTGGTATATTGTCCTAGAATGCAAGGATAGTTCAACCTTTGTAAATCAGTAAACTGGATACACCCATCCACAGAATAAAGAAGAAAATTGTATTTTCATGTAAAAAGATATAAAAGGTCATTGAAAATGTTAAAACACCTTTATGATAAAAATTCTCAATACATTTAGTATGGAAGTGGTGTACCTCAACATAATACATGTTGCATTTCAATAGAAAATGGTAACATCACGCTACGTAGAAAAAATTTCAACACAATTCTTCTAACATCAGGACCAAGACCAAGGCACCCCAGTGACTACTTCTATTGAACAAAACTGGAAATCCTTGTCAGAGTAATGTGGTAAGAAAAAGAAATAAAAAGCCTGTAAATCAGAAAGGAGCCAAGAAATTGTCTCTATCTCTATGGCAGTGGTTCTCAACCTTCTGGCCCTTTAAATACAGTTCCTCATGTTGTGACTCAACCATAAAATTATTTTTGTTGTTACTTCATAATTGTAATATTGCTACTGTTATGAATCATCATGTAAATATCTGATATGCAGGATGGTCTTAGGTCATTCGACTGCCAAAGGGGTCGCGACCCACAGGTTGAGAACCGCTGCTCTATGACTATGACATGGTCTTAACAAGACTTCACAAGAAAATTGATAGAACTAGAAAGGTAACTCTCGAAACATGTAAGGTACAAAACCATCACACAAATGGCTTGTGCCGCTGCACACTCTCAACAAAGTGTCTTCATGACTCTAGGAAATATGTGGGGGTGTTTCAGAGGAAAATGAGGAAAGAAAACTTGAATGGGCTTAACCACAGGGAGATTCCAACCTAATGAAACAAGAACTCTGGATGTGTGAGTCCATTATGTTCCCTGGGAGCTTCCTCCTGCCCCATGTGGCACTGAGTCAAGTGCAGGTTCCAGTTGATCCTCCCCCATCATGTGGGGATACGGTGACAGTGGTCCCAAGGGTCACATGCAGATGTCAGGTTTCCAATAACAAGATTTTCATAACCTAAACTTAGTTATTCCTACTTTTTTTATCCACATTGTCATAAAAATATCTTAGTTTTGATTGAGTTTTATCTATATCCCCAATGTTTGAAACTGGCTTTACTGTTTCTATAGTTCATGCTTCTGTTTCCCAATGATCCACACAGATGCTCCAATCTCCCCCAACAGTTGGTCTACTGGTTCAAGGTTCACAGTCTGTTCTTAGTTCATCTTGTGACTACTTTATGTGAAATAAGACATTGGGTGGAACTTCTGTTTCCTGAATATGACACTCTAGCACTTTAATCTCCCTCTAGTTGTGATGGTTGATCACCTAAATATGTTAATACAGGTAAACTTCCAAGGTATCATATTTAAATCTTTGTCCTTTCTCCTATTTTTCTATTACAATAATTTTCATGCTGGATTAGTATGCCATCTTATCCAGCCAGGCATTACTGATCCCCCACTGGAAATGCTCCCTTGTCCAGGAGATGATTGAGGGAAGCAGTTGGGTCCAATTGGGAGGAGCAGAGACTCAGGTACCAGTGCTAATGCTCATCAGCCATGAGTGCCCTTGGACATACCACAATCTGCAATGACATCCTTTATGTTCGTATCCAATCCCAGAGCTCCCTATATAGTAGGAGGCCATGCCAATAGGCCTCTCTCTTCTCATGAATTACAACCCAGCCCCAGGATCCCCAGGTGTTCCCATTGCCTGATTAGGAAGGAACACAGACCACTCATCCTGGGGTTTGGATCAGCTGGGTTTTCCTTGCTAAGGACCAGCAGGGGATATTCAGGCCCAGAATCAGGTCAAGTAGCTGGGATCAGGAGTCATGAGGGACAGAGGATCATCTCCCCCTTGTTTTCAGGGTTTCCTTTCTCTCCCTGTGTTCAGTGGCCCAGGGACACACTCCCCTTGTTAGCTGTGCTCTAAGTGCCCACATTCTCTCTGAGGACAACGATGGTGCGAACACCATTCTCTTTTCTTAGATGAGCTCTTTCATGTTTCAGGGACCATTCTCTCAGTCAGTTCCCTTCTCTCAGACACACTGAATACAGGGCACCTCTCCATTCCTGGGAGAGGGATGTGGTTTCCAAAAAAAGAAACATCAGGGAAGTCACACCCTGTGTCTGAGCTTACTCTGTCTGCTCTAAACAAGCACCCATCTACCCCAGGGCATCCCTCCTTCAAACAGGCACAGATCTGCCCCCCAGGAGTTCCACTGACAGCTGCCCAGACAGTCTGGTCTCCCTGGGGCAGTGCATCCTCTGGCTCAGCAGGCACTCAAGGTGAGGGTGATGGCCAGGGTTTCACCCTCACTCTATACAACCCTCAGTCTCCTGGACCAGAACCAGCCCAACGGAGGACCTGACTAAGCTCTCAGAATTCCATGTGGAGCAGAGTGAGAGAGGATCCCAGAGATGAAATCCTCCGCCACCTGCTGGGAAGCCCTCTGTGTGGGTTCCCGAGAGCCATTGGGCTCTGCTCTAACATGTGTCTCAGCTTCCACATGAAGAATCCACATGGATCATAAAAACCACCTGGACAGAGTCCTGGTCTATACCCACCCCCAGATGTGCCTCCAGTATCCCAGGACAACTTCACAAGTATACCCTCTGCCTTCCACTGTCCACATACTCCCTAGACCTGTCTCAGGCCCTGAGCTCCATGGATAGATCCTTTATGACTCTCCCTAGCTCTTCCCACAGTGTAAAAAGCAGAGCAGACTCTGTAAAAAACTATCTGCCCCTCTTTATCCACCAGAACCCCTCTCACGGGTCCATCCACCTGTTGACACCCCAGGACAGGTCACAGACAGGAGACCAGAAGCTGAGCCAGGGCATGGTGACAGAGATCCCAAGGATCACATGCTGACATCGAGGTTCCCATTAACAACATTTTCCTGACCTAAACTTAGTTATTCCTAAATTATTACCCACATCCTCCCCTAAACACATTGGGTCATGATGGAGATTCTTCAATGTCCCAATGTATGAAACTGGATCTGCAACAGAGTCTAGAGAATAAACACCACAAAGGAGGCCATGCAGCTGCTACACATCCAGCACCAAACTCCCCTGAAGAAAAATGACCAGGGAGCTCTGTCTCTGTCTCTATAACTCATGTCTCTGGTTCCCAGGGACCCACACAGATGCTCCTCTCTCCCCCAACACTTGGGCCACTGGCTCTAGGCTCACACTCTGGTCTTAGTTTATCATCTGATAACTTTGTAGGGGAAAGAGTGTCATATGGAACTTTCTGTCTCCTGATCATGAACCTCTTGCACTTGTACTTCTTTCTTAGATTATGAGTGTTGATTTCTCTTGATTGTCATTGGTGAAAATCAAAGGCATCTCTAATTTTAAACCTCCTCTTTTTCTTTTTTTCTTTTTTAAAATATATTTTATTGATTTTTTTTACAGAGAGGAAGGGAGAGGGATTGAAAGTTAGAAACATCAATGAGAGAGAAACATTGATCAGCTGCCTCCTGCACACTCCCCACTGGTGATGTGACCGCAACCAAAGTACATGCCCTTGACTGGAATCGAACCTGGGACCCTTGAGTCCACAGGCTGAAGCTCTATCCACCGAGCAAAACCGGTTAAGGCCTCTTTTTCTTTTTATGGAAATTTTCTCTCATGGGATTTTGTACAGGTCTCCTGCAGCAGTTCAGTCAACTGGGGGAGGGCACAGGTCCAGATGTGGGGAGTAATTCTTAACAGGCATGCACTAGGGAATGGGCAGTAGTGGACATGTTACATGGAAGGACCATGTCCTTTACATCATTGTCCAACACAGAAAGCCCTATATAGCAGGAAGACATGCAAATAGGGCCCCCTAAGCTCATAAAAATCAGCGCAGCCCTGACCCTGCAGCTCTGGGACAGGAGCCCAGCCCCGGATCCCCAGGTGTTTCCACTCTCTGATCAGGACCAAAATCAGACCACTCACCATGGGCTTTGGGCTCAGCTGGATTTTCATTGTTTCTTTTTTAAGAGGTAACTTATGCAGAACAAGAGACTCTGTGCACGTGAGCGAACAGGAGTGAGAGAAACAGTGGATATGTGAGAGTTTCCTGACCAGGATGTCTTTGTGTTTGCAGGTGTCCAGTGTGAGGTGCAGCTGGTGGAGTCTGGGGGAGGCTTGGTGCAGCCTGGGGGGTCTCTGAGACTCTCCTGTGCAGCCTCTGGATTCACCTTCAGTAGCAACTGGATGAGCTGGGTCCGCCAGGCTCCAGGGAAAGGGCTTGAGTGGTTGAGTATAATTAGTACTGATGGTGGTACCACAAACTATGCAGACTCTGTAAAAGGCCGATTCACCATCTCCAGAGACAACGCCAAGAATACGCTGTATCTTCAAATGAACAGCTTGACAGCCAAGGACACGGCTGTGTATTACTGTGCAAAGCACACAGTGAGGGGACGTCAGTGTGAGCCCAGACACAAACTTCTCTGCAGAAGAGGCTTTGACTGCCAGGGGGTGCTCAGGGTCCCTGAACACAAGGACCATCCCAGCAGCAGGTGCAGTTCGAGGTTTGGGCTGGTTTCCTGTGTGGTTTCCTCTCCATGTCACATTTCCCTCAGGGAACCTCCCTGGATTCCTGATTCTGTTCTTACCTCTTAAGTCTCTGAATTAGAAAGTCTGTTGTAAACAGAGACAACTTTCTCACGTGGACAAGTGGCAGAGAGTCTCTTTCAGACACCCTTCTGCCAAGTAACAAATAATGATCAAATCTTCTGCCCAAGTCAGCTAAACCCACCAAGAGGCTCTGCAGACTCAACAGTGCAGCTCAGCTCCACACAGCTCAGGGCCCAGTCAATCAGCAGCAGGACACGTATGTGCTGCCCATGGACACCAGAGTCTTGTGACCCCAAAAATGAAAGAAAGACCCCAGGTGGTGGAGGTCATTGACTTGTCATCATGCTCATAGCACTGAGAGTAGGTGACACCAGGCAGAGGCAGAGGTTCCACAGCAGCTTGGTACAGACGACGAAGCTGATGATAAACACACACCCCAGGGACAAGGAATGTTTATTGTGCACATACTTGAAATCTCTGGGAAGCACAGGAAAGGCCCTTCATAAGATAGACCTGATTCCACAGAGCCAGGAAAGGCTATTTATTTTGTGAGGTGAAGGGGGAGATTCTGCTTCCAGGGGCTTGAGTGGTTTGAATCTCCCAATGACATCTAAAGACAAAACCATGGTTTCTCATCAGCTTCCTCCAGCGTGGCAGGTGGAGAAGAGGCAAGAATAAGCCATCAGTTATGAGCAGTGAAACAAAAATAAAATAGAATATGGCTACCTCTTTTACTTAACAACTATACAAAATGTGCAAAACTTGAGATACAGTGTTATTAAGTGTGTTTGAAAACGAAGTCTACAGAAAATCGAAAGAATTCCATAATTCTAAGCAAATGAGGATGATGATGATGATGAATGGTGGTGATGATGATGATGAAGGTGGTGATGAAGGTGGTGATGGTGATGAAGGTGGTGATGGTGATGATAGAATTAGACAGACATCCTGGTACAATATTATCCAAGGTCACCAGTTATTAGAAGGCCTTGTATCAATTTAGAGTTGGGTCTTTGGGGTTTCAATTTCCCAATGACATCCAAAGAGGAGACACCTGCTTTCCTTTCCTATAAGAAGTCATTGTGTGTGGGAAAACCACAATGTCTATAGAAAATGAGAAGAAAAATTATAAGTAAGCAATTGGTGATGATGGTGATGATGATGATGAATATGATGATGATGATGATGCTCAATGGGGGACCGGAGGGACTTATGTAAACTTCAAACAATACAGATTTTGTGGAAAAAATCACACACACATAATAAAAAATGATGGCTCCCAATTGAGACAAGGATTTGGTCTAATGAGATGATGACTCCTCACACAGATGCACCATCACTATGGCTCCTCTAGTGAGGGGTGTACACCCTTCCCTATAAGTGTTGACAGATTTCATAAATGGCACTCCAATGAATTATGCAGCTTGGTGATTCAGGCTGAGACCAGATCAGTAATGACTCTGAAGTTGTCCAAATGCAGATCCCCTGGACCTGGAAAGGTGTTACCTTCTGTAACAGAGACACTGTGAAAATATGCATGTAGAAAACATGGATCCTCTTCCCACCAGTGTGCAATGACATGTTCCTTACTTCTCTCTCTCTCTCTTTTTTTTTCTAATCTTACTTCTCTTGATCCCTGCCTGCATGATCTTTAATGATTTTATCTCTAACAAGCTCCTGCTCATCATTATTCAGGTATATCCTATGATGATATAAGCTGTTTTTATCATTCCCTGTACTTCCTTCAAGGCTTTCACTGGAGAAGTCTTTCAACCCTATGTCTAGTAACACTCTGTCCATGAAAATTAGGCATATTTCTATCATGTGACTTAACACAACTCCAGCCTCCACCCCTCACCCAGTTCCACAGTCACATCCAGGTTTATGGGTAGTTTCCCAGCAGTGCTCTCATCTGGTACCAGAACCTACTCCAGTCCCTGTAGCTGCTGTGGGCTAATCCATATGGACAGTGGAGGCTCAGCATTTTCTGGGGAGTTCTCTGTTATGTCACCCAAAACAGAACCCATCAAAGAAAATTCAGATGAGTTGATTACACTTATTCAACATAGTACTGGAAGTTCTAGCCACAGTGATCAGAAAAGAAGATAGACAAGGAATCCAAATTGGAAAGGAGGAAGTAAAACTGTCATTATTTGCAGATGACATGATATTGTCCATAGAAAACCCTAGAGATTCCAGCAGGAAACTAGTGGACTTAATAAATGAATTCATCAAGGTAGCATGATACAAAATCAACATCCAGAAAACAATGGCATTTTCTTACACCAATAATAAACTCTCAGAAAGTGAAACTAAAAAAATCAATCCCATTTACCATTGTAACAAAAAAAAATAAGATATCTAGAAATAAATTTAACCCAGGAGGTGAAAGACCTGTACTTGGAAAACTATAGGACACTGAAAAAAAGAAATAGAGGAAGATACAAACAAATGGAAGCACAGACCATGCTCATGGATTAGAAGAATTAACATCATTAAATGTCTATGCTACCCAAAGTGATCTACAGATAAAAATAAATCCCTATTAAAATACCAATGGCATACTTCACAGAACAAATACTCCATATATTTATATGGAACAATTAAAGATCCCGAATGGTTGCCGCAATCTTGAGAAAAAAGGATGAAGGAGGAGGAATCACAATACCGTATATCAAACTATACCACAAAGCCATTATAACCAAAGCAGCCTGGTACTGGCAAAAGAACAGGCATATAGCCAATGGATTAGAACGGAAGTCCCAGAAATTGATACACAATGTTATGGTCAATTAATATTTGACAAAGGAGGCAAGAACATACAATGGAGTAAAGACAGTCTCTTCAACAAATGGTGCTGGAAAAACTGGGCAGACACATGCAAAAGAGGACACCTACTTACATCATACACAAGAATAAACTCCAGCCAAAACTGGTTTGGCTCAGTGGATAGAGCGTCGGCCTGCGGACTGAAAGGTCCCAGATTCGATTCCGGTCAAGGGCATGTACCTGGGTTGCGGGCACATCCCCAGGAGGAGATGTGCGGGAGGCAGCTGATCGATGTTTCTCTCTCATCGATGTTTCTAGCTCTCTATCTCTCTCCCTTCCTCTCTGTAAAAAATCAATAAAATATATTTAAAAAAATAAAAATAAAAATAAAAAACTAAAAAAGGAGTAGAGAAAAAGATTAATTACCCTACTATCTCCTAAAGCATAGCAATCAATATTTACAAAAAAAAATAAAGAATAAACTCCAGATGGATAAAAGATTTAAATGTAAAGCATGAAGCTGTAGACATGGTCACACAATTTCCAACAAGAATCACGAATGTCCCACCTTCCTTATTTGTAACTGATGACGAATGGTATTAACAACAACAACAGCCACACTGTAGCACACAGACGAGCCACCCCTCATGAACACCCCACACTCATAGGAGGTGCTTGTCCCTCTGAGGACAGGAGGACTGTCCCCCAGGGACTCCACTCCTCTGTCCCTAAGAGGAGGAGCCAATGCAAATGGGGAGCTTCTTTTGCTAATAACCCTGGCCCAGGCCCTGTCCTTGCACCTCTGGGAAAGCAGCCCCACCCCTGGGACCTGCAGTCTCCATTCACTCTAGGAGTCAACCCAGAGGAAGCACCATGATGTGTGGCCTGAGCTGGGGTATCGCTCTGATGCTCTTACATGGTAACATTATGGAGAAGCTGGGTCTTGTGTGTGAGTGTGTGTATGTGTGTGTGCCTGCTTCTAATGACAACTCTCCTGTCTGCAGGTGTCCAGTGTGAGGTGCAGCTGGTGGAGTCTGGAGAAGGCTTGGTGAAGCCTGGGGGGTCTCTGAGTCTCTCCTGCAAAGGCTCAGGATTCACATTTAGTGACTATTATATAAGCTGGATCCGGCAGACCCCAGGAAAGGGATGGGAGTGGATAGGTTACATAAGAAACAAAGCCAACGGTCACACCACTGAATATTCTCCATCTGTGAAAGGCAGAGTCACTATCTCCAGAGATGATTCCCAAAGCACTGCCAACCTGCAAATGAGCAGCCTGAGGGAAGAGGACACGGCCATGTATTACTGTACAACAGAGGCACAGTGAGGGAAAGTCAGTTTGAGCCCAGACACAAACCTCCCTGCAGCAGAGGCTGTGACCACCAGGGGCGAAGAGGACACACAGACTTTGTGTTGCAACCCAGGAGCAGTTGGAGGTGTTGTTTATGGCTGTTTCCTCTGAGGGCTCTGGGTTTCGAACTCATATAACAGTTTACCCAAGAGTCTCTCTAGACCTAAGCCTCTGTGACTACCACTGATCGCTCTGTGTCTTAACAGTTTTATTATGTTAATAGGAACACTCTTACATGCAGCACAGGTGAAGTTTCATGTTTACAGAAGAGAAATGCAGAAGGTGAGGGTTCAAGGTGGCTTGGATGTAGGGGGACTTATGCTCACCTCCTCCCCACAACCAACTGGAAATTACAACTACATTGGGGATCATTCACCCTGAATTACCAACTAAAGGCTATCTGAAGAGGAGACATTTAACCAAGCCGCCGGGAGAAGGCACCTTGAAACTGGAAGGAAGGGGGGCACTGAAAAGGGATTGGCCCCTCTCCCCTGGTTGGTAGGCCAAGATGATGGAGGGAAAGCTCAGGTGCAGAGGTTCCCCTGAGCGGTGTGAAGCCCAGACCCAGGCCAGGACCCACCTGGAGTGCAAGAGGAGTGAATAGGCACTCACATAGCACCCAGCTGTGAAATGCAGGAAGGTTTCTTTCTGCAAAGGAGAGGCAGATTCACTGGAGACAAAACCACCCCTTTAAAGGGCCAACAAGTAATATGTCTGTTAGCAACCGCTCATGTTGTGCTCCAAGGGAAGGAGGTCAGTCAGAATGCAGCTACCTTAGGTGAGTCAGGATGGGTGGCTTAGGGGAGGAAGGTGAGGGAAGAGCCAGCAGGACCCCTGTACTGGGCCCTCCTCCATAACCAGCAGCCATCTTCCTTGGTAGGAGCAATCCCCACCCAATGGCATCAGCCTGGGGAAAGCAACCCCCCACCTCTGGAACCTGTCAGCTCACCCTGAATCTTAGGTCCTGTTGAGGAGTCAGGGGGCATAAGCCTGGGCATAGACATCTGGGCATCTGAGGAGGTGTCAGAGCCTAGCTTTGGTGAGTCCATTGACCCACTTTCCCTTGAAACTCACTGGTGCAGGCTCCTCACAGGAGATCTGATAGAAACAG
Organism: Myotis pilosus; assembly: GCA_036010255.1. Lineage (NCBI taxonomy): Eukaryota > Metazoa > Chordata > Mammalia > Chiroptera > Vespertilionidae > Myotis > Myotis pilosus. The sequence continues at coordinate 1,156,755 of JASKON010000045.1, forward strand.
CATCCTGGCTTCTGGGAGACCCCATCTCTGGTCTCCACAGGACCCACCCGCCTGACCCCCAGGGGTTCCAAGGTACCAAGTTCAGCAATAAATCAGGGACAAACTCAGAAAGGTGGCTCTGGAGCAGGGGAACACACCCACCATCTTCCAGGAAGTCTGATGGGCTACTCCCCCTTAGGGAGATCCTAGAGCCCATCCTCCTGATTCCACCTGAGACTCTTTCAGAGACTGAGTGTTTCCAGTCACTGAGGTTAACAGCCAGCTGACAGGCGGAGGAGGATCAGGGGTGCCTTGGGAGATTTCCTGACCCAACTCTGGGAAACACCAGCCTTGGAGCTCAGCTTTGTCCTTCCTTTGCACAGCCAACCCAGCAGAGGCAACACAAACTCTGAGTCACTTATATCTTCAAACTAGTTGTCAAGGGCTAGGCATCGACAGCACCTAATATCAACCTGCACCTCCCAGAGAACCTCCTAAGAAGCCCTAAGTCAGCACACCCACTCACCATCTGCAGACAACATTGGAGCAGCATCCAACAAGCTTCATACACAGTATATCCAAAGGGAGATTGCAGCAGGCAATACATACTCTGTTGAGCCAAACCCCAGTTTTTCTTTTGTATTACTTATAGTATGTTTTCTTTTCTATTTTTCCTTTTCTTTTATACTTTTTATTTTTCACTTTTTCTTTCTTATTTGATTTTCCCCATTTTAATTCCTTATTTTTCTTCTTTCTTTTCATAATTTTTACTTTTCTTTTTCTCTCCTTATACTTTTTTCTTTTCTTATTCTTTCTTTTTTTTTTCTTTATAATTGTTGTTTTTGCTGGTGGTGGATTTTTCTGTTCTGTTTTTGTCAACACCTGTACATTAGATTTCATGATATGGTGTCGTTTGAGCCTCACAGTCAGTCAGTCTGAAGGTCAATGCCAGCCATGAATGGGCCAACAGAAATCAAGACCCAATTACAACAGCAGGGCCCACATAACCCACATACAGACATTCCAGAGCATTCAGCTCCAGACATCAAGGGAGTGTACAATGATACCTGCTACATAAGGCCTCCCCACAAAGACTGGGTGTCATAGCAATTCTGTCTGGCACATAGAAAGAAATACAAAGAGATAGCCTTATTGGTGAGACAAGGAAACAAGCCCCAGAACAAACAAGAGTTATCTCCAGAAAATAAACTAAATTAAATAGAGACAAGCAATTTCTCAGATATTGAGTTATAAGTAATGGTTATAAGGATGCTCAATGAACTTAGTGGGGACTACAATAGCATGAAAAATTACATAGAAACTATGAATAAGAACCAGTGATAAATGAACAATGCCATATCTAACATCAAGCATTGGGGGAGAGGAGGGAGAGACATATGTACTACTATTTGTAGTACCTTAAACAATAAAAAATGTACACTGGAAGGAATAAATATTAGGTTGGATGAAGCAGGGCGGAAGAGCCAGCAGGACCCCTGTACTGAGCCCTCCTCTATAACCAGCAGCCATCAGAAATGCACAGAGAAAACAATTGAAAAGAATGAGGATAGTTTTAGAGAACTTTGGCACAACATGGTATGAAACAACATCTGCATCATAGTGGTATCAGAAAGAGTAGACACAGAGTAATTGATCAAGAACCTATATGATAAAATAATGACTGAAAATGTCCCTAAACTGGTGAAGGAAAATCACAAATCCAGGAAGCACAGAGTCCCAAATAAGATGAACCCAAAGAAGCCCATAACATCATGATTTAAATGACAAAGGTTAAAGACAAAGAGCCCATCTTAAAAGCAGCAAAAAGAGAATCTTAAAAGCAGCTAAGTACCTACAAGGCTGCTCTGACAAGACTGTCATCTGATTTCTCAACAGAAATATTTCAGGCCAGAAGAAAGTGGCAAGAAATATTCAAAGTGATGAAGAGCAAGAACAAACAACCGAGAGTACATTACCTAGAAAGATTTTTAGAATTGAAAGAGAAATGAAGGGTTACCCAGACAAGAAAAAGCTAAAGTAGCTTGTCACCACCAAACCAGTATTACAAGAAATTATAACGGGTCTACTGGAAGAAACTGAAGGAGGAAGAGGAAGAGTCAAAGAAGAAAAAATGCAGAGATAAAAATATAAAATGGCAATAAATGTGTACCAATAAATCATCACTTTAATTGTAAATGGCTTAAATGCTATAATCAAAAGACTTAAGGTAGCTGATTAGACAAAAAAGCAAGTCTCACATATATGCTGTCTATAAGGGCCACAACCCAGAATGAAAGGACACAGAGATAAAAGCAAAGTGATGAAAAAAGAAATTTCATGCAAATGGAAATGAAAAAAAAAAATAAGGGTGGCAATATTAAATCTGACAAAATAGACTTTGAAATAAAGACTACTAATATATTAAGAGACAAACAAAGACACTACATAATAATCAAAGTATCAATACAACAAGAGGATATACCTCTGCTAAAAATATATAAGCACAACATAGGCACACCTGAATATATAAAGCAAATCTTGAACCTGGACAATGTGGCTCAGTGGTTGAGCACCAACCTATGAACCAGAAGGTCACAGTAGGATTCCCAGTCAGTGCATATGCCTGGGTTTCAGCCTGGATCCCCAGTAGAAGGTATAGAGGAAGCAGCCAAGTAATGACTTGCTCTCATCATTGAAGTTTTTATCTCTCTTTCCCTTCCACTCCAAAATCAATAAAAAAAAATGCGTTTTTAAAAAGCAAATCTTGAAGGATGTAATTGGAGAGATTGACAGTAATGCATTTATAGTAGAGGATTTTAACATTCCCTTGATATCATTGGATAGATCTTTCAGATAGAAAATCCACAAGAAAACACATATTTTCAATGACATACTAGAGAAGATGGAATTAATTGTTATATTCAGAGCATTCCACCCCAAAACAGCAGAATGTACATTCCTTCCAAGTGCACATGAAACATTTTCTAGGATACACAATATGTTAGTGCACAAAAAATTCTAAATAAGTTTAAGAAGATTGAAATCATTTCAAGCATCATCTCTGTCTATAATGGTATGAAATTAGAAATCACCACAAGAAAAAAACACAAACACACAAGACATTGAGTTGAAGGAACATGTTACTGAACAATGAATGGGTTAACAAGGAGATCAAGGAAGAAATCAAAATGACCTTAAGACAAAAGTGAATGAGAGCACAGCAACCCCATTCTATGGGACACAGGAAAAGCGTTATAAGAGGGGAATCTGAACCATCACAATCCTACCTCAGGAAACAGGTAAAAAGATAAGCATTCTAAGTCTACACTTCAAGGAACTGGGATAAAAAACCTGAAGTGAGTACTAGAAAGGAAATAATAAAGACCACAGCAGAAATAAACAAAATACAGTCTAAAGAAATCTATGAAACCAAGAGCTGCTTATTTGAAAAGATAGACTAGATTGATGTACTTTTAAATAAACATATCAAGAAATAAAGAGAGATGACACAAATAAATAAAATAAAAGAGAAGTATCAACTAACACCAGTGAAAAACAAAGGATTATAATAAACTACAATGAACAACCATATACCAATATAATGGACAACCTGGGAAAAATGGATAAATTCCTAGAAAGATATATGCTTTCAAAACTGAATGAGGAAGAGTCAGAAAATCTAAATAGACCAAATTAACCTAATGAAATTGAAGCAGAAATGAAAAACCTCCCAGCAAACAAAAGTCCTGGACCAGATTACTTCACAGGTAAATCTCACCAGACATTCAAAAGAGACTGAACTCTTATCCCTCTCAAAATAGTCCCAAAAAATTCAAGAGAAGGGAAAACTCCCAAGCTGCCTTCCACTGTCCACATCCTACCTACATTTGTCCAAGACCCAGAGCACCATGGCCAGAGCCCTGCTGCCTCTCCCCAGCTCCTCCCAAAGTGTCAAGGGCAGAGGAGACCCTGTAAAAACTCACCTGCCCCTCTTCAACCACCAGCATCCCTCTCACGGGTCCATTCGTTTGTGGACACCCAAGGAGAGGTCACAGACAGGAAACCTGAAGCTGAGCCTGAACATGGTGACAGTGGTCCCAAAAGTCACATGCAGACATCAAGGTTTCCAATAACATTTTCCTGACCTAAACTTAATTATTCCTAAATCATTGCCCACATCTTCCCCTAAACACACCTGGTCATGACAGAGATTCTTCTATATCCCAATGTATGAAATTGGATCTACAAAAGAGTCTAGAGAATAAACACCAAAAAGGAGGCTCTGCAGCTGCTACACATCCAGCAACAAACTCCCCCAAAGGAATAGGACCTGGGAGCTCTGTCCGTGTCTCTATAGCTCATACTTCTGGCCCCCAGAGGCTCACACAGATGCTCCTCTCTCACACAGAACTTGGTCCATGGCTCTAGGATCACACTATGTCCTGAGTTTACCCTCTAATCACTTTGTGGGGGAAATAGTGTCAGATGGAACTTCCCATCTCCTGAACTTTTGGTTATCAGATTTAAAGGTTAATTTCTCTTGGTTGTCATTACTGGTGATTGTCAAAGGTATCCTTCTCTTTTTTTGTACAGGTTATCTGGAGCAGTTGGATTCAGAGGGAAGTGCACAGGCCCAGATGTAGGAAAGTATCCTATATAATAAAAGCCCAATGACCAAACAACAGAGAGACCTGAAGGACTGTGTCCTCTCTCCCTGGCTGGTCCCACCCCTGATTGGCCCCCAACCTCCTAAATCACTGCCTGGTGCCCTGGTGCATTTACATTTAAGGAAAGCACAAGAAAATAATTATCAGTCCCTTCTATCCTCGACCAGAGTCTCCAGAGGGCTCTGCAAACCCTGCAGCCAAGGTGTGGATTTCTCCCACCATGGCCCGCAGCCTCAGGATACCTTCAAAGTTAGCCATAAGCATTAACAAGATAGCAACCCTTTGCTGAGCAATGTAGAGAGGTTAGGTGGGGATTTTGTGAAATTGCCGCACCTTGCAGATTAGGTGAGATTTCAATCTCTCTTTAAAAGTGGCAGCAACAGGAGCAACAGTGAAGGATAGACACATTCAAAAACAGAAAAAAAAAACTTTTAAACAAACAGACATGAAAATCATATTGGGAAACTGAGGGCAAAGGCCCAATAAGAACTCAAAAATTATCAGAGGGCCATCATCCGTCTGGATAAACATTTGCAAACAACACAAAAACAACTTCATCTCATGGCATGTGAAATGCAAGACAGTTCTGTTGTGGGTTTTCTTTTGGCCATCCTTAAAGTATAATTAGATCCAGCTGGAGGAAAGCTATAGCTTCCAGCAAAAGATCACATGGTGGGCCCCGCCTGATGGACCACCTTCAGGGTGAGCTCGCTGGACCCCACTCATGCATGAATTTGTGCACCTGGCCTCTGGTTTAACCATAAACATGCCCTTGGACATGTCACACTCTGGGAAAATGTCATTTGTATCAGCATCCAACCCCATAACTTTATATAGAGTAGGCAGACATGCAAATAGGGCCCCATTTGTTCCTAAAAATGAGCCCAGACTGACCCTGCAGGTCTGGGACAGGAGCTCAGCTGCAGGATCCCCAAGTGTTCCCATTCCCTGATCAGGACTGAACACGGGCCACTAACCATCGGTTTAGGCTTGGCTGGGTTTTCCTTGATACTTTTTTAAGAGGTAATTTAGGGAGAACAAGAGACACTGAATATGTGAGTGGATATCAGTGAAAGAAACAGTGGATGTGTGATAGTTTCTGATGAGGACGTGTCTGTGTTTGCAGGTGTCCAGTATGAGATGTAGATGGTGGAGTCTGGGGAGGCTTGGTACAGCCTGGAGGGTCTCTGAGACTCTCCTGTGCAGCCTCTGGATTCACCTTCAGTAACAATGAGATGCACTGGGTCTGCCAGCCTCCAGGGAAGAGTCTAGAGTGGGTATTATTCATTAGTGGTTTTGGTGGTAGTACCATATACTAAGCCAACTCTATGAAGTGCTGATTCACCATCTCCAGAGACAATGCCAAGAACATGCTGTATCTTCAAATGAACAGCGTGAAATCCAAGGACACGGCCATGTATTACTGTGTAAGACACACAGTGAGGGGAAATCACTGTGAACCCAACACAAACCTCCCTGAGGGAGGGACAGGGATGGGCTACAGGGGGCATCCAGGACACCAGTGGGTGCACAGGACCAGCACAGACCCCATACCAGGAGCAGGTGGAGAGTTGAGCAAAGACACAGTTTCCTGCTCTGTCTTAAATTAGGTTTGCTCCAAGGCTGAGAAACAAAGGTCACAGAAATTTCTTTCCAATGTCTTGTTTTCGGAATTGTATTTGTGAACAACAAGGGGAATCTGTAGTAAATGTGGCCAAATTGAGTGACTGAAAGGAACCTCACAGGAGGCTCTGATCATAAATTCCTACCTGTGCAGTCCTGGTGGGTAGGTAGGCCCCAGGCCTATAACTTCTTTAATAAAGGGCTTATCTTTATCTTAAGCAATGCCATCCATTGCTCCTATGCATCTGGGTTAGCCCACCTTTGAGATAAGCATGACCACCCTCAGGAGAGCACCTCCTGGTAACTGTCCTTTCATCCAGTCCCTGCCTGGCTCTCTCCCACCTCCATGACATCTTTCTCACCTTCCCTCCTTAACTTCAAATGCACAAACACAGCTGCAAACTGTTATTCTCCACAGCATTTAATGTCTTTTCTCCAACAGTTGTCATCCACTGGGCTCAAATAAAATCTTATAAAACATTCTGTATGTGTTTGGACATTTCTTACATCAACATATTGTCTTGTCTTCATTTAAAACATACATGACACATTCATATTTGAAGATGACATGATACTATACTTAGAAAACCCCGAAGACTCCATCAAAAAACTACTAGACCTAATAAATAAATTCAGCAATGTAGCAGGATACAAAATTAACACCCAGAAATCTATGGCCTTTTTATACACCAACTAGAGGCCCGGTGCATGGAATTCGTGCACTAGGGGTTTATCCCTAAGCTCAGCCTTCACCCTCTCCAATCTACGACCCTTCAGGGATGTCCAACTGTCAGTTTAGGCCCGATCCTGCAGGCCCTAAACCAGCAGTCGGACATCCATCTCACAATCTGGGACTACTGGCTCTCAACCACACACTTGCTTGCCTGCCTGATTGCCCCTAACCGTTCCTCTGCCAGCCTGATTGATGCCTAACTGCTCCCCTGATGGACCAATCACCCCTCAACTGCCCTCCCCTACCAGCCCAGTAGCCCCGAACTGACCCCTCTCTGCCGGCCATCTTGTGGCAGCCATCTTGTGATGATGTGGGGAGGCCATCTTGTGATGATATTGGATGCAGCCATCTTGTGGTGACCATCTTTTGACAAGAAGGGAGTGGTCATCTTGTGATGATGTGAGGGCACAAGGGCCATCTAGACTTTTATTAGTATAGGTGCTGAACACACAGAAAGAGAAATGAATTCACCATTGGAACCAAAAAAATTAGGATACCTAGGAATAAACTTAACTAAGGAGGTAAGAGACCTGTACTCAGAAAAACTTCAGGACATTGAAAAAAGAGATAGAGGAAGACATAAACAAATGGAAGAACATACCATGTTGATGGATTGGTATCATCAACATCATTAAAATGTCCATACTACCCAAAGAAATCTACAGATTCAATGCAATCCCCATTAAAATACCAATGACATATTTCAAAGATCTAGAACAAACTCTTCAAAAATTCATCTGGAATAGAAAAAAAAAATGAAAACCTGCAGTAATCCTGAGAAAGAAGAACAAAGTTAGAGGGATCATTATACCAGATATCAAGCTATATTACCAAGCCACGGTTCTCAAATTTGCCTGGTACTGACACTAGGACAGACATATAGACCAATGTAACAGAACAGAGACCCCAGAAATTGATGCAAGCCATTATGCTCAATTAATATTTGACAAAGGAGGCAAGAGCATACAATGGAGTCAAGACAGTCTCTTCAATAACTGTTGCTGGTAAATTTGATCAGATACATGCAAAAAAATGAAACTAGACAACCAACTTACACCATACACCATACACAACAATAAACTCAGAATGGATAAAGGACAACAGGGCATCATGAGGGTCCATGTCCCATTTTCTTGCCCGTATCTCACACAAATAGAAAAGCTATTAAGCTCCTTCTCAGATGATCCCACCAAATTTATAAAATAATTTAAATATTTAACTCAAGCATAGGGAGTGACTTATCCAGATGTCTAAGTCATTCTCACTTCCACAACCATTCCGAGAAAAGGATTGCATCTGGGCAGCTGCTACAACTCACACAAACAAATTATTCATGGAAAATCCAGACGAATTTAGGGGAATGCAAGGCACAACTAAAACAGGTACATCCCTCCTCATACCGGGGAACAAAAAGCACTCCCACATAGTCCCAAAAGGTCCTGCTCCTTGCCATAGGGGAAGTACTCTCCAACCTTACCACCTCTTCCCTCCCACCATGGCTGACCCAATTAAGTCCCTAGGTATGGGATACCTCTCTTCCTTCTATAGCCTCTCATCAACCCATCTTACAGGTAACACTCAAAACTCCAGGGAAATTTCCCAAAAAAGCTCAATGTCCACTAACACCTCAGGCTCTTCTTGGCCTCAAACCTATTATTGACAGACTTCTCTCTTCCAACCTTTTCAGGGAGGCAGCCTCCCCAACCAATACTCGATGTAAAGAAACCTAATGAATCCTATCACTTAGTTCAGGACATTAGGGTAATCAATGAAGCCACCCTACCCACCACTCTGGGAGTACCCAGCCCTTACTATATACTCTCTCAAATACCACCCAACACCACCCATGGCATGGTATTATATCTGAAGGATGCCTTCTTCACCATCCCTCTTAGTCCTAAGTCACAGGATCTGTTTGCATTCACCTGGACTGATTACATCATTCAGATCAATAGACAACTAACCTGGACAGTTATCCCCAGGGTTTTCAAGACAGTCCCCACCTCTTTGGCCAACCACTAACCTCTGATTTGCTACAGCTAAATCTATACCCTAGCACCCGCCTACAATACATAGATTATCTCCTACTCAGGGACCTTCTCACAACAACACACCATATATCTTCTCAACTTTCTTCAAGAAAAAGGTTATTTGGTTTCTAAAGACAAGATACAATTCTCTAAGCCTCAGGTTATCTCCTCACCCACTGAAAGAGGCATCACCTCACAGTGGTGGGACCTTATTCTCAAAGTGCCACGTCTACAAACCAAACAGGAATTCCCTTTCTTCCTGGGATTGGCCAACTTCTCTGCACTTGGTTTCCAAGTTTTGGGCCCATAGCCAAAGATCTATATAGAGCCCCTCAGGGAACCTTCACGAGCCAATAAACCATCCTACATCTGAAATGAAAAATACATGGAATAAGACTAACAATGCAGATGAAACACAAGTGAACTTAAAGAAATACAATAGGAACGCTCCAAAATGAAAAAATAAAATAAAATTTCCAAAAAATAGCCAAGTGTCAGGAATGTAAGAGACAAAAAAAAAAGCAGACAATTATATATGCATGAAATTGCAATCCCAGAAAGGAGAGAAGGTTGAAATAAAATACTTAAAGAAATTATGGCAAATATTACTAGAATTTGATGTAAACTATACACAGATCTAAGATCACCAAAGTACTCAAAGAAGAATAAAAAAAAATTAACTCAAGGCACATTAATATCAAAACCAGGAAAACCAGTGAAAAGATAAAATTCCTAAGAGTAGCAAATAAAAACCACACATGATTCAAGGGATAAGATTAATAAAAACATCATACATCACATGGAAAAATAACAAAAAAACAGAGCACAATGGAATGAGGACTTGAAAGCGCTGAAGGAATATTGAGAAGCCATCAATGTAGAATTCTAAGCTAACTGAAAACGAATTTCAAAACTAAATGAAGCCCAGCCTGTGTGGTTGAGCAATGACCTATGATGCCATTCCCAGTCAGGGCACATGCCTGGGATACAGGGTTAATCCCCAGTAGGGGGCATGCAGGAGGCAGCCGATCCATGTTTCTCTCTATCATTGATGTTTCTGCCTCACTCTCCCTTCTCCTTCCTGTCTGACCTCAATAAAATATTTATAATTTAAATAAATAAATAAAATGTAGGGGATTTCATTCCCAGTCCTAACACTGCAATTGATCTATATTTCTCTCTCATATTTCTCTCTCTCTCTCTCTCTCTCTCCCTCCCTCTCTCTCACTCTCTCTCCCCTTTGCTTTTCCTCCAAAAATCAATGAATATATACTCAGGTGAGGATAAGAAAAGAACTATATCTGTATCATCTATATCTATATCTATATCTATATCTATATCTATATCTATATCTATATCTATATCTATATCTATCTATATCTATATCTATATCTATCTATCTAATCTATATATCTATATCTACCTATATCCATGGGAGCAGAGGCCCAATGATTTTATCCCTATGGAATCACTGACTATTCCCACATCCTACTTCCTGGCCATCTGCTGCAGCACATCTCCTGCTGTGAAGAAAGAGGTCCCTGGGCACGGTGACCAGGGCCCCAAGGAGAGCCTGGTTCTCTGAGGGCACAGTCAGCTTCTCCTTCCAGGAGAAGCCCCAGAGACAGGGTCCTCACCTCACCTCTTGCCCTTTGTATGTGCAGCACCTCCCATATGCAAATGCCCACATGGCCACCGGACACACACACAGTTGCCATCCACATAAATTCAGGGCCTCCTCGCCCTGGAGAATACTTTCTGGGGGACGAGTACCTCACGTACAAGACATGACTCCCATGTGGCTCTTCCTCTTCCTGCTGTCAGCTCCCAGATGTGAGTGAGCAAAGGGCTTAGATATGAGGAGATGGGGACCCTGTATCTGAGCCCAGGACTCACTGTGTTCTCTCTGTCCCAGGTGTCCTGTCTGAGGTGCAGCTGCAGGAGTTGGGCCTAGGACTGGTGAAGCCCTCACAATCCCTCTCCCTCACCTGCACTGTCTCTGGATTCTCCATCACAACCAGTGGTTGCTTCTGGACCTGGATCCGCCAACCCCCAGCAAAAGGACTGGAGTGGATGGGGTGCATAGGTTACGATGGAAACATTTACTACACCCCCTCCTTCAAGAGCCGAACCTCCATCTCCAGGGACACGTCCAAGAACCAGTTCTCCCTGCAGCTGAGCTCCGTGACCACCGAGGACACGGCCTTGTATTACTGTGTGAGAGACACAGTGAGGGGAAGTCAGTGTGAGCCCAGACACAAACCTCCCTGAGGGAGGGAGCCTGGCTGAATTGCAGGGGGCGCTGTGGACACCAGGGGGCGCTCAGGACCACAAAACATGATGACCAAGCTGGGATCTGGGGGTATATTCTCTCATGATCTGGTTACTGTTAGTGGTTTTATTCTCCAGGAGTAAACACCCTCCTCAAGGACTCACTGCCTCTTTCCTTTATGCCTTGCATTTCCTTTCACACCACCCCATAGAGCAGTAATGGCGAACCTTTTGAGCTCAGCATGTCAGCATTTTGAAAAACCCTAACTTAACTCTGGTGCCGTGTCACATATAGAAATTTTTTGATATTTGCAACCATAGTAAAACAAAGACTTATATATTTTTTAAATATATTTTATTAATTTTTCACAGAGAGGAATGGAGAGAGATAGAGAGTTAGAAACATCGATGAGAGAGAAACATCGATCAGCTGCCTCCTTTACACCTCCCACTGGGGATGTGCCCACAACCAAGGTACATGCCCTTGACCGGAATCGAACCTGGGACCTTTCAGTCCGCAGGCCAAGGCTCTATCCACTGAGCCAAACCGGTTTCAGCAAGACTTATATTTTGATATTTATTTTATATATTGAAATGCCATTTAACTAAGAAAAATCAACCAAAAAAATGAGTTTGTGTGTCACCTCTGACATGCATGTCATAGGTTCGCCATCACTGCCTTAGAGGAAGGCATTTACTTCCTCTGCCCCATTGATCATTCGGAAGGAGTCCTTAATATTCCCTTTGGTCTCTCCTTCAGGAAACTTTGTAATTTTAAGGACACCATTGGGACATCGTTGGGCAGTGACCAGAGAAACGTTACTGCAGCCCCAGCAACCAAAAACCTTGGCTGTGCTACCAAAGGGACAGTCTTCTGTCAAGAGCTTCTGTTAGATGACACACACAAGGGCTTTAATCTCACAGAAAGGAGTTGGTAGAACTAGTCTGTATTTTGAATTTCTAGAGGCTAAGAAAGTAACAACATGTGAAATGAAAAATACATGGAGTAAGACTAACAATGCAGATTAAACATAAGTGAACTTAAAGGAGTAAAATAGGGACTCTCCAGAATGGAATGCAGAATAATTTTCCAAAAAATAGCCAAGTGTCAGGAATGTAGGAGACAATAAAAGCAGTCAAACATAAATACATGTAGTTGGAATCTCAGAGAGAGGAGGAGGGGGGGGCACCAAATTAAATATTTAAAGAAATTATGGCAAATATTTATAGAATGTGATGTAAACTATAAACAGATCTAAAAGCACCAACATTCTGAAAGAAGAATGAAAATTAACAAAATTAAATCAAGGCACATTAAAATCAAAATCCTGAAAACCAGTAAAAAAGATAAAATTCCTAAGAGGAGAAAAGAAAAATGACACACAGGAAATCAAGGAATGAAACATGAAAAACATGAAAGGTCACATGAAAAACTACCAAAAACAGGACAAAGCAATGATGACTGTAAAAGTTGAAGGAACATTGAGAAGCCATCAACATAGATTTCTAAAGTAACTCAAAATATGCCGTATTTTTTCCATGTATAAGATGCTCCCATGCATAAGACACACCCCACTTTTCCAACCCAAAATTAAGAAGTCAATATTTTAAAATTTCTGCTGGTTTTCCTTTGAAGGCCTTCTTCTTTTTTGGCATCTTAAGGAGTTGTTCTTCCTGTTTTCTCCACCATCTGATCATGCACTCTGTGGGAGGTGGTCCAAATTGTCTCTCTGCAGCTCTATTTCCATGCTCTTTTGCACAGCTGATTGCATTCAGTTTGAAATTTGCAGAGTAAGACAATCGCTTACCAGAATTTATCATTTTATTTTTGACATCTTTATGGGCTCAGAATGCTCCACTCTCTGCTGCATCTGCATATCCACCTCCACCTCCAGGCATCAGCTGAAGTCAGTAACAATAAGGCTGTGATTGGAGGAAGCCTGTTTGACAAGGTATAGGCAGCTAGGAACCCATGTGGCTCGCTTCTTGGCTTGCTTCTCTGAATAAGATGCCCCTTTATTTTCGGACTAAAAAAAAATAGCATCTTATGCACAGAAAAATACGGGTATTTCAAAATGGAATGAAGCCTGAAGGGTGTGGATCAGTGGTTGAGCATCAACCTATGATGCCATTCCCAGTCAGGGCACATGCCTGGGATGCAGGTTAAATCCCCAGTAGGGGGCGTGCAGGAGGCAGCCAATCCATGTTTCTCTCTCAACATTTATGTTTCTACATCTCTCCCCCTCTCCCTTCCTGTCTGAAATCAATAAAAAATACATTTAAATAAATAAATGTTAGTGAGTTTGATTCCCAGTCCTAGCAATTGATCAATAATTCTCTCTCACCTCTCTCTCTCTCTCTCTCTCTCTCTCTCTCTCTCTCTCTCTTTAATTCCCTCTAAAAATTAATGAACATATTCCCAGGTGAGGATAATGAAAAGAAGATCTATATCTATGTCATCTATGTATGCCATGGGAGCAGAGGCACATTGATTTTACCCCTAAGGACTCACTGATTGCTCCCACATCCTACTTCCTGACCACCTCCTGCAGCACATCTCCTGCTGTGGAAGAAGAGGTCCCTGGGCACGGTGACCAGGACCCCAATGAGAGCCTGGTTCTCTGAGGGCAGTCAGCATCTCCTTCCAGGAGAAGCCCCAGAGACAGGGTCCTCCCCTCACCTCTTGCCCTTGACACCTCCCATATGCAAATGCCCACATGGCCACCAGACAACACGTGCACTGGGCGTCCACTTCAATTCAGGGCCTTCTCACCCTGGAGAATAGTTTCTGGTGGACGAGCACAGCACCTACAAGAGCATGACTCCCACGTGGCTCTTCCTCTTCCTGCTGTCAGCTCCCAGATGTGAGTGAGCAAAGTGCTTAGAAGTGAGGAGATGGAGACCCTGCATCTGAGCCCAGGACTCTCTGTCCCAGGTGTCCTGTCTGAGGTGCAGCTGCAGGAATTGGGCACAGGACTGGTGAAGCCCTCACAGACCCTCTCCCTCACCTGCAATGTCTCTGGTCACTCCATCACCAGTGGTTCCTGCTCGAATTGGATCCACCAGCCCCCAGGTAAGTGGCTGGAGTGGATGATGGAAACACTCACTGCAGCCCCTCCCTCAAGAGCCAAACCTCCATTTCCATGAACACATCCAAGAACCTGTTCTCCCAGTAGCTGAGCTCCGTGACCATGGACAACACAGCCATGTATTACTGTGCAAGAGACACAGTGAGGGGAAGTCAGTGTGAGCCCAGACACAAACCTACCTGAGGGAGACAGCCCCTGGTAGGCTCTTTAGATGTAGGACTGATAAGAGTGGTCTGGAATGTAGCCACAACAAACACCGGACATCCAGATCAGTTCCCCTACATAAACAGCTGGTTAGGAATTGCTCAAACCTTGCCGCTTTGGGTCCAGTTCTGTAAGGTTTTGGTAGTAGGAGAAAAGAAACAGGTTTCTCAGAAGGAAACCCAACCCCTTGTTCTTCCAGGATCCCCTGAGGAACTCCCGCTAGTTTTAACATCTCCATGTGTGCCACAGGCAGCACAAGTGCTTTTCCGGCTGGTCTGAAAGGTCCAGAAACACCGCCCCCTTCCGTTTCTCCTCAACCAGGCTCTCCTGAGGCAGTTGAGCTGTGCTTGCCTTCAGCAGATCAAAGGCCCAGGCCACAACCAGCACATCAGAAGCCTCTAAGGGAGATTCGGGGCGCAAAAGTAGTTGGCGAAGATGGGACTTTGCAGGAAGGAGGGCCAGTCTATTATTATCAGCCTTTTACCACCAGTGACATCTTGAATTGGAAACATCACACCCCAGCTTATTCTGAAAAACCTCAGGCCATGATCGACCTCCTAGCAATGATCTACCAGACCCAGAAGCCCACCTGGGTGGACTGCAAGCAGCTCCTTTTCACGTTCTTTAACACTGAGGAGCACGTGAGAGTCATAACAGAGGCTCAGAATTGGCTCCAGAACCAGGCCCCTGCAGGAATATTAGATACAGACAGATGGGCCAGGAAGGCCTTCCCAGATGAGGAACCCGATTGGAACCCAAACTCAGAAGATGGAAAGACCGGGCTAGAAAGATATCCGCTAGCCTTCCTCCAGGGGGTCAGGGCTGGAGCCAAGAAGATCATCAAGATGGCTAAAATCTCTGAGGTTTCCAGAAGCCTGATGAAAGTCCAGCAGCTTTCTATAAGAGACTATGTGAGGAATACTGGATCTACATCCCCTTTAGACCTGAGGCCCCAGAAAATCAAACCATGGTAAATGCCGTTTTTGTAGGCCTAGCCCAGTCTGACATCAGGAGAAAATTACAGAAACTGAAAGGGTTTGCAGGAAAGAATGCTACTGAACTGCTAGAGATAGCAAACAAGGTTTTCATCAATTGAGACGGTGCAGCAAGGAAGGAGGAAGAAAGGAGAATACAAAGAAGGGCCAATATAACAGCAGCGGCTTTTAGAGGCTCAGGCTCCCAGACAGATCAGCAAGGATACAGACGAGGGGGAAAAGGAAGACCCAGCCTGAGACGAGACCAGTGTGCCTATTGTAAGGAAACAGGTCACTGGAAGAATGAATGTATCAAATGGCAAAGTGAAAAGACTGGGCCCCCTTTTCCACCCAGTTGCTATCAACCAGAGCCACCTGAAGCAGATCTCATTGGGCTAGCAATGGCTGACTAGGACAGACCGGGCTCACTTCAGGTGGGACCCCATGAGGCCATGGTCAGAATGAATATTGGGGGCCAGACTGTGGACTTTATGGTTGATATGGGAGCTGAGCACTCAGTAGTCACTCAGAAAGTAGTGCCTCTCTCGGGAAAGGAGGTCACCATTATTGGAGCTACTGGGGACCAGACCCGTAGACCATTCTGCCGCCCTCGCTGATGCCAATTTGGTGGTCATCAAGTAATTCATGAATTCTTGTACTTGCCAGACTGTCCAGTGCCTCGAATGGGTAGAGACCTTTTAGCCAAAATGGGGGCATAAATCACATTTGCTCCAGATGGCTCAGCACAGCTTCGCCTAGGTGAGGAGACCTCCCCAATGATCCTGTCCTTAGCAGTGCCTAGGGAAGAAAAATGGAGACTTTATACCCCCCAGACAAAGGCCTCACAATTAGAACCTAAATTAGAGAAGAAATTCCCGCTGGTCTGGGCAGAAGGGAATCCTCCAGGCCTGGCTAAGGACTACTCCCTGGTGCTGATTGAGTTAAAGCTTGGGGCAAAACCTGTTAATATTCACCAATATCCAATTCCAAGAGGAGCACATCTAGGAATCCAGGTCCACTTAGACCGGCTGCTTCAGTGGGGACTTGTTAAACCATGCAGGTCTCCATGGAACACACCTCTCTTTCTTGTCAAAAAGCCTGGGACTAACAACTACCACCCAGTACAGGATCTACGGGCTGTTAATGAGGCTATTATAACCCTGCCTTCAGCACTGCCGAACCCCTACACTCTTCTGGGATCATCCCATCAGAGGTGGAATGGTTTACATGCCTAGATCTGAAAGACGCCTTTTTCGGTCTTCAAATAGCACCTTCTAGTCAGCCTCTCTTTGCTTTTGAATGGGAAAACCCAACTTCAGGGGCCAAGGAGCAGTTCACCTAGACCAGACTGCAACAAGGGTTCAAGAACTCCCCTACTCTTTTTAGTGGAGCACTAGAATCTGATCTGTCTAAGTTCCCAGGATAAGATTTAGGGTGTGTTCTACTCTAGTATGTAGACAACCTCCTACTGGCCAGCTGCACATGAGAGCAGTGGTGGGAGAGAACATGAGACCTTCTGAGACTACTCACTGAAACAGGTTATTGGGTGTCTAAGAAAAAGGCATAGAGCTGTCAGAAAGAAGTCAAGTATCTAGGCTTCCAGATCACCCAAGGGAAACGAAAGCTAGGGACTGAAAGGAAGCAGGCAGTATCCCAGTCCCTAGCACCCGGCGGCAGATTCGGGAATTCCTGGGAGCCTCATGATTCTGTCGAATTTGGATCCAAGGGTTTTCAGACCTGGCCAAGCCTCTCTATTAAGCTTTAAGAGGAGAAGAGAAGGCACCCATCGGCTGGGGTCCTGAACAGGAGAAAGCATTCATCACCATAAAGGCAAAGCTCACTGGGGTCCCGGCACTAGGGCTAAAAGATGTGACATGAGACTTTAATCTTTTTGTTCATGAGAACAGCAGGGTAGCCCTAGGAGTTCTAACCCAGGAGTTTGGACCCTGGCAAAGACCAGTAGCCTATCTTTCCAAGCGGATTGACCCAGTTGCCTCCAGGTGGCCCCCGTGCCTCAGGGCCCTTGCAGCCACAGCATTATTAGTCAAGGAAGCTTACGTTAGGACAGTGATGGCGAACCTTTTGAGCTTGGCATGTCAGCATTTTGAAAACCCTGGCTTAACTCTGGTGCCATGTCACATATAGAAATTTTTTGATATTTGCAACCATAGTAAAACAAAAACATATTTTTGATATTTATTTTATATATTTAAATGCCTCTTAACAAAGAAAAATCAACCAAAAATTTGAGTTTGTGTGTCACCTCTGACGGGCGTGTCGTAGGTTTGCCATCACTGCCTTAGGACAAAACTTAAATGTAAAAGTACCTCATGCTGTTGTCACCCTGATGGAAGCAAGGGGCAGCACTGACTGACTCATGCTCCAGTGCAGCCGTGGGCAAACTACAGCTCGTGGGATGGATCTGGCCCGTTTGAAATGAATAAAAAATAAAATAAAATAAAAAAGAACCTACCCTTTTATGTAATGATGTTTACTTTGAATTTATATTAGTTCACACAAACACTACATCCATGCTTTTGTTCCGGGCCTCCGGTCCAGTTTCAGAACCCATTGTGGCCCTCGAGTCAAAAAGTTTGCCCACCCCTGCTCCAGTGACTCAGTATCAAGGACTGTTAGGTGAGAATCCGTGGATACGATTAGAAGCAATGAGAACACTTAATCCTCCCACCTTTCTACCCATCTCTGAGGGGACCCCTGAGCATGATTGCCTGGAAGTCCTAGAGGAGTTTTTTCCCAGCCGGCCAGACCTAAGGGATAGGCTCCTGCAAAATGCAGACTTGGTATTGTTCACAGACAACAGCAGCTTCTTAGATGAAGGAAAAAGATGAGCCAGATATGCGTGGTATCAAACTTTGAGACAATTGAAGCACAGGCCCTGCCTGAAGGATGGTCAGCACAGAGGGCAGAACTTTGGGCCTTAGCCAGAGCCCTAGAGCTCAGTAAGAGTAAGTGTGCCAACATCTACAATGACTCGTGCTATGCCTTTCCTACCCTGCATGTCCATGGGGCCATATATAAGGAAAGGGGGCTCTTGACAGCAGGAGGAAAGGAATCTAAAATCAGAATGAGATTTTATAGCCTAAGGAAATAGCCATCATACATTGCAAAGGTCACCAGAAAGGGAAAGACTCAGTATCAGAAGGAAACCAGCATGCTGACGCTGCAGCCAAGTTGGCTGCTAAAGAACAAGCAGTGCAGGCACGGGTCATGTTGGCCCCCAAATTACCTGACCCTCCAAAATACACTCCTCAGGAAGATAAATGGACCCAGAATGAAGGGGGCAAGGGAACAATGGAAGGCTGGTGGATACTCCCAGATCATAGGGTTTATTTCCCAGAACAGTTAGCCCATAAGGTATTCCTTCAGCAGCATGAACTGACTCATTTAGGAAAGGCTGCCCTAGAAGCTTTGTTAGGAACAAATTACCTAACTGCCCATCTACCCTCCTTGTGTGCCTCAGTCTCTCATTGTTTCCTCCTCTGTTCTCAAAACAATGCAAAACAGGGTCCTTTGGGACTGATAGGAGGTCAGCGCTGTGGGCAAGCTCCTTTTGAGGACTTAGAAGTAGATTTTTACAGAAATAGGGCCTAGCAGAGGGAATAAATTCCTGTTAGTCTTTATTTGCACCTTTTCAGGTTGGGTCGAGGCATATCCCACTCACACTGAAAAGGCAAGAGAAGTCACTAAGGCATTGCTGAAGGATATAATTCCACGGTATGGAATGCCTCTGACCATAAGTTCTGATAATGGCCCAACCTTTGTAGCAGAAAAAGTACAATAGGTAGCCAAGGCTTTAGGAATTAAATGGAATCTATATACAGCGTACAGGCCTCAGAGTTCAGGGAAACTAGAGCGCATGAACAGGACTCTAAAGCAGACTATGGCTAAGCTATGACAGGAGACAACCTTACACTGGACAGATATATTGCCTCTTGTACTTTTGCAGGTATGCTGTGCTCTAAGGGCCAGAATAGGTTTCTCTCCCTTTGAAATTCTATATGGTAGACCCCCTCCCTTAATTCAGCCAAAGGGAGATTTGGGGGAAATAGGGAACTTAGAAATCCAGAAACAACTATAAGGACTTGGAAAAACTGTCTTATAGGTCCACAGGTGGGTTATTGACCGACTACCCATCTCTCTAGGAACAGCTGTACATCCTTATAAACCTGGAGACCAGGTTTGGGTAAAGGATTGGAAACAGGAGCCCCTCAAGCCTACCTGGAGGGGACCTGTCCAGTCATATTAACCACCCCCACAGCTCTCAAGTTTGCAGGACTGAACACCTGGATCCATCACTCCCGGTTGAAAGCAGACCACCAGCCGAGTGACATCCAGTCTGAGTGGAAAGTGACCTCTGACCAGAAACACCCCCTGTGGATCACCCTCAAGAAGACAGCAGACCTGGCTGAGCAACCTACTCCAAGGAATTCAGATAACACCCTGCTGAATTCTCTCTAACACTAATCTTTCTTTCTTATCTCCTCCTAACATAACATGCTCTAGTATTAATGGATAATCACTGGTTTTTATCTAATAATTCTTATTTTGTCCTTTTATAAGTGCCTGTGGAATCCGAGACCAATACCAGGAGGACAACTCATCTGCTCTTGCTGGGGCACAGAAGCACTGTAAAATTACTGCTCCCCACAAAGCAAGGAAACAGAGGCCTTATCATAAATTGTTGGATTGCAGTTTGTCATGCCATCCTTTGCTCCTTGCTTAGAAATTCGCTACCCATATATGCTAGACTGGGTAGTCCACGAGAAAACCCAATCAAGCCAGATTTTTGTTAGCTATACTTATCAGCCTGTGGCATGTTACAACTCTACTACCAAATGTACATGGGGGCAGTGGGGGGGACTATATTGGAAGGAAAAAATATTAATAGGACCTGCCATGGCCAATGTGCAGCTAACTAATGCTGGTCCCATTTGTTTCAGCAGTAGCAGGGCCAACATCCAACAGGTCACCTCCCAGATGAACTATGCAACTCTACCCCCAAGGCTGAAAACACCACCTACCCCTGCTGCCCCCTTCAGGGACATTCTATGCATGTAGGACCACTGTTTACCTCTGCCTGCCTGCAAACTGGACAGGAATGCCTTTAAACTTCAGATGGTCCTACAAACCAGTGGAACTCCCTACAAATCCCTTTGAGAGGAAGAAGTGGGATGTTAACCCCTTGGTTATTATCCCTTTCCAGCAGGAAGTACCTAAGAGCAGTCGTCGCCCCTGTTCACCATAACATACCATGGTCGTTGCTCCACAAGGCTAAAAGAAGCCTGTGGGACAAGGGGAGGGTGAGGGCGGGGGAATGAGGAGGAAATTGGTCTTGCAAGGCCTGTCAGGCCATAAAAACTGCGAAAAATGCACTTCCCTGGGGGGGGGGTATTACCGCTGGCCCCAGGACAGATCATCGGGTATGGCCTGGGGACCCCCAACACCTGAGGGCCTTCCTATAAGCTCACAAAATGGGGAGGAACCATATCTGCAAGAGAAAGATCCCAGAAGGTTATAAAAAGTGAAGCCCTCTGTTTCTTCACTCTGATTTGGAAATTATTCCCAGAGTCCACTAGTGTTAATAAACGGGGTCCCTCCCTTTCTCTAGGAAGCGTGCTTGGTATTTCTGTGCTTGGTATTTCTGTGGTCTTCTGCAACATCCTCACGTTCCTGGGGCAGTGGAAGATGACACATGTGGCTGCTCTTCTCCGAGTAGGGAGGTGCTCACTTGCCCCCAAGGACCACTTAGTGCCTCAACTTTCTACCCGGGGTTTTGCTTCAAATGACATCACATTCCATTTTTTATCATTATTTTGTAATTATTTAATTTTTATTTTTGTTATTTTGTGTTTGTTAATCCTCACCAAAGGGTATTTTCCCATTGATTTTCAGGGAGAGTGAAAGGGTCAAGGAGAGACAGAGAGAAACATCAATGTGATAGAAACACATGGATTGGTTGCCTCCTGCACAAGCCCCAACCAGGGAAGGAGCCTGCCACCAAGGTAAGTGCCCTTGACCGGAATCAAACCCAGACCTTCAGTCCACAAGCTGACACTCTATCACTGGAGAGACACCAGCCAGGGCTCCTTTTGCACACTAACAGCCGGGAAGTTCAGTGAAATCTAAACTGGTGACAGTGAGAGCAATTTTGAGATGGAGGTTGGGGCCTCAGCATCCAGCCCAGCCTCTCCTGACTGGTCACAAGTAAACATTAGAGCTTTTGGAAGATCTGATTGGGTAAAACAACAAAGAGAATTTTTCAACTTCAAAATAAAAGAATCATTCCAATGCAAATTCTTATTCCCAACCCCAAGAAAGACATCATGGCCCATAGCAGGTGGAGACCAAGAGGAAGCCCCATCCATAAGCCTCTGGGGGCAGCACCCCTGGGTCCTCATCAAAACCCCAAGGATGGAGGACTCTCAATCCTGGAAGCTGCCCCCACCAAATGGGGTCAAAGTGACCAGGTGTCAAGAAAGGAGGGAAAGAGGGTGGGTCAGGACGGGATCCCTTGTGGCCATCATTCTTGAGTCCTTTCCATCTGGGGTCACCCTTAGGAATACAAGGTCAGGATGCAGCCCAGGGTCGCAGCTGCACCATTATGTCCAGACTCTATGCAAATGGGGCTCTCCTCCAACTCATAAAAGAGAGCCCTTACCTGGGATGTTGGGGAAACACCCAGAACCCAGGCACCTGAGATAGGACCCCAGCAGCTCCTCCATGGACTTGGTGCCAAGCTGCGTTTTCCTCCTGATCATTCTTCAAGGTCATTCTCAGGAGAGGGGAGCGCTGAGCCCTGTGCCTGTGCCTGTTTTTGCTTCCATGTGATTCTAAGTCCACCTTGTGTCTCTGTGTTTGCAGGTGTCCAGTGTGAGGTGCAGCTGGTGGAGTCTGGGGGAGGCTTGGTGCCGCCTGGGGGGTCTCTGAGACTCTCCTGTGCAGCCTCTGAGTTCACCTTCAGTGACTACTGGATGCACTGGGTCCGCCAGGCTCCAGGGAATGGGCTAGAGTGGGTCTCACGCATTAGTGGTGATGGTAGTAGTTACATAAATTACGCCAACTCTGGGAAGGGCTGCTTCATCATTTCCAGAGACAACTCCAAGAAGACGCTGTATCTGCAAATGAACAGCCTGAGGGCTAAGGACACAGCCCTGTATTACTGTCCTAGAGACACAGTGAGGGGAAATCAATGTGAGCCCAGATGCAAACCTCCCTGAGGGAGGCAGCAGGGCTGGGTTGCAGGGAGGATCCAGGACACCAGGGGGAGATCAGGACCAGCAAAGAGAGGGCCAATTCAGAAGCTGTCCCTGGAGGGGTTGTGCAGGCTTCCTATTGGGGTCAATGCTTTCTTCCCTCCTAGTGTCCCTGGGGCAGTTCCTGCTGCCTTCTTTGTGTCTTAAATTAGATTCTCTGCAGGCAAAAATGTAGGAAGTGGCTGTGTTTTCAGATCTGGTTGACTTCTCATCTGTGCCCTTCTTGTCACCATGTCCCCATTGGTTGCTTTCTGGGTTGACAAGAAAAACATTGTAAGGATACCTGCCCCCCTCCCTAAGAGTTATGTCCCCCAGCCTCCCACACAGTGCTGAGCAGGGATCAGGGATTCCAGGCCCCAAACCTCACCTGAGGGTCATCAGCCCCTTGCTCTGCCCTCAAAGGAGCCCTTTGGGGACAGTTAGCCACTTGCCTCTCACTGACATGGCTGCACATGGATCTAAGGTCTGATCCTGCAGGCATTGTCCTTCCGTGAGCCTGGGAGAGAGACCTAGCTCTCAGATTGTCCTTGAGGGAGGCAGGATGAAGGCCCAGTGATGGGACCTGCTGGGCCCTGTTCCCCATGAGTCTCAGAACCTGTTCCCGACCGACACATCCCAACTCCTGTCCTGCTTCCCCTGGAGAATCCACCTGGATCCTGAGAACCTGCTGAAGGAGACTTGGTCCCCAGCAACCTCTGCTGTGCCTCCAGGCCCCGCAGACACCACACCATCCTCACCCTCTGTCCTCTGCCGCCCACGTTCTCACCCCATTGGGCCTGCACAGGATGGCCCTTGTGGCTATGCTCTTCCCTCTCCTTCCAGCCCTGGTAGGTTTGCCTTAAATGCACCCCAACGCCATCCCCTCATGTGCATCTCCTGTTCCAGGCCCTCCCTGAGACGCCAAGGTCAGGGCTACTCAGGCGGCAAGAAGCAGGCCTCAGGTGCCCTGCAGTGTCCACGTGCAGTGCCCACCTGTAATATCAGGCCATGGGGGACCCTCCTATGCCAGGTGGAGACATAGCTGACCACTGACCACTGAACACCTCCAACAGTTCACACCTGTGCTGAGGGAAACTCCAGGGAGCTGTGAGCTGCAGAGAATCATGATGGACAAGCCGTGGTCACTGGAGTCAGAGGGCTGTCAGGGAAGGGCTGGTGCCTGGTCACCTATAATGTTGCCAACGTCCCACTGACCAGTGCCCAGGTACACAAGGACCTCTGTGAATCCTAAAAGTGGTGGAACAGCCTGGCCAGCATGACTCAGTGGTTGAGCATCGACTTCTGAACCAGGAGATAACTGTTCTATTACCAGTCAGGGCACATGCCCTGGTTGTGGGCAACATCCCCAGTGTGGAGTGTTCAGGAGACAGTCAATCAATGATTCTCTCTCATCATTGATGTTTCTGCCTCTGTCTCCCTCACACTTCCTCTCAGATAGCAATTAAAATAATTAAATAAATAAATGAATAAATGAAAATATTGCAGGTTTGATGCACAGTATGGGTATAAATGGGATGTAACTGATCAGTATTTCTCTCTCACATCAGTATTTCTCTATTTACTTCAATCTCTGTCCTTTCCTTTATTTTTTTTAAATATATTTTATTGATTTTTCACATAGAGGAAGGGAGAGAGATAGAGATTTAGAAACATCGATGAGAGAGAAACATCGATCAGCTGCCTCCTGCACATCTCCTACTGGGGATGTGCCCGAAACGCAAGTACATGCCCTTGACCAGAATTGAACCTGGGACCTTTCAGTCTGCAGGCTGATGCTCTATCCACTGAGCCAAACCGGTTTCGGCTGTCCTTTCCTTTACCTCTAAAAATCAATGAACACATCTTCAGGTGAGGACAAAGGAAAGATGTTCCAGCCTGGCTCGTGTTGTTCAGTGGTTTACTGTTGACCAGGACCGAAGAAGTCACAGGTTCAATTCCCAGTGAGGGCTCATGATGGGGTTACTGTCTCCATACCCAGTGGGGGTCATGCTGGAGGAAGCCAATCCATAATTCAATCTCATGGATGTTTCTATCTCTCTATGCCTCTCCCATCTCGCTTTCTAAAATCAAGAAGATTATATATTTTTTAAAAAGACCTCTATATCTATATCTATATCTATATCTATATCTATATCTATATCTATCTCTATCTCTATCTCTATCTCTATCTCTATCTCTATCTCTATCTCTATATCTATATCTATATCTATATCTATATCTATATCTATATCTATACCTATCTATCTATATCTATATCTAAATACCTATCAATATTTCTCCAAGAAGAGGCACATTGATTTTATCCCTAAGGACTCACTGATTGCTCCCACATCCTACTTCCTGACCACCTCCTGCAGCACATTTCTTGCTGTGGAGGAAGAGGTCCCTGGGCACAGTGACCAGGACCCCAAGGAAGGCCTGTTTCTCTGAGGGCAGAGTCAGCACCTCCTTCCAGGAGAAGCCCCAGAGACCTGGGCCTCCTCTCACCTCTTGCCCTTTGTATTTGCAGACACCTCCCATATGCAAATGCCCACATGGCCACCAGACCCACAAACACAGTTGGCATCCACTTAAATTCAGGGCCTCCTCACCCTGGAGAATACTTTCTGGAGGATGAGCACCTCACCTGCTAGACATGACTCCCATGTGGTTCTTCCTCTTCCTGCTGTCAGCTCCCAGATGTGAGTGACTCAAGGGCTTAGACATGAAGAGATGGGGATCCTGCATCTGAGCCCAGGACTCACTGTGTTCTCTCTATCCCAGGTGTCCTGTCTGAGGTGCAGCTGCAGGAGTCAGGCCCAGGACTGGTAAAACCCTTGCAGACCCTCTCCCTCACATGTACTGTCTCTGGATTGTCCATCACAACCAGTGCTTCCTGCTGGCATTGGATCCGCCAGGCCCTGGGGAAGGGGCTGGAGTGGATGGGGCGCATATGTAGTGATGGGAGCACTAACTACAGCCCCTCCCTCAAGAGCCGAACCTCGATCTCCAGAGACACATCCAAGAACCAGTTCTCCCTGCAGCTGAGCTCCGTGATCACTGAGGACACGGCCGTGTATTACTGTATGAGCAACACAGTGAGGGAAAGTCAGTGTGAGCCCAGGCACAAACCTCCTGAGGAGATAGCTGGGCTGGGTTGCAGGGGACGCTCAGGACACCAGGGGGCGCTCAGGACCACAAAACATGAGGACCAGCTCAGGAGCTAGGACCTGGGGGATATCTTCTCTGATGATCTATCAGTGGTTTTATTCTCCAGGAGCAAACACCCTCCTCAAAGACTCACTGCCTCTCCCTTTTATGTCTTACATTTCCTTTCACACCACCCCTTAGAGGAAGTCACTTACTTCCTCTGCCTCATTAATCAGTCAGAAGGAGTCTTTAATATTTCCTTTCGTCTCTCCTCCAGGAAATGTTGCATTTTAAGGAGGCCATTGGGGACGTCGTTGGGCAGTGACCAGAGAAATGGTATTGCAGCCCCAGCAACCAATAACCTCGGCTGTGCTAACAAAGGGACAGTCTTCTGTCAGGATCTTCTGTTGGATAAAACACATGAGGACTTTAATATCACAGAAAGGAACTTGGTAGCACTGATGTGTATTTTGTATTTCAAAAGATTAAGAAAATAACAGCGTATGAAATGAAAAATTCATGAAGTAAGACTAAGAATGCAGATGAAACATAAGTGAACTTAAAGAGTATAATAGAAACTCTCCAAAATGGAACACACAATAAATTTTCCAGAAAATACCACAGTGTCAGGAATGTAAGAGACAATCAAAGCAGTCAGACATATAAACTTGTAATTGGAATCCCAGAAAGAGAAGAGAAAGCACCAAAAAGATTGGTTGAAGGAATGATGGCAAATATTTACAGAATTTTGTGTAAACTATAAAGATATATGAGAATACCAAAGTACCTCAAGAGAATAAGAATAAACAAAATTAAAATAAACCACATTAAAATCAAACACTAAAAAACCAATAAAAAACATAAAATGCCTAAGAGCGGCAAAATACACACACACACACACGAATTAAAGAACAAGATTAATAAAAATATCAAAGATCACATGAAAAACTACCAAAACCAGAAAATAATAGATGAGAACTCTAAAGGGATGAAGGAACATTGAAAATCCATCAACTTAGAATTCTAAACTAACTGAATATGTATTTCAATACTGGATGGAAATGAAATGACAAAATATCAAATTTGTGAGATGCAGGTAGGACAGTCCTTAAAATGAAATGTATAGCATTAAACACTTATTTTAGAAAAGAATAACAATCTTTAAATCAATTGGTTAGAAAATCAAAAAGTTAGAAAAGGGAGAGTACCAAGATGGGGACATAGGTAAATGCTGGCTCTTGCTGCCTCCCACAACCACACGAAATTACAACTAAAATACAGAACAATTGTCATTCCAAACCACCTGAAATCTAGCTGAATGGAAGTTCTACAACTAGGGAGGTTAAGAAGAAAGTACACTCATACTGATGGGAAGGGAGGAACCATGGAACTGGCTAGTCAGGCACCCACATGTGGTGTGTGTTTAATCAGGGGGGATATCTCAAATGTGGAGGCCTCCTGTGAGAAGCAAAGGGTACCAGCCCCACACAATAGCCCCCAACCCAGGTTTCCAGAGCTGGGAAGAGAAATCCTCATTACTTCAGGTTGTAGAAACCAGAAATAATTGTCAGTGAGTGACATAGAGGCAGCTGTAGACCCACGCTGTTCCTCTTAAAGGTCCAGCACAGGATTTTACAGGGTCCCACTTCATTTGAGCTCCAATGGCAGGTGGTGGAATTGGGGGATC
Source organism: Myotis pilosus (assembly GCA_036010255.1). Classification (NCBI taxonomy): domain Eukaryota; kingdom Metazoa; phylum Chordata; class Mammalia; order Chiroptera; family Vespertilionidae; genus Myotis; species Myotis pilosus. The sequence continues at coordinate 1,184,415 of JASKON010000045.1, forward strand.
CAGGAACATACAGGGAAGAACTGGATTGTTTGGTATTTGGGCAGGAACTATGGTGGCTTTTTCCCAAACAGGAGTGCTCACAGGAGTCATTGTTTCTATGCTGGGACTTCCCCATCACATAGCTGCCTCAAAGCCATATCTGAGTTTCCATCCAGGTGGCTCACATGGTTTTCTCTGCCCTGATGATTCCCTGAGAACTTGCCCCATCCAATTTGCAGCCCCACCCAAACTGTTTGCATCAGCTTTTCCATATGAATGGCTTGTCCTGGCTCAGGCTTCAGACTCTCCTAAAATCTTTCAAACAAGCAGCATATAGCATCAGCATGCCCCAAACCTATCAATAAGAGGCCCAAGACCTGGCACTAGCACCAGCCTGCCTTGCTTCACAACTTGTTCTCACCTGGGCACTTCCAAGCCCAAAACAAGTAGCAGCCAACTGCAGATTCCCCTGTAGCTCCTGCTTGGTGGCCACAGGTAGTGGCTGACTTTGCTCCTTCCAGGAGGTCTAGAGCCAGTGTACCTGGTGGACAACTTCAGACCACACAAGATTACAACTCCACACATCCAGCAGGACAAGGAGGAGGAATAAGAAAAGGGGGAGGAGGAGGAAGAAGAGGAGGAGGAGGAGGAGGACGAGGACGAGGATGAAGAAGAATCAGAGGAAGGGATAAAATATGAAAAATGGCAATAAATCCACATCTATCAACAATGACTTCTATAAAAAGAAAATAAACCAACAGAAAACCTAATGAACAAAATAAACTGTTGAATAAAACAGAACCTGGGGCATGGAAACAGGGAACAAACTGAGGAACCACAGAGGGAAGAGGGAGAGGAGGGTGGGGAGATATTAAACAAAGAACTAATGAGCATATATACATTATCTAAGAACACAGATAGAAGGGTGATGAAAGCCTGGGGTGGGGCAGAAACGGGGTAGAGGGGTGATATGGTTGGAAAAGGGGGGACATTATTAATACTCTCAACAGTAAAGGTTTAAAAAAAAGAAATTGGAAAAGTAAGATTAAAATCAACTATAATCAAGCAGAAGGAAAGAAAAATAAAGATGAACAGTGATTAATGAAATCAAAACAGAAAATAATACAGAAAAATGAATCATACCAAAATCTGAATCTTCAAAAAGGTCCTTAAAACTAATCAAATGCTCACAAGACTAGCAAAGAGACAAATGACCAGTATCAGTAATTACTTAGGAGATATAAACAAATTCCCCAATGCATTCTTATGACACCAGCATTCTTTGTGCACTCAATAGAAACAAATAGTAAATTACTGACCGAAAACTCTTATTAACATATTTACTAAAACCCTCAACAGAATATTAGCAAATCCTACTAGCAATATCCTATATAATAAAGAGGTAATATGCAAATTCACACTTGTGTCATCACAAAATGGTGACCCCCATGTTGTCACATGATGGCCACCCTACATTGTCACAAGATGGCCACCCCCACATCATCAAAAGATGGCTACCCCATGTCGTCACAAGATGTCCGCTCCCAAGTCATCACAAGTTGGCTGCCCCAATGTCATCACAAGATGGCCACCCCATGTTGTCACAAGATGGCTGCCACAAGTGCCCACCCCCAAGTCATCACAAGATGGCCACCCCCACGTCATCACAACATGGTCACCACAAGATGGCCACCCCCACATTGTCACAAGATGGCCAGCGGGAGGTCAATTGAGGGAAACCAGTCCTGCAGGGAAGGGCAGTTGGGGGTGATTGGGCCAGAAGGAAACAGTTAGGTGTCAATCAGGCCAGCAGGGGAGTGGTTAGGGGCTGATCAGGCTGGCAGGCAGAAGCAATTAGGAGCCAGCAGTCCTGGAGTGCGAGAGGGATGTTCAACTGCAGGTTAAGCCTGATCCCTGTAGTTGGACATCCCCCAAGGGGTCCCAGATTGGAGAGGGTGCAGGCTGGGCTGAGGGACACCCCCCCAATGCATGAATTTTGTGCACCAGGTCTCTAGTAAGAAAATAATACTACACCATGACAAACCAGGAATTATTCCAACAATTCTAAGCTGTTCCAGTATTTTTCAATCAACCAACGTAATCCAACAGGTCAACAGTGTAAAGAAGAAAATTCACATGGCCATAAAATTTGATACAGAAAAGTGTGTAAAAAAGCACAGCATTCATTCATGATAAAGATTCTTAGGGAACTTTGGATAAAGGGCACTTCCTCAATCTGATCATGGGACTCCTGTAGCTACTATCATACTTGATTGTAGGAAGTTAAATGATTCCCCGTCAGATGGAGACAAAGTAAAAAAGGTTCACTTTTACCACTTGTATTCAACATTGAACTTGACGTAAAGCAAGCACAATAAGACAACAAAAATACATAGAGAGATTCAAATGCGAACAGAAGACACAAGGTGTCCCTGCTTGTGCGTGACATAGTTATCTATGAAAAAAAAATCAAATGAATTGTCTTCAAAATCACTGGTCCATACACAAAAATGGATCTATTTGGAGACTTATAATTGCAGTGGGGTTGTCAAAGCAGCAAAAAAGGGGATGGAACTGAGTTCTTGTGGGAAACCATCCACAGGAACACAGCATTTCACAGAGGTGCAGCCTCAAGGAGGAACTTGGCAGCACCACTTGTCACCCAGAGTTCACCCTAAATCCCCTGGTGATTAGAGGGGCCTCATGTGTTTGCTCATTGACCTGATCCCAGGGAACATGAGACCCACCCAGCCTCTTTAGGGCTGGAAGTAGGTTTGCACCTGAGAGCCAGGAGCCCCCTGAAATCTGGCTGCCCCATTCCTCCCACAGAAGCAGGGAGAGAGTGCCCCTTAGTGGTCACACTTTAGAGTAGGTTCCAAGGTCCCCAGAAAACACGCTGGGGTGTGAAGCTGGGGAGGTGCTCAGTGAGCTTTTAAACTGACATTGAAACTTAAATACATTTTAGAGGGAAGGGAGGGAGGAAGTCCCTGTCTCTTCCTGGCACCTTGGAAAACGGACTTTTCCCTAATTTAGGTTTGTATTTCCCTCAGCCGTCATGGGGCCTGACCAGTTGGCTTCTGTGGGTCCCCCACAGAGAGGTCCAGCAACAGCCTGCAGGAGCGGGGGTCTGGGTGGTTCTTTTTCATTAAGTCATTGGAGAGAGGTTCCTTCCAAGCTAACCATGTACCCATGCACCCTGGCACCTGAGGGTAACCTTCTGGGGGCCTCTCCATCCTAGTTCCCCTCGTCCCAGCAACACAGACAACCCCCAGGTCTGTTGGTCCACCTGGCAGGACCCTGACTGCCTGCATGCTGTGTAGGGGCCTCGCAGTGTTAACTAAACATTAGGAGGGGCCCTAGCCCTTCTGGCTCATCAGCCTGAGGACTGAGAGGGTCTGGATTTGATTCCTGTCAAGGGCATTTTGCCACTGGTTGGTGCTTGTATACCAATTTGTTTCCATGTCTATCTATTCAGATTCTTTAGGATTTTCTATGTGAATAATGACATCATCTCTAAATAGAAAAGCCCGCTTCCTCCATGCAGGCTCTGGGCTCCCAGGGTGGGCATGGGTGTGGGAGCGAGCCTCCTGAGACTTGGGGAGAAGCCGGGAGGCACTGAGATGGCCTCTGCAGGTGAGATCCTGACCCCCAGATACCACCCTCATCCTGTCTGCACTGGGGAACTCAGGAACACACTGGCCACAGGCTGTCTCTTTTCTAAAAGGTGACTGAGCTGAGGGTGGACCACAGAGGCCTGTCTCCTGCAAATTGAATCAGGAAAAACCCCAAGAGGGTGGGTAGGAGGGCGCTGCACTTGCCTTTCAGGGTAGACTCCACACCCTACCCACTGCCACTCTGTCCCCATCAGGGAGGCCGGATGGGCCCCTCCTGTCTAGGCTCAAAGCCTCATGTCCCCATGGGCGGTGGGGCTTTATAAGGCCTCCTGTCCTGGGGCTGTTCCTCTGTGAGGGCAGGTGCAGGTTTGCAAAGCCATCAGGTGGATCCCCACAGCTGCCCAGCGGGTCCCTCTGAATCCCTCAGGGCCTGAGGGGGTGGCCCTGCACCAGCACAGGTTGGGACTGCTCTGACCTCCAGGTGCCCTCCTTTTACCTACTGACAGAGCAGCCCAGAGACTATACCCCACTGTCCTCCTCGCGGGCTCCCAGCTCTGCCCGGGGACCAGAAGGGGAAGAGGCCCCACAGTACTGTGCTCACCTGCATGGCTCTCAGATGTGATGAGAAGGAGTGACGTCTCCTGCCCACTCCAGGGATGCAGCCCGCAGTGAGACAGAGAACCTGTGTGTGTGGTCAAGCCCAGAGAGTGGGTAGAGGAGGCCACCAAAAGGGGGTGGTCAGGAAAGTTTTCCTAAGCACAACCTCCCTTCTGTGACTCTGTCAGGAGCCATGACTATTTGATTATATTTTGATTTGATTTGATTTATTAACTAGAGGCCCAGTGCACAAAATTTGTGCACAGGAGGGTGGTGTTTCTCAGCCCAGCCTGCACCCTCTCCAATCTGGGACCCTCAGGGGATGTCCAACTGCAGGGATTGGGCCTCACTGGCAGTTGAACATCCCTCTAGCAATCCAGAACTACTGGCTCCTAACCGCCTCTGTCTGCCAGCCTGATCACCCCTAACTGCCTCTGCCTGCTGGCCTGATTGCCCCCAACTGCCCTCCCCTGATGGCCTCATAGCTCCCAACTGCTTTCCCCTGCCGGCCTGATTGCCCCTAACCACCTCTGCCTTGGACCCGTCACCATGGATTTTTCCAGAAGGGCATCTGGAAGGAAGTCCAGAAGATGTCTGGTCTAATTAGCATATTATCCTTTCATCAGTATAGACTAGTAGCCCAGTGCACAAAATTCATGCACATTAAAAGGGAATTAATTAGCAGAAATATTTTTTTAAATATATTTTATTGATTTTTTACAGAGAGGAAGGGAGAGAGATAGAGAGCTAGAAACATCGATGAGAGAGAAACATCAATCAGCTGCCTCCTGCACGTCCCCCACTGGGGATGTCCCCACAACCCAGGTACATGCCCTTGACTGGAATCGAACCTGGGACCCTTCAGTCCACAGGCCGACGCTCTATCCACTGAGCCAAACCGGTTTCGGCCGGAAATATTTTAATATTGCTATTTACCCTTTCTCAATAATAGAAGTGTCCGAGATGAAAGGAAATTAATAAAATGTATATGAATATCATATAAAATTTATTAATAAATAAACAGTAACAAAAGGATATAACAACAACAGAGGCATGATATAAAAATGACAAAAACATGATATGAAAACAAAAACATGATATAAAAATATCAAATCAGGATATAAAAACAACAGTGATGCAATGACTGATAAAGTGATTAAACTTATTCTAATATCTCTCTGTATACCACATTAAAAGTGAAAACACTTTCAGAGTGCTTGACTAATTTCCCTTGTGATGAAGTATTTAGAACTTCAACTTTAATGTCACATGCTCTTCAAACTCGAGAGAAAGCAACATATAACTGACCATGTGCGAAAACGGGTTCAGGTAGGAATATGCTTACTCTGTCTAGAGTTTGTCTTTGTGATTTATTAATAGTCATCACAAATGCTGGCATCACTGGAACCTGTCATTGAATCAATTTAAATGGAAGGCCAGTGTCAGATGGGGACAAATCAATTCTTGGAATCAGAACAAACTCTCCCTCTGAAGATCCTGTTAATACTTAAGCTTCGATAATGTTAGGTTGTAATCTTTTGATAATAAATCTGGTACCATTACAAAGACCCCATTTACTATTAAGATTTCTCAATAGCATGATGATTGCATCCACTTTCAATTTTAATTTATGACACAGTATTCCCAAAGGAGTAATATTATTAAGAAATTCAATGGGAACATTTTCCTTTTCAGCATCATCTGTGGAGTCAATGGAATCATCATTCAAATATGTGTGAAAATATCCATCAAGTATACCCAAAATTTCTTCATTTATTTTTGAATGTGCTTATTTTTTGGACAAAGAATTGCATGTTTAGATATATTTTTAATATTATCTATAGATATCGTTTTTCCAAAGTTAGCTTCAATAAAAGATCCATTGCAAATCATTTCACAGGGGATTTCAATAATATCCATTCCTAAATGAAAACAGCTATCAAGTTTGCCATCCCCAAGTTTTCCTAACCATTCACTATAAGCAGAATCCTCTGATCTCATATTTGTTGTAAGAGACAACTTTCTGAAACATCCCCAAACACTGCAGTACTTTGAACTCGTTTGGACTATGGCCGATCGCATAGCATGCAGTACAATACTGAGGCATTGTCGAAAATCCCCTCCAAGAAGGAGAACTTTTCCATCAAATACAACATTCAAATTCATAATTTCTTTTAGTAATCTGTCTATGGTGTTTTTGCATGACTGGAAGCCATGGTACATTCATCAATAATGAGAAGTTGGGCCTTTTTAATAATTTTAGCAACTTCACTCTTTATACAAAGTCTAGAAATTGAAGTTTTATTTAGTGGAATGGGTAATTTATATTGGGAATGAAAGGTGCTTCTACCGAGAAGTAAATTTGCAACAGTTCCTATAGAAGCTGTGGGTAAAACAGTACTACCATGACCTCTAATATAATATACTAAAACTTTATAAAGCTATGCCTCCACGCTCCAAAGGCCAGTTCCTGCCTCAAACCTCGCCCTCCAGGGAAAAAAGCTCAGGGAGGGTGCAGCCCTTGGCAACACAACCCAGGACTCAGTGCCTCCATGCTCCAAAAACCGGTTCCTGTCTCAAACCTCGCCCTTACCGGAAACAGCTCAGGGAGGGCACAGCTGTGGCTAAGAGGACCCAGGACTCAGTGTGTCCATGCTCCAGGGGCGGGTTCCTGGGTGAAACCTCACTGCACTCACAGGAAACAGCTTGGGAAGGGTGCAGCCGTTTCCAAGACAACCCCTGCAGGACTGACTTCCTTCCGGTTGGTCTAGCCTTGGTCATGATGTTACACCCAAGGGTTTTATATAAATAGATTGTTAATTCTCAGCCTAGGATATTTTCCCATTGATTCTTAGTGAGAGTGGAAGGGATATGAAGAGACTGACAGAGAGAGAAATATCCATGTGAAAGAGGCACACCTATTAATTGCCTGTTGCACACGCTCCCCCAAGACCATGGGATCCTGCAACCCAGGTACCTGCCCTTGACCTAAATCTTGCAAAAGGCCCTTCAGTCCGCAGGTGGACGCTCTATCCACTGAGCCACACCTGCTTGTGCAGGAGCCATCTCTCTTTGTTGACTAACCACTGGAGTAACTTTAGAAGGTAGAGCTTCTATCCACCCACCTGGGCGATTTGGTGTTTCAGCTGCTCCTGTCCCTACTCCCTGCAGAGAATCCCCCCACTACCATCCTGTGTTCAGTGTGAGGCCACCTCATCAGGAGGCAAAACTGAAGCCCAGGCCTATATCCTCCCCCTGTGGATCCCCAGATCTGAGGACGCTCACCTGCGCCCTCTGTTCCCAGGTTCACCCAGCTTCCCAGCTCTGGAGGTCACATGTTTTGTGTCTGACCCACAAGCACCTGGCATGCAACTCAGGAACACGAGGGCCCGGCCTCTTTCTTCTTCACTGATTTGTCCTTGTTGCATAGAGGGACACTGGTGTGTCACTGGCCCTCAGTGTTGGTGGAATGAGTGAGTGAATGAATGAATGAATGAATGAATGAAATCCAATACATTAATATTGGTAATAGGCACTGGGATTAGTATAACGGCCACAACGCCCACACCCACGGGCTTGTGTATGAGCATCCTGTCTGTGGACCTGCCTTGGGTCTTACTTGCCCAAGTACCAGGGTCGGGAGAAAACTGGCTGCAGAACTAGGGTCTGTGCCTCAGTGAGCAGTGTGCACCGAGGGCCTTATATCAGTGAGCGATGCTCAGGCAAATGTCAGGCTTGGCTTCCTGTGTAAGTACAGCCCCCACTGAGGCCGCAGAGCCTGCTGAGTCTGGCTGACCCAGGGACATGGCTGTCTCCTTCCTCGTCTTCTTTCCTTTGTTGGGGCTCCCCTGGGGTCAGTGTCTGGAGACCTTGGGGTTCACAGCCGTGCTCACAGAGACATGGACTGATTAACCTTGTTCCTTCCTTCTGTCCCAGCTGTCCTGTCCCAGGTGCAGCTGCAGGAGTCGGGCTCCACGGTGGTCCAGCCCTCGCAGACCCTGTCCCTCACCTGTGCCATCTCTGGGGGCAGTGTCTCCAGCAACACTGCCACTTGGGACTGGATCAGGCAGACCCCAGGGAAAGGGCTCCAGTGGCTGGGAAGGATCTACTTCCATTCCCAGTGGTACAGGGAGTATGCGCCATTTCTCCAAAGTTGGTTAGTCATCGACCCAGACACGTCCAAGAACCAGTTCTCCCTGAAGCTGAGCTCAGTGACCACCGAGGACACGGCCATGTATTACCATGCAAGACAGAGTGAGGAAAAGTCAGTGTGAGCCCAGACACAAACCTCCCTGAGGGAGGCAGCAGGGCTGGGGTGCAGGGAGCTTTGAGAACACCAGGGGGCGCTGAGGACCAGCACTGGACCAGGACCAGGACCAGGAGCAGGTGCAGAGCTAAGCAAAGATAACATTTCCTGCTCTATCTTAAAATAGTTTTGCTTCAATGCTCAGCCATAGAGCTCACAGAAAGTTAGGGATTGTATTTATGATCATAAAAGGGGCTCTGTCTTTATTCTGACATAATCCAGGGACTGAAAGGACCCTCCCAGGAGGCTCTGATTACACATTCCTACCTGGGCAGCCCTGGGGGTGGAAGGAAGGCTGCTTGGAGGTGGGAGAGAGGCCACTGGGGGTTGGATCGCAGGCACTTAACAAGAGTGCTCTCCTGAGGGCGGTTAGGGCTTGTTTGAAAGGAGCGTTGACCTTGATGCTCAAGAGCGATGGGCAGGACTGGCTTTAGGCAAAGAGAAGCCTTTTACTAAAAAGTTAAGGCCTGGGGATGACTCCGCCATAACAGCCCAGTTAGGGAATTCTGGCCAGATCACCCTGAACTGTGGCTGTCAGTTCCTGGGCACATGTCTACCTTGTTTCTTCCACAAAGTGCACAGTCTGTGGCGTGTGGCACTTTGCCTGTGCTGTGTGGCCATCACCTGCCTGTGCCCATTTCCACAGCATTCTGATTGCAGCCTGGAGAAGCCCAGCCCTCATTGCACACTGACTCCCACCCCCAACCTCCTCTCAGCCCAGAAAACCCCTCATCTCTGTGTTTCTTTTAAACCAGGACCCAGCATCTCTGAACCAGCAGCCTGGGGAGGTGCGAGTTGGGTCTGTGGCTGAGCAGAGGGCAGGGCTTTGGGACGTGGCAGCCACCCTGCACACCTCATCCATCAGCACGGTGTGGGCAGCTGATGCAGTTCATGGATGAGCCTTGCTTAGTGCAGCTGTGCAATGGGCTCATAATGTGTCCACAGGGCAGGTCTCCCCCTCTCCACACCAGGGCCGTGGTTTCCCTTAAGAACCGGCACTCGGCCCCCTGGCTTTGGGGTAGGTGATCTCGCTCAGACCTGAGGAGGGCATGGTCTCCTCTTGGGGCAAAGTGAGTGGGGGAAGTGTGGGCCTCACCCCCAGCAAGTCCAGCTGAGCTGGCCAGGGCCTGTGCTGCATGGGGCAGAGGGAGAGGCTGTGGGACGGGGCTGCCCCAGAAGAAGAGCTGAGGATTGACCTGCAGGTGGTCCCTCTGCCACCGAGAAGAGGGGGCCTCACCTGCTCTCAAGGACGACTTGGTGCCTCAATTTCTACCCAGGGTTTTGCTTCCAAAAGCCAACATGTTCCTTTTTTTTATTTTTTTTATTCTCACCCAAGGATATTTTTTCCATTACTTTTCAGAGAGAGAATGGAAGGGAGGAGCAGGGGGGATGGGGTGGGGAGGAAGGGAGATAAACATTGAAGTGAGAGAGGCACATGGATTGGTTGCTTCCTCAATGACTCTGACTGGGGCCAGGAGTGAAGCGGCAACCTTGACAAGGAATTGAACCCGAGACCATGTGATGCCCGGTCCAATGTATAAACCACTGGGAAACACCATCCAGGGCTCCATTTGTAAAGAGGGAACTTGTCCCAATTTGAGAGGCTGGGGAAACAGGACCGTTGCACATGAACAGCAGGGAAGTTAAGTGAAATCTGTGGTTTTGGGAAGGCAGTTACAAGCTGTGACAGGGACAGCAGTTTACAAACTGAGGCTGTAGCCACAGCATCCAACCGGCCTCTTCTGCCAAGTCACATGTACACCCTCGAGTTTTGTGGAAGATCTGAATGGGGAAAACAGCAAAGAGAATCTTTCAGTCTCAAAATTAAAGCATCATCCAGTGCAAGTTCTTATTCCCAACCTCCAGAAAGGCAACATGGCTCACGGTGGGTGACGGAGAGGGAGAGGAAGCCCCATCCACGCACTCCTGGCTCCTTATCAAAACCCCAAGAATGGAAGGCACTCAATCCTAAAGACTGCTCTCAAAGGAATGGGGTCAGAGTGACTGGGTCTTGGGAAAGGAGGGAGGGAGGGTCAGACGGGACCCCTTGTTGCCAGCATCCTTGAGTTCTTTCCCACCTGGGGTCACCCCGAGGATGACAAGGTCAGGCATGCAGCCCAGGGTCCCAGCTGCACCCTTATATCCAGACTCCATGCAAATGGGGCTCTCCTCCTGCTCATAAAAGAGGGCCCAGCCCCTCATGCTGGGGAGACACTCCCAGAACCCAAGTGCTGAGACAGGACCCCAGCGGCTCCCCTATGGACTGGGTGACAAGCTTCGTTTTCCTCCTGATCATTTTTCAAGGTCATTCTCAGGAGAAGGGAGAGCTGAGACCTGTGTCTGTGACTGTTTTTTGCTTCCATGTGATTCTAAGTCCACCTTGTGTCTCTGGGTTTGCAGGTGTCCAATGTGAGGTGCAGCTGGTGGAGTCTTGGGGAGGCGTGGTGCCGCCTGGGGGGTCTCATAGACTCTCCTGTGCAGCCTCTGCATTCATCCTCAGTGACCCCTGGATGGGCTGGGTCCGCAGGGCTCCAGGGAAGGGGCTGGAGTGGCTTGGTGAAATTACTCCTGATGGAAGTACCACACACTATGCCAAGTCTGTTAAGGGCCAATTCACCATCTCCAGGGACAATGCCAAGAACATGCTGTATCTGCAAATGAACAGCCTAGGAGCTACGGACACGGCTGTGTATTACTGTGAAAGACACACAGTAGGGGAAGTCAGTGTGAGCCCAGACACAAACCTCCCTGAGGAAGGCAGCAGGGCTGGACTGCAGGGAACATCCGGGACACCAGGGGGCGCTCAAGACCAGCACAGCCTCCAGAGGAGAAGCAGGTAGAGAGTTAAGCAAAGACAGAATTTCCTGCTTTGCCTTAAATTAACTTTGCTCCCAGGCTTAGCCACAGAGCTCACAGAAAGCCCTTTCCTATGTCTAGGTTTAGGGATTGTATTTGTGAATAAAAAAGGAGGCTCTGTCGTAAATCTGACATAATTCAGTGACTGAAGGGAGACTCTGATCTCAAATTCCTATCTGGTTGAGGATTAACAAAGCAAATCAAATAAATAAAGGAACCTTACTTTAATAAAACAGGACAGGAAGGAAATGGTAGGAGGAAACCCCGTCTTAGTACTGTTAATGTAAAAAATACATTCAAATCTGTAAAGAATTTTGTGAGCTTATTTCAGCCAAACTATCCACAAATGTCATGATGCAGAACCTCAATGGACTAAGATAATGCTACCGAGAATGGCGGGTTTTCCTCTATTTTTATACATTGCAATCCAAAGAGGGACATAAGTGGGTTACTGGAAATCCACTGGTGATAGACTAGAGAGGCAGTAGAAAGAAAAGCCAAGAAACCTCTGGGATTAGATAAAAAGTAAAATGAGAGACACATGCTTAGGTGGGTGCAAGAACAGTTAACATGATAACAATGAAGGAATTTGTGGTATCTGTCCTGGGGCCCAGGCACATTACCTTGTGCCCCAAGGGGTCTTGGAAAAGGGAAGTTACAAGTTACCCAGACATTGCAAGGGTATGTTATTATAGATGCAAAAAAACAGATAGGCTCAGTTAACCTTGTCAGTGAAGATACTGGCCTAGGATGTAACTGCCCACAATAACTGCAGGACCGCCATGCAGGCCTTCTCTGAGCTGTCAAGTTAGCATGTGGCCCCTTTTGTCCACAGTTCCAAGTCCAGGGAGGACCGTGTGCATGTTCCACTAGGAATGACGATGGAGCTCAGACACATTTCAGTTCTTGAATAAAGAATTCACAGCAACCTCCCATGGTGAGTGTCGCCATGGTGTGAAGCCTTTTGCTGAAAAAGCACGTTGGTTTCTGGTGGGTCTATACTGTGTCAGGACACCTGATCATGTGTTATTGACACGGAATTTTTGACTGGAACCTGAATTCTTTGTCCGCCAGAGTCGAAGAATGAATTCACACAGAAGGTGGTATAGCAAAGATGGAGATTTATTGCAGAACAAAAACAGACTCCCATGTGGGAAGGGGGGAATGGCCCCACAGACTTCCTGCTTCCATGGTTTATAAAGACTACAGTTCCATGTCCTTATATCCCCTCTGACTGGTCAATATTCCCTTCGAATTGGTTACTGTAGTATAACTCCTGAGGCCCTCCTCCCTCATTGTCCTATTCCTTCTGGGCTTTCTTCCTCCTTCATTGTGTAAATATAGACCTTTTTTGGAAACTTCTAGTCCCCTTGTCTTATGGAAATATAGCTTCTTCCAGTCTGCAGCCCTGTGTTTTTTCCATGGACCCCAATTCTAAAAATTCCCTAAACCTGCCTATATTCCCCCAAAATTCCTGTTTCATGATCACTTTTCTTGGTCAGAGACTGGGTTTTAGGTTGATCCTGTGGAAGAAAGGGGCCACATGCTGACCTGACAAGCTCAGGGAAGGCCTGCACGGCAGTATTTCAAACTCAGAGACCTAAAGTAACCACAAAGCATGGTCTGAAATTAAACTTTAACTAAAAGCAGTTATGGTGGGCAGTTATGTCCTAGACCAGTATCTTCACTACAAGGTCAACCTTTACCTTAACTGAGCCTATCTGTCTTTTTGCATCTATGATAACATACCCTTGACATGTCTGGGTAACTTTAACTTCTCTTTTTCTGGAGCCCCTGGGGCACAACAAAATGTGCTGGGCGCCAGGAGAGATACCACAAATTCCTTCATTATCATGTTAATTGATCCTGCACCTAACTAAGTATGTGTCCATCATTTTACTTTTTATCTAAACCCAGGGTTTTCCCCTGCTTTGCTTTATCCCTCCTCCTTCATCTATCACCAATTAATTTCATGTAACCCACCTATGTCCCTCCTTTGATTGCAAATGTATAAATACAAATGTAATCCCACCATTCTCAGGAGCATTATCTCAATTCATTGAGTTTCTGCTTCCTGGCATATGTCAACAGTTTGGCTCTAATAAACTCACAAAAATTCCCTACAGGTTTCAATGTTTTTTTTTTTTTTACATTAACATTACTTGGCATAGTCACGGCAGGATTCCAAAGAAACTCACCCAGGACCATCCCTTGGACTTTGACTCAGTGCTAGGATCCAACAAAGGGCCCATGGAGCCCGCCGGTTCTCCGCCCAGTGGGAGAATGTGGGTGAGTTGTCTCTTGGATCCAGGACCTTCCCTTGCTTTGGTAGAGGGTGTGACTTTATTTGAGCTGTTTTAAAATCCTCGAGGTGGAACCAGGGTTGATAGAACCCCAGGTTAAGGGTTGACAGAACCCAGGTTAAGGCGGGACTGGAGGAAAAAAATGGGTGGCTGGTTTTGATTTTGGCTTTTCAATTGAAATTGCTGAGTCTGAGCAAAAATAACCTTGGCTATATAAATGAGCTGAACTCAATCAGCTCCAAAGATAAAGGGGCAACATTTCTTTTTAGAATAGTTCAATTCTGGGGTGTTCGAAGGTGACTAAGAATTTTTGTGGAGGTGTCAGAAATGCTGGAGCCCCATAGGGAATTCCGGACACAACTGTAATTAATTAAATGGCTTGTCTAGGGGGCCACCATAAGGCTTGGTCTGTCTGGGCCCTAAACCTTTCTTGTAGTTTTAGATAGCTGGGAGAGAAACTGAGGCCACATTTGACCCACTGCATAACATGTCTAGAAAGTTTGCTCAGACTACAGATATCCAAAATAAAAATAACAAAATTAACATGGGAAATTGTGCCTCCAAGGCCAGAAGCTCCCAATACTCCAGCCCTCATTTAATACTCCTGATAGAAAGCCTTTACTTGCAAGTACTTTACAGAAATAGGAAGATTTAACTAGAAAATATTAACTGAGAAATGGCTAAAATGCAGTTTGTTTGGGATACCTATGTTAATATTTTGCATGCAGAAATTAGAAAATGCTGGCTCTGAAATTAAAATGAATTAGTACATGAGAAGCATATCTTGATTTAAAAATTAGAAGCTTCTAGAGAAAAGCATAGAAAAAAATTCTTCTAATAAGATGGAAATTAATAAAAATTTTAGAGACTGTCTCAGAACTATTCTGAAGTTAATTAATGTCTACACCCTGTTTTTCCCCATAGGAAGCAATGCCTCTGATTTATCTTCATAGAAGATTCCCCCAGACAAAGGGAGGTAGAGGCAACTAGAAAATACCTTAGCCCATTTTTTGTTTGTTTACTTGTTTGTTTTTTGAATAGCCCATTGGGAATATACTGAAATTCCTGAACCAGGGACAAAAGACGCTGCTTTGGTAGTTTTTAATGCTGGACATTCTCTGGTGTAAACTTTAAGTGTGTTCTGTGCACCTGTATAAGAGTGTTTATATCTTTGTGTCTCTTTGTTGTTGTTTAATTTGTTTAAAGAGGAGGCGAGTTCCACTTTGGGAAAGCCTAGTTGTGTGTGGTGGGGTTGAAAGCATGAGAGAGATTTCAAGAACATCCCTGCAGCTTCCAAGAATTCTTAATCTTGGGGTCTCTTCTTGTTCGCCCTCTCAGGGTTCAGCCCCAGAAACAGTGGTGAGATTTCTGCTTGTCTGCAATGTAATGTTGGCTGTCTATCTTTTAGGAACACTGTAGACAACCGCCATGTTGGGCTGCCTGACTTGGCAGCTGCCATGTTAGCCGCATGGCTTGCCGCTCCCCTGGGGGCACCATCTTGAAACAGCAAAGGCCAAGCCCTCCCTTTAAATTAGCCAATCAGGAAAGACCATGCGCCTGAGCTCCAGTCAGGAGCAAGGGACAGGTCACTGGGTTGTTAAGGCATCTGCATCAGAAAGAACTTGCAGCAATTCAGAGCCAAGTTCAAACAGGACACTCTCAGGAGTGAAGCATGTGTCCCATCAGGGACTGGGCAGCCAAGAGTCAGGATCCCTGTGGGGGCATCTGCCAGTGATGCTCTGGTATTTGCTTTTCACAGATTGCGAGTTTATGAATTATTTTCAATGTTGAATACACTGCTTTCCATAAGCCATGTGCCTCATTTTAAAATCTTACATATTATTTATTCTTTATATGCTGAAATTATAACTGAATCTAAAAGTATACAAATTTTATATTCTTTATGTCATTTTACAGGGATTATTACTTAA